>CM065637.1:67495154-68695154 GCA_033220585.1 Dipteronia sinensis | reverse complement strand
CTTACACATAATCATTCATGATTTTTACTACTAAATATATCAAATAGACTAATATATTTACTAATTCACAACTCCACAGTCCACATACAAAGAAAATCAGCTCCTTACACATAATCATTCATGATTTTTACTACTAATTATATCAAATAGAGTAATAGACAAATACTGATATATTAAATTGCTAATTTAGAATAAAAAATAAAGAAATATCATAGAGATCTTAAATCCTCCTCTTTAGACTTTAGAGTATTGAAAAATCCTTCTTTTTCTTCCATCCAAACAACCTAATAAATTTAACATAAATTTAAAAACCCAGTAAATATCTTCACTATTCATAAAATCATGTATAAAAAAGGGAGATAAAAACAGAAAATATTCAACATAAAAAATGGAGTATTTTAGAAGAAGAAAAAGTGTAGAGAAAAAAATGGAGATGGAAAGAAGAGACTAGAGAGAAGAGAGAAGAGAGAGTAACTTACTTGGATGAGAGATGACCGTTGAAGAAGAGAGAATGAGAGAGGAGTCTTGCCCGTTGGAGAGGAGTAGAGACTGTAGAGGACTGATGTCTGATCATAGAACTAAGGGATTTAGGGTTTTTTTTTTTTTTTTGCTTTTTGGGCTAATTTTTGGTTGTGGGCTGATTTTGGGCTTTAAATTGGTTCATTACTTATCAAAAGCCCATATCTTTATCAAAAGCCCACCTGTTGAAAAAGGAAAAAAATCCAAATATTACAAGTTTCACTCAGGCGCGCCTAGGCTCTCGCCCGTCGCCTAGTCGCCAAATACTCTCGGGCGCGCGCCCGAAGAAAATCGGTCGCCTGGCCTAACTACAGGCGCAAAAGCTGCGCCCGAAGGCGCCCGGCGCCTAGGAGCTCGCCTAGGCGCGCTTTTAATAACTATGATCTTGAGTACCACAATGCACAAGCTCAACAACTCCATCTCGAGTTAAATCACGCAGAAAATGAAATCGCACATCAATGTGCTTACTGCGTCCATGCATAACAGAATTTTTTGAGAGCTTGATGGTTGAGCTGTTATCACACTTCACAGTTGTGCAACCATCTTGTGCATGACTCAACTTCTCCAGAATCCTTCTCATCCACACTATTTGGCAAGCACAGGCTGCAGCTGCCACAAACTCGGCTTCAGTTGTCGAAAGAGTGACTATAGGCTGTTTCTTTGAAAACCACGAAACTGCTCCTCCACTTAGCATAAAAACATATCCAGACGTACTCTTTCTATCCTCTAAGTCTTCTGCATAATCACTGTCAGTGAATGCAACTAACTCCTTGTTTCCATTTTTCTTGTAAAATATTCCATAATCAACAGTGCCCTTCAAGTATCTCAATGCTCTCTTTGCAGCCTGCAAATGAAGTTCTGTTCGCCTGGCCATAAATATGCTTATAAAGAACACAACAAACATCATATCTGGTCTTGTAGCAGTGATATACATAAGACTGCCTACTATTTGCTTATAGTAGGTCTCATCAATTTTGACACCTTCTCCATTTTTCCCAATTTTGACACCAGGAATAATAGGATTCATCACTGCATTACTTTCTCCTATTCCAAAACGTCTGAGAACCTCATGTGCATATTTTCTTTGACAGATATAAATCCCATCATTCTTCTGTAACACTTCTATACCCAAGAAAAACCTCATATTTCCCAGATCAGTCATATCAAATACCTTCATCATTGACCCCTTAAACTCTAACATCATTTGCTCATCATTACCAGTAAAAATTAAGTCATCAACATAAACACTGACAATTAAAATTTTACCTCCATTGCTTTGCTTGACAAACAAGGTTTGCTCACTGATGCACTTCTGGAACCCTTCATGAGTAAAGTAAGTCTCAATGCGACTAAACCAAGCTCGAGGAGCTTGTTTTAGTCCATACAAGGCCTTATGTAGCTTGTAAACCTTGTGCTCATCTCCCTTCTGCTCATAGCCTTTTGGTTGCTCCACAAACACATCCTTACTTAATTCTCCATGGAGAAAAGCAGATTTAACAACGAGTTGATAGATAGGTCAACTTCTCTGTGCAGCTAGAGCAATGATCATGCGTACAGTGTCCATCCTTGCAACTGGGGCAAATACCTCTGTGTAGTCAACACCATGTTGTTGAGCATAACCATTTGCAACTAACCGGGCCTTGAACTTATCCACCTCACCAAACTCATTAAGTTTGGTCTTATATATCCATTTCACTCCAATCTTCTTAGCTCCAGCTGGTAATTCAGTCAAACTCCATGTCTCATTCTTCTCAATTGACTTTATTTCAGCATCCATAGCTTGCCTCCACTTGGACTCTTCACCGCCTCTTCATAGCTTAGTGGATCAGCAGGAGCTACAAGTGCCATATTCAACTCATTTTCTTCCTCTGATAGTCCTTCTCCAGAGACATAGTCTCTCATCCAAACAGGAGCATGTATTTCTCTTCTCTCATTCAGATTGACATCTTCTTCACTTGTTGTATTTGAAGAAGTATTTCCTGAGTCTTTAGTATCATTCCCATTTGTCTTATCAACTTCACTGCCATTTTCTTCTGCTTCATCTTCATCAGTGCCACTTTTTTCTTCTCCCCATTCCAAATCCATTAGTAATTGTTCCCTGTAACTCATATCCCAGTCACATTGTTTCTCTTCTTCAAAAATTACATCTCTACTAATCACAACTCTCTTTGCAACAGGATCATACAACCTGTAACCTTTGGATTCTTCACTCACACCTAGCAGCACACAACAAAAGCTCTTGTTTTCCAGTTTGGTTCTTCTTGCATTAGGCACATGGACATGTGCCACATATCCAAACACTCTAAAGTGTTCAACTGAGGGCTTCACTCCACTCCATGCTTCTTCTGGAGTCATATCTTTAACTGCAAGAGTAGGACACCTATTCAACATATACATAGTCTAGTTCATTGCCTCAGGCCAGAAGGTTTTTAGAATCTTTTTATCTGCAAGCATGGACCTCACCAAGTTCATCACTGTTCTGTTCTTCCTCTCAGCCACTCCATTCTACTGAGGAGTGTAGGCTGTGGTGAGCTGCCTCTTGATTCCATTATGCTTACAATACTCATTGAATTCCACAGAGTTGGACTCGCCACCTCTATCAGTTCTTAAACATTTAATAAACTGGCCAATTTCTTTTTCAACAAGCTTCTTAAAATACTTGAAAGACTGAAAAGCTTCTGATTTTTCCTACCAAAAAATAAACCCATGCTTTTCTGCTATAGTCATCAATAAAGCACAAGGAATACCTTTTCTTGCTGTTTGAGGTTGGTGTGATCGGGCCACAGATGTCAGCATGAATAGCCTCTGAGATGCTCTCCACTGGCTCTTCTTTGGGATGGGATCTCTGTGCTGCTTAACAATTACACAAGCAGTACACATTGTAGTTGGTGTAGGAAGCTGTGGTAATCCTCGAACCATTTTCTTGTATTGCAAGGTTCTTAGTCCTTTATGACTAAGATTGCCATACCTATAATGCCATAGATGTGAAAGGTCTTGTGCAGAAGCATGGAAACAAGAAGTGTCTTTGACTTGAGCCGTTGCCAACAGTACAAACATTCTATTAGCTGTCATCCTGGTTTGAATAATCAAACCTCTCATAGGGTGGTAGATTTTGCACATCCCTGATTTGATAAGGATAGCTAGACCTTTTTCCTGTAACTATCCTACACTCAAAAGATTATTCTTCAATTCAGGTACATAAAACACATCTGTGACAATATGATGAAAACCATCCAAATACAGCTTGACATTTCCCTTCCCGAGCACTGTCATCCTTGTGCTGTTTCCAAGTTTCACCAGCTGTCTAAACCCCTCATTCAGCTCATAGAACATAGCCTTGTCTCCACACATATGATTTGAGCTCCCAGAATCCAAGAACCATGCATCCTCACGCCTAGCTTCATGCAACATCATATGAGACATTAACAATATCGCTTCTTCTTGATCCAATTCAGCATAATTTGCCTCCTTGTCCAAAGTAAGACATTCATACTTGAAGTGACCAAGCTTTTGGCACCGATAACACTCCACAGTGGCTTTGTCAAAGGCTTGACGTCCTCTGCCTCTTCCCCCTCCTCTTCTGCCTTGGCCTCTACTTCCAAACTTATCTTCAGATGTCACCTTTAGGGCTTATTCTTCCCCACTGCTTTTCTGGAACTTTTGTTTATGTACAATCAATGAGCTTTGCAATTCATCGATCGAGAGCACATCAATGTCCTTGGATTCTTCGATTGAACAAACTATGTAATTGAATCTATCGGTCAAAGATCTAAGAATCTTCTCTACAACTGTTACATCACGCATCTGCTCCTCATAAATCCTCATTTTATTGGCAACAGACATAACTCTAGCAAAGTACTCAGTGATGTTCTCACCTGTTTTCATCATGAGGGTCTCAAACTCCTTCCTCAGTGCTTGAAGAATCGAACGCTTCACTCTTGCATTCCCCTCGTATTTCCTCTTCGTTGAATCTCAGATTTGCTTCGAGGTGTTCTTTTCCAAGATAGTCTCCAGAATAGTCCTGTCAATTGCCTGAAATAGGTAATTCTTCACTTTCAGGTCCTTAAGCTTCAATTCCTCAAGTCTCTTTCGTTGTGCTTCAGTCACAGCTGCTCATGCCTCTGGCTCCTCATAACCTGTCTCAACCAAGCTCCAAAATTCCTTGGATCTCAAGAAATTCTCTATCAGCATGCTCCAATGATCATAGTGACCATCGAAACGTGGTATGGATGGTTGGATGAAATTGCCAATGTCGTCGTTCACCATCTTGCTATTGCCTTCATTCGCCATCTCTCTCTCTTTACTCTTCTGTGTTTGCAAGTCACTCGAAAGACTGCGGCTCTCCTTTTTCTCAGGCCCAGTGGGAGCTCTGATACCAATTTGTTATGAACAGATGATCAAGATGATTGCAACTGATCAAAAACTCAAGACAAATTGAATGAATGACTTATTATTGAAAGCAAATATGTCTAGCATTTTATAGCCTTACAAAATCCTAACTGAATGAGTAAAAATAGCCCACTATAGCTCAACTAATGTTATGTGGTACATGAAACAAAGAAATTGTCAACTAAGCAATAACAACTCGAGATTTATTCTAACAAAAACATACTAAACAGTACCCCTACAAATAAGGCACTTCTCATCAACCACCACGGCACTACCCCCAATCTTTCGATCGATCGATCGATCCAAGCAAGAAGAAGATGACAAACGAAGAAGCTGAGGACGACGAAGAAGAAAGATGAAGAAAGAAGAAAAGAAGAAAAAAGAAAGAAGATGATGATGATCGATCTAACCAACGAAAAATCTGGGTTGTTTTGGGTTGATTTGGGATAGAGAGATGAAGATATGGGTTCAGAGAGAGAGAGAGAGAGAGAGAGAGAGAGAGAGAGATGAAGATTTGGGTTGATTTGTGAGAGAAAAGGGGAAAAGGGTTGATTTGGGAAAATCTGTTGGGTTTCGATTTGGGATTCGGGATTTTGGGAGCGGGGACTAAGACGTACACTGAAAGGGTTATTTTTTTTTCAAAAAAAAAATAGAACCGAATTGGCAGAACCGTCGGACCCAGAACCATCAGTTCAGAACCGAGAACTAGACCGAACCGGAATCGGTATTATGTCTAGCAACGCTACAAATATAAAACAAGTGATTTGTTATAATTCTTATTTTTGTTTCTACTTTCTAATCATCATGTATTCTTCAATGTCAATGTATTTACCAGCTATTTTATTTTATTTTGATTTTCTTGCTATTTTAATTTGAAATGTATTTATTTATAAAAAATTAAAATGGATTTTTTTAAAAACAAAATGTATGTAACTTTTCTTTATGTTTTTTTTTTTTGGTCATAAGTGAAAACCACTAGACCGAGCTAAACCGAACAAATCCGATACAATTTGGTTTGGGCTAGTCTAAAAATGTGATTTGTCTAAACTGGTCCAGTTTTTCAAAAGACCGAAATTTTTGGTTTCGTCTGTTCTAAGTTGAAACCGGACCAAACCGGATCGTGCCCAACCCTTGTTGAAACTTTGACCGAAGAGACAGTAGACGAATTTGTTATGCTTCATTGGTTTTTTATGAGTATCATGGAAGAAAAATGGTCGAATACTAAGAATATATGTGCATTTAATAATGTGACATGTATTAATATTCTTAATTATAATTAATCATATATTAAATTGAAGAAATGTCAAATGAATTTTAAATACTTATTAATATTCTTAAATATTATTAATCATATTTTAAATTGAAGAAATGTCAAAAGAATTTTAAATACTAACGCTTTCTCGGAAATGTTTTTTCGGAGTGTTATCAAGAGTGAGTATTTGCTCTTTAAAAAAAAAAGTGAGCAGCTACTTGTTACCCAATAGTCACTACGTACCATGGATTCCGGTAGTGATCGATCATTTGTTTCAACTTTCAACGTGAAAATGAGAAAAGAAAAATAAATAAAATAATAATAATAAAGAGAGATAGTTAGAAGAAGAAGACAAACGTATGGAATATTGAATATATAGTGAAAGTATTTGACAAAGACTAGCAAAATTATCTGTCTTCTACTGTTGACAGTTTCTGGCTTGATTATTGCCCTTCCTGTGTAGAGGAGCTGGTCCTGGCAGATTGCAATCATGCCATGGTTAGGTTGTGCTGGTTTCTTTAATGAGTTGCCTATAATAAAAATAAAAATAAAAACCACAGCAAGCTAATTATCCAATAATCCAAATCTCTCTAAAAAATTAAATCCAAAGAAAAGATAAGAGTAGTTATTAGCTCTAATATATATATATATATATATATATATATATATATATATATAACAGAAGAAGGTAAAAACAAAGTTGCATTTCCCGAAGAGTCTATAGCGCAACAGGGGATCCCGGTTAGAAAATGACACCATTTGATATTCATAAATGCATATAGTTATGATTATTTAATAATTATTATATATATATATATATATATATAAATTTTCAAGTCAGTACACACTAATATAACTTCATCAGTGCGTTGGATGTGGACCATTGGATTTACATACTTTCTGACATAAGTTATATCAGTGCGTACTGAGGAGAAAAAGATTTTATATATATATATATATATTCATGAATACATTCAAAGAATTTTTTTTAATTTAGTGTCAAAATAATTAGGATAATAATTAACATTTTATATTATTGTTTTTCTCCGTTCTCTGTGCAGGTATATAAATCAGAACAATAATTAGGATGATAATTAATATTATAAACCGTTTTATATTATTGTCTTTCTCCCTTCTTTGTGCATGCATGTACCTTGGAATAATAATTAGGATAATAATTAATATTATAAAATGTTCATATTATAAATTAATTAATAATAGGTGATTTATGGCAAAAATGCTTAATAGGTGATTTATGTCCAAATACTTCTCACGGCGACACGTGGCGCATAGAGGTATAACTTTTATATATTACGAGATGAGGTTAGTCTGGTGGTAAACTCTTCACACCTACACCACAAGATTGTGGGTTCGAGTCCTCTCTCTCCCTAAAAAACCCTGAATTTATGAACATTAATTAAGGGACACATGGCGTATTCAGGATAAAAAATGATGTTATTATATTATTATATATGATATATGATATAGATGTCGGATTATGTTTTTTTTAATGTTTAATTTACTAAATATAGACTTGTCTTCGACTTTTATTTGAATTTTAGTATTATGTTAAGATGGAACTTGTAAGCTTGTCATTGAAATATATAGCTCATTGAATATATATATTTTGGTAATATAATTGTTAGAGAAGTCATGCTTAGATGATTTATGAGGTTCAAAAATTAAATGACACTTTTTAAAGGTGGACTTTCAATAATGTCACTGTTTTAATAACTTATGTTTAAAAGACACATACATATTATGGTGAACGGAAAAAATACCCCCAATAGTTGTTCCACATCATATTTCTTTCATTCAATTTATAGTGACATAGTTGTGAAGTAGAGAGAGAAAGTCTCGTTGAAACTTAGGCAATCACTCGAACGGCGACGGAGTGGAGCTATGCTGAAGCACTCAGGGGTCAAGCTCCCTGCTGAACTCGTGGTGGTCAAGCTGCACAAATTGGGCTTTAGTTTTGAATCTTCCATTGTCCGAGCCTTTTAACTTGTGATTTGAGCCTTTGTAAATACTTTCCGAGCCTTTGTATGTAATTTCCAAGCCTTTTGTATTTTTGTGAAATTTGTATATCTGGGCCTTTGTGAGTAATGTTCGAGTCTTTGTGAACTGCCCGCGAGCCTTTTCATGAACTGCCCGAGCATTTTCATGAACTGCCCGAGCCTTTTGTATTTTTATGAAATTAGTATCTCCTAGCCTTTGTGAGTAATGTTCGAGCCTTTGTGAACTGCCGGTGCCTATGTATGTAATTTCTGAGCCTTTTCATGAACTGCCCGAGCCTTTTGTATTTTTGTGAAATTTGTATCTCCGAACCTTTGTGAGTAATGTTCGAGCCTTTGTGAACTGCCTGAGCCTTTGCAAATAGTTTCCGGGCCTTTGTATGTAATTTTTGAGCCTTTTGTATTTTTGTGAAACACTTACAAAAGGCTCGAAATGTAATTACAAAGGCTCAGAAGCTACTTCATTGACAAACCTAAAGGATATTTAAAAGGCTCAAACACTGATGTAAAAGGCTCAGATAATACTTTAAAAGGCTAGGACACTGCTTCATTGACAAACTTAACGTCTATGCAAAAAGCTCGGACACAACTTCACAAAGGCTCGGACAGTGCTTGGAAAGGCTTGGACAGAACTTAGAAAGGCTCGGAGATTCAAAATTCACACAACCAGCTTAAGGTTTACAAAAGACTCTAACTATCTTCGAAGTTGCATTAACACTCTTCGTTGGTTTCCTATCTCTGTTTCCACTTTGCCACTCATTGTGTGAATTTTGATATTCAAACAATGAGAGGCAAAGTGGAAACTGAGATAGAAAACTGATAAGATGAGTGATCTTATATAACTATATGAACGTCGAATTCATTGAAGAAGAAGATGAACTTGGATTTCAGTTTACAAAGCTTTTCACTTTAAGATAGTTAGAGTTAGAAGTAGATCTCAGATAACTTCAAAGTGTCTTTCAAAAGTTAAAGTCAAACAAATAATTTAAAAATGTGTACAGTAAGGGTATTTTTCGAAGTCACTTACTTTGGTGCCTTACGTGCAATACCAACTCAAAAAAAATACTAAAACCCCCTATTTCCATGATGGTTTATTGTATAACCTTTATCATTATAATTTGTTAATTAACGTATTTACTTTATTTATAGTTCTCTTTTCCTACAATAATAAAAAAAAAACCATCACAAATTCACAATCCATTCCTTTAGAAAGAGATGGCCGATATTATTAATTAGAAAGAGAGTTTGAGAACAAAGATCACAGTTTACAAGCAGGGGTAGATGATAAGTTTGTCAACCAGATGGAGTCACTTTCAACTGCATTGTCATCGTCATTCCTATGCCATGTCCACCGTGCATGGGTTACGTTCACCACCTCTAGTTCTCCATGCCCAAAACTC
The DNA here is from genome assembly GCA_033220585.1 of Dipteronia sinensis. Lineage (NCBI taxonomy): Eukaryota > Viridiplantae > Streptophyta > Magnoliopsida > Sapindales > Sapindaceae > Dipteronia > Dipteronia sinensis. Next base: position 68,685,579 of record CM065637.1, on the reverse strand, counting down.
GCTTCTCTAAATAATGATATTTCTGGTTTTGGATCGATATACCTGATCCACCACACTATATTAGTCAGCTAACAAATTATTATTCATCATACTCTTTGTCAATAAGAGTACTTGTGAATATGGGCAAAATTTTACAAAATAATTTGATTGTAACTTATTTACTTAACTTATGATAAACAATTTTGTCCTAACCAAATGCAGCAGATGTTCACATTTAATTATTTCTATTTATATCTAGTTCAGATAGATCGCGTGACAAACTGTTCAAAGTATCAAACCAAACGAAAATCACCCTGATGGCCAACATTTGATAATTTTGCAAACTTAAAAAAATAATAATAATAATATTAAGCTGTCTAAATTCATGTCAAATGACCTGACTGACATATGAGTTTTCAAAAATTATAGAATGATGCGATGAGTAATGTGCTAACTTCAACTCACATGGGCACATTTTTTTTTATATACCACATGAAGTGGCGGCAACTCGAACTCGGGGTCGGTCCTGACATTTTTGGGGCCCAGGCGAAAATATAAAGAATGGAAAAAATGGGCACTATAATATATCGAATGAGGAATAGAGTGTTGTCAAAAATGAGCCCTAAGATTTTTTTTAATATATTCTATATATATAATTAAAAAAAATGAATTGTGCCCTTTAAAGTTACAATTTTTTTTAATATATTATATACATATAATTAAAAAAAATGAATTGAGTTTTTCAGAGTCACAATTCTTTTTTCTATGGACTATAACAATTCACAACATGAACAAACTTATATATCCAAAATCCAATACTACACATTAGCTTTAAAAAAAAATTGGAACCCAGGACGGTTACACTTGGTGCACCATAATCTTTTCATTTAATAAAACATTTTGGGACCTAACATAATCAACTTTTAATTATAAAAAAACATTGGGCGTAGGCCCGGGGTGGTTGCACCTGGTGCACCAGCCCATGGCCGGCTCTGCTCAAACTGAGATATTATTAAGAGTAGTGATATTGGCATACCCCCTACTGATCTATTCATGTCCCACTTTTTAAAATTTTGATTTAATTAAATAAAATTAAATGTTTTTATTAAATTTTTTTTTGTTTATTTCCAAAACTACCCATTTTACTTATTTTTCAAACTTAATACATACCATATATAATATCTCTATCTCTGATCTCTGTATCTGTTTACATCTCTTTCACCTCCATTGATTAATTTTTTTTTTCTTCTTATTTCTTTTTTTTTTAGTTTTTTTTCTCTTGTTTCATGATGGAAAAGAAAAAAGAAAAAAGAATAGAGTATTTCAACACAACTACAACTTGATATCATTCTAAAGAAAAAATAAACTTCAAACTTATTTCCAGAGAATGAATTGTTTCCAGATGTTTACTATCATTGTCAGACAATTCTTGCTTTATGTCATTCTTAGACAATTCTTCAAGATGTTTGATATCGTTCTTAGACAATTCTTCTGTGTTATTGATATATTTCTCAAACTCTTCCATAATATTTTATACGTATGTAAGCAACATATTTTAAGGTTTAAGAGTTAAATTTTTTTTTTGAAGAAACATATTACTGGGTTTTTTTTTGGGAAAATGAATGTGAGATTTTAATAGATTTACTTTGTAGAAGATTTCTTTCCTAAATTGTATGTCTCTTTAAGTAATTTTGATAAAGGAAAAAAAAAGAATATTATATAATTAAAAAAGTGGAGCATAAATAGATCAGTAGGAGGTGTGACAATAACACCACTCTATTATTAAACTAAATGAACTCAATTTTCACCCGATCACAATGGGCGATATCACATGTCGCATCATTTTAATTTTTAGCATGCATTTTTCAAATTTTGTGAGCAACTAACATTAGTCAATAAAAAGAAAAAAAAAAGGCAAGGGTAATTAATTAATTTTTCAAATACTTACTTGCTGGCAAGGCCTTCACGGTTGCCGCCATCACCAATTGTTATATGCACCGGCGCACAATTGTCAGCTTTATCATTGAAAACACGAGTCTGATCACCGCCCAACACAGAACCATATTATTATTCAGTGATGTTATTTAAGATAGTGAAAAAGAAGAAGAAGAAGAAGAGTATATAACTTACAAAGCGCTCATAAGCATGAACATGCCCAGCAAAAACAACATCCACACGCGCCTGATAAAGCAACCCTTCCATGGCAGCTTTCATGTCCACCGATTCAGACTCACCCTGATGAGCCGTATTAGAGTTATACCACGGAGCGTGAATCAGCACCACAATCCACGGTGTCCTTCTTCTATCAACCTTCTTCAAATCCGCCTCCAACCACTTGTACTGATCAGAATTCTCATCAAAATCAGTGTACGACCCCAACTATTACCACGTGGACTCCGGCTACATTGAACGAATAGTAAAGATTCGAACCCGACCCGCTTTCTTCAAACGGCATCCGCCACCTGGCATTGTACGCCGTGAACGGCTTCCGATGTAGGATCGGTAGCTTCTCCACTTCGTGATTCCCCTGCGTCACCATCCATGGCCGTTGGCTCGCCAACGGCTCCACCAGACGGCCAAACGAGTCCCACAGATTTTGATCGGTATCGGCGTACGATAAGTCTCCGGGGAGTAAAAAAACGTCGTAGTTTGATTTTGCCACGTGTTGCAAAGTTGAGTCGGTCCAACCAGTTTGACCGAGATCACCAGTAACGGCGAATTTGATTGGAAGCTGAGCTGGTGGGGTTTTGAAACTGAGTTCATGGGCCGTATCTGGGCCTCCACAGATATAGTAGTATACTGTATTGGGCTTTAATGGGCCGATAACTACGTCATGGATATCACCGGATTGGTATAGTAAATAACGATACGAAGAGACAGTCCCATTTGCAGAATCGGAGTATACTCCTGGAGATGTACCGTATTTTACTGTTGCTGGAGATGGAGTATCATGAGTAATCCATGAAATTCTCATTTTGTCTTCACCAACTACAGATATATGCACCTGCAAAAACCATCAATACAATACTTGTAATTTATTTTGAAAACAATAAATTAATATTTTATTTTTATTTTTAGTTATAAATTCAAAAATATTATCTTCCATTTTCGAAAATAATTATTTGAAAACTAAAGACAATTTGGAGTTTTGGACTGAAACAGTTATTATTTTGGTGTGAAGTATAGTTAAGTTATGGTTATAGCAAACTCAGCCAGTTAGCAATCAGATCAGAGTAGATCGGAGTAAAACGTGGTATATGAGTCGTCAACGTCTAACATTACTTGTCAACGTCATGCATTTGTCAGGTTTTGACAGCGTTGCTGGTAATTTGTTTCTGGAATCCAATTGACAGGCCATGCAATTGCAAGATTGAAGCTTCCCTAAATGCCAAGGTGACAGGTGTCATATGTGATGTGACCTATCGAATATTAATTTTTTTTTTAAAAATAATTGCTAAGTAGTCCGAGATTTAGAGAGGAGTGTACGGCACCAACGTCCAACATCGTGCCGTCCAACATCGTATAGTCAACTATCAAATGTTAATTACCCTTGGATTAATCAGATAAACCATTCATAAAACAACATTCTACTTCCTGTTAACATACGTACGTTTCTTGTCAAACCAAATTTGAGTATAAACATTGAATTAATCATAAAACAACATAGAGTCTACTTCCTAATTACTAATTAGTAAATATACGTACAACGTACGTTTCTTGTCAAACTATATCCACCATATTTGACTTTAGTTTCATTATTGATTATTATTGCCTAACATTGTACACTTTGCTGACATTTTCCTGTACTCAACCAACTAATTAATGATATAACAACATATAATCGGTTACTTCTCTTTTTCTTTTTTTTTTTATAAGGGTTACTTCTCTTTGTTGGTGAAATAACTCGGGATTTCATTCTTTTGGTAATCTAATTAACTTCATTCTAAACCACCTGACCCCCACAAAAGGAATTAACGATCAATATCATGTAATCTATATATCACCAATAAAGAAATGACAGAAAAAGAAAAAAAAAACAATAACAAACATGCTATTCTTAGTTTTTTTTTCCAGATTAATTAAATGCAAAATGAAGGGAAAATTAATACTAAAAAATAAAATAAAAGATATATAATAAGTTTAAAAATTTTCTTTTTGATATAAACTATATTAAAAAAAGTGCAGCAAAATAATTAACTTGAAAGGAAACTAAATCAGGTTAATGAAAGAAAAAAAAAAGAATTAAACCCAAAATAATACGAAAATGGAAAATTATATGGTTGCTGTTGATTACCTGTTGAGGAGAAGAAGAATCATCAGCATCTGATTTACTTATAAAAAGATCTTCACGAGGGGGTGGTCGAACATATGATGAATGTGCACCACCGACAAATAACCCAACACTAAACACCATGAAAATGGCTAATAAAGTGCACCACGAAAGTTGAACTTCAACAGCCATGGCTTGCGCCAGAGAAAAATATCTTCAAAAGAAAAAAAAAGCTTCAACTGAAGAAGAAGGTGAATTAGGAGGGGGAATACTCTGAGTTCTCTGGCTTAATTTCACATGTGAAGAAGAATATTTATATTAGATTTAAGATTTTCTTTCCTAGTATATATATAAAAAAAAATTTAATTTTGTTCCTAGTATGGAGCAATATCGATACATCCATATATATATATGGTTATGAGTTTTACGGCTTAGGCCATGTGTGAGCTGTTATAGTATATTATGGTTTTTTGCAAACAAAATCCTGTGGTCAAATTTTATAAATAGCTTTTCTAATTTATTCTGTTGTGCAATTAATTTGTTTTCTTTTACCCACAATTAAGGCTTCAACTTTTATTGTCGACGTTAGGGTTTAAATGGCAAAATTGCCCTTACTTTTCTTCAATTCTTCGAATACTAACAAGTTCAACTTTGAAATAAAGAGAAATATAGGTATATAAAGAGAAAAAGAACACAATTTTTTGACCTGAACACCACGTCAATAATTATGACCTTCCCAGCAATAACAATAACAGATAAGACTATTTCAAATCATCCATGTCTTACCTCTCAAAAAATATAAATTTAATACATATTAATTAGCAAGTAAATATTTGACACAACAATTTGAAAATATTTTGTTATTTGATACAAAACTTACATATAATTATAAAATTTGGCGAGTCAATTTGACACGGTTACAGTTACGTTATTTGATACGGTTCAAATTAAAATTAGACATCACATGGCATAATTTGACGTAATTTAATGTATAGAATTTGTGTATTTTAATAGAAATCGTGGTCTATTTATTCTTATAACCTACTATTTACAACACAATCACTTTTAGCAAAGTGTGGAGAGACTCCTCTCATGTAATGGGAGTCACCATTCTGAATCATGCTTGTAGCGATTGATCTCAACAAATTCAACAAGCATATGAATCATGACACGATTGGTGTCAAATTTAAAATAATAATAATAACCTAATATATATATATATATATATAGCACAAGAAATGATAAATTAATGTGATATATATCATACCCATGGCATGTACAACAAATTATTGATATTTTGATATTAGTATAAGATCATTTTTAGTATGAAGAACATATATTGGACAAGGATTTATACTTTTCAATTTGTCAAAGCTTTGATGATCCGAAAAGTGAACATATATTGTTTAGTTTTGCTATGATCAATAGATTTGTTAAATGTTTTAGTTGAAATGTAGTGATGTAAGAAATGAGAGAGAGAGTGAAAGAAAGTATAAGATAAAAAGAGAATTTAGTCAATCTTAAGAAAGAAGGGTATTTTTGTCCATAAAACCCACAATTGACTAAAATTAACACAAGTTTTTAATTGTTGACACTTTTAAAAATGAGTTTTTTAGTAGGATAAAGATTAAATAGTCAAAGGGTTTGAGTCACGAGTTTAAAGATGGAAAGCGCGACATATATACAACACGTGTAACCCTCCGAATATTCTGAGCACCTATTTCAAGGCTGGAATTTCTATTTGTTTTGGTTTATTATTATCTTATCTGCAAGATGCCAAGATTCCTCACTGTTTTGGTCATTAATCATTATTGTCTGTTTATGGTATTAAATTTCGAAACCGTTTCTCTTCATGTTTAAAATTTTATTTTATATAGAAAATTTAACTGTATGATTAAATGAACAAATATTGAGTTTTTTTTTATAATTATTATAAATTAATTCGAAACTTACACAGAGATAACATGATTGGAACCCACAATTTTGTTTAGTTTAACTTAGCTAAATGATTGAACCAAAGGAAACAAGTGTTAAAAGTTCAAACCTTGATTTTAATGATTAAAAAGTGCAAAAATATTTCTGTTTTTTTTCAATATTAAATACTATAATAATTCAGGTTTTGTTTCGTAGTCTAAGTGTGAGAGATATCCAACCGGACCAACCTCATATTGTCTGGGTGCTAAATATTTCAGAATTTAGGTTCCGTAATTCTCTGATTAAATACAAAGTGATTAATCAAAAGGCAAAACAGGCAAAAATATGTTGAAAACGATCATGAAATATATTATTGAAATTCAACAATTACGTGTTGGCAATGTTAGTTGGGAGTTGGGACTTCAACTTGCTGTGTTTGTGTGACAGGATAACCAGAATTTATTACTTGAATTGAATAATAAGAAATTGATCCGGAAAAACGTACAATGTTGAAAAAGCAACTGGTCGTGTTTTTTCTTCTTCTCTTTTTTATGTTTCTTTCACTACCAAGTACCAACCTAGAATTGATTTGCAAATTCCAGCTTTGCTAATATAGTGTGCACCATTCCTTCTACTATAATGGTGTATAATTTCAGTTAAATTATATTCATTTTATAAATATGTGGGGAGTTTTTTCAAACGTGTTGTGAGGGTAGACATTCATTCAGTGATGCTTGGGCAGTTGGCTTGGAATGTGGAATTTCATTCATGTGGCGCAGGGGCAGGGAAGACTGAAGGCAGGGCTCTCCTTGTGATCGGGATGAGGTAAATGCTTCCTTTTTTATTTTCTTATTATAGTTCGACGTATATACAGTGTTGATCTAGACAAATCACAGACACCAACTTATTTGGTGTCAATTTTTCAACAAAAAAAAAATTAGAATTTATTTTTCATAATTTATTAATTCCCTGGACTAGATCATGCCACAATTTATAAATAACTTATTTAATAAATGGAAAATTGCACAAACTTACTGTGTGTTTTGACAATCAAACAAAATATGATAGGAATACCCTTAATAACAGTCCCCTCCATTTAATAGTCAACCATTAGGTTAACCATTGACAATGAAAAGTTCAAAATACCCTTTGTTTGGAAAAAAGAAAAAAAAAACAATAGGTAATCTCCACTAGCGATGACTACAACCGGTAGATATTGGATCTTAACCGTGACAAGAGGAGATTTCCTCTCGTTACGTAGAATTGGATCTTCAAGAGGATAGAACGATCTTCTCATGGGGAGATTGTGGATATCTTTTACGAGAGATCAAAGATATCTTTTACGAGAGATCAAAGAACTCTTTGGAAGGAGTTGATCTCCTTTGCGACGAGAGGAGACCTCCTACAGCGTAGGAGATCCAATCTCCACTAGCAGTGGTCCTCATAGTAGGTGAAGGTTTCCTTTTTTTTTTATCTATCTGACCGTTGACCGTTAATCGGAAGGGTTTGACTATAATTAATAATATTTCTAATATTTTACTTTATTGCCAAAATATAGAGTAAGTTTATGCAATTTACCTTTTAAGAAAATAACAACATAAGAATATGCCGATTAAATTATGTTTGCTTCTTTGCGTGATTATTACACTCACACACGTCAAAAACTAAAACTAATAAACTAAGGGATAATTGCACTATAGACCCTGAAGTTAGGTATATGTGCTCGAAGACCAAACCTTTACCTTTTGAGAACATAAGTACCCTTGACCTTTAGTTGATTGTTAGAGATGGTCAGTGAGGTGTGTGTGTACCCTTGACCTTTAGTTGATTGTTAGAGATGGTCAGTGAGGTGTGTGTGAGCATAAGTACCCTTGACCTTTAGTTGATTGTTAGAGATGGTCAGTGAGGTGTGTGTGTACCCTTGACCTTTAGTTGATGGTCAGTGAGGGGTGTGTAGGTGTGTGTGTACCCTTGACCTTTAGTTGATGGTCAGTGAGGGGTGTGTGTGTGTGTGTGTGTGTGTGTGTGTGTGTGTGTGTGTGTTAGAGATGGTCAGTGAGGTGTGTGTGAACATAAGTACCCTTGACCTTTAGTTGATTGTTAGAGATGGTCAGTGAGGTGTGTGTGTGAGGTGTGTGTGTGTATAGTTTTTCTCACCTCATGACGGAACTAAACTTTTAAGATTATGACGAAACTTATGAATCATTGATTAGGTTTAAGAAAACTTTGACTAAACTGAAATATGTGAATTTAATGGTTGATAGTTCTGAAACTGATATAAATAAAATCAGTTCGTCATGGGGAGAGAAAAACTGTATATATATATATATATATGAAATTAATTGTAAATAACTTAAAATGAAAAAAAAATCTAAGGATCTCTTCCATATTCTAGAGGAGGTCACCCGCCACCTCCTTTCAACTATAGTCGTTGAGTTGTCCAAGGTTACCCACTATTGGGGGCCAACCCGACTAATTTAGCTCCATTTCTATAGTTGAATGGACGAAAGCAAGGACTAGGCTAGGCTGTCGAGTGAGGATTGGCCGAGGGGTCTTCCATCATGTAGCTTGGTACTAATAAGCCAGTTAAAGACTAGTCGACATAGCTAAATAGTGTTTTGGGTTACGTAAACTCGGACAGTTCACATGGTTTTGTACCAATCATCTTTGAGCTATAGAGTAAGGATTACTCTATCTCTTAATAAAGCCCCGTCCATAATGGTCCCCAATGTTAAGATCTAGCCGGTCGAACGAAATCTCCTTCATATTTGGAGGAGATATGAAGCGGCGACGAAAGTGTGTGAGATTGCAGTGGCGGTGGCGGTGAGAGATTTGGTGGGTATACGTGATGAGTTTATGGAGATAGGTTCCAAATTAAAACCTTAATAAACATATTTAACCTTTTAATTCTTATATGTCATTTTAAAATAATTAAATAAATAAGATCATTTTCAATATTAAATAACTAAACGATTTTCATGATCAAAAGAGCTTTTAAAATTGACAATAAATAATGATCAACATCTTTCCTCCAAAAATTATGCTTGTAAAAGTTCCTTTTCTAAAATATCTACAAGTAAAAGCCATACTTGAAGAAGCTCTATTTGTTTATGTCTCAATTTGATTACACAAAGCGGAAAATGCCAATCTTAGCAATAAACAGAAAGATGGAGTCCTTTCGTAATGAAAGTTTCATTCTTATAATAATCTTTTTAACATTTAAATTATTTTAATCGGGTTTTAAATTTTTAATGCATCAAAAGTCAACCAATTTTAAAAGCCAGTCCTTATCTAAATACACGTTTTAATTTAATTGCATTCCATGTTCATATGAAAAACCCTAATTAAAAACAACTAAAATTTCATAACATGTCGTCCCGAAATGATTGGATTGTGACAATGGACTAGCTGTCTAGCTATATATATTTTAAGAGTAATATTATATGGTCCAAAAAACCAATTTAAAATTCAATCCAAATGATGTGGTAAATGAGTTGTCATCACTGTACAAATCATCGGATAATATTGTGAATAATACAATAAAAACAAATCACTTGACACATCATTTGGTTTGATGTTTGAACTAATTTTTTTGGTTATCTAGTATTAATAATATTTAATGTAACTCAATCAGTTGAGCAAGATTGATTTATCATAATATATTAATATGCTGTCCTTATGATGAACTGTGAAGAATGAATGACTTCAGCAAAGAAGATGCGATTTGCCTCACTGTACTATAATCTCTTCAATAGCACATTCCTAGGATATTCTGAGTTTCTGATAATGACCTGTGTGAGCTGTTTGAATTTCGAAGTTCCAAGTTTCTTGTAATTTGAGTTCTCTCGTACAATTATCTGGCAACAAGAGTGTTTACATGTGACTCAGATGTCTTCACTTTGTGAATCACCATTAAAATATGAAGCAAGTCTCTCCGTGAAAACTGGCAACAGTCTCAACTCACCCCATTATCGTTTTCGTTGAATTGGTATTGAATAATATATAGTCACATCACCCGTGATTGGCTCGGCTTCCGTACAGGCAGCTAATCAGCTAAAGACAACCTCCTGACTTGCATCTTGTCTCCATAAACAACTTCCATATAAGAAGTTAGGTGCAGCGGGTTGCATCTATCTCCTACGTAGACAATTGCCACGTAATTGTGGTTTTGGTTCCTGTTACCCTGATTTCGGTTTCAGTCTAGCGGTTCCAGCGGTTACAATTCCCTTTGTTGTTTTTTTTCTTAAATTTAATTTTATTTTATAAAAAAATTAGCCATATAAAATTGTAATTTATAAATACATTTTATTGAGTTGTCGGTAAAATAAAATAAAATAAATAAATGACAAATTAAAATAAAACTAAATATATGTATAAAAAAATATTATTGGAACCGTCCAGTTCGAACGTGAACCGAAGTACCGAACCGCCGGTTCCGATCAGGTTCGAACTGGGCGGTGCCTCTAAGAAAAGAACCGGAACAACCCTTGTACCGGTTCTGATCCAGTTCTGATTTTCCTCCGACAGTTCCGATTCGGTTCGCCGGTTCGGACCAAACCAGCGCCATGTCTAGATGCATCATGCACCCCGCTCCGCTGCATCCAAATTTTGTCGTGAGATTTTCCATTGCTTTACCAGAAAAGATTATTGGAAGCTTTTTGTCTAAATTGTGTATGTTGTACATTTGCCGAATATTGCTCTTTTTTTTATGTAATTAATTACTCAATAAGAGTATTGTACGTACAATTAATCTCTCTTATCCATGTATTCACTCAACGATTAATGTTTGTCCACTCACCAAGTGATACTTCAGCTATCCCGTGAGTTGGGATGGAAATGGTGAGTTTGTAGGTGGAATGTTTAACATTATTCAATCTAAAAACAAACACATTATAAAGACTATTTTATATGGGTCTACTATTTTTTTTTAAGTGCTCTACTAATTCTTGGTATAATTACAAGTACAACTAACTATAAATAAAACCCCTTTTCAAAAAAAAAACTATAAATAAAACCCATATTGGGCTGGTTCATTGATATGAGCACCAATCATTCAATGTTTGTTTTAGGTTTGAGTTGCTATCGATATAAATGATATATATTTAAAATAAATTAAATCAAATCAAATCGCCCATTATAATCGCCCATTAGATTTGAGTTGCTATCGATATAAATGATATATATTTAAAATAAATTAAATCAAATCAAATCGCCCATTGGGCGGTGGTGTTGTGAAAATGTCATACCCACATATTCTTCTATCTTATTATTGTGGCTAATAGTCCACGTAAAGGGAGATATGTCATATGTCAAGCCAAAAAGCTAGAAGAGCCAAGCTACAATGGCTACACATATATAGAGAGTTAATTGTGTGAGAGTTCATTAATATTGCTCAAAGTATATCCAACATCAATATTCTAATGGACTTTCTTCACGCCTTTGCAACTTAGAATTCTTCAACCTCCCCAAACTCCTTCAAATACCCCTCACAACTCACGTTTTCTTCACTCAAGCACAAAAACATGGAAAAGTTGCGCTCTCTTGTTTTCTCTATTTTCTTAAGCCTAACCATCCATTTTTTCCCTCAAATTGTCCTCCAATCTCATGCTTCTCCCAACGATTATATCCGGCATCCTGCTCGCAGTGTCATCATCACTCAGCACCTCCGATCCCAATCCGATCCTCAACAGGTTTTTATTGTCTCAGCTTGATCCAAACTAATTCATATATTTGAGCAAATCATGATAATATTGCACACAAAGTATTATATATATATATATATTTTAGTTTTCTTTATTCATTTTTTCTTGATTGTTCGTTTTTTTAGGTGCATATTTCACTGGCGGGGAAAGATTACGCTAGAGTTTCTTGGGTTACAGATGATAAAACGGTGACATCAAAGGTGGAATATGGAAAGATGCCCGGAAAATATAATGTGATGGCAACCGGAGAGAACACTTCGTATAAGTTCTTCTTTTACAGTTCCAGCAAAATACACCATGTCAAGATAGGACCGCTGGAACCAGGTACCGTCTATTATTACAGGTGTGGAGGTTCTGGCCCCGAATTTTCCTTCAGGACACCTCCGAAGACTTTCCCCATTGAATTTGCTGTGCTTGGTAAGTTAATTAGCTAAACCTTCTATTTTAAATTCATGTAATGAGTTATGTTAATATATATACGATTTGGTTTGTGTCACATGACATGATGTCAATGGAATAGAACCTGTCAGTTTTGTATATATAGACGTACTAGCCAAGAAAGCAAGCCTATAGAAAATGTAGGAATCTAATAAATCTTCATGATAACACGATAAGCTTTGATGATTAATTTTGCTAATTAGGGACATGAGATATGCATGCATAAAAGTCTATTTACTTGGTGAAGAGTGTGTGTGGATACTTTTTGAATTTTGATTATATATAGAAGTTGCTTTTTGAGCTAATAAAAGGCGGTTGGTGCTTTAAACCTAAGAAAGATCATCAATACATAACTGGCAAGATTGAAGAGTGTACACTACTTATATATGGAGCTTTTTGCTCTTTGAATTTAGTGTTTTATGTTCAATGTTTGTGCTTGGATAAGCAAAATCAAAAACTAAGCAACCGAAGGTGTGGTTTAGCTCCGCTGTCTCACAATAAATTAGTGCACATGATATCGGCATGGATCTATCAAAATTCAAAATAGATCTCATAAGTAACAGCTATTTTTTTCATTCAAATAAAACATCCTCTCTTTTTTTTTCCTGAACAAGGAATGAATGACTACATTAAGAAACCGCCCGTCATTGGTTAAGAAAGGTTCCCTCAACATTGGTCGAGGCCCTAAGTTTCAAATAATTAAAAAGTCTATATATTGTATCGAGTTGAATCAAAGTAGTCCCTCTAGATTGTTTCCTTTAAGTTTTGTGTTAATGAATAAGGGTATCTTGATACTTTTGGATTAAAATAATTTATACATCGAGTATTTTTTTTTAGTAATTTTAGAGTAGTGCTTTTGTAATTTTGAGAAGGTTTTCTAATTTTATGAGGATTTTGTTTTGTAATATAAAATATTAAGGTGTTGTTTTGTAATTTTCAATGGATATTATAGTCAATTTAGTTTTTAAGTATTCTTTATTGGGATAGAATAGTCTTTCTCAACAAAAGTTGACATAAATACCATCGATATTTTAGAGGGACAAGTTTGATATAATTTAAAATAAAATTGAATTAATTCGATACTAGTTAAAGGGGTATATTCAATTAGGATTCTTTAGGACATTTAAAGACATTTTTTAAGTGACAAATTTTTATGGATTTCCACAGATTTTTATAAATCCACATGGACTTTCATTGATTTGTTTAGATATCTATCTCAGATTTTTATGGATTTGTTTAGACATCTATCTCAGACTTTCATGAATTGATTTAGACATATATCTCAGACTTTCATGAATTTGTTATCTTAGACTTCTATTATAGATTGATGAATTATACCAATAGATGGCTCAATCAGTCAACCGAAGAGAAGCTCCATTTCAAAACTCAATTTTCATAAAAATGTCAACTTTCATGATAAACCCAAAAACAATAACTTATGAATACATAAAATTTCACGTATGAATAAACGTTGTACACCAAAAAAAGCAAACGATTAAAATTTCCACTCAATTACTAAAGTCAATCACAAATGAAAGAAAGTGACATAGTTTATAACAATTTTGAAAGCAAAATTAAAAGGAAAATACTCAACATTCATAACTCATCTTCAATGATTCTCATTGTTATTCAACTAATCATATAAACAAACAATAATCAACTAATCAAACAACCAAGCAAAGCTATACATAAAATATTGTAAAAAAGCACAACCCTAACCCAAACCTTGTCACAACTTACTACTCTTTGATACACGATTTTTAATTTATTCTCTACAGTTCCAAATCTTAAAAAATTCGACATGGATAATCTAGACATATAGTATATACTAAAGTAAAATTATCAATTTAATCCATGGTTATTTGTATATGAAAACATTAATTTTTTTCTTGTTTCCTGAATCTGTCCAGTAGAAATCTATATTGACCTTTGTCAACTCAAAAAATTATAACAATTTTTATACTCATTTACAAATCACGAAATTTTGCAAAATAACAGTAGACATAATATTCTATCTATATATAATTTTTTCATAATTTTCTAGGTAGAATAACCCACCCAAATAAATTTACAAATTCTGGCCATTTGTTAAAATAGAAGGGTTTCAACAGACCTTTGCATATTTCGAAAACATAAAAAACTAAAATCATCATCATGGTCTCTACTTTCATCAAGTTAAGCATATCAGAATTATAACTTAGCATATTCTAGAAGTTCAACCATGAAAGAGATAAACAAAGGAAAATAGAAGCAATGAACCCTAGAAACAAGAAAAACTCAAAATCCTTGAGGAGAAGACTGGACTTGTTATAGCCTTTGATATTTATATCTCTCACCATCAAGTCCACCAAAATCCATGACCTAAGAAAATCCTTTAAAATCTAGTCCTAATTGAATACACCTTGATTTTTGTAGACATTTTTAAAGTCTCAGTTCAATACACCCGGATTTGGAAAGACTCTTTAAAAGTCTATAGAAATCTGAATTGAATACCACTGGATTAATATAGACTCTTTTAAAGTTTTTAAATATCCAAATTGAATACACTCGGATTTATAAAGTCTTTAAATGTCCTTGAGAATCCTAATTCAATACACCCCCTAAATTAAAGGATAAGGATTCAATTACCTAATTAATTCTCTAAACCCTTGAGTTAAATTGATGATTTTTCAAACAATTAACAAGGACGACGTTGATATTTGTGTATAATATACTAATTAACTACAAATCAATTAGCTGTATGTAATTAATAAAAAAAGTTAAATAAATAAATGTAATCAAATTCTAATTATTTTGTTGCTGTTACATAGGAGACCTTGGACAAACAGAATGGACGGTGTCAACTCTAGAACAAGTTGGCAACAAGGACTACGACGTTTTTTTATTACCAGGCGATTTATCATACGCTGACTTCCAGCAACCACTTTGGGACTCATTTGGGCGCTTGGTCGAACCATACGCCAGCAGCCGCCCTTGGATGGTAACCAACGGCAACCACGAGATCGAGTCCATCCCAATCATCATTCCACACTCCTTCAAGGCCTACAATGCACGGTGGCGGATGCCGTACGAGGACAGCAGATCGTCCTCCAATCTCTACTACTCGTTCGACGTTACGGGGACTCACGTTGTAATGTTGGGGTCTTATACGGATTTTGATGCTGATTCGGCTCAGTACAAGTGGCTCGAAGCTGACTTGGCGAAAGTTGATAGGAAGAAGACTCTGTGGGTTGTGGTGTTATTGCATGCACCGTGGTACAACACCAACATTGCTCATCAAGGAGAAGGAGAAAGCATGAGGAAATCTATGGAGGAGCTGTTGTACAAGGCACGAGTCGACGTCGTTTTCGCTGGACATGTTCATGCTTATGAACGATTTGTAAGTCTCTCTCTTGCGGTTAAGGGCAGAACCAGAAATTCAAATTTAGAGAGCCATTGTATAAAAACAAAAACAAAAATAGAGAGGCTAATATGAAAAGGGTTTAAAATTTAGTTAACATTTATAATTATATTAAATTGATTTTTTTTCATTGACATAATTTCTCTAGTTTTATGATTTTCTTCTCTCTTTTTTTGGTCGTTTTATTGCAGACTAGGATTTACGACAACAAAGCTGATCCATGCGGTCCGGTTTACATTACAATTGGCGATGGTGGAAATAAAGAAGGACTTGCATTGCAGTGAGTACTATTTCTTTCAATGAAAAAAAAAACCCTTTTAATTGGGAAATTTTTCTTGTCTTGTTTTCTCTTTAATTTTCTCATATTGGAATTATATATATATATATATATATATATATATATGATTGTGTTGCTTCAATAAAAATGTACATAAATGAAGGTTTAAGGAGCCTACGTCCCCTCTCTCGCTATTTAGGGAATCAAGCTTTGGGCATGGACGGTTGAAGATAATAAACGAAACACAGGCTCATTGGTCATGGCATCGCAACAATGAATCTAACCCGGTAATGGCAGATGAGGTATGGTTGGAGAGTTTAAGCATATCGAGAGAATGCCGGAATATTTTGAATGGACAAGAATCATCATCATCATCAATCATCGGCGATGAACTCTAAGCTCTTTCATATGTATATATACATCATACTTGCTAGTGTTATATTAATAATCAGTTGAGCAATTTCTTTGAATCTCATTTTGGATAGTAGGTGGTGTCAATTTTCCAAAATCCTATTGAATTTGATTTGGAAGGTATCTTCTGTTGGTAGAATTGAAGTGATTGATATCGTAATATATGTGATTTTTAGTTTGTGTAACACATGTCACATGTAATATAATACTAAATAATTTTCACTATATATATATATATATATCTCTTCCATTACATAGTTCTAAATACGATCTTTTAAGAAACTAGTTTTTAAAATATATTATTGTTTTAAAAATATTCCTTTTCTTTTATATTTAATATTAATAAGAGTTCCAAATTCAAGTAGCTGTCATATTCTCTAATGCCTAAAATAACTGCATCTAAGAAGCCAATAATCAATTTCTCTAATTTCACTACAACTACAATCAATTTCTCTAACTTCACTACAACTACATCAATTTTATTTATGTATTTAATTTATAAATACATGCGTCATTAACATTTAAAAGTTCATCTTATTATAACACTCAAACATATATATGATGATGATAACCTTACAACAATGAATTTATTGATTTATTATGTTTGATTTATGAAACCACGTAAATTATTAGTAAACCCTATTTTCTATCTTGAAGTTTTTTTCTTTTTTTTTTCTCTTTTTAAAAGGAATATATATTGGGATTTGTAAGAGGGGATGACCAATTATATTTTATATCTACGCTTTATATATATATATATATATATATATATATATATATATATATTAAACAGGGGATATGACATATACCTACTAGGTGTGAATATGGATATAACTTATGAGGGGGTTATCACTTAATTTCTTCAATTTTTGTGTAATAAAATTATAATGAGATTCCTCCGTGACAAACCCTACTGTGGAAAGATGCAGGTAAACCTTTAAATTTTATATTCAACAAAAAATTGTTTAGTTTTTTTTTCTGTTTAAAATGTTCCTCTGGAACTCTGGAAGAGAGAAGATTGGAACTATAGTTTCAACTTTCAAACAATTAAAACAAATGTATAAAAACCATTAAATTTAACAGCGGCTAAAGTCAAATAAGTGGGCCACACAATAAAAACATTCAAAACTCACCGTCTCACTTTGCTCTTTCTCACTCTTTATCCACTCAATAAATTCTCTGCTCTACTTTTTCTCTCAAATTTAACATTTAAGTAAAATATATATATATATATATATATATATATGAAACTTTCAAACACTCTCTCAGCTACCTTTGCAACCCGAATTCAAGCTAAAGAAATTGGAGTTTTTATTCTAAAATCAAAGATCAACCGTAGATTTAGAATGTTTTATATATTCTCTTTACAAGTAAATGGTAATCCATTAATCCTAATTTATTTTCTTTCTCTTTCATTTTATTATTTCCCTTTTATTTTCTATTTTGTAATTAAATATAATAAAAGTTTAAAACTCATATGTTTGGTCTATTGGTATTTAACAGATTATATAATATAAATATTTATTACTAGAGGGTTGTGGGTCATAAAAGCTTGTGAATGCGATATGTAAAAGTTTAAAGTGAAGAGTAGAAAAATGTAATCGTTACTCATATTAAACCACTAATCTTGTATTATAACATAATTGTTTGAAACCTTTATGAGCGTTAATGAATTATTTATTATGTGCTGTATAAAAATATGCTTCTATTATAATAGAGTTAGAATAAGATAATAAAATTTGATGACTAAAAGTTGGGTTTGTGACTTGTGCAAAAATGATAGTTACCCATGAGAAAGACAAGGTATTTCCATTGATTTACTTGCTTTTAACATTAACATTGATTCTATTGGTTGCTACTGCTACTTTTGAGAGATCATTTCCAGCTATGAATATTATAAAAACCTGACTGCACAACATGATGAGAGATCAATGGACGAATGATAATTAGGTGTTTTATATAGAAAAAGACATATCTAATGACATTGATAATGAGACTTCATGTAATATTTTAAAAGAGGAAACCACGTCGAAGACAGTTGTAAATATATTTGAGAAATATATGAATCTATATGTTCAAACTTTCTTTTTATTTAGACAAGTTTTTTTATTGGCTTGGGGTATGCCTTTATAAACTTGTGATGTTTTATTTTCGATCAATGCACTTTGCATTGTTAACAGAAATTATCATTTTATTATTATTTAATGGTGGATCCCTGACTGAAATTCCTAACTCTGTCCCTGACCCCTCACAACTCACGCTTTGTTCACTCACGCACAAAACATGGAAAAGTTGCGCTCTCTTGTTTTCTCTCTTCTCTTAAGCCTAACCATCCATTTTTTTCCCTCAAATTGTCCTCCAATCTCATGCTTCTCCCAACGATTATACCAGGCATCCTGCTCGCAGTGTTCAGCACCACCGATCCCAATCCGATCCTTAACAGGCTTTTTTGTCTCAGCTTGATCCAAACTAATTCATATATTTGAGCAAATAATGATGATATTGCACACAAAGTATTATATATTTTGTTTTCTTTATTCATTTTTCCATGATTGTTCGTGTTTTAGGTGCATATTTCACTGGCGGGGAAAGATTACGCTAGAGTTTCTTGGGTTACTGATGATAAAACGGTGACATCAAAGGTGGAATATGGAAAGATGCCCGGAAAATATAATGTGATGGCAACCGGAGAGAACACTTCGTATAAGTTCTTCTTTTACAGTTCCAGCAAAATACACCATGTCAAGATAGGACCACTGGAACCAGGTACTGTCTATTATTATTTATTACAGGTGTGGTCCGTGTGGAGGTTCTGGCCCCGAATTTTCCTTCAGGACACCTCCAAAGACTTTCCCCGTTGAATTTGCTGTGCTTGGTAAGTTAATTAGCTAAACCTTCTATGTTAAATTCATGTAATGAGTTATATATTAACATACAATTTGGTTGATGTCACATGACATGATGTCAATGGAAAAGAACCTGTCAATTTTGTATATACAGACGTACTAGCCAAGAAAGCAAGCCTATAGAAAATGTAGGAATCCAATAAATCTTCATGATAACATGATAAGCTTTGATGATTAATTTTGCTAATTAGGGACATGAGATATGCATGCATAAAAGTCTATTTATTTGGTGGAGAGTGTGTGGATACTTTTTGATTATATATAGAAGTTGCTTTTTGAGCTAATAAAAGGCGTGTGTATTATGGTTAGTCGGTCGGTGCTTTAAACCTAAGAAAGATCGGCATATATAACTAGCAAGATTGAAGAGTGTACACTACTTATATATGGAGCTTTTTGCATTTTTAGTTTAGTGTTTTACGTTCAATGTTTGTGCTTGGATAAGCAAAATCAAAAACTAAGCAACCGAAATGTGGTTTAGCTCCGCTGTCTCACAATAAATTAGTGAACATGATATCAAAATAGATCTCATATGTAACAGCTATTTTTTTCATTTAAATAAAACATCCTCTCTGTTTTTATTTCTGAACAAGGAATGAATGACTACATTAAGAAACCAGCCCGTCATTGGTTGTTCACAAAGTATTATTCGAAGATGTGTTGCTAATTTGGTCTTAGGTTACGTTTGATTTTTTGTCTAAAGATTGAACAATGTTGAATTATATTGAAGACTGAATAGTGACTGAAAACTGAAACTGAAAAACATGTTTGTTTTTTTCACTGAAAACTGAATATAAGTGATAAGTTGTTTGTTTTTTTAAGTTACAAATATCTTAAAATAAATATGTTTACAACTATGCCCTTTCAACTATTATTTGTCATATATTTATATTTTAATATATTAAAGACAACTAAACAATAATTTAATAATATAATAACAACTTTATATAAAAAAAATGCCATATAAAATATAACTCTTAAAATATAAAAATTGAAAAAGTTAATTGAAGTTTAGTTTAAGAAAGAACAATAGATTAGAGTCAGCAACTAATAATTCGTACAATATTTATACTATATATGTGGAATAATAATATAATAACAAATTTATAATGAAATTTATATCTCTATCAATTTTTTTTAATGTGGCTGCTAAAGTTTTTTTAAATAGTGAGAAGAACAAAATATATTAATATGGTTAAGGGGTGTAGAGAAGAGAAAATTGGAAATAAATAAGATTTATAAAGATAAATTTGGAAGTAAAAAATTGATATATATTTCAATTATTTTTCATTAAGTATTCACTTTTTTATAAAAAGTAGTTTTAGAAGCTCGTTAAGTGTCATTAAATGTTAAGTGAAAAAATCAAACAGGTCATAACTCTTAGGCATAGTCCGTAAGTAACCACACTTCTCAACATTGGTCAAGGTCCAAGTTCAAATTCCTCTCCCTCAAATAATTAAAAAGTCTATATACTGTATCAAGTTGAATCAAAGTAGTCCCTCTAGATTGTTTCCTTTAAGTTTTGTGTTAATGAATAAGGGTATCTCGATACATTTGGATTAAAATAATTTATAGTTCGAGTATTTTTTTTAATAGTAATTTTAGAGTAATGCTTTTGTAATTTTTAGAAGTTTTTCTAATTTTATAAGGATTTTGTTTTGTAATATTAAAATATTAAGGTGATGTTTTGTAATTTTCAATGGATAATATAGTCAACTTAGTTTATAAGTATTCTTTATTGTGATATAATAGTCTTTCTCAACAAAAGTTGACAAATATACTATTGGTGTTTTAGAGGAATAATTTGATACAAATTAAAATAAAATCAAACTAATTCGATAATAAATGCTTGTTTGATTGAGTTTTCTACTGTCTTAAAATCTCTATACACATTTAGATTGTCTTTTTAAACCTCTACTGGGTAAAAGCTCTTAGGGAGAAACTTCTTCAAATAAACAAAACATTTTTTTTTATTTTAAAGCAACTAACCAGATGATTATAATTTTTTTTTTCAAAAACTTTATTTTTTAATAGATCTACTACAAATAGACATTTTATAATTAGAGGTTTTTCAAAAGTCCAATCAAACAAGTTCTAATTAAATTAAACGGTCAGGATTCAATTGCCTAATTAATTCCCTAAACCTTTGAATTAAATTGATGATTTTTCAAACAACAAGGACAATGTTGATATTTGTGTATAATATAATAATTAACTACAAATCAATTAACTGTATGTAATTAATAATAATAAAAAGTTAAATAAATAAATGTAATCAAATTCTACTTATTTTGTTGCTGTCACACAGGAGACCTTGGACAAACAGAGGACGGTGTCAACTTTAGAACAAGTTGGCAACAAGGACTGAAGGACTACGTCGTTTTTTTATTACCAGGCGATTTATCATACGCTGACTTCCAGCAACCACTTTGGGACTCATTTGGGCGCTTGGTCGAGCCATACGCCAGCAGACGCCCTTGGATGGTAACCAACGGCAACCACGAGATCGAGTGCATCCCAATCATCCTTCCACATTCTTTCAAGGCCTACAATGCACGGTGGCGGATGCCGTACGAGGACAGCGGATCGTCCTCCAGTCTCTACTACTCGTTCGACGTTACGGGGACTCACGTTGTAATGTTGGGGTCTTACACGGATTTTGATGCTGATTCAGATCAGTACAAGTGGCTCGAAGCTGACTTGGCGAAAGTTGATAGGAAGAAGACTCTGTGGGTTGTGGTGCTATTGCATGCACCGTGGTACAACACCAACATTGCTCATCAAGGGGAAGGAGAAAGCATGAGGAAATCTATGGAGGAGCTGTTGTACAAGGCACGAGTCGACGTCATTTTCGCTGGATATGTTCATGCTTATGAACGATTTGTAAATCTCTCTCTTACGGCTAAGGGCGGAACCAGAAATTCAAATTTAGAGAGCCATTGTGCAAAAATAAAAAAATTTAGAGGGGCTAAAATGAAAAGGTTTTAAAATTTAGTAAAAATTTATAATTATATTAAATTTTTTTTTTTTCCATCGACATAATTTCACTAGTTTTATGATTTTCTTCTCTCTTTTTTTGGTCGTTTTATTGCTGACTAGGATTTACGACAACAAGGCTGATCCA
This sequence comes from Dipteronia sinensis, assembly GCA_033220585.1. Lineage (NCBI taxonomy): Eukaryota > Viridiplantae > Streptophyta > Magnoliopsida > Sapindales > Sapindaceae > Dipteronia > Dipteronia sinensis. Next base: position 68,663,161 of record CM065637.1, on the reverse strand, counting down.
TGCGGTCCGGTTTACATTACAATTGGCGATGGTGGAAATAAAGGAGGACTTGCATTACAGTGAGTACTCTTTCTTTCAATGAAAAAACAAAAACCTTTCAATGGGGAAATTTTTCTTGTCTAGTTTTCTCTTTAATTTTCTCATACTGGAATTATATATATATATATATATATATATCTTATTGTGTTGCTTCAATAAAAATGTACGTAAATGAAGGTTTAAGGAGCCTACGTCCCCTCTCTCGCTGTTTAGGGAATCAAGCTTTGGGCATGGACAGTTCAAGATAATAAACGAAACACAGGCTCATTGGTCATGGCATCGCAACGGCGAATCTAACTCGGTAATGGCTGATGAGGTATGGTTGAAGGGTTTAAGCACGTCGAGAGAATGCTGGAATATTTTGAATGGACAAGAATCATCATCATCATCAATCATCGGCGATGAACTCTAAGCTCTTTCATATGTATATATATACATCATATATGCTAGTGTTATATTAATGATCAGTTGAGCAATTTCTTTGAATCTCATTTTGAATAGTAGGTGGTGTCAATTTTCCAAAATCCTATTGAATTTGATTTGGAAGGTATCTTCTGTTGGTAGAATTGAAGTGATTGATATTGTAATATAAGTGATTTTTATTTGTGTAACACGTACGTGACATGGAATATAATGATAAATCATTTTCACGATATATATATATATATATATATATATATATATATATATATATATATATATATAGTCTTTCTATTGTCAGTTCAAACTGATATAAAATATATCAGTTTCTAGCATGTGAACCATTGGACTTAAAAGATGATTTATATCAATTCGAACTAACAATAATATATATATATATATATATATATATATATATATCTTTCGTTACATAGTTCTAAATACGATCTTTTACAAAAATGGTTTTCAAAATATATTATTATTTTAAAAAAAATTCGTTTTCTTATATATTTAATATTAATAAGAGTTCCAAATTCAAGTAGCTGTCATATTCTCTGATTCCTAAAATAACTTCATATAAGAAGCCAACAATCAATTACTCTAATTTCACTACAACTACAATCAATTTCTCTAACTTCACTAGAACTACATCAATTTTATTTATGTATTTAATTTATAAATACATGCGTCATTAACATTTAACGTTCATCTTATTATAAACACTCAAACATATGATGATGATAACCTTACAACAATGAATTTATTGATTTATTATGTTTGATTTATGAAACCACGTAAATTATTAGTAAACCCTATTTTCTATCTTGAAGTTTTTCTCTTACTTTTTTTTTTTTCTCTTTTTAAAATGAATATATATTGGGATTTGTAAGAGGGGATGACCAATTATATTTTAGGGCAAATTGCATTGAACCCCTTGAGGTTTGGACAAGTTACATTTAATTGGAAAAGGTTTTGTTATTATACACTAACACCCCCAAGACTTAAATTTGACTTTGAAAATACCTAAAATGCCCCTAGTTATATTATTTCATACTTTATTTTTTTTACCTTTTAACCAAAAACTTTATAAACTTTAATAAAATAAAAAAATTAAATAAAAGATATGATTCATTAAATAAATAAATAGTTTAAAAAAAATAAATAAATAATTTTAAAAAAATTAAATAATTAAGTAGTTTAAAAAATTAAAAAATTAAATAGTTTAAAAAATTAAATAAATAACTAATTAAATAATTAAGTAGTTATAAAAATTAAATAATTAAATAGTTTTAAAAATTAAATAAATAATTAAAATAAATAAATAATTAAATAGTTTTAAAAATTAAATAAATAATTAAAATAAATAAATAGTTTTAAAAATTAAATAAATAATTAAAATAAATAAATAAATAAATAGTTTTAAAAATTAAATAAATAATTAAAATAAATAAATAAATAAATAAATAGTTTTAAAAAATTAAATAAATAAATAACTAGTTTTTAAAAAATCAAATAAATAAATAGTTCTAAAAATTAAATAAATAAATAGTTTAAATAAATAAATTAAAAAATTAAAAATATTAATTATTTTAAGGATATCCATTAATAGGAACAAGAAAAACTCTAAATATCCAAACTTTTACGGTAAGGATGATGGTGAGAGAAGTTTTAAGGTTCCCAACACTAGGAGTCTTCTTGCCTTCTTCAACCACTTCCTTTAGTGTTGGGAACCTTGAAGTTTCTCTCACCATCATCCCTACCGTAAAAGTTTGGATATCCTTAAAAAAAATTAATGTTTTTAATTTTTTCAATTATTTATTTAATTTTTTAAACTGTTTATTTATTTAATTTTTTTATACTATTTATTTTTTAAAACTATTTATTTAATAGATTTTTAAAAAATATTTATTTATTTAATTTTTTATTAATTATTTATTTAAAAATATGTATTTATATAATTTTTTTAAATATTTATTTATTTAATTTTTTTAAATATTTATTTATTTAATTTTTTTAAATAGTTATTTATTTAATTTTTTAAAACTATTTATTTATTTAATGAATCATATCTTTTATTTAATTTTTTTATTTTATTAAAGTTTATAAATTTTTTGGTTAAAAGGTAAAAAAAATAAAGTCTAAAATAATATAACTATGGGCATTTTATGTATTTTTAAAGTCAAATTTAAGTCTTGAGGGTGTTAGTGTATAATAACAACACTTTTTCATCTAAGTGTAACTTGCCTAAACCTCAAGGGTTCAGTGCAATTTGCCCTATATTTTATATCCACACCTTATATATATATATATATATATATATATATATATATATATATATATATATATATATATATATATATATAACAGTCATTTTCTCCTCAGCGCGGACTGATATAACTTATGTCAGTGCGTCGCATGTGGATCATTGATTATGGAGAAGTTCTGACAAGTGCATACACTTTTAGTCAAAATATGTAAATTTAATAGTTCACATCCAACGCACTGATTAAGTTATATCAGTACGTATTGATTTGAAAATTTTGTATATATTAAACAGGGGATATGACTTATGATATAACTTATGAGGGGTTTATCACTTAATTTGTTCAATTTTTGTGTAATAAAATTATAATAAGATTCCTCCGTGACAAACCCTACTGTGAAAAGATGCAGGTAAACTCAAATCAATGACTGGAAAGCTGAAACGTGAAAATCCATAAATGAAAGCACTTTGTTCTTCAATCCATATAGAAGTTGAGGCATGGGTATGACCGAATTGCTACTAGGTGGGACAGACCACTTATATCATGATTCATGCCTATGATATGGCCTAATCCAATACTCAACCAATCTTATAAGCATGATTTTATTGGGTGGGGCTGCGCTGCATAGACCTGCCCATCTTTTTATATGGGCATGAAATAGGTGAGTACTCTTATCCTTAAAAGATTTCTATAATTTTATTTATTTCGAAAACCCACATCATAGTGGGCTAAGAATCTGCTAATATCCGACGAAATTAGATCCCAAAAACAGAATTTGAACCCGACTTTGAAGCTTCATTTTAAAGTCTAGTCTAAACACAACAACGTATCTTTAGCCTTGTTTAAAGATTCGCATAATTTGGTACATTTATTTAGATTATTAGATTCAATGCACCTATAAAAGAAGAGAGATGGAAATCATTAATCATATGAAAAAGCAGTCATTTGGTGCAGAGCCTAATCCAATAGCAACATGCCAACAAACAATGTACAAGGTTGAGCTGATAGAAAGGAAACCTGCCCACTCCCTTTCTGCTTTCTCTATGAAATGAAAACAACTTACATATGACATGGCACCAGCAATTCAATCCTCAAACCCAACTTGTCAAATAGGAAGAATTAATCTACACGGAATTCGACCTCCCACTTTTCAAATTTCAACCCAAGCCCACAGACAAAATCAAACCTTTAATACCTTTTTTTTTACAAGCAGGAAAAAGCCACCCACATTAACCTTATTTTAAAAAAAAATTAAAAATAATAATTAAAAAAAGAAAAATATTTTAACAATCATCAAGTCACGGACGTGCCAGATCACTGCGTTTTATCATGTACGGTCCTGATTGATGGTGTTGTTGAACAACTAATTCGTTTCAAAGTCTTTTTTTTTTTTTTTTTCAGATCCGACGGTGGAGATCAGATCTTCTCGAGTTTCTGAGCTTTAACGACGGGATTCGATCGAGCAATCTCTTCCCTGCCAACCTTCTTGAAATCGAACGTGCAACCGTGTTTCTCCGGATACCGATGGGTCCCGCAGAACATGGTCCCACACTTGCACTTGAAACCCGTCAACCCGACCCGTTTCCTGCACACCAAACACCTGTTCGGCTGCGGCTGCGGTGGCTGCTGTTCCTCCTGCTCCTGCTCCTGTTCTGCGACCACCGCCACGTCGGCTTCCTTAATCTCCGCGTCTCCGTTGACCTCCGGGAGAGTCAAAGCTGGAGGATCCGGGAGAGATCCGGCGAACGGCGACGACGACGAAGGAGATGCGGAAAGAGAGTTTTCAACCGTTGATTTGATGGACGCTTGTTGTTGTTCCTTGAGACAGAAATCTCTGTAGCATTTGGAGCAGAGATTCATCGTCGCCGGACTCCCGAAAAATCCACAGTTATTCACGCAGAGCCGGTGACCTTCGTGTGCTTGAAATCTGTGCTCCTCCGCCATACTTTTTTTCCTCCGATTATTAGAGCAGATTGATTGCTTAATCTGTTACAAAACACGAAAATTAATGTGAATTATAATTAATCACTAAGAAACCATCAAAATAAAAAAAAATAAAAAAAAAATCGATTTTCAAGAAGAAGGAGAAAGAGATCGTGCCTGTATTAACTATTAAGAAATCGAAATGAAGAATTATCAGAATTGAGTCAGGAGAAGAATAATAAAAGAGAGAGAGAGAAAGAGAGAGGGGGAGAGGGAGAGGAAGGATCGGCGAAAAGAGACAAAGAGATGATGATTGTATTTATTATAATTATTGATTTTGATTTTGATTTGTTTTGAGTAATAATTTAAAATAACAAAAAAAACAAAGAAAATATGGAAGGGAAGGAGAGGACAGGCTGGCGGAGGAGGCCAAAATGAAACAAGTTTGTAGTCTGCCAATAGAAATTCGCCACGTAATTTCTTGATAATACTCACCGTTTTCGGTAATACGTGGCTTATGGTATGTGGTTATTTCCGTTATTTCCTTATTAAAATAATCAGTGGTCCTCACTGTTTATGAGGGTAGGTGGTAAGTTATGTTAATGATTTATTTATTGTTTATGGTAGGTTTAAATTATCTGATTGTTATGGGGTTTGCTTAGCTGTATTCTCCGTTTTGGTCAGATTTTGCGTGCCTAAAAGTTTACCATCACCAGTTGATGCATCAAGTGGGCTTGCTTGGCTCCTCCTAGCCTATCCTAAGGTTTGTTGAATGAATCATTTGCGCGTGGATTGGTTTCGCAATGTCAGCGCCTCATCAGACATGATTTGGCATTTGACATTTCTATTTTTTTCCAGTATTGTAGAAAGCCCTAGACGCTAGCCTAGCGGCGCCCTCTTAGTGGAGGATTAGTCGGGGACTAAGTGGCTGATCAGAAGTTGACTTACGGCAAGTCGACGGTTCGGTCGGAATTTTTTTAATATATATTTTTTATTGTAATTAATAAATATTCATACTATTTTATATATTGAACCTCAAATTGAAAATTAAATTCCAAAAAACTCAATACAGTATTGAGAATCAAAATCCATAAACAACTAAATAAAATCTAATAAACCTCAGTCAAATTCTAAAAAGTCAACCTAATCGGTCAACAGTGACCGATTTCCCAATATCAGCACCTCAGTAGACATGATTTGGCATTTGGCATTTCTAATTTTTTTAGGGAAAATTTCAATAAAATGCCTCGACATTTGATGAAAGTGCAACCAAATCTGACTTTTGCCAAAATTTTAAGAAAATACCCATGACTTATCATTGACCGTTAAAATTAACGGATGCCAAAATTTTCTAAGGGTAATATTGTCCATTTCACTTTAAAAAAAATAAAAATGGAAAAATTAAATTTTTGGAAGATTTTTTTTTAGGTGGGTTTCTAAATCTCATCACATCATTACTTAAAGAAAAAAATTTGAATTTTTTTTTTTAAGAAAAGAAAATCAAATTTTTTTTTGGAAGATTAGGAACTCCATCATCATCAGCAATGAAGAAAAAAAATAGATATTTAAGGGAGGGTAAAGAAGATCTGGGTTCCAAGATATCACCAACAAAAGAAAAAAAAAATTGAAAGAATATTTTTTTTTAGAAGAAAATAATAAAAAATCATTCTGGGAGATCTAAGAAACAAAATGATGAAAAAATAAAGATTTTTTTTGGACGGGAAAAGATCTGGGTTCCAGATATCATCATAAAAAAATGGAATCTTTTTTAGGAGATTGAGATCTCCATCATCGTCATCAATCATCAATTGAAGCAAAAATTAAACCTAAGATTTATTTTTGGAGATCTCTCCTAAATCATCAGATTAAATATTACATATTAAACGCTCTCTCATAAATTTTTAATAACCATATTAAACGCTCTCTCCTCCAATACATATCTCTAGTTTTCTATCTCCATTCTTTCTCAAGTAAGACTAACGGTTAAGAAAAACAAACTTACGAATAAGCTTGAATTTTAGGAACTATATATATAAATATATATATATATATATATATATATTAAAAAAAACTTTAAAAAAAACAAATACCATGTTTAACAAAAATTTGAAATATGAAAATGTTTTTTTTTTTTATAGATATTTGATTGCCTAGAGAACTTTAATTCTTTCAATAGTCTTAGAAATTTCGAGTTTCATCGATCTAATAGCAACAAATTAAGTTTTCATATATCTATTTTTTAACAAGGTATTTGTATTGAATTTTTAATATATATACATATATTTATTTATTTATTTATTTATTACTGTTAGTAAAAAACCTAAAATATTCATAAGTTTCTTTTCTTTAACTATTAATCAGAGATTGATCGAGAAAGTATGAATATATGACTTTAAAAAAAAATGGAGAGAGAAAGCAATTAAGAGAGAGTGTTTAATACAGTAATAACATATTTATAAGAGAGAGTTTAATACGTAATATTTAATTTAACGATTTAGGAGAGAAATTTCTTTTTTAATAATTTAATTAGTTTGGAGTGTCTTTAGAATTTTTTGTCTTGTTTAATAATTTTAATTAAAGGTAAATTGTCATTAATAAAAAAATTAAATTGAAGTACAATTAGATAATTTATAAATTGTAAGGAGAAGCTCTCAAAAAAAAAAGTAAAAAGTTTTGAATTTTTTTTGAGAGAAAACCAAAAGTAGTCATCCAAAAACATTAGAATTTCGTTTCCAACCACATATAAACGTTTAATTGTTAATAACCATATTTTTAAGAAATTTCATGAATACCCATATTTAAATACCACAAAAACCAAAAACAAAAGTAGAAAGAAAGAGAGAAGAAAGAGGAATAGGTGTTGTCGCCGAGAGAGAAGAAAGAGAAGAGGGAGTTGTCACTGTCGTCGTCGCTGGAGCAGCCAGAAGAGAAGAGGTCGCTGTCATAGCCTAGAGACGAACCCACCATTCGACGAAGAAGATCGATTTCCAGTAAAAAATGTGTTTTCATAATAACAGTAAGATTTCAAGTTTTAACAAAAAAATTCAAGTTTTTCGGACCAGTAAAACTTAAAATCTTCTGGAAAAAAAACATGAAACCTTATTTAAAGAAGATTTCTAGTTTTGTCAACATTTTGAGTTTTTATAGAAGATTTCAAGTTTTCGAACCAGTACAACTTGAAATCTTTTGGAAAAAATATGAAACCTTGTTTAAAGAAGATTTCAAGTTTTGTCAACATTTCAAGTTTTTATAGAAAATTTCAAGTTTTCGAACCAGTGAAACTTGAAATCTTCTAAAAAAACATGAAACCTTATTTAATTCGATTTTTCACAAAAATACATAAAAGTAATGCAATAACACTAAAACCATATTAAAGTAACTATATGCAACTCAATTAATGAACAAATGAAATATATTTATACTCTTGAAACCGATTTAGAGCAAATCGAAAAAGTTTTTCTACATTCACTTCTTCAAATCTTCAACGCGGTTCCAGATTAAACCATCATCTAGTTAGTTGATTTGTAGGAACAACAATGGTGCAGCCATTGGTGTTTGATTTGTAGGAACAACGATCAGAATTCAATTAAGAAGAAGAAAGATAGAAGAAGGAAGAAGATGGTAAAAAAAAAATAGAACAATTAATGCTGGGGTTATTTTTGTATTTTTTTTAGATACACATAATTGTTTTTTAAAAAAGTGGTTATTAACAATTAAACTTTCGTATGTAGTTAAAAACGAATTTCATAAGTTAGATGTGGCCAGTTTTAGCAATTTCCACTTTTTTTTTTCTTACTTTCAATTAGTTTCTAAATCTGGATGGAAAGAAATTCCAATCACAAGTTCTGTAAATATAATAAATACAGATAAGAAAGTCAGTTTTAAGTTTTAACATGACATGATCATATGGACGATGGCCATGGTGGGAGCATGAGACTTCTCATTTCAATTGATAGTGTTAATCTAGGAGGGTACCGGTTAAAAATATAAAAATTATTATAGAAGGAAAGTTATCCATTATATTTATTATCTTATTTTAATAAATACAGTGTTCGATAGACACATACTAATACTACAAATATAATAAATAGAAATAACAAAGTCAGATTTAACCTGACATGATCATATGGACGCTGGACAGTGGGCATTGTGGGAGCGTGAGACTTCTCATTTCAAATTTGTAAAAATGAAAACAAAAATATAGAATATATATATATATATATATATATAATTGATGATGAAACTTTATAAAAACTTGTCATTAAAATATCATGGCTTTAGACTTTTGTGTAATTGATTTTTTTTTTTGGACAGATTTAGACTCAATTAATTAACAAAATGTTTATTTAAACCATCAAAAACTTAAATAATAAACCCATAAAAAAATTGAAATCTAAAAAACATAATTATAAGAATTTTTATTGCCCATTGCCCATTGGGTTTGAGCCGACTTTAATTGGCTCCGCATGACATCATGGGTCACCACTGGTATAGCGACAGGTGGCACAAGTTGCCAATTCAAAAAAAGATCTGGTGCCATTTCCTTTTCGCTGTGGAAAAGTGAAAGTCATGTCGGTGTCCATCACCATTCAACAGTCACCACCAAGACAATAAATTGATATATTCCCCTTTACAATTGAAACACTCGCGTTTTTTCTCCCCCTAGTAGAGATTGCAGCATTTAAGTAACATAATAAATATCTACGATAAATTTATGAAATTCACATCCACATTAACAAATTTACCATACCCTACTGGCTACTTCACATAATCCCTTTGCTTTCAATTATGGGTCTCTAGATTGGTTTTAGCGAGCATGTGAATTTCACAATGGACTTGAGTTCCATCAGCAGCTGGTGGAGAGAAGCAATGTGACCTTCAAAGCTTTGTACCTTCTGTTTCTGGGCCAGCTAGTTGCTTTTACAGTTGCGCTGACCTGCTTCGTTTCTTCTATAATTGCACATCTTGGTAAGATTTGGATGTCATGGTTTTTGTTCTGCTTCAGTTTTTATTTCTGGTATTTAACATACTTGTTTCTCTTTGTGGTGTGTTAGATGTTTCTATTGCTTAGTCAGCCTTCACTTACGCTTCCTAAGCTTTGGTTTATGGTGTTATATTGCTATATAGGCGTCAAAGATTACGGGTAATGTTCCATCTTTTCGCTTATCAGATGCACAAATTGAAACTATTGAATGATTTAGTTTTTACTGTTTGTGGAAAATGTGGAACAAAAAGAATGAAATGGGCAAAATTTCAATTGTTTGATTCCGTTGATATTTCATTGTCATGTAATATGAATGAAGTATAGCATAACCTTCAAATTTAAGTTGGATTTCTTTTTTGTTTGTTTGTATTTGAGCTAGTTTCAATATATTTTATATGGTCTGCAGGTTGCTTGGTATTGGTATCTACTCATAGGCTTTGTTGATGTTCAAGCGAATTTTCTTTTTTAAGCAACTGGCTAATAATACATTCACACAAGCACTAATATGGGCTAGCGCCTTAATGTTTGCAATGTGTTTTAGACATGATAGACCAAATGCCTCTGTTTTGAAGATTGATTTTCTAGTAGAACATAAAAGCTTTGCATGATGTCAGATTTCAGACTGCAAACAATATGCAGTTTGAAATGATTTGGGATGAATTAATCTTGGGGTAATAGTGTACTGAAGTATAATAATTCCATTGGATAACTTCAAACTTATTCACTATGTGGTTCAAAGGTTTGTGTGTGTGTGTGTGTGTGTGTGTGTGTATATATATATATATATATATATATATATATATATATATATATATATTGAAAATACAGCTCTTAACGTGTGTCTACAACCTAGATGGGGGGGGGGGGGAATGAGTTGTTAATCGATTATTACCAATTTTTCGATTAGTCAATATTTGACAAATAACCCAATTAAATCAAACATACAAAATCAAGTGTAAAGTGCGGAATAATAAATAACACTTGATTTTTACGTGGAAACCCTTAAACAAAGGGGAAAACCACGGGCTATCATTCTAGCCACACACGATCCTCAAATCCACTATATGAGTAAAACGTTACACCCTCAAGTGATGCTCGGACTCTCACTCTAGATAACCTCAGGCTATGGACACTACCACTCGCCACTCTTGGTTCAAACCCTAGTGATATCCACTGATACACTACTATTGGCGTGAGCACCTCCTACTCTACCCGCAGGCCTTTTACAGTGAATTCTTGACCAATGCTTGCCAACCACAACTTGGTTGCAAGACTTCAATGCTTGTGCAACTTCACCCCGAAGCCACAAGACTTTGACTCAATGAAGAGAATTATATGTCTATGTGATCATGTAAATGATGCTCAATGCAAATTATGCTAGACAACACAAATTGCTCAACTAGGATTTTGTAGAAACAAATCCAAGTTGTCAAATGTCTAAATGCAAGGTATAAAGACTTAGCTAGATGTTATCAATAACAACCAATCCTAGCTATCACAAACAATCACAATGAATCAACAAATATGCTCACAATGTATTCAACATAAACTTAGCATATATTCATGTGATTAAGACAAGACATTTAATCATTCACTAAATGCAAGTCTTAGACAAAAGTCTATCAACAAACAAACTCAATTAGATTTGTAGAGAATTTCCAACAAACTAATTGTTACACAAAATATGCATAATCATTCAAGAAGCTTAACTAGTTGATTAAAGATCAATATTTCAACCTAGTTATCAATGAATCACAAATGAATGTTTATGACCTAGCTTTTAGGCAAAAATGACCTAATCAATTAAGCTATCAAAATACAAACCCAATCATGTTATCAAGACTCATAAATATGCAATAATAGAGTCTAGGTATTTAATCATGCAATAAATACCTAATCTAGAGTAAGAAGAACAATAAATGATATTCAAAGAAGTTCTTGCTTACCTAGTCATGAAACAATGAAGACCCATGCTCAAATGATGTTGAATGATGCAAGATGGAGATGGGTTTTGGGTTTGGAGAGTCAAAGAAGCTTTCTTGAAGCTTTCTCTCTCTAGGAGCTCTAACCTCTCTCTAGAAATGATTTTCTGAGCTCTTGGTCGGCCAAGAAGAGAAAAGGAAGAATATATATGAAGCCCTAGATCAAACTACATCGTTTTGAACTTGGGAACCAGAATCCCGTCAAAACCGCTTGCTAGACCGCGGCACAGGTAAGTGTCCAGACCGCGGTACATACAGCAGTGCACCGTCTGGACTACACCGCGGTTGGGACCGCTGTGCGTGCAAGTGCACAGGTCGCGGTCCACGTCGCGCATGACACACTGGAGAATACCGCTCCGTGCGCCGCGGTGCAAGCAAAGCCTGCCGAGAGGTCTAGGCCGCGCCAAAGGGAAAAATCCCTTTTTAACACTCAAGACAAAAGTCAATCTTACATGAATGTTGTGCAAGTGTGAAGAGAGTGGGATGCACACAATGAAGCACAATTAACATGTCAAACATGTTATCAACTAAGATACAATGCAAGATATGATATCTAATGTAAGCTAGTGAGTGTTTTAGAAAAGGATGCACACTTATACAAACAATAAAGAACACAAATGCAAGATAAACAAAACATGCATGAAGTGTGTGTGTGCACCTAAACTCTTCAAGAGACAAAGTCAAGTGAATATACCTTTTGCTCTTGAAGTCATGGAGATGCTTGGAAGCTTGCCAATACGGACCTAAGCTACCCATTACACAATCATCCCCAATGTGGTGGTTTGTCATGAAATAAGCCAATCATAAAATCGAGGTCCTTACATATATATATATACAATAATGACGCAGAACGGAAATTCTAGGATCACAAGCGTAACCCTAACAGAACATAAACTGGAATCCACCAGAAAAAAGAAACTGAAACCAAATTGTAAAATTTATTGAATACCTCGAAACTGATAACAAAAGCCTTAAATAGGCTTTGAAAACCCTAAAACAGAAAAGACTAAAATATCCTCATCTAAATAAAATAAAAACGGAAAACAAATAAAAACATAAAAACTTCGGATGCCCGATAACCTATCTTAAACAGCTCCGTTGAGGGAGTAAATGACGTCAACCGGGCAAGCCCAGGTTGTATTGCTATGGAGCTTCGAAAACCCTTTCCGAAAACATATTATAATAGGAAATCTGTCAACAGAGCTAAAAGTTATGCCCGTTTCATTGAAACACCTCTTTTGGACAATTTTCTATCCATCTCTTCTTCAAAGTCCAAAGCCAATTGTCCTACATCAGTCTCTCCCAACTGTGAAGAACTCGACCTCGAGTTATAATCTGGATAGAGCGGAACATCATCACAAAACTCATAAAGGTCAGCTACGTTGAAAGTTCGGGATATGTTCATATCAGTAGGCAAGTCGATCACATAGGCATTATTGTTGATCTTCTTGACCACCTTGTACGGTCCATACTTCCTTGGCTTCAACTTATTATAGGTACCAACCGGGAACCTCTCCTTCCGTAAAAACACCATAACCTGGTCTCCCTCAGCAAACAACTTCTCACGCCTTTTAACATCTGCTGCAGCCTTATACTTTGCATTCTTCTCCTCTAACCGTGCCTTCACTTCAGCCTGAACATCACGAACCTGCTCAGCCATAGCCTCAGCAGCAACACTCATACCAGTGACCTTGGGAAGCTTTGCCAGATCCAACGCGTGCTTAGGAGATTGTCGATACACTAAAGCGAATGGAGACTTACCCGTAGCAGTATGAACAGCATTGTTATATGCAAACTCAGCTTGTGCCAGAGCCACGTCCCACTGTTTTGGCTTATCCCCACAGATACTCCGAATTAAATTCCCCAGTGTTCGGTTTAGATTCTCTTTCTGTCCGTCAGTTTGTGGATGCGCAGTGCTACTGAACTTCAGAGTGGTATCCATCCGTCGCCACAATGTCACCCAAAAATGACTAAGAAACTTCGAGTCCCTATCAGATATGATTGAATGGGGTACACCATGTAAACGAACTACCTCCCGAAAGAACAACTGAGCCATATGTGATGCATCAGATGTCTTCCGACAAGGAATAAAATGCCCCATTTTTAAGAACCTGTCAACCACAACAAACACGGAATCTACCCCACGCTGAGTTCGAGGAAGACCCAAAACGAAGTCCATTGCTAAATCCTCCCATATGGCATTCGGAACAGGTAGTGGCATGTACAATCCCGTATTTTGAGCCTGTCCTTTAGAAGTTTGACAGACGTAACACTTGCGAACATAGTTACCGACATCGCGTTTCAACTGCGGCCAGTAATAACGTTCGGACACCCCACTAATAGTTTTGTCACGTCCCAAGTGACCACCCAAACCACCACCATGCAACTCTCGAATCAGTTTCTCTCTCAGAGAGCTCCGCGGGATACATAACTGATTGCTACAGAACAAATAGCCCTCGGTCATATGAAACTCCCCGTCAGTCTGTTTCAGAACACACTTTTCCCATATCTCTCCAAAGTCCTCATCATCAGGATACAATTCTTTCAGAAACTCAAACCCAATAATCTCTTGCTGCATAGTCACCAATAAGCTTGCACGCCGACTCAGCGCGTCAGCCACCTTATTTAACATTCCAGACTTGTGCTTCAAAACAAACGGAAACTTCTGCAAGTAAGTTGCCCACCGAGCATGCATATTACTTAAGCTTCTCTGACTGTTCAAGTACTTCAGAGCTTGATGATCAGTGTAAAGAATAAACTCGCGCTGAATTAGGTAATGCTCCCAATTCTTTAGAGCACGAATAATTGCATAGAATTCCTGATCATAGGTACTCCATATTCGCCGCGCATCACTCAGCTTTTCACTAAAAAACGCCACTGGTTTCTTCTCTTGTGACAACACTGCTCCAAACCCGACTCCACTAGCGTCACATTCCACTTCAAATAACTTCTCAAAACTGGGTAGAGCAAGAACATGAGTGGTGCATAGTTTTTCTTTGATGACTGCGAAGGCTGTTTCGGCTGTCTCACTCCACTGAAACTTTCCCTTTTTCAGACACTCTGTAATCGGGGCCACAATACTACTAAAATCCCTCACAACTCGACGGTAAAACGTCGCCAACCCATGAAAACTCCTCACCTCTCCAACTGTCTTCGGTGTAGGCCAATCACGAATGGCTCTAATCTTTTCTTCATCCACCAAAATTCCGTCCGAACTGACCACATATCCAAGGAATAGTAACCGCGCTGTCATCCAACTGTATTTTTTAAAGTTGATAAACAATTTGTTGTTTAACAATACCTCTAACACAGCTCGCAGATGCTCCATGTGGTCTTCCTCACTACGGCTGTAAATCAATATATCGTCGAAATAAACGACTACATATTTTCCAATGAAAGGCCGCAACACCTGGTTCATAAGCCGCATGAAAGTGCTCGGCGCATTGGATAGTCCGAAAGACATCACCAACCACTCATACAGCTCATTCTTAGTTTTGAAAGCTGTCTTCCATTCATCCCCAGGTTTGACCCGAATCTGATGATACCCGCTCCTCAGGTCGATTTTGGAGAATAATTTCGACCCCTCCAACATATCTAGCATGTCATCCAATCTCGGAATGGGAAAGCTGTACCTGTCAGTTATCTTGTTAATCGCACGACTATCCACGCACATCCTCCAACTGCCATCTTTCTTCGGAACAAGTAATGTGGGAACAGCACATGGACTCATGCTCTCTCGAATGAATCCCTTCTTCATTAACTCCTCCACTTTTTCCTGTAAAATCTGATTCTCCTTGGGACTCATCCGATAGTGTGGTAAATTCGGTAAGCTTACTCCCGAAACTAAATCAATCTGGTGCTGAATATCTCTCAACGGTGGGAGATCATCCGGTAAGTCTTCTATCACCAAATCACTAAATTCAGTAAGCAGGGTCTGCACCTTCTCGGGCACTACAATTCTTTGCTCTTCTCTGTTTTCTGTCACCAAAGCCCGCACCACTACAACATGTACCACTTGTGCCTCCTTAATCTCAGCTTCTAAATCAGTTACAGACGTGATTAAAGTGACCAAAGACTGCTCATTTACCGTGGCTTTAGTTGAACTCCCTGCTGGATTCCGTTTCGGAACCATCGCAATTCTCCTGCCACCCCAATTGAAAACACAAACATTGTCACGTCCTCTGTAGGTTATGTCCACATCAAACTGCCAAGGACGTCCCAGTAAAACGTGACCAGCATCCATGTCGACTACATCACATGCCACATCTTCCCGGTAGTATTGCCCAATCGAAATAGGAACTTTGCACAACTCTGTCACATTCGCCTTGGGTCCTTTTTGAATCCACCCAATCGCATAAGGCTTGGGATGTTTCTCTGTACACAGATTCAGATGTTTTACCAATTTTCTGGAAACAAAATTCTCACAACTCCCGCTATCGACAATCACATCACAAACTTTTCCTTGCACACTGTAGCAAGTCTTGAAAATACTGTTTCGTTGCGTTAAACCCTCCAATTTTGTTGCACACATGACTCGCTGAATCACACAGTTTACTGGCTCCCCTTGTTCCTCCGCAATTTCTGCACCTTCTAAGAACTCGTCCATGTTTCCCTCATCTTCAAAATTCTGTTCTTCTTCTTCTTCAGCATCTACGAAATTCATCGGTTTTCGGGCTGGGCATTCATTCGAACGGTGGCCAGGTTGGCCGCACCTGTAACGCTTCATACCGCCTGGTCTACTGTATGGATTTGGCGCTCCTCGTGGGGTTTCTTTTGTACCCATTGCTGCTGCTGCAGTTGATCGTGTCCCGCCAAAATTGTTATTTGGCCCCAAACCCCTTTTATCTGCAGTATTTTTAGCCTGACCTTGTCCATCACTTGGTGAAAATCTACTCATGTTCGCGGCATTGTTGGATGACTCACCCATGTCCTTCTTGTAATGAGAAAAACGATTGGGTGGTTTTTCCATTAACTCCGCTTTCAAGGCCATGTTGTGCGCCTCATCTACTGTCCACACGACTTGCAACCCAATTTTATCTCGAATGGTCGACTTTAAACCCCCCAAATACCTCGAAACCTGCTGTCCTTCTGTCTCATTGAGGTTGTTACGAACTGAAAGTCTGGACCACTCATCAGTATAATCCGCAACGGTTTTGTTACCCTGAACACAATTCTGATAACTCTGAAAAATAAATTGTTCATAGTCAGGAGGTAAAAACCTGCTCATCATAAGTTGTTTCATTCGCCTCCAGGATCGTATAGGAACTTTGCCTTGTCGCCGTCTATCCATCTGTAATTTCTCCCACCAAACAGCAGCCCCGCTTCTCAACTTGTACGCTACCAATTTGACTTGACGTTCTTCTGTTACCTCAGCAAACTCGAAGAATCTCTCAACCTCTGAAATCCAGTCCAAGAACTCTTCAATCTGTAACTTTCCATGGAACAATGGTATGTCTGCACGGATCCGATAACCAGGTTGATTTTGGTTCAATCGATGATCTCCTTGGTAACCCACGAAATCCTCTTCAGAATCGTTATCGCTCCATTCTTCGAACTGCTCGTGTCTCGCAGCCCTAGGCGGTCGTCTACCTACAGGGCGGCCAAGGGCAACTCCCTCGACTCCTTCTCTGTTGGCAGGGGCAGGGGCAGGGGCAGGGGCGTTGGGATTAGGTTGCTGCGCCATCAGTTGCTGCATCATGGTCTCCAGCCTCGCCATCGATTGTCGTTGTTCGTCAATCGCTGCCCATAAATCGATATCCCTTCGACCAGCGTCGTCAGGGTTAACTCTTCCGGCTTCGTTGTTGGCCATCGCACAAGGCAAATCCCTCTGCTCTGATACCAATTGACGCAGAACGGAAATTCTAGGATCACAAGCGTAACCCTAACAGAACATAAACTGGAATCCACCAGAAAAAAGAAACTGAAACCAAATTGTAAAATTTATTGAATACCTCGAAACTGATAACAAAAGCCTTAAATAGGCTTTGAAAACCCTAAAACAGAAAAGACTAAAATATCCTCATCTAAATAAAATAAAAATGGAAAACAAATAAAAACATAAAAACTTCGGATGCCCGATAACCTATCTTAAACAGCTCTGTTGAGGGAGTAAATGACGTCAACCGGGCAAGCCCAGGTTGTATCGCTATGGAGCTTCGAAAACCCTTTCCGAAAACATATTATAATAGGAAATCTGTCAACCGAGCTAAAAGTTATGCCCGTTTCATTGAAACACCTCTTTTGGACAATTTTCTATCCATCTCTTCTTCAAAGTCCAAACCCAATTGTCCTACATCAAATAATTTTCAAATAAGTGCGCACCGATAGAATTATATAAGGACATTGAATGTGAGACACTCATTTTACATATTTTGACTTGGCATGTATGCACTTGTCAAAACTCTTTTATAAATGAGTGGCTCACATTCAATGTCCTTATATAATTCTATCAGTGCGCACTGACAGGAAAAAGACTGTATATATATATATATATTAAAAGAGAACCAGATAGAAAGTAAAGGACAAACAAATTGGGCACATCCAGGGAAAGTGAGTGCAAAACTTCATATATTATAAAAAATTTGGAGAACTTTGTTGTAATTCATGTCCTGAGAATAGGGACATTAATCTGCTTTTAGAACAACTCGAGTTTAATTTAGGCGCATTGAGGATGAATTATTGTCATTTTACAGTCATTGATCTTATCGTTTCTGTATTGTCTTAATGCCCTGATGGTTGATGCAGCCAATAAAGCCTTCCAGTTCACATCACTGACTAGTGTGACGCTGCTGAACTGCTGGACAATAGCATGAGCCATAATTCTCACATGGTTCTTCCTTGGCACTCGATATTCCCTATGGCAGTTATTTGGTTCAGCCATCTGCGTGGCGGGGCTTGGTTTAGTGCTGCTTTCTGAATTCTGATTCTGGGGCCGGTAGTGGAGGTTACATTTTGTTTTTCCACCTTAGACAACTAATCTATACATTTTCCAAATACCAGTACTATTCATCAACTTAAATGTTTTTTTTTATGAGTATTTTCTAATTGATATAAATATATATATATGGGATATTATCATATGAGTCACTATATTTGTTTGAATTATCTATTTTTTACTCACATATTCATTTTTCACTGGATTGATCTCTATGTTTTGAAAAACCCATCAATTTGATCCATTTGACCAGATTATTGATGGTCATCGGTCACAAAAAAAGTAAAACGACATATTTACCCTTGCCCCTTTATTTGTTTTTATATAATAAAATAAAATAATTTACCAAAACTCATCCCTCCCTTCCACCACCACTGCCATCGCCATCCATTATCATCATCATCATTCACCAAATTTGTTCGACTTCTTGAACAAGTGAACTACAAATTTGTTCTAGAATTAAAAATCAAACTCATCAAAATTCTTGTTAACTTTATCAGATTTCTAACTTCCAAACTAGGAACCAATCATCAAAAAATATCCAAAATTCGAACAAAATCAAAGAAAAAAAAATAAAAGTCAATGTCATACCCCATCTAATTTTGAAAAAACCCAGAAACCCATGGAAGGGTAGATCGAAGATTTCGAAAAATAATTGTGATGCTGCCCATAAACCCCCCAAAAATCCATCTGATTTCGAAAAAACCTAGAAACCCATGTAAAATTCTAGCCACCCCAAACTTCACAACAACACCCACGACCACCGAAATCAAACCTAAGCTTCAATCACCACCCACCATAAATGGAATCACCCAGTGATCGTTCGCGTCTCACGGAGACATGAACTCAACAGTTTCATTGATTCCTCCTCCGATCGGACTCGGAGCTCTCAAAGCCGCTTCGGGTCCTTTGGAAAAAAAACTTAGCTTTGATTATCTTCTTGTTACAATTCTTCGCTGAAAATTTGACTCTGGTCTGACACACACCTTTCCACTTTGAAGGAACTGCGGAGACCTTTTGGTGTGGAGCTAGCGCCGCTGGTCGTCGATGACAGCGAGCACGGTTGGATTGGTTGGTTAAGGAGGCGGACACGGTCAGGAGAGAGAGAGAGTGGTAGAAAAGCCTTGGAAAACGGTGTCGTATGTGTGGAGTATTTGGAAAGGACTGGAAACAAACTCGGAGGTGTACCGGTGGAAGTGAGTTGGGAAAATGAACTGCTTGGATTGAGATTCGATGCGGATGATGTAGGTATTGACAGTTTGATCGGTTGAGATCAACGATTGGGTTGTGAGGAAGGAACCGGAGTGGTGGTGGTAGCTATGGTTTGGGTGTTGGAGAAGATGGTGATGTGAAGAAGGGGCCTTGAGAAAGAGAAGGAGATCGGCGGTGGGTTTGGTGTTTGAGTGGTGGTGGTTAACGGTGGTGGTGTTTGGTTTTGAATCTGGATAAATTTTAATTAATTTTTTTTATTCGGTTTAATTAGTTTTTTGTTTTTTTTTTTTTTACATTTTCTATTTATTTATGTGTTGACAAGTGGCATATCATTGTTTAAAGACATAAATACTCTTAGAACCTTTAATTTGACTAACGGTTGACTCACATAAGGACGAAATTGAATAGTTTTTTAAAACATAGGGACTAATCTAGTGAAAATTGGATAAGTGAGTAAAAAATAAATAATTCAAAAAAACATAGGGACTCAAATGATAATATCCTCTCTCTCTCTCTCTCTCTCTCTCTCTCTCTCTTTATATATATAGTAGACTGGAAGTATGTTTCTGGTTAGGGAGCTAAAAGTACATGTTCCTGTAAATAAAATAATATGTACATTGAGAAACACTAAAAAATAACTACCCCACTGCATAATGAGGTACTATTTCTTTTAGTAGTTTTACATTCATTAATAGCATTGTATTATCATCATCCATCTTTCAGATAGTTCAAGACCTCTCCTAGGTGATATGATTGCCGTCATTGCGATGGTTTTCTTTGCCATGAGTAATGTTGGTGAGGTTAGTAAATCCAAACATCTCTCACTGTATCTGTCCTTCTTTAGAAGATATCAATTCTATTGCATGTCGCTTGTTGCCGAGACAATATACTTTTAGGACTATCACTTGAGGTTTAATTTCTCTTTCATTAAATTGTTCAAATCTTGTTAACTGCGTTAATTTTTATGTGGATTAACTGCCAAAGCCTTATTCTAAATTCTTCCTGGTTTACTGCAGGAATTTCTTGTACATAATAGAGATTGTGTTGAATTGGTCTGTATGATTGGTGTTATGGATTCGTAGTGAGTGTGGTTCAGCGGTATCCTTTTGAACCTTTTCAATGGACATTGTGATTATTCATGTATGTTAAAGAATAAGCTTAATTTCATTCCCTAACTTCTCTTTAGATCTTTACTGGAGCACAAGAGTGTAAATTCAATCAAATGATCCTCAGATATTGTGAGTAACCTAGTCCAGTATAGTCCTTGAATTTGCATGCATAACATTTATCTCTGCTTTCTCTGTTGGACAACCATTCTTCTGTTACATATTATCTTTTCAAGGGGAAGGATGGACTAATGGTTCCATCTAAATAATTAGGAACAAATAAAGAGACAATTTAAAAAAAAATTTCATTGAGAAAAAGTAGCCGTTATTCTGTAGTAGAAGTATAAATCATCCTTTTCAAGAAAGATTTATGAATATATAGCAATCTAAGATTGTTCCTTGATATGTTATGGCGGAAATCACTAAAATGAAGGAAGAAAAGGACCATGATCTATAAATAATTTTCTTTTGTCTGTTTTGATGAATGGCTTCATTAACTTGTCAAACTGAATTCTATGTTTTTCATTTTCAGATTCTGGGCTTCGTTACTTTTAGCCTATCTAGCTTTACGTATTATACAATCTCTCATTTTGTTTTGAAGGTCAGTTTTCTTCTGACCAACTGTTGTTAAAGATTGCATTTTCTTTGATTTGATTTGCTATTTGAACTACTTCTGGAATTAAAAGGTCTCCTGTAGTAAAGCATTTCTTTGAAAAATGTATGTGGAAATTGTTGCTAAGAAGGATATTTTGGGTACAGTTGAGTGGAGCGACAATGTTCGATCTCTCACTGCTTACGTCTGACATGTGGGAGGCTGTCATTTGTATTTTTTTCTACCGCCTAGCAGGTATGCTTTTCAATTTTTTACCTTGTATTACTAGGACATGAATTTGTTTGATATAATGTAACCAACGTTTGAGTCCCACATATGGTTCTTCAAACAACTTGTTTTGGGCTGATTTCCTTCATTTGTTTAGTATTGGCATTTCTCAACGCATAACTAATCAGATTATACCCTCATATTTGCAGGTTGACTGGCTATACTATTTTTCTTGGACTCATTATTTATTCAATGACATATGCTCATTCTTTTTGTGAACTAATTAATGTGCCATAAAAATTATTTTGTCTATCTATTTACTATGGTTTAGTTAAAAGTAACTTGGGTAAAGTAAAATATATATCAAGGGCTGTAATTTAAACATTTGTGTGGTTGAGATTGTATCTTGATGAAGCTTATTTGAGAAGCCATTACAGCTGTATTTTGTAAGTGAAAAAATTAGAAAGAAAAAAAGGGTATTGAAACGTTTGGTGTCTCTTGGTTTGCCTTTGCTATTCTATCCTTTGCTGCAGTTAGGTCTTTGCTTGTGTGTGTATTAGATCAGTAAAAAACAAATGGTTTTCTAGCTGAAAGAATCAGCCAACAGTTTGTGGTATCAGAGCTTGGGTTGCAACATAGATTTGGGGAAAAGAAATTGAAGAAAAAGAAGGTTTTGGAGAAAAAAACGAGATGGCTAGCACAAGTGGTTCAAATGGGAATTTGCAGTAGTCACATGTTCCAGTTTTTGATGGGAAAAATTACGACTTTTGGTGTGTAAAGATGACGACTTTATTTTTATCAGTTGATTTGTGGGATATGGTAGAAACTGGCTATGAAGAACCAACTGATGATGTGACTTTAAATTATGCCCAAAAGAAGGAGTTGAAGGAAGCTAGGCAAAGGAATGCAAGTGCTTTGTCCATGTTGCAAAGAGCTGTAGTAGATCAGATTTTTCCAAGAATTATGAGAGCAACATTAACCAAGGAAGCATGGGAGATTCTACAGAAGGAATTTCTAGGATATTTGAAGGTAAGAACAATTAAACTTCAATCTCTTAGAAGAGAATTTGAGAATATAATGATGAAAGAAAATGAGACTATGAAGGAGTATTCAGATAGATTCACTGAACTTGTTAACAAAATGAAAACTTATGGCGAAGAAATTTATGATAAGAAAATTGTAGAGAAACTTTTGATTACTTTACCTGCAAAGTTTGATCCTGTTGTGGCCATCATAGAAGAAACAAAAGATATTTCAAAGCTGAGTATTGAAGAATTGATGGGTTCTTTAAAATCATTTGAGCAAAGAATGGCTTGCCACTCAGAAAAGTCTGTTGAGAGTGCATTTCAGTATATGCTCAGTGTTGGACCTAAAAATAATGAAAAACAGTCACAAAGTTATGAATAAAAGGGGGAGATGTCAAGTAGAGGTGGAAGATTTGGTAGATGAAGAGGAAGAAATTCAAGAGGCAGAGGTAGGGGCAACTTTGAGAGAAAATTTAATAAAGAAGGGTCATCTCAAAGGTGTAAAATCTGTAAAAGGAGCAGTCATGCTGAAGAAGATTGTTGGTTTAAAGGGAAGCCACAATACTACAATTGCAAGAAGTTTGGGCATTTGCAAATTAAAAAGATTGCAGATTCAAAAATACTCAACAAGAAAATTGTGCAGCAGAAAAGGATGGTGAATCTAGCTTGTTTTACGCTTGTTTGAATCCTCCAGAAGCAAGGGCTGAAGCATGCTACTCAAGCACATGTCGTTCAAACGATGAAGAGAACCAATGGTTTCTAGACAGTGGGTGCACCAACCATATGTTGGGGTTTTTTGCCCTAAAGCTTGTAATATGTAAATGTAATTTGAACATAAATAAAAGAAGTAGTATATTCATTCATTTTGTGTCATACTTTATATAACATGTGCACTTAACATCCAAAATTGCCGGATGTAATTTCGAACTGAGTATATGAGTGTCATATATAGATGGATTCAGTTTGAAACGAGCAATTTAAAGAGTCCGTAGATAGCAAATAAAGCTGGGTACTTTATTTGTGGTTAATCTATAGCTGCGGTCCATTTCGTAGTGTACGGTGATCCTATCCTGGATCATTCATATGTAGATATGAGAATGGAGGCACCTTGTATGATGTGATCATATAGGACTGTGCCATGATCTATATGAATCTCTCACTAAGATTCGTTTAACGATGAGATTCATATATATCAACTAATGATGGCTATATGTGGGTGATCTTAATCTTGAGTGTCTTATCGACTCCTTCAGGTTAGATCGTGGTCTTTGATATACCATGGGTGAGGTCGGAGTTGCATTCCCGATCAATATACTCTGTATGTTGGGATCGTGGTTTGGCTTGTGGCTGGGAAGGTTTGTACACAATAGTGGAATCCACTCCTTCTTGTGAGAAGTAGATGGTAGTTCCCTTAAGGGTTGATTCGGGGCTTGAACAATATAAGCGCTCTCCTAATTTCGTAAGGAATGTAGGATTTATTGTTCATTAGAGAATCAATGGTACTTAATGGAAAGATATGATTAGAGGGGTATAACGGACATTATGACCCAGCTCTAATTATGAACTACTTGTGGAGGATTATACCATATGTAATAGCTATATCGATGGACACCGAGAGTTATTGGTTTGTGTAAAAACGTCTACAGTTGAGAGAGTGCAGCTTCGGGTTTTTAGTGGAATAACACCGAAGTTAATAATCATGAAATATTAATTAAAGAGTTTAATTAATAATTTCTAAGGATTATTGGAGCTCAAAATACTGTGAGTCCATTAGGTCCCCTTGCTAGCCCGATCGATTTAGGTAACAAGGGTCACGATTAATTAATTGGATTGTCCAATTAATTGTGTTACGAAAGTGACACGTATTTATTCGGGAGTTAATTGAATAATGAGATTATTTAATTAATGAATAATGGTGATTAAATAAATTAAATAATAAGATTATTTAATTATGTTGTTAATCACTAAATGGAGGGTGTTAGTTGATATTTGATTTTGAATAAAATAAGATAATATGATTATTTTATTTTATTAAATTAAATATTTGAATTTTAAATTTAAAATGTTTGAATTCAAAAATAAATATTTAATTAATTTTAAAAGGATATGAGATATTCTTTTTGAAAAGTTTTAAAAATCAAATAAGATTTTGGTTTGATTTTATTTGATATATATGAGATATATATTTAATTAAAAAGTAATTAGATTACTTAATTGAACCGGATGTGTTCGTGACTAACACTGAAAAATTGAAGAGAGAAAAACTAACACAGCAAAAGAAACTTTGAAAAGAAAAGAGAAAAAGTGTGGGTTCGTGACACACCCCAAAGAAAAGCAAAACAAAAAATGAGAGAAAAATTAGTGTGTGGTGAGACCATAAGTGCTACACTTCTATTTTTTTGTTTTTGCATATATGTTCTTCTCTTCTTCCTCCATACAGGTCCTGAATATCGTGACGCGTCCAAACGCTGTTACCAATTCCGGGAGATAGCGAGGAAGATCATGTGGTTCAAATCAAGAGCAGTTCGTATCAAAGTGAAGGAGCCTCCTACGTAGGTATGAAATAAATTCCTTCACTTTATTATTGTATTTGATTATTACTGTACAAATGAGTTAGTTTAATGATTGCATTAAAAAAAATTTAAAACCTTTCCGCTGCGCAATCTGTAACCCTAGGTTCCAACAATTGGTATCAGAGCCAATTTTTGTACAGTATAATCTAATTCGATTACTCCTGATATGTATGAATGTGTAGGCACATATTTTTTTTTTGATGAGTGTATGATGTTTTTAATTAAATTGTTTAATTTAAAAATATGGTTGATCATAATTTTTTATGGTGTTGTGGATTTAGAGTGTTTCTGGGTTGTATAATATATATATATATATATATTTTTATTTTACTGTTGTATTATTAAAAAAAAAATAACAAAATGTAATTGCAAGACCATGAAGACTGCGCGCATCACAGACCAGTACATCCCACGCAAAGACTGTGCGCAGGCAGACCAGCGCATGTGTTCCTGTGATGTTTTTCCCACGCAGCGCCTACCATGCGATGCCCAGCGCGCAAGCCTATCAGCGCGCGCCTACCGCGCGCAAGTCTTCCAACGCGCGCCTACCGGTGCGCATGCCTACCGGCACGCACATCACATCCCAGACATGACCTAAAGAAATTGGAAGTCTTGAAAATTACAAGAAGATCAAAGGATGCCTTGAGAATATTTTTTGTAATTAGATTCCAATTTTTAGGTTAAATAATCCACGACACTCGGTCAACTCATGTATGTTTTAATTATTTGATGATTAAGCATTGCCATGCATATACATGTCATTTAAATTAGTTGTACCTGCACATATATATATATATGTTGATATATCATACATGCATTATAGCCATCTGTATTATGTGTTTAATTTTTTTTTTTTAATTTTAAAATGGATTATTCACATAATTGGCTATTTTTAATGGGATTAGTTTTAAGGAGTAAAAACTTGGTAAATCTCATTAATTACTAATCTTTTTATTAAAGAGTTTAATTACTTAGATTAGTGGGGTCCTTAATAAATATATTATGATTAATTTGATTAAGCTCCTAATAATAATTGGACCTAAATAATGTGTTTAGTTTTAATAGTTAAAACTTGGTAAATACACATTTAATAATAATTCTAGTCTTAGTAAACAGTTTACATAGATTTGAATTATCACTAATATACTAAATTTTTTAAGTGTTAAAAATCAATTTAGTTTATTAGTTATTGGAATAAGATTCTAATAATTTGTGATTAATGCACTTGACGTTTAGATTAAAATTAGCCGTTTAATCTAGGTGCATTAATATTAATAGAAAACCCTTAATATAAAATAGTGAGTGGGAGAGGGATATATGACATTATATCCCGCGGTCTCCATCATTAGTTCAACACCGTGAGATTCGAGTGGGGCCTCGTGACGGCTTTGTTTTCGTCCTCCCTAATGAGGGTTTCCATAAGAATCAATACCAAGGTTGACTTCCTAACAGATAGAATTTCGGAGGGGATTTCGGGATTGACCGACTCTAAGGCGGCAATACTCGAGTTAAGCTCTTGAGATCTGAAATGATGGGTTACACTCACAAGGTTTTAATTAAATTGGTTAATTAAAAACCTGACCTAATAAACGATGGTTGAATGATATTGGCATAAGAGTTATTCTGGTATATCCTTTGACTGAGAAGGTCTCGATCCAACATGCAAGAATTTGACCGACCCTAAGGCGGCACTTGCTTGTGGTATGTTGGATTGTCGTGGCATAGAAACATTGTTTTTAGGGTTGTTCTTGTTCATTAAACATTTTCATGCATCATGTTTAATTTTATGCCGAACATTAGCACATGTTAAGAATGTATGACTGAATGAATCTTTAATTTATGTTTTTTCAGCCATGTCATCTGCACTATTACAAATACTTGCAAACGATAAATTAACTGGTGATAACTACACAAAATGGAAACTTAACATTAATGCAATACTGGTTACCAAAGACCTCAAGTTTGTGCTTACGGAGGAATGTCCTCCGGTACCTACTGCCAATGCCACACGAACTGTTCGTGAGGCATATCAGCGATGGGTCTCATCTAATGAGAAGGCCCGAACATATCTGTTAGCTTCTATGACAGACGTGCTTGTCACAAAGCACGAAGCAATGACTACAGCATTCGAAATTATGGAGTCATTACAAGCTATGTTCGGGCAACCCTCCGAGCAAAAGCGACACGAAGCTGTTCGTTCCGCTATGCTCGCTCGCATGAAGGAAGGTACATCAGTTCGGAAACATGTCCTGAGAATGATGTCCTACTTCAACACGGCAGAAGTCAATGGCGGGGCCATTGACGAACCCAGTCAAATGAGCATCATACTGACGACTCTTTCGAAGTGTTTCGATCAGTTTAAGAACAACTACGGGATGAACAAGTTAAGGTTTAGTCTCACACAGTTGCTCAATGAGCTTGCTACTTTTGAGTCCATGACCAAGGACAGCAAAAGTAAGACCGGTGAGGCAAATGTTTCCGAACCATCTTCCTGCAATAATAAGAAGAGGAAGAGGTCTGCTGGAAAGGCGAAGGGTAAGCCCAAACCCAAGAAGGCCCAAAGCAAAAAGAAGGGCACCTCCACCGACCAAGACAAAGGAAAATGTTTCCATTGTAACAAGGTCGGGCACTGGAAGAGGAACTGTCCTCAGTATCTGGAGGAGGTAGCCAAGAAGAAGAAGAAAGGTAAATATGATTTACTTGTTCTTGAATCTTGTTTAGTGGAAGATGATTCTTCACCTTGGATTGTTGATTCAGGGGCCACTAACCATGTTTGTTCTTCTTTGCAGTGGACTGATTCTTGGACACAGCTAGAGGAGGGAGCCTTCTCCATGCGTGTAGGGTCGGGGGATGTCGTGTCGGCCAAAGCAGTGGGAGCAATAAGATTGCAATTTTATAATAATAATAGTTTTTTATTATTGAACAATATTTTTTATATTCCTGGATTTACACAGAATTTGATTTTCGTTTCTAAGTTGTTAGAACAATTGTATTCTGTTTCTTTTAATAATAAGTTTGTTATTATTGAAAAGAATGGTCTGAATATTTATTCAGGAATTAATGAAAACAATTTGTATGTGTTAGGACCGTTAATACATACTACACTGCTTAACACCGAAATGTTTAAGGTTGAAAAACCTAAAACTAAACGACATAAGATTTCTCCAGATAATGACACGTATCTTTGGCATCTAATGCTTGGTCATATCAACCTTGACCGGATAGACAGACTAGCAAAAAGTGGACCTTTAAGTGAGTTAAAGGTTGGCACCTTACCTGTCTGCGAATCCTGTTTAGAAGGTAAGATGACTAAGAGACCTTTTACTGGAAAAGGGCTTAGAGCTATAGAGCCACTAGAACTCATACATACAGACGTCTGCGGACCGATGAATGTTAGAGCTAGGGGCGGCTATGAGTATTATGTCACCTTTATAGATGACTACTCAAGATACGGATATGTCTACCTAATGCAACGAAAGTCGGAAACATTTGAAAAGTTCAAAGAATTTCGAGCTGAAGTTGAGAATCAATTAGGTAGGACTATCAAGTCACTACGATCAGATCGTGGAGGTGAGTACCTTGACCAAGAGTTTGAAGACTTCATGGTCGAGCATGGGATAGTTTCCCAACTCACAGCTCCTGGTACACCTCAGCAAAATGGTGTAGCAGAGAGGAGAAATAGAACCCTAATGGAAATGGTGAGATCTATGATTAGTTTCTCATCATTACCAAATTCCTTTTAGGGATATGCGTTACAAACAGCGGCATACATTTTGAATGTAGTGCCATCCAAATCTGTTCCTGAAACTCCCCTAGAGTTGTGGAATGGTCATAAAGCTAGTTTACGACATTTTCGCATATGGGGGTGTCCAACACACGTGCTAAAGAACAGAACTAGAAAACTAGATCCCAAGTCTGTGGTCTGCTTGTTTGTAGGATACTCCAAGGAGACCAGATGTGGATACTTCTATAGTCCTGAAGATAACAAAGTATTTGTATCGACAAATGCAACGTTTCTTGAGGATAACTATATAAGTGATCATAAACCTCGTTCTAAAATTGTATTAAATGAGTTGGAGCCTGGTGAGACCAGTACTCAGTCAACTAGAGTTGTTAATCCATTAACATCTGAAAGTCAGATAATTCCTAGTCAGGATACACTACCACCTAGACGTAGTGAGAGGGTTGTGAGACAGCCTGAACGCTATTTGGGTGTAAGTGAGGGACAAGATCTTGTCTCTGCTGATAGTGTGGATGATCCATTGACATTTAAGAATGCAATGGAAGATCCTGATAAAGAGGAATGACTTAAAGCCATGAATCTCGAGATAGAGTCTATGTACTCTAACTCAGTCTGGGAACTTGTAGACTTACAGAATGGGGTAAAACCCATACGATGTAAGTGGATCTACAAGAGGAAGAGAAGAGTAGACGGGAAGGTAGAGACCTTCAAGGCAAGGCTAGTGGCCAAGGGTTATACCCAGAAAGAGGTGGTCGATTATGAAGAGACCTTCTCGCCAGTAGCCATGTTTAAGTCTATTCAGATTCTCTTATCCATTGCTGCCTATTTAGATTATGAAATTTGGCAAATGGACGTCAAGACTGCATTCTTGAATGGCAATCTTGATGAAAGCATATACATGATGCAACCAGAGGGATTTATGTCTCCAGATCAAGAGCAAAAGGTTTGCAAGTTACAAAGGTCCATTTATGGACTTAAGCAAGCATCTAGATCTTGGAACATAAGGTTTGATGATGTGATCAAAACCTATGGCTTCGAGCAAAACGTTGATGAGCCTTTTGTCTACAAGCGCATCATTGACAAGAAAGTAGTTTTCTTGGTCCTATATGTAGATGACATCCTACTCATTGGGAATGATGTAGGAGTGTTGTCTGATGTAAAGGGCTGGCTGGCTAGCCAATTCCAAATGAAAGATTTGGGAGAGACGAATTATGTTCTAGGGATCCAACTTATAAGGGATCGTAAGAACAAACTCATAGCATTGTCTCAGGCATCATATATCGACAAGATTCTTATACGATTTTCGATGCATAACTCCAAGAAAGGTAATTTACTTTCTAGACATGGGGTTCACTTGTCTAAGGAACAGTGTCCTAAGACACCTCAAGAAGTTGAGGATATGAGACGTGTACCATATGCATCAGCAGTAGGTAGTCTCATGTATGTTATGTTATGCACGAGACCGGACATCTGCTATGCAGTGGGAGTAGTCAACAGGTACCAGTCCAACCCAGGATTAGATCATTGGGTTGCTGTCAAGACTATTCTCAAGTATCTTCAGAAAACGAGAAACTGTATGCTAGTGTATTCCGGACAGGATTTGATCCCGTTAGGATACACAGATTCTGATTTTTAGTCAGACAGGGATTCTAGAAAATCCACGTCTGGATCAGTATTCACCCTAGGTGGTGGAGCCATTGTGTGGAGAAGTATAAAGCAATCTTACATTGCTGACTCCACCATGGAAGCCGAATATGTAGCCGCTTGTGAAGCTGCTAAAGAGGTTGTTTGGCTCCGTAAGTTCTTGAGTGATCTGGAAGTTGTTCTAGATCTGGATAAGCCCATCACACTTTATTGTGATAACAGTGGTGATGCGGCTAATTCCAAAGAACCAAGAAGCCACAAGAGAGGGAAGCATATAGAGAGAAAGTATCATCTCATTAGAGAGATAGTGCAGAGAGGAGATGTGATCGTCACCAAGATAGCCTCACAAGACAATCATGCTGATCCATTTACGAAGACCTTACCGGCTAAAGTGCTTGAAGGTCACCTAGAAGGTCTAGGGTTACGAGACATGACTCACATGCTTTAGTGCAAGTGGGAGATTGTTGGGGTTTTTTGCCCTAAAGCTTGTAATATGTAAATGTAATTTGAACATAAATAAAAGAAGTAGTATATTCATTCATTTTGTGTCATACTTTATATAACATGTGCACTTAACATCCAAAATTGCCGGATGTAATTTCGAACTGAGTATATGAGTGTCATATATAGATGGATTCAGTTTGAAACGAGCAATTTAAAGAGTCCGTAGATAGCAAATAAAGCTGGGTACTTTATTTGTGGTTAATCTACAGTTGCGGTCCATTTCGTAGTGTACGGTGATCCTATCCTGGATCATTCATATGTAGATATGAGAATTGAGGCACCTTGTATGATGTGATCATATAGGACTGGGCCATGATCTATATGAATCTCTCACTAAGATTCGTTTAACGATGAGATTCATATATATCAACTAATGATGGCTATATGTGGGTGATCTTAATCTTGAGTGTCTTATCGACTCCTTCAGGTTAGATCGTGGTCTTTGATATACCATAGGTGAGGTCGGAGTTGCATTCCCGATCAATATACTCCGTATGTTGGGATATCGGTTTGGCTTGTGGCTGGGAAGGTTTGTACACAATAGTGGAATCCACTCCTTCTTGTGAGAAGTAGATGGTAGTTCCCTTAAGGGTTGATTCGGGGCTTGAACAATATAAGCGCTCTCCTAATTTCGTAAGGAATGTAGGATTTATTGTTCATTAGAGAATCAATGGTACTTAATGGAAAGATATGATTAGAGGGGTATAACGGACATTATGACCCAGCTCTAATTATGAACTACTTGTGGAGGATTATACCATATGTAATAGCTATATCGATGGACACCGAGAGTTATTGGTTTGTGTAAAAACGTCTACAGTTGAGAGAGTGCAGCTTCGGGTTTTTAGTGGAATAACACCGAAGTTAATAATCATGAAATATTAATTAAAGAGTTTTATTAATAATTTCTAAGAATTATTGGAGCTCAAAATACTGTGGGTCCATTAGGTCCCCTTGCTAGCCCGATCGATTTAGGTAACAAGGGTCACGATTAATTAATTGGATTGTCCAATTAATTGTGTTACGAAAGTGACATGTATTTATTCGGGAGTTAATTGAATAATGAGATTATTTAATTAATGAATAATAGTGATTAAATAAATTAAATAATTAGATTATTTAATTATGTTGTTAATCACTAAATGGAGGGTGTTAGTTGATATTTGATTTTGAATAAATTAAGATAATATGATTATTTTATTTTATTAAATTAAATATTTGAATTTTGAATTTAAAATGTTTGAATTCAAAAATAAATATTTAATTAATTTTAAAAGGATATGAGATATTCTTTTTGAAAAGTTTTAAAAATCAAATAAGATTTTGGTTTGATTTTATTTGATATATATGAGATATAGATTTAATTAAAAAGTAATTAGATTACTTAATTGAACCGGATGTGTTCGTGACTAACACTGAAAAATTGAAGAGAGAAAAACTAACACAGCAAAAGAAACTTTGAAAAGAAAAGAGAAAAAGTGTGTGTTCGTGACACACTGTAAAGAAAAGCAAAGCAAAACAAAAAAGAGAGAAAAAAATTAGTGTGTGGTGAGACCACAAGTGCTACACTTCTATTTTTTTGTTTTTGCATGTGTGTTCTTCTTTTCTTCCTCCATACAGGTCCTGAATATCGTGACGCGCCCACACGCTGTTACCAGTTCCGGGAGATAGCGAGGAAGATCACGTGGTTCAAATCAGGAGCAGTTCGTATCAAAGTGAAGGAGCCTCCTACGTAGGTATGAAATAAATTCCTTCACTTTATTATTGTATTTGATTATTACTGTACAAATGGGTTAGTTTAATGATTGCATTAAAAAAATTTTAAAACCTTCCGCTGCGCAATCTGTAACCCTAGGTTCCAACACCATATGACAGCAAACAAAAATATTTTTGTTGACATAAAAGATTCAAATTCAAAAGTAAGGCTTGGAAATGGAGCCTTGGTGGATGTGAAAGGGAAAGGCATAATTGGAGTCCAAACAAAGAAAGGTTCAAGATTTATTTGTGGTGTCTTGTATGTCCCGGATTTGGATCAAAACTTGCTTAGTGTTGGACAACTTGTGGAGAATGGCTACTCACTTCATTTTAAAGGCAATTATTGCACCATCTATGACAAAGGCAATCAGAAAGTGATTTTAGCAAGGCTGAAAATGGAGAATCGAAGCTTCTTGCTGAACTTCAAGCATTCAAGTGGTAAAGCATTTAAAGTGGATGTGGCTGGTGACTCATGGCTATGGCATAAGAGACTTGGGCACTTCAATTTTCAGGGGTTGAAATTGCTTCATCAGAAAAATATGGTGCAGGGGCTTCCAAAAATTGAAGAGAATGATGAAGTTTGTGAAGGATGTGCACTTGGGAAGCACCATCGGCAACCATTTCCAAAAGGAGTAGCTTGGAGAGCCAAAAAGCCACTTGAATTGGTGCATACAGATGTGTGTGTGCCAATGCATACACCATCTCATGCTGGAAATAGGTATTTCATTTTATTTATTGATGATTTTACAAGAATGACATGGGTGTATTTTATGAAGCAAAAATCTGAAGTTTTCACTGTCTTCAAAAAGTTTAAATCTTATGTTGAAAAACAAAGTGGTTATTATAAAGAAGTTGAGAAGTGATAGAGGCAATGAGTACACTTCAAAAGAATTTAATAATTTTTGTGAAGATGAAGGCATGGATAGACAACTAACGGTTGGTTATACTCCACAACAAAATGGAGTATCGGAGAGGAAGAATCAAACTGTAATGGAGATGGCAAAATCAATGCTACATGAGAAAAAGATTCCCAAAGCTTTTTGGGCTAAAGCTGTGTATACTGCCGTGTACTTGATTAACAGATGTCCAACTAAAGCGGTGTGGAACATGACTCCAATCGAAGCTTGGAATGGGAGAAAGCCTTCGGTAAAGCACTTGAGAGTCTTTGGATGTGTATGTTATGCTCAAGTTCCAAAGGAGAAACGGTACAAACTCGATGAGACAAGTTAGAAATGTATTTTTGTTGGCTATAGCTCACAATCGAAGGGCTGTAAGTTGTTTAGTTTGAATAGCAAGAAAGTTATCATTAGCCGAGATGTTTTGTTTGATGAAAATGCCACATGGAATTGGGAGAAAGAAGAAGTTGAAAGAAATGTTGTTGTCCCAATTATTTTGCCAAAAAATTCAACAAATGAAGATGAAGAAAATGAAGAAGATTCAAGTTAACCAAGCTCACTATCATCCCCAAGCAGCCCTTCAAGCACAAGTTCAGCAACACCAAGTTCAACTCCAAAGAAAATGAGGAGTTTGAGTGATGTTTATGAAAAATGCAACTTTTGTGTTGTTGAACCAGAAAGTTTTGAAGCAGCCATGAAGGAGAAGTGTTGGAGGAAAGCTATGGAAGATGAAATAGAAGTGATTGAGAAGAACAAAACTTGGGAGCTTGTTGAGAGGCCAAAAGAAAAAGAAGTTATTGGTGTAAAATGGATCTACAAAGTGAAGTTCAATTCTGATGGATCTTTTCAAAAAAAACAAAGCAAGACTAGTTGCTAAGGGCTATGCACAACAACTTGGTATTGACTACGAAGAAACGTTTGCTCCGGTTGCTCGACTAGATACCGTGAGAGCACTCATTGCTCTTGCTGCCCAAAAAGGTTAGTTGTTATACCAACTTGATATTAAATCTGCATTTTTGAATGGAGAGCTCAAAGAAGAGGTATATGTGGAACAACCACAAGGATTTGTAGCAAAAGGTGATGAAGATAAAGTGTACAAGCTAAAAAAGGCTTTGTACGGGCTGAAGCAAGCACCAAGAGCTTGGTATAGTCAAATTGATGGCTAATTCCACAAAAGGGAATTTCTCAAGAGCAAGAGTGAGCCAACTTTGTATGTGAAGCATTAAGGTCAGTCTGATATACTCATTGTTGCTTTATATGTTGATGATTTGGTGTTCACTGGAAACAATGAGAAGATGATAGAAGAGTTTAAAAAGGAGATGATGAAGAGGTATGCAATGAGTGATTTGGGGTTGCTACATCATTTTCTTGGCATGAAAATTTATCAAGATGATTGTGGGGTATTCATTTCTCAAAAGAAATATGCTGAGAAAATTCTAAAAAAGTTTAGAATGTTGGGATACAAATCAGTGGCCACTCCTCTAGTGTGCAACAAAAAACTAAGAAAAGATGATGGAGAAAAGAAGGTAGATGAGACTCTCTATAGGAGTTTGATTGGGAATCTCTTATATCTTACAGTTACAAGGCCTGATATCATGTTTGCTGCAAGCTTGCTGTCAAGATTTATGAATATCACAAGTCAGAAACACTTTGGTGTTGGAAAAAGGGTCTTGAGATACATACATGGGACAATGAACTATGGAATTAAATATGGAAGAAATTTTGAAGTGAATTTGATTGGCTTTTGTGACAGTGATTGGGCAGGTTCTGCTGATGATATGAAAAACACTT
Organism: Dipteronia sinensis; assembly: GCA_033220585.1. NCBI lineage: Eukaryota > Viridiplantae > Streptophyta > Magnoliopsida > Sapindales > Sapindaceae > Dipteronia > Dipteronia sinensis. Next base: position 68,627,547 of record CM065637.1, on the reverse strand, counting down.
CTGGCTATGTGTTTTCTCTAGGTTCTGGTGTGTTTTCGTGGCTGTCCAATAAGCAATAATCAGTAGCTCAATCTTCAGCTGAAGCAGAGTATGTTTCAGCCTCAATTGCAGCTTCTCAAGCTATATGGCTTAGAAGGATTTTAGAAGACATTGGGGAGAAACAAGAAGAAGCAACTGAGATATTTTGTGACAACAAATCAACAATTGCTATGGCAAAGAATCCATGTTTTCATAGCAAGACCAGGCATATCAACATCAAGCATCACTTTGTTCGAGAAGCAATTGAAGAAGAAGAAATCAATATCAGCTATGTTAGATCAGAAGAGCAGCTGGCAGATATCCTCACAAAGGCACTTCCAACAACAAACTTTCAGCAACTAAGAATGGCATTAGGAGTTCAATAACAGCACATTAAGGGGGAGAATGTGAACTAATTAATGTGCTGTAAAAATTATTTTGTCTATCTACTTACTATGGTTTAGTTAAAAGTAACTTGGGTAAAGTAAAATATATATCAATGGCTGTAATTTAAACATTTGTGTGGTTGAGATTGTATCTTGATGAAGCTTATTTGAAAAGCCATTACAGCTGTATTTTGTAAGTGAAAAAATTAGAAAGAAAAAAAGGGTATTGAAACGTTTTGTGTCTCTTGGTTTGCCTCTGCTATTCTATCATTTGCTGCAGTTAGGTTTTTGCTTGTGTGTGTATTAGATCAGTAAAAAACAAATGGTTTTCTAGCTGAAACAATTAGCCAACACTTTTCAATTTAACTCTTTTTTTTTGTCTCGGGTGTTTTATATGTTAGTAAATTGTTATGATATTTCTCTTTGTAATTTAAATACAACCTCGAATGAAAATTTAATCTATAATCACATATGTTCGTCTTGACAAAGAAACCTCCCCTCTCTTTCTATTGATCAATTTCAGGTAGTTATTTTATCCGAAATTTGTGTCCATGAATGCTGTAGACTGCAGTCATCTGCTTTGATGTAGTTTTGCTGCCACTAAAAGGTTGGCCTGGTGTTAAAAACTGCTTCTTAAAGATCAGTGATAGTTGTAGATAATCTATTAGTATGACCATTTATAAAATTGAACAGTGAGATTTGACTTATTAATGGGTTGTGAATTATGCAATATGTTCTTTTTCAATGTCATACAAAGTTTAGATTTGAGTTTCTGCAAGTATTAAATTCTGCAATAACCATTGCTTATTCGCATATTGCTTTTTATAACAGCGAAATGATCTCATTCCTGTAACTGCTCCTGAAAATGGGAACAGGGATGTACAATATCAAATTTGACGATGAAAATGTGGCATCAAGTGACAAGTCATCAGATTCATGAGTGGCGGAGCAACTCCCGGGTAATCCAGAAGTTTAGAATTGTTCAGAATGCTAAATAATAATGTTGGAATTGTAGAAGCTTTTGAGCCTATTGGTATCGTGACATGGACCATATGGTATTAGAGTTGTCTTATCATAAGTGTACATGTTTGAATCTTGTTGTGATTAAATTTGTAATTGTTATTTGTATTTAGACCTAGCCACTTGACAAGTTTATTGGTCGCTCCTTGATGGAATGATCGATGAATATCGTTGAATGAATTACATATAGAAGACTAGAAATATATATATGCAAATAAAAAAGTTACCATTACGGTCAATCATTGATTCTATAGCTTTGGTTTCTCCCTTTTTGATTTGGCCAGTCTTCCTTAACCTCCTTAACTTCCGCTTGGAAAAGGATAGAACTTTTATGCATCGAGCCATCGAAGTACGCTGCATCTCTAGTGTAGGAGAGAAACTTGGATGCAACAGGATGCACAATGTATCCCTTGTTGCGATCCAGCCACGTGTTTGGATCGCAACGGAAGATACATATTGTATCCGTTGCACATAAGATTTTTCTTCACATCGATTTTATCATGACTTGTAAATCTAACTTATGATGGAACCTAAACGGAGGATGCATAGTACAAAATGCACCCAACGTTTATTTTGTTTATTTATTTGCTAGGGTATAATATGTTTTTTTTTTCCTCATGTAAATTGCTCATAACCAACTCAAACCATGCCTAGCATATATTGACGTTGGGCATACAGACTCGATTACTAAGAGTGTTTTTGGTAGGGATGAAAATGGAAGGAAAGAAAAGGGTTGAGGGAAGAGGGAGAAGAAAAAGGGGAAGTATATGTTTGGTATGGAGAGAAAAATGGGGGGAACATTTATGGGTGGGGCCCACTATTTTTAATCCCCCAAAAGTGGATGGAAAAAGGAGGGAAAAGAGGGAATGTTTTTAGGTTTAATTAAAATTACAAATTTATCCATCTTTTTTAATATATAAACTATAATGCAAGGTAAAATAGTAAAATTGAAAAGAAGATCTTTTCTTTCCTTCCTGTTTATCAAACAATAAAGAAGATCTCTTTTTTCCCTTATGTTTTCTATCCCTCCAAATATAACTATCATTTCTATTTTCTTTCCTCCCTACCAAACACACTCTAAAAATGTGACAGTGTAAAATGTTACACATTGCATTATTCATATGTATATTTATATTTTTAAAGCAACTCGAATGAAGACACTAAAACATCAAACTGATATAAAAACCAACTCCATCTAATTCATCGGTTCATGCCTTCCAAAAAAACAAATTTTGGTATAGTTGTAGTGACACACCAACCAAACTTTTATTATTATTATTATTATTTTAAATGTCACACCACTCTTTTAAACTTTTTAAAATTCTTAATTTAACCATCATATATTTAATTATAACGATATGTATTATATATATATAAATACCGTCGGAAAGATCTCGTTAAGATTTTTAAAATGATATCAATATTGATATACATATTTAATTTACTTATTAATTATACATTTAATAAGTATTAAAATTTTATAATAATTTAAAGATTTACTAGGAATATTCTTTAAAGATATTTTTTTGGTGTAAAATTTGATATGGAACATTAAATATGGAAGATAAAATAACCCGTGGGTACTGGACCCGCACTTATGAGGTGGGAATGAGTTTCAATTTTGTAGGGATGGGATGGGGATGTGGGTAGATAGTAAAACCCGCAATGAGTATGTGGCGGGGATGGGTTTTATAATCCCCGACCCGCCCCGCCGTGCCCCACTTAAAATATAATTGTTATTTTTTTATTATTTAGTTTTTTTCTTTTAATGTTATGTTTGAAAATTATTGAATTTATTTGTTTAGTTGTGAGATTTATGTTTATTTTTAATGTTTATGAGATGATTTTCAATAGTTTTTTGAAATTACTTTATGAGTTGTGCTTTTGGCAACCCGTTATTGATCTAATAATGCCCCGGTTTTTAAATTCAAAATTTACTTGATTTATTTCCTAAATTGTCCTTTTTAATTATCTTCCAAACTTAACTCACACCGTAAATGCTCTCTATATATTTAAAAAAAAAAACTTGCTCTCTCTCTCTCTCTCTCATACACACACATCCAGCACCCCTCCATTGCATTTTTTCCCTTCATTTCATTTATTTCAATATAATCAAATTAAATTCTAATAAAACCTTATATCTATGGATAATCTTGTGTTTATCTTAAAAAAAGTTTTTTTAAATGCTTTAAACCCTAATTTTATTTGCTTATTTTATTGTATACAATTTACATTATTGAAAAAAATGATAACATCATGAATTCAAAGCCATCATTATTTAAAAATAAGTTTGAAATTACTTGTATTTTTTTTTCTTTTGCTCTCTAAGGAACACAATATAATCAAATAAATTTTTATTTTTTAATTATTATCTTCCCTATATGATAAACAACATGAATGAAAAAAAATATATACAATGAAGGGGTGTTGGATGAGAGTAAAAGAAATGGAGGAAAAAAGGTACATAACTTATTATATATATATATAGATAGATATATATAGAGAGAGAGAGAGAGGAGTTTTTTTTTTTAAATATATAGAGAGTATTTATGAGATGAGTTAAGTTTAGAAGATAATTAAAATTGGCAATTTAGGAAATAAATCAAGTAAATTTTTTAATTTTAGAAATTGAGGCATTTTTAGATCATTAATGGGTTGTCAATAGCACTACTCTTACTTTAAATATTATATCATATTCATTTGGTTATATATTTATTATTTATCAATGAGTTAAATGAGGTAAATGAGTGGGGATGAGAAAAGCATACCCCGCTCCTTAATGCCCAGCTCCATATATTGTGGGGCTATATGTGTGGATGATTTCAAAAAATAAATGAGACGAGGTTCGAGGAGGGATACCCCGCCCGCCCCTAACCCACCCTATTGTCATCCCTTATATTAAAGTGGAAAAAAATTTAGTATTAACATATTTCAAAAATGTTATTTTAACACCAAATTGGTTATTGTCATCCCTAATAATAAAGCGGAATTTTTTTTTTTACTATAAACATATTTCGAAGTTCTATTTAACACCAAATTGGTGTCCACCATTGGTATTACTATCAATGGCTTCTTCTACCAATGGTGATTCATTGGTGCCATGAAGATTTTTTCATAAGAGTAATTGTCACCAATCCCCCCTCAGACTATATCCAAATTTACATGTTCCCCCTATTTTTTTTAAGCACTAAACTCTCTGACCTTTCAAAATTTGGCAAAACTAGACGGAATGCTAAGGCTATCTTGTCATGGCAAATTGTACTAAAACCCCTTATTATATACATAATTGCATCAAAGCGAAAAAAATATATAATAATATGACATAAACACTCCTCTAACCAAATTTTTAAAAATAAAAATTTAAAATTTAAATTGAAATATTGGTTAAATTATAATAAAATTCTAACATTTTGATAAAGAAAATTAAATAGATAAAGAAATGAAAAAATTCAATTGATTAAACAATTATTTAAATTTTTATATTTATTTAAATATCCCTAAATATAAAACACAGATGAATATTTAAATTATTTAATTGGAATTATCATTTAAACTATCTTTTTTTATTTAAATATCCCTAAATATCACTTGTTCATTTACAATAACAAGGGTATTGATAATGTCAAAAACAAAATTAAATAATTAAATAATAATAATAGTGATAATAATAATAATAAAAATATTAAAATAATATAATAATACTAATAAAATAATAATAATGATAATAATAATAATAATTTAAATACCCTATACTTTTTTAACCAATATCATTTAAATTATCTTTTTTATTTAAACATCCCTAAATATTCTTGCACCTTACCCGTTATACTTTTTTTTGCCATTAAACCTCTAAACTTTCATAACAATTGATATTTAAATTATTTAAGGTGAATTATCATTTAAATTATTATTATTTATTTATTTAAATACCCATGTTACTGTAAATGAACAAGTAATATTTAAGGATATTTAAATAAATAGATAATATAAATGATAGCGGCAAAAAAAAGTATAGGGTATTTAAATTACTATTATTATCAATATTATTATATTATTATTATTTAGTTTTTTATTTTTGTTTTTTACATTATTACTAACCTTGTTATTGTGAATGAACAAGTGATATTTAGGGATATTTAAATAAAAAATACAGTTTAAATGATAATTCTTATTGAATAATTTAAATATTCATCTAAGTTTTATATTTAGGGATATTTAAATAAAAAAAGATAATTAAAATAATTGTTAAATCAATTTAATTGTTTCATTTATCTATTTATTTAGTTTTATTTATCAAAAAGTTCAGAATTTTATTATTATTTAACCAATATTTAAATTGTAAATTTTAAAATTTTATTTTTAAAATTTTTGTTAGAAGGGTATTTATGTCATATTATTATATATTTCCGATTGGATCCAATTATGTATATAATAAGGGGTACTTCGTATAATTTTTCATGACAGAACGGCGTAAGTATTCCATCTAGTTTTGCCAATTTTCGAAAGTTCAGGGGAGTTTAGTGTCTAAAAATATTTTAGGGGGTAACATGCAAATTCGGTATAGTCCGGGGATCTGTGCCAATTACTTTTTTCATCATAGAGGGGGAACTAGGAATGCTCACAACATCACCAATCGTATAGCGACAGGTGGTACATTATTGAAAAAAAAAAATGAAAAAAAAGTGGTCCTTTTCCTTTTCATTGCGGCGCCACTGGGAAAGCCAGATGTTAGTGGCCATCATCACCAATCATGATTAACCGCCCCCTTTTCTGCTCCATCTTCCAGTTGATAAAATTCTTTGGTTCGAGACGAGGCCTATAATAATAAGCAGAGCAAACGATGCTTGTCTCACCACCTGACTCTTCTATTAAAAATTTAGCATGACCCTACTACTGTTACTATAACAAATTCCCCTTATATCAATTATGGGGTTCTACTCTCTAGAATGGTTTTTGTGACAGTTTCATCACCATGTACTGGAATTCCATCAGCAGCTGGTGGAGAACCAATGTTACCTTCTCTACTTTCTACCTTCTGTTTCTGGGCCAGCTCGTTGCTTTTATTCTTGCGTTGACCAGCTTTGCCTCTTCTCTAATTGCACATCTTCGTATGATTTGGACTCACCCTTTTCAGATTTCATGGTTTTTGTTCTGTTTCTGTTTTTCTTTCTGGTGGTATTTTTTTTATTTAACATTTTTGTTCCTCTTTGTGGTGTGTTTGTTGGGGTGTTAGATGTTCCTCTTACTCAATCAACCTTCACTTACGCTTCCTTAGCTTTGGTTTATGGTGCTATATTGCTGTATAGGAGTCAAAGATTACAGGTAATGGTCCATCTTTCCTCTCATCAGATGCACAAATTGAAACAGTTGAATGATTTGGTTTTTACTGTTTGTGGAAATTGTGGAACAAAAGGAATGAAATAGGCCAAATTTCAATTGTTTGATTCAGTTGATATTTCATTTTTCATGTAATATGGATGCAGTATAGGCAAAATTTTAGTTGGATTTTTTTTTTCTTTATTTAACGTTGCAACCAAATTGGTGGTGTGGAATTAGAATCTTAATTTGTGGTGTTTGTATTTGAGCTGATTTCAGTATATTTTATGTGGTCTGCAGGTTGCTTGGTATTGGTATCTACTCTTAGGCTTTGTTGATGTTCAAGGGAACTATCTTTGTAAGCAACTGGCTAATAATACATTTTCACCCAGCAGCACACACACATACAAACACTAATAAGGGCTAGTGCCTTAGTATTTGCAATGTGTCTTAGATATGACAGCCCAAATACCTCTGTTTTGAAGATTGATTTTCTAGTAGAACATATAGTTAAGATGTGTTTGCATGATGTCAGATTTCAGACTGGAAACCAAATGCAGCTTGAAATGATTTGGATGAATTAATCTGAGGGGAAATAATGTACAGAAGTTTTATGACTCCATTAGTCCATTGGATAACTTCAAACTTATTCACCACGTGGTTCGAAGGTTTGTATATATATGTACCAAACATATTTTTTCTTAAAAATAAGAACAGAGAGCCAGATAGAAAGAAAAAGACAGACAAATTGAGCACATCTAGGTAGATTGAGTGCAAAACTTCATACATTATAAAAATTTTGGAGAACTTTGTTGTAATGCATGTCCTAAGAATAGGAACATTAATCTGCATGTAGAACAACTCAAGAATTTAATTTAGGCGCATTGAAGTTTAAGTATTACCATTTTACAGTTAATGATCTTATCGTTTCTGAAATGTTTAAATGCCCTGATGGTTGATGCAGTCAATAAAGCCTTCCAGTTCTCATCAATTACTAGTGTGACGCTACTGGACTGCTGCACAATAGCATGGGCCATAATTCTCACATGGTTTTTCCTTGGCACTCGATATTCCCTATGGCAGTTATTCGGTGCAGCCCTCTGTGTGCTGGGGCTTGGTTTAGTATTGCTCTCTGATGCTTGGATCAGAGGTGGAGGTCAGATTTTGTTTTTCCACCTCACCCAACTAACCTATACATTTTACAAACAGCTGTAGTGCTGTAATATATATTAACTTATATGTTTTTTTTATGAGTATTTTCTATATAGTAGACAGAAGTATGTTTCTGGTTAGTGAACTAAAAGTACCTGTTCCTGTAAATGGAATAATATGTACATTGAGAAACATTAAAAAAAAAAACTACCCTCTGCCTAATGAGGTCCTATTTCTATTAGTTGTTTTACATTCATTAATAGCATTTTATCATCATCATCCATCTTTCAGATAGTTCAAGACCTCTCCTAGGTGATATGGTTGTCATCCTTTCGACGGTTTTCTTTGCCATGAGTAACGTTGGTGAGGTTTGTAAATCGAAAAATCTCTCTCACTGTATCTGTTCTTATTTCTTTAGAAGATATCAATTCTATTGTGACTATCACTTGAGGTTTAATTACCCTTTCATTAAATTTCTTCAATTCAGTTAACTGCCTTATTTTATATGTGGAATTACTGTCAAAGCCTTATTCTAAATTCTTGCGTTTTTAAATAAATAATTTATTGACTATTTTGAGTGTCCTCTCTCTTACTCCCAACTGCAGGAATTTTTTGTAAAGAATAGAAATCGCGTTGAAGTGGTCTGCATGATTGGTGTTTATGGATTCATAGTGAGTGTGGTTCAGTTGTATCCTTTTCAGTGGACATTGTGATTATTCGTATGTTCAAGAATAAGCTTACTTCCATTCCATAACTTCTCTTTAGATCTTTACTGGAGCATAAGAGTGTAAAATCAATCAAATGGTCCTCAGATATTGTGAGTAACCTAGTCCAGTACAGTCCTTGAATTTTGCATGCATAACATTTATCTCTGCTTGCTCTGTTGAACAACCATTCTTCTGTTAAATATTATATTTTCAATGGGAAGGACTTTCCCATCTAAATACATAGGAACAAATAAAAAGGCAAATTTAAAATTTTCATCGAGCAAAAGTAGCTTTTATTCGGTAGTAGAAGTATAAATAATCCTTTTTAAGAAAAAAAATAGCAATCCAAGTTATCCTTCCTTCATATGTTATGGTGGAAAATGGAAATCACTAAAACGAAGGATGAAAAAATACATGATCTATATCTTTTTGTCCGTTTTGATGAATGGCTTCATTAACTTGTCAAACTGAATTCTATGTTTTTCGTTTTCAGATATTGGGCTTCGCCGCTTTTAGCTTATCTAGCTTTATGTATTATACAATCACTCCCTTTGTTTTAAAGGTCAGTTTTCTTCTGACCAACTGTTGTAGTGTTGTTTAAGATTGCATTTTCTTTCATTTGATTTGCTATTTGAACTAATTCTGGAAATAGAAAGTCATGGGATTAAAAGGTCTCCTGTAGTAAAGCATTTCCTTGAAAAATGTATGTGAAAATTGTTGCTAAGAAGGATATTTTGGGTACAGTTGAGTGGATCGACAATGTTCAATCTCTCACTGCTTACGTCTGACATGTGGGCAGTTGTCATTCGTATTTTTTTCTACCGCCAGCAGGTATGCTTTCAAATTTACACCTTGTATTACTGGGACATTAATTTATTTGATAGAATGTAACCAACGTTTGAGTCTGATACCAACAAATATGGTTCTTCAAACAACGTACTTTGGGCTGATTTCCTCCATTTGTTTTGATTTGGCATTTCTCAACACATAACTGACCAGATTGTACCCTCATATTTGCAGGTTGACTGGCTATACTATGTTGCTTTTTCAATTGTGGTTATTGGACTCATCGTTTATTCAACAACGTATGCTCTGATTCTTTTCAATTTAACTTGTGTTCTTATGTCTCGAGTGTTATATATGTTATTAAATTGTTATGATATTTTTCTTTGTAATTCAGATACAACCTCGAATGAAAATTTAATCTATAATCATATCTTGACAAAGAAACCTCCTCTCTCTTCCTATTTATCAATTTGAGGTAGTTATTTTATCCGAAAAGTTCAAGAAATTTGTTTCCATGAATGCTGTAGCCATTTGCTTTAATGTAGTTTTGCTGCCACTAAAAGGTTGGACAGGTGTAAAAAACTGCTTAAAAATCAGTGATAGTTGTAGATAATCTATGAGTATGACCATTTATAAGATTGAACTGTGAGGTTTGACTTATTAATGGGTTCTGAATTATGCAATGTTCTTTTTCAATGTCATACAAAGTTTAGAATTGAGTTTCTGAAAGTACTAAATTCTGCAATAACCAATGCTTATATCATGTATTGCTTTTTATAACAGCGAAAAGGATCCCATTCCTGTACCAGCTCTTGAAAATGGGAACAGCAATGTACAATATCAAATTGTTATTGATGAAAATGTGGCATCAAGTGACAAGTCATCAGATTCATGAGTGGCAGAGCAACTCCTGGGTAATCCAGAAGTAATGCTAAATAATAATGTTGGGGTTGTAGAAGCTTTTGAGCCTATTGGTATCATGACATGGTATTAGAGCTTTCATATCATAAATGTCTAGGTTTAAACCCTCTTGTGATTAAATTTGTATTTAGACTTAGCCACGTGACAAGGTTATCGGTCGTTGTCGCCTGATAACCTGTACACCTATCACTCTGTCAGTATGTGCAACTATAGAAATGTTAGCTTGTTGAAAATCAAACAGTTAAAAGTGAGATCAGGAGAATAAAATGAAGCTTTTGAGCATTTTGAATGGTTTTCTTGACCGAGGTTTTGTAAGAATATCGGCTACTTGGTCTTTTGAACTAACAAACCATGTTATTAGAAGTCCTTGAGCAACCTTTTCTTACACAAAATGATAATCAATTTCAATGTTGTTTTGTAGAGCAGAAATATGGTCTCTGAAGAGTATCCTAGAAGATATGTAAACGTTACTGATGCAGTGATGCTAAGACCCGATATTTTACTTAAGCAGCGGATGTAACATCCCAAATTTGATTTTATCGGTTTAGTGTGTCAATGACAACAAATTTTAATTGCCAATAATCATTCACCCAAAATAAAAATATCAACATCTCAACAATAAAAAAATCTTCATGAAAATCCATAATAACAAAAAGATAACACAATCCAATCATCACAATCCGATGCTTTAACAAATGATAAATTTGAGTATTCTGCTCTAAAGACTAATAAAATGAGAATATAGTCTCTAACAATCACATTTTTAATTGGAGAGACCAAAACCCTAATAACTTATTTTCACAATAATACAGAAATTTACTCCGTAAAACATTAATAACAATGGGTGAGCTATCAACTTTGCATAAATCATGAACTACAAACAAACAATTGGTAACATGTAATTAACTCAATATACTTATCAAATAGAGATTTGTCAAACGTATAAAACAATATGATAAAATATCAAATAACATTCAAATCAACTCATGGCATAATCTGGCGATTTGGCCCAAATGAATCAGAATAGTATCATCAGTAATTTAGTGATCTAAGTCCAAATAATTCAGAATAGTGTCATCCGTAACCCGGTGATCCGACCCAGATAATTTCGTATAGTCACCCGTAGCCGGTGACCCGACCCAAATAATTCTGAATAGTGTCACTTGTAGACCGATGACCCAGCCCAAATACTTCAAAGTAGTAACTGGTGACCCGACCCAAATAATTCTGAATAGTGTCACTCGTAGGTCGGTGACCCGGTCCAAATACTTCAAAATAGTAACACCAATATGAACCACTTGTACTGTTATAATCAAGAAAACACTTCGAATACAATTCTAAAAATTATGAAATTTTATAGCATGAAACTAGATATGAATAATATAATACATACAGATTTTCAGAATTTACCAAGATCATTTGCTCTTTCAAGTAAGTCTCAACCGTTAATTTCAACATTGTATTTTCTTTTCCATATTTGAAAATCCTTTTAAAAAAAATTGAATCATTGAAGTTTTCTAGTAAAATAACACAGTCTGACATCCTTTAGATGTAAATTTTGTATTAAAAGATTTTGGACGGTAAACAAAATTACAAAAATGTTTAAAACAATACATCTAGTCTTTGAACGTTTTATCATGCAATCCGGACAGGTGGATTATCAAATCTTGATGCAATAACACAAACGAATATTAAATTTAATAGACATTTCACTTACCAGCAACTCCTCTACAGAGAGCCAGAGAATGGCTTGGTGGCAGCCTGAGAAAATCAAAAACAGCTCCTCCATTTTTATTTTTTTTTACATCAATATATAGACACATTTCAAGTTGACTTATCTCATTAAACCCATATATATATCAGGAAAAGTAAAAGATTTATTATATTATAATTCATTATTTATTCATTTATATATATATATATATATATATATATATATTATTAATAAAAACCGGGCGCTACAGCGGACCTAGCAATGATTGATTGTTTCTTGACAAACCATTAGAAAGTGTATACTAGTATCCAAAAGGCCCAACAATCCGGAACTTTTTTAGCGGAGCTTGGAAACAACATTTGAATTGAAGTGGGAGTGGGACATAGGAACATAGAAACATAGCGATGAGAAAGTAGGTTCAAGATGATCCAAATTAGAGGTGTGCCGGTGGATTGGAGCGGATTGAATTCATTAGATTTACTGTGATTCAGATCCGATCTAATTGGATCAAAGAAATCAAAAAACTATAATCCGAGAATAGAATCTGGTTCGATTCAATTGCAAATTATTTAAATCCGATCAAATTCAATGGATCAGATTAGAGGAGGGCACGGTTCAGTTCAGTTTGGTTTTTCGGTTCGGTTTTTGGTAAAACCGAACTGAACCGAAAATATTTCGGTCTACACAAAATGAAACTGGTTTAAACCGATCAAGAGATGGTAACCGAACTGATTTTAATTGGTTCGGTTCGATTTGATTTTAGACCTAATGGACTGATGGACTTAACGAGTCTTTTTAATATGTTTTTAAATTTAATGGTCAAGTGCAGCTCTCTGACTCTCTAAGTATAATGTCCGAAACATGATGCGGAGAAGATCACTCAAGTGCAGCTCTTTGAGTATAATGTCCCACCCCCTTAAATATTTATAATATTACTCATTACCAAATACAGTATGAATGCCTTCATTTCTTATATATATATATATATATATATATATATATATATGGCTTCATTTATGTTTTTATTTTATTTTTTAAATAAATTTGTTTGTTTTTTGTTTTTGATAATTACATGCACACATAAGTTATGTATCTTAGAATCATCCATTTAAATTGTTTCAAAAAATATCATATGTTTATAAATGAGAGTTGAGAGAACAGAGAGGCAGTTGGCTAAGGTATAAGGCTCTACGAGAAAGAAAAATTGAACAATAGAAGTAGAAATGGTTAGGAACTTAGGGTTTTTTATTTTTACTTATATATCGGTTCATTGCGGTTCAAACTAATTTTAGAAAACCAAAACCGAATTGAACCGAAATTTTTTCGGTTTTTAAATTTTGAACCGAAATGAACATATGAACCGAACTGAACACCTTTTTTTTGGTTCGGTTCGGTTCGGAACTTTATGCCCACCCCTATATCAGATTCATATGAAGTAATTCTTAATTAACAAAATATTCCTAAAATTAACAAAATCAATAATTAGTCCATACAATACCTCAAATAAAATTAACAAACTAATAATTAATATAAAAGCAATATATAATTGTACACTTTAAATTTTAAAAAGTCTAATAAATTATAAGAGTAATGCTAGACAATCTAAAAATTTAACCCAAATGATATGGCAAGTGAGTTATCATCACTATACACAACATAAGATGATGTGATTAATTAAAAAACCACTTGTCACATCATTTGAGTTGAAATTAGGGCTAAATTTTTGGGTTGTCTAGCATTAGTGAAATTATAGACTTTAAACATAACTTCTAAAAAAGAGTAATGATACGCAACCTAAACAAGTAACCCAAATGATGTGGCAAATGAGTTGTTATTACCACACACAACATGAGATGACGCGGTTAATGAAAAAACCACTTGACACATCATTTTGGTTGAAATTTGGACAAAAATTTTGGATTATCTAGCATTAGTATAAATAAAATCATCCAAAAATTTAAAACATTTTAACCATGTATGATAACAAAATACAATAGTACCAAAAATTTACTCAATATTCGGTGTATAAGAGTATAAGACAACATTGCTATATATAAATTAAACCTTCTATTTTGACGGATTTGACGAATTTTCATATTAAAATCTAAAATGGGATCCAATCTAATGTATTTCAAAATTTAGAATCCAAGTATGACCTCAAATTCAGTCCAACCCGATGGATCTATTGATTAGATCCGGATCAGTTCCTGCATCCAAATTTCCATTCTCATATAGAATAACAAATAAGATTATAAAAAGAAAATCGATCACGTTTCTAAAAAAAAAAAGACTAAAAAATAATAATAATAAATTAATAATGAAAGCGCAACAACCTCCACGTGAGCATAACTGAATTTCCGCCAGACATTAGACATGTTTTGTCTCTGCATAGTGTTCATAGAACGGTAGCTGCAGATTCACAAGTTTGAATTAACAAAACAAAACAGACTACACTACCATCACTCACTTTACACGTCTACAGCTATCAACAACAGAATCTCATGTCTTGTTCATTTGTTGGTCTCTAGCTTGGTTTATGTGACAGTTTTCCAAAAATGGACTGTAATTCCATCAATATCTGGTTGAGAAGCTGTCTATCTTTACAAACTCTGTACCTCCTCTTATTGGGTCAGCTTGTTTCTTTGATACTTGCTTCCATGAGCTTCACTTCTTCTCTGATTGCAACTCTTGGTAAGATTTCTCATTTCATGGATCTTTCTTTCTTTTTGAAGTGAAGTGAAGTGAAGTTTCTTATTCCTCTTTGTGGTGTGATTTTTTGTTTAGGTGTGGATGCTCCTATTACTCAGACAACCTTCAATTACGCTTTCTTAGCTTTGGTTTATGGTGCTATATTGCTTTATAGGCGTCAAACATTACGAGTAATGTTCCATCTTTTCGCTCACCAGATGCACAGATTGAAACATTTGAATGATTTTTACTGTTTGTGGAAAGTGTGGAATAAAAAGAATGATTTGTTTGGTTCTGTTGATATTTCATTTCCATGAAATATGGTTGGAAGTAATATAGCATAACATTCAAGATTTACTTAGAATTAGAAACCAAATTGGTGTTTATCTTTTAAATGATCTTAAATTGTTCATGTTTAGTTTGTTTTTTGTGGTTTGAAGATGTGCAATATACCTTCCATGGTCTGCAGGTTGCTTGGTATTGGTATCTACTCTTAGGCTTTGTTGATGTCCAAGGGAATTATCTAGGTAAGCAACTGGCTGATAAAAGTTGATCTTTCACACACATACAAAGACTAAAATGGGGTAGCACCTTAGTATTTGGAGGCTGGAGTTCTCTATTTTGAACATTGATTTTCCATTAGAATATAACAGCAGAATTTGCATGATGTCAGATTTCGGACTGTAAATTATACAAGAGTTGAAATAATTTGGAGATAGTGTACTGTAATTTTGTCAAATTCAGTGCTATTGACGTATGTTGAGTACTTTTAGGGAAGATTAGGGAAATAATCCTAGAGTGGATATGAAAGGGGAGAAACTTGTACAAGTGGACACAAATAATGTATATACTTGTACAAGTGAGCACAAATAATCCAATGTAGTATATATACCAAAAAAGAGAACATTAATGCTAGACACTCAAAAAATTAGCCTAAAAACCAACTCCAATGACGTGTCAAGTGATTTGTCCTTCCCATGTCATTCACCACATTAGTATTACTCAAAAGAGAAACAGTCAAACCGAGCACATCTAGATAAATTTATCTTAAAACTTCATACAATTTCAGAAATTTGAATAACTCTGTTGTAAACCTGGAATGCATGTCATGTAGAGCAAAGCACAAGAGTTTATTGTTATATCTTCCTGGTGTTTGATGCAGTCAATAAAGCCTTCCAGTTCTCATCACTTACTAGTGTGACACTACTGGACTGCTGGACAATTGCATGGGCCATAATTCTCACATGGTTCTTCCTTGGCACTCGATATTCCCTATGGCAGTTATTTGGTGCAGCCGTCTGTGTGCTGGGGCTTGGTTTAGTACTGCTCTCTGATGCTGGGATCGGAGGTGGAGGTCAGATTTCTTTTCCAAATAGTTGTACTATATGTTTATGAGTATTTTCTAATTGATGTATCTTACACATTAAGGTTTTTCCTGCTCATCCATTTTTCAGGTGGTTCAAGACCTTTGCTGGGCGATATGCTTGTCGTGGTTGGGACAATATTCTTTGCCTTGAGCAATGTTGGCGAGGTTTGTAAATCCGAAAACCTCTCTCACGCTTTATGTATCTGTCCGTACTTATCTAGAAGATATCAATTTTATTGTATGTCACTACTTGGGTAAGACATTAGACTTTATAACCATCACATGAAGTTTGATTTTTCTTTATTTCAACCTTTTCAATACAATTAAGTGCCTGATTTTGATGCTTCAAAAACAAATTGCTTGATTTTGATGTGGACTGTACTCCAGAAGGTGTATTCTATCTTTTGACTATTTTGAGTGTCCTCTCTTTTATTCTCAATTGCAGGAATTTTTTGTAAAGAAAAAAGATCGTGTTGAAGTGATTTCCATGATTGGTGTTTACGGATTCCTAGTGAGCGTGATTCAGTTGTATCCTTTTCATTATGCATTATGGATATTCATATATGTTAAAAAGAAAAATGTTGTTTTCTTTAAAAAAAAATGTTGATTTCGTTCCATAACTTATCTTAGATCTATACTGGAGCGCAAGAGTGTAGAATCAATCAAATGGTCAACAGATATTGTAAGTAACTAGTCTGGTACATTCCTTGAATTTTAAACTACTTGTAGAAGGTTCATCTCTGCCTTTTCTGTTGAACTATCACTCTTCCATTCGTATTTTATTTTCAAAGGGAACAAAGGTTCCATCTAATTCTGTAGGGACAAATAAAGAGAATTATAAATATTACCCAAATTGAATTCCATGTTTTTCGTTTACAGATGTTGGCCTTGGCTGGCTATACCCTTTCTTCCTTTTTGTTTTACACAACCGTTCCTTTTGTTCTAAAGGTCAGTTCTCCTCTCACTATTTATCATAAAAGATTGCATTTTCTTGGATTAATTTGCTATTTGAACCGATCATGGAAATAAAAAATCATGGATCAAAATGTGTCTCCCATAGTGAAGCTTTTCTCTGAGAAATATATGTGGTAATTGTTGCTAATAAGGATGTTTTGTGTACAGCTGGGTGGAGCGACAATATTCAATCTCTCGATGCTTACGTCTGATATGTGGGCAGTTGTCATTCGTATTTTTTTCTACCGCCAGCAGGTATGTTTTTCAAAATTATACCTCTTATACTGCTATGAATTTATTTGATGGAATGTAACCAAATTTGAGTTTGAAGCTAACATATACGATTTCCCGAACAACTCTGAGCTAGCTGGTTTCCTCCATCCGTTTAGAATTGGCATCGCTTAATGCATAACTGACCAGATCATATCCTTGTATTGCAGGTTGACTGGTTATACTATGTTGCTTTTGCAATTGTGGTTATTGGACTCGTCATTTATTCAACGACGTATGTTCTAATTCTTGTCATTTTAACTCCTGTTTTCTATTTTTGTTTAGTAGTTTAACTTTCGTGTATTGAAAAACACATGCTTATATATTTGTACATTCCTAGGAATCCTACGATCTCTGATCTCTTTATAGTTTAGCACAACCTTATTGAAAACTTAATCTATAGTCTACTGGGAATCTTAAATCATATAGTTATTTCATCAGGAAATTTATATATATCAATGCTGTTCTTAAAACTGACGAGAAATCTTACGTGGGCTAGTAGCCATTGCTGCCAGTAAGCAGTAGGTCTAGTGCAAATAACTGTGCAAATAACTGCTTTCAAAAGGTCAGTAGTAATCATTAACAATCTAGAACCTTTTGAAAAGATCTGATTGTGAGGTTTGACATATTAATTAGATTAGAGTAATGCTATTTTTTTCTTTTAATTCTTATAGAAGTTTAGAATTGAGCTTCAGTTATTAACAAATTCTGCAATAACCAGTGCTTATATTGCTTACTGCTTTTGTTACAGCGACAAGGATCCCATTCCTGTTCCAGTTCCAGCTCATGAAAATGGAAACTCCAATGTACAATATCAACTTCTTGATGACGAAAATGTGGCACCAAGTCACTAGCCATCAAATTCATGAGGGGCAGAGCAGGTCCGGAAGCTTCTTATTCGAACACCTATTTTCAATTGGTTGCAAAAGCCTTACATAATCCACAAATCATATGCATTCTACACCATATAAGTGGAATCCTTCTATTTAATATCGAAACTGCATAAAGGATGAAGGATAAGACTATAATACACTATGGATACGAAATGAAAAATTGGGGTTTTCTCCTAATTAATTTTCGTAGTCAAACCTGTGATATATATAAGAGTTCATCAAAGTGAGTGTGGACTGTGGAGGAAAGATTTCAGGCATTACTGCTTATGCCAAGATTGCCAGAAGATCAAAGTTGTTTCCAGGATTGCAGGGCATTACCGATTATGTAATATTATATAGGTTTTATGTAATTTGCTCGTGCTAAAAATACTACTCGAATCACTTGTATTAATAGGATCATAGTGTTTGGTATAGCTTTTCAAGTATAGTTTTTAGAGTAGATCTTTTACTAATATATGTTTTCTTTTTGAGACAACATATTTATTAATTAAGATAATCTTTTGAAAGCTTTCGCCATTGGTAGGATTCGAACCGCTGATCTGAGAGTCATTTGCCCAAGCCCCAAACTCGTCCATCTACAGGCTTTTATTGAGTAGAGCTTTTAATAAAAAAAAAGTTTTTGGTTGTATAAATTATAAAAAATGTCTTGACAATGTATTTTTAAAAATAGCTTTTGGTTATGTAAATTATAAAAAATGTGTTGACAATGAATTTATAATGAAAGAGTTGTACGGTGGAATATCTAAAATTTATAAACGGTAATTGATATAATTTATATATTTTTTTAAAAATCTTCATATATTTTTTTAAAAACTGTTTTGACTTTTGTTAAACAATAAAAAAAAACTTCAAAAGCAGCTTCTAAGATTAAAAAAGAAGAAGTAATTTTAGCTTTTACAAAAACCATACCAAACAGAAATTAACTTTTAAATTTGGTGCAGTAACAATTATAAATTTACAATTAATTTAGGGTTTAAAAAAGGTAAACATGACTTGAATTCATATTCTAGTCGGTAAAGGTGTGAGTGTTATTTTACTGGTCCAACATCATAATCATCAAAACTTTGAAATATAATCTCAACTAACTTTTTCATCCGATAAGTTGTTTTTATTATCATCATCATTATTTATTCTACCTTAAATAAAAATTTTGAGTGTTGTTTGTTTAAATACGAAGAACCGCTTGAACCAGAGCGGGAAGAGTTGAAATTGACTAATTGATTAGAGTCGCAGTATCGAGCCTTGTCCCATTCCCAAATCACAAGGAAAATGAGTCAATGATCCAAGTTCGAATCACATCAGCGCATCAGCGTATTAAAAAAAATTGCAAGGCTAAATTGGATATGTCACCCATATAAATTTTTCCGAGCCGAACCATTTGCAAAAAATTCCCAATTTTATCCTAAATTTCCCTCCCTGAAACCATGGAGCAGCATCCACCGCCAACACAAACCCCTACACCTCCCACCACCACTACGACGGCCACCACCGCTTCAGTACCCACTGAACCACCATCACCACAGCCACCGCCTCAACAACTACAGCAAGAACAATCAGCACCACCACCACCCCCCTCCGCAGCAACAACCCCTACAATTACCAATCCAAACCCTAACCCTAACCCTAACCCCAACCCCAACCCCAATCCACCCCCACCCTCCAAACCCACACTCACACACCCGCAACCCAGACCCTCCTCATTTTCCAGGCCCTGGCAACAGCAACAGCAGCAGCAACAACAACAACACCACTCTCACTTTGCTCACTTCTCTTCCCCAGCCGTTACACCTCCAATTCCTCCACCGCAGAGGGGCGGCATTGCCATTGGTGTTCCGGCGACGCGCCCTACTGCTTCTCCTCCGCAACCTGCCGCACCCTTTTCGCCTTCTTTTGGCCAGCAGTTTGGTGGGTTGGGCAGGGGTGGAGTTAATGTGCCTGATTCGGTCTCTCCTTTGCAGGTTTCTTTCTCTATAATTATTATTATCTACTTTATTTAGTAAATGAAAACAAGGTTGTGTTTTGGTAGTTATTACTTATTAGTCTAGTATTTAGTGATTTCAGCAGTTTCTTATAATTATTTTTTCTACAGTTTCCTTGTCAATTAATTAAATGTGTTGTGTGTCTCTGTGGGCTCCTATAGTTCTTATCTATTGAAGGTGTTTCTGTTTGTCTGCTTGTTTGTGTTATTATTATTATTTTATGTTGGTTATCTGGAGATTTGAGTAGGGTAAATGTGCCTGGTTTTCGTTCTTTGTAATTCGTTGTTTGAATTTGTAGGTGAGGCCGCAAGTGCAAGGAATGCAGGGGATGGGGATGATTGGATCATTAGGTTCAAGTTCACAAATGCGGCCAGGTGGGATTTCTGTACAACACCATCAACAGAGGCCTGTACAACAACAATCACCCCTTAGACCTCCACCATCTTCCCCAAATAGCCAATCCCCTGCTACCCAAGTCAGTGTTAATCCTTTTTGCATGTTGTTGGTTTATTGTGTTTATGTGTTTTTTTTCTTTCTATAAGACAACATTCTGTCAAATGTTGATTATATGGAAAAATCAGTTGGAGTGGTAAGGGAGTGGGTTGGGTGTTACATGCATAGTTGCATGTTAGGTTGAATTTTTTTTGAGCAAATGGGGGACATTGTTGTTGAGGAGTGGACTCAAGCGTACTTCTTTTTTCCTTTTATTTGAATAATAGACACAAAATATGTCAATGTCACTGGAACTCATTTGATAGTGTAATTAAATAATTTAGCTGCAAATGGTACTTAAAAACAAGTTAGGATGGCTTATGGAGAAAAAAAATAATAAAGAGGATGAAGAAATAGAATAAGAAATACTTTCTCTGAATATGTACAGGAAACTGATATAAGAATGTTACACTGGATGAAGTAAGCTTGTTGGATTAAGGGAAACAGTGCTTACATAAATCAGATGTGAGATTTATAAGATTTTCTCTGGAGGTGAAGTTTTAGCACTCTTGCAGTTGATTAGGAAATTAACACTTGTGAGTATTACATAATTAGAACTTTTGGACTTGGTTGATCGTAAGGAGGATTTTGGATGGCATTTAATTTTAGTGTTTGATGTAGTGGCATCTCCTTTATTTAGTTCTGCTTTTATTTACTTGTGACCAGGCTTATGATTTCTAGTCATGGATCTCCCATAAATCTGAAAAAACAAGCTTCCCTGATCATTGAACCTGGGATATAAATGCAGTGATTTGAGAGTAATGTTGAGACATTGTATTACTGATTTCTTCTTCTGCTGCAAGGTCTTGAAAAAGTAATAGTGAGATTTGGGTTTCTAGCCTTTTCTTTTAGCACATCATTGCTGATTTTTCCTTTTATCTTTTGGTTTTCTGTAGAATTTCCAGGGGCAAGGCCTTATGAGAGTCTCATCTGTGGGTTCTCCTGGCTCTCCATCGCCTAGTACATCACAGAGTATGCATAATCAACCATGGTTGTCATCTGGACCACAAGGGAAGCCTCCTTTGCCACCCCCCACTTCATATAGACCGCAGATGAACTCACCATCCATGCAGCAAAGAGCACATATTCCCCAGCCACATAATCCCTTATCAACAGCTTCACAGCAACATGTGCCATCTTTGCAGCCACAACCAAAACCATCACATCAGCTGCAAGAGCATTATGGGCAACAATTTCCCTCATCAAGGGTCTCTCAATCTTTGCCTCATCAGCAACAAATTACAAGGGCCCCGGGCTCTGCAATTCAGAAGGCTTCCTCTCTTGGAACAGTACAACCTACTGCAGTCCAGGCAGGGACCCAGAGTAGAATAGCTAGTCCAGAAAGTGAAGAATCTGGTAATCGGATTCTCAGTAAAAGAAGCATCAGTGAGCTAGTTAACCAGGTGAGCCATATGATCCCCTCTTAGCAATTCTAGGTCAAATTAAATCTGTTGTAGCTTTATATAAATATGTGGTCGTGTTTATTGGTTTGTCAGTTGTCACTAAGGTAGAGTATGTTTTTTGTCGGAAGTCTGAACATATTTTAATTAGACCTGAAGTTTGAATAGGTATGAATTAATATATCTTAACAACATGTTTGTTTTTCATTTACGATAACAAGACACAAGTACCCCTTTTAACTATTAGTTTGTTTTATATTTGTATTTAGTAATTAATATATCCAAATATTTATAATATTTTTAGTTTAAATTAATGGTTAGAAAACTAATGAAACTATTATTTTATAAATAAATAAAACAATATTTAAGATATAAAATTAAATAAATATTTGTATTTAAATGAAAATCACTGGAGACGAAGTCTTTTGTCTCCAGTAGAAGGTCAGTTGGCATCCATCTATTAAAATATTAAATATATTATAATTGTTTTATTTGGTAATGTATTGTTTTAATTTGTGAAATTCTCAAAGGGCAAAGGGTATTTTTGGAAGTAAAGTGTCAAAATTCATTCAGCTCTCTCATACTTAGATAAAAGTGAAATTTTTTGACCTTTTCATTATAGATGTTATTCGTACTTTTTTCAAACTTCAGATCACTTTAAAAAAACAAAACAGAACATATGCATAGATCCTTTTAAGCTACCAAAAAACAAACAGCTCCTAAGTCTAGAATTATAGGTTTTAATCATTTTCTAAATCTGATTTTTGCAAATCACAATGTCTAGACTTATACTTTGTTGCATGTTGTATCTGAATCTCAGCTGCCAATTGTTAATGGCTATTTTAAGATCTTTATAGAGTGATTATAACATTAATCTGCAAATAAATTGTTTTTGTTCTTCGAACCGTTCCCTTCTATTAGTGAAGTGGGTGAGTCTTTGGAATATAATTCAACAAATTTGTAGGTCTTAATAAATGCAGTTTGAAGATTGAAGATTTTAGTTGTTGACTGTGTATCAATATTTGAATTTTAAATACTGTAATCAAAGTTGAATATTATTTGTCTCCAAGGCATTGTCCAATCCATGCTTCTCGTGCTTCTTGGACAGATTGATCCTTCAGAGAGGTTGGATCCTGAAGTTGAAGATATTCTTGCAGATATTGCAGAAGATTTTGTGGATTCTGTGAGTAGTAGCATTTACTCTTTCTTGAACACGGACAGCACTCAGACAATGTGCAATTATGATGATTTCAGTGTTCCATAACTTGATAATTTTGCTTCCATAACTTGATAATTTTTTCTTAAGTAATTGTTATAATTCTTTTTTTTTTCTTGTGGAAGCAGGAGCATTTCTTTGGTTAATAATATAAAAATATATCTATCATCATCTTATGCTCTACTTCATAGGAGTTCTTAAAACTGAAATTAAATCGTTTTGATTGATCTACCAAAGGAAGTTAAAAGATAGTCAAAATTTTTTTGAATGCCCAAATAATTCACATAATTTTTACAATAGGTATTCGTACCTTATGTCTTGGTTTTGTTGCACTAGTGATGGCTTTAGGTGTGAAGAATGGCCCTAGACAACATTCTTTTCATTTCATCAACATGTGATTTGATATTTTTTTTCTAATTGCAATCATTCTTAAACTCTTATTTTTCTTTGATCAGATTACAACATTTGGTTGCTCTTTGGCTAAGCATCGAAAATCTGATACATTGGAAGCAAAAGACGTACTTCTACATCTTGGTTAGTCTTGTAAAGAAAGTTCTACATGTTTTTATTTTTCTCTATTAACATCTTGTGCTTAGTTACTATTCATATGGCTTGATGTAGAGAGAAATTGGAATATGACGCTTCCTGGGTTTGGTGGTGATGAAATTAAGACCTACAGAAAACCGGTAAGATATGACTGATACTGTTATCTAAAATGGATCTATGACACAATAATATAGCTAACAAGTTGTGCTATTGGAACATGTTTTCTTACAAAGGAGTTGTGTCTAAGATATGTTTTCTGTTAATATTCTACCTTTTCTAACTGCTTTTTATGATGGCTTTTCAGCTTACAAATGATATCCACAAGGAGCGGCTTGCAGTGGTAAGTTTTGGCCTTGTTATCTTCTTCTTCTATTGTGGTACATTAAAGATGCCTTGTGTATGTGTTTGCACATGTCAAACTTGACTAGAAGTGAAATTTATGGTCAATTAGCTTTTAATTGGTGAATTCTTTAGCATATATGATGTATCACGTCCTTTGGTTTTGGCAGATAAAGAAATCAATTATGGCTACCGAGGTGGCAAATACTAAGACCTCTGTTGGACAAGCTGCTGCATCTGCAAAGGGTAACCTGGGAAAGATACCTGCTAACATCATAGGTTCTACGTGAGGGAGCATAGTGGATGTTAGAAGTTTGTAAAGAAGGTATGTAAAATATTAGTGCATATATGATGCATATATGATGCAGATATGTGTGCATTGACATGTATTTGAACATAGGAATAACACTTATAGTATGCCTCTTAATGAATCATAATTAGGGCAAAGCTGAAAGATAGATATTACTAGGTTTGGTGGCACATGCTTTGGTTTTTTATTAATACTAGTTTACAGCTTACACAATGTGCGGGCAATGTAAAATATAATGCAATCGTCATTGGATTTATGTTTTTAAATTTCTTTGTATAATTCTATTTTTGCTTTCAATCTCTAATTTCTTCAAATGCCTTTTATATCAACCTTTTCAACCCGGATTGTGACAGTTTTTTATCCTTTTATTTCCAATTTATGGTGTAAACTGTTTGATTTTGCGAAAAGGGAAGAAACAAAAGAAAAAATAAACACATAAAACAATTCTTCTTTTAGTAAACTACTGATGATAATATAATATATCATCTTACAATTGGAATTAATAGATGTTAGAAAGAAAAAGGCACTTTAAAAAATGACAACAAATTTGTGCAGTTGAAGCCCTTCCTAGGATGATACGCTTGGAAGATCAAATGATAAATCCTATCATCAACTATATTGCAAAAGCCTAACACTTTTTCTACACTTGAAATTGTTCTGAAATTATTCTCATCTGTTCACTTCATATGTTAACATCAATTCTTTCTTTTAAGATATCGAGTGTCTCCGGTGTCTTGAAAGTGAACCCAATGATTTGGTGTCTCCAAAAGCCAAAGAAGTAATGCCCGTATATAATAAAACTAACCAAGAGTAATTAATTACAATGTCTTTTGAAATTACAACCTTTTCTATTAATTAATTAGTTAATATGATTAATTAATCTATATCTATATATCTATATAATATATAATAATGGAGTCTCAACTTGCTATGTGTCATCCTAAGAGGACGTCACGTGTCATCTTTAGAGGATGCCATGTGTCATAGTAATATTAATAGAGGATGTCACTTGTCATGTTAATTTTAATTAATTAATCATATTAACTAATTAATAAATATTCGTTAATATAGATGAACATGTTGGTAAGTTAAAAAGACATTAATATTAATTAATTAATAACTAATTAATAAATATTCATTAATATAGATGAACATGTTCGTTAATATTAATTAATAACTAATTTATGTCTTTTGTATTTACCAACCTGTTCATCTTTTCCTATTAATTAATTAGTTAATATGATTAATTAATTAATATTAATGTCTTTTGAAATTACCAACATTGTTCATCCTTATCAATTAGTTAATATGATTAATTAATGAATATTGATATTAATATGACACGTGTCATCCTCAAGTTGGGGATCCGTTCTATTAATTAATTAATATGACACGTGGTATGTTGAGATTTCGTTATTATATATTATATATATAGATGTAGTAATTTTTTTTTTTAGGAAAATTTATTCAAGTCTAATTTGTTGCTTTCCCTTTGCTTATGTATTTCATTTTACTTTACGGAGGCATCCCTTACCACAGTAAGTATCAAGACCTTTGAATGATCAAATTTTTACCAATGAACCAGTTTTGTAACTATAAAGTTGGCTTATTTAACTACCCAAAAATCAATAAGAACACTCCTCTAAGCAGACCAGAAAGAAATCAGTATATGAAAAGAGAATCTAATGTCCGTATTTATTGGTTTTGACCGTGTCGGTTTATGCAGATTTTGTATTATGTGTGGCTTTCTCTTATATAATGATATGACGATAGTCACGATTCAATTCATATAAACACCAAATCTTTACAAACCCACTGCAAAACCCTTTTATATAAGAGATCTCACAATGATAGAAGACAAAAGAGTTCTTTATTTAAAGAAAGCAAATTTATGTCTATTGCATATGCTTCTGTGGAAGAGCTAGTTTGGGTATTTATTATAAATAGGTTGTTCATCGTTTGAATTCCTAGTTGGCCAACCTCCTCAAAGTTCTTAATATTGCCAAATTTAGAGGGTTTAAACACTGGACAGGCTGAATTACCCTTCAATGAACAAACACTTATTAACAAAACCCAAATTCTAATGGTAACACCAGAAACGTTAGTTGAAATAGTAGCTAGAGTTTTAAACTAGTTGCCTTGAGTAGAAACTATCTTGTGGTTCTCCTTTTGTTCTTGTCCGATAAAGGCAGGCACGCCTTTATGCTGGATAGGAAACCAAACCCTCTGGTTGGGGCTTGACTCCTGTGAGTACAAAGGAGTAAGATGACGATGAGCCTGGATTGTCTTGTGTCTAGAGGATTGTGATTTATTACAAAGCATCAAGTCTAGTGCTACCTTGTGTTTTTGAATGGTTCCTTCATCTCTGGAAAGTCTTAGTTTTATCCTTCTATGCAGGCTTAACTTTGAGATAAAGAACGGTTGGTGATTAGGGTGAGAATGAAACCAATAATTTAATGTCTACCTCGGATACATACATTGTTTGAATATTCTGTATTTGGTGTGCATATCTTTTGATGCCACTCTGTTGCAAGGAGAAACTGTAAATTTACAGAAACTATTGCCTTCAGTGTGCATGGCCTGGCGAATTTCTCATGGAGTTTCTGCCTTTCAAGCAGTGAGGTTCATCTTACAAAGTTGTTGCAAAGCTCCGAATTTCATTTTTGTTTCTATACTGTCCACAAACGATTCAAACAGGTGTTAGCAATATGAAAAGGAGAAAAAAAGGAAATGGAAAATAGAGAAAGAAAAGCAAATGTTGGAAGAAAGGTTCATAGTGGAGTAAGCTTTTGAGAACAATATTCACATGATCTTGTTCTTGTTCTCGTTCTCATAGTCCATTTTTTTTTTCACATGTTGATGTTAAGAATACTCTTATTGAGTTATTGAAGTTAGTTCTTTGTAAGTTATTTATTGCACAATAACTTGCAAATTCTGAAATTGCATTGCACCAATATGATCTTTTTGTTGTCCAGGTTGGTTTGGCAAACATTGGTTGTTGAAACTTGAAACTCAATGTTGGCTTGGCTGATATAACAGTGCTTATGAATCCAACTTCTGGCCTAAATCTGAAGCCAGATCCTTTACTTGTCAGAACAGTGCCTTCCATTTGGTTTATTATATTAAGATGATTGTTGATCTGGGATTGAAGTATATTTAAATTATATGTGTTTCCACATGCATTGCATTTGCATCAGTGGGGATTCGTGGGTCCTGGTGAACATGTGCATTTATTCGTTTTCTTTTTATTAAAAAAATGCTTTTCTATTTTGTTGCTTCAGTTTGGAAAAAAAATTCATCTCTAATTTCAGATCTATTATTTATTTTAACAAAATGTCGTGAGAGAATTAGTTGGTTTTATTTGCAATTTTTATTTCTGAATATAATTCTAAAGCGCAGTTCAAACTTCAAAATCAAGAACTACGAAAAAAGTTTTTTATTTTATTTGGTTTTATTGAGACTGTACTCCAATTAGGAATGGACACGTAAGGCCCCCTTTATTCATGTCATGTATATAAAAGAGCCTTAAGTTTTTTAAAGGGTAAGTTTTCGTTTGCACAACTGTCTTATTTCCTTCTGTGTCCTTTTCTGATTCATAAGTCCATACTTCAACAATGATCCCACCATCCAAACACCACAGTTTTCTTTAATTCTTTTAAAGCTGAAGAATAAAGAAAGGAATTCTTTTCCATGGGTGGTAGGTGGGGAAGGAAGGGAAGAAGGGCGGTATGGCGAAAATAAAGGTATAAGTTCGGTTTGGTGAATCAACTGAAACTGCCTTCCACCTCCATCCCTGTAACTAGAGGATCTGTAATCGGACAAAGGAAAGTTGAAAAGGGTAATTGCTTTCTAACTTATTCTTCACTATAAGTAGGGAACAAACAATTCGAAATGTCTTGACTTTTTTAGAATAGGTTCAGGGTTAAATAGAAATGATTCGTAGCACTTCTTTTTACACTATTTTGGAAACCCAAGGTAGTTTACTTGCTTACTTGTTAAGGACTCAATCGTATGGATATGTAAAATACAAGATTTCCAATCCTAGCAGGAAAGATGGGGAAACGATCTAGATTCACACTATGCTTTGGGCTGGGGAGAGAGATGCTCCGCGAAGCTGGGCGTTCATTGTTCTTATGGAGGAACCATACTAGAAAGAGAATAGAAAGGGCCTTCAAAAAAGAGCGAGGAAGTGATGTGCAACCTTATTAGTCTATTCTATATGTTGCTCGGGAGCCGTCAAGTACCAGTCTCGCAAGCCCTGGCATGATTGGAATTCTCTATTAAGAATTGTCATTTGATACGAGCACGTTGATCGATCTTATTGATCTTGATCTTGCTTTTGTTCCTTCATCTCAATACTTTACCCATGAAATTTAAGCGAGGGAGCCTCAACCAGGAAAGAAATCGGACAAAGAGTAGAAAGAAGCAACATCAAGAAGCTGAGGAAGCCAAATAGAAGAAGAATACATGGATGAAACTAGATAGATCACCATGGGCGAAACTACTCAAGTAAAGCGAATAGTGGCTTTAGCTACTGAACTGACAAGGACAGGGACGAAGCTTATTACTTCAACAATCGGCTCGAAAGCTCTAGTTCTAACGCATCCTAGCTTCAAGATTTGGCTTCAACTTTGAGCTCGAAACGGCTTGTTGAGGTCAAATGAGATATCCTAACCTTTGCTTTGATTTCTCAAATACAAGGAGGTAGGCATAGACAATATATATATTTTTTATAAATATTGTCTATTTGCTTTCTCGCTTGACTTGAGGATCGCTGGTTCAACCCTGACTTCCTAGCATCGGAACGAAAACAAGGAGTTTACTACGACCGTCGGAGCTTGAGCGCTTCGCTTTCCCTGAACAATAAGTCAACTGCAATTTGAACCTAAGTGCAAGTTTACGAAGCGAGCCCAGAAGAGCGAGTGACTGATATCCCAGATACTTGAGACTGTCCTCTCTAATATGACTGGCCATCGTATCGTGTAGTTAGAGTTCAAAACTGATTTTTAAAGATTCTTACAGTTCTTAGAATGCCTTGTGTATATGGTTAAATAGGACAGCGAAGAATCTTCGGCAAAATATGAAAATCTTAACTCAACAGAATCAAAATTCTATTGGGTTCTTACAATCCCTACTATTTGAGACTAGTTGATAAATATGTTGAGAATGAATGAAAAAAAAAATGATCAATTTATTTTTAAGATTTTATAACAATTTTATACTTTTGTTAACTTGGCGAGACTCCTTTGTTCCCGACTATAAAAAATAAAAACTAATTACAAGAAATTGAGAACTTACTTGAAATAAGCTCAGCTTTATGAAGAATACTTTGATCACAGATTGAAGGTAAAATTACAATGCAAAAAGTATGTGTTTGCTCTGATGTTCTATATAAAATCAATTCCGAAATATTTTAATATTTGAAAAAGAAAAAGGCGACCCGGAAAATGTTTTTGTGACTTTATGATCTGGATTTGGATTGTGAAACGCCCAACAGCCCAATCCCCACTACCTAACCTGAGCAGTAGTGTGTATGTTGTATCAGCATCGCATACTTTTTCCTCCTTATAATATAACCGAAAAAAGGTAATCTAGATCCAGATCCAGATCCAGATCCACTTAAAAGACGCCACGTGGCAGAGTCTGATTGGTAGAAACGTTAAAACCTTTTCGTCTTTATTATTCCAATTTCACCTAATCAGAAATCACTAATCTCTAGTCTTATTAAACTGGGCGTATAATTCAAAGAAAGAGATTAGCGTGAGAGAAAGAGAGGGTGCAAGCTCTGAGTCAGCTTAGCACCACCCGACAAAAACACGCAACGATTTCTTATTTTTTTATTTATTTATAATCACAACTTACGATTCGAGGCTTTTTATCTCTGAATAAGATATCGTAATTGTTGTTTGATTATTGTTGATTGTGTGATGTCGAATAACAACTGCTCTCACGCTGTCCTTTCTGGATCTTCCAAGCTCATTATTGATACTGATCCGGGAATCGGTTTGTTTCTCTCTTTCTCTTTTGTAATCTAAGCAACTTTGATTTTTTTTTTTCCTAATTGTGAGTAACGAAAATGATTTATCTTGTTTCTGGAATTTGTGTCGTGTTTGTATTATTTAGTTTCCTTCATAATTTGTTCTTTAGAAAAGTATATTTAAATAGTAATTTTTTTCACTTGCCCTGCGTTTTGGCTTTCTGGGTTCTGATTGCCGGAAAAAAAGATTCTTTATTTTCATCGGAAGGGACATGGGGTATCTTGTAGCAGTTCTCAGGGCCATAATTACATACTTTTATCTATAGAGTCATCAAAGAATATATACCATACAGTAGAGACAATTACAGAAAGTTTGATCATTTAGTTAGGTTAGTGTTTGAAATAATATATATGTTATAATTTTAGTGGATAGTTGCTTTCATTTGAAGAGTATTCATTGAGATAAGACCATAAAGAAAAATAATTATGATATGAAAGATGATTGAAAGGGATGGGAACTATGATACTCTGGAAATATCTGTACCACTCGCTTTGGATTAGTAAATTGACGTATTTGTTATTACTTTTTGAATTGGGAATCAACTTACGTGGACCCTATACTCAAATTAGAAATTAAGTTCCTGCCGGAAAGGGAACTTAATTCCGTCTCCCTCCCAAGGAATTAACTTCCCTTTCCAATGGAACTTGATTCCCTTTGATTTGAATTACTGATTAGTAAACGCTCTCTTGGTTTCTTGCAAACTATGAAATTCATACTTGGTCTCTATATTTGTTAAGGAAATGGTTCTCAAAGCATTGTAGTCATGTAGATCCAACTTTTGGCCTAAATAGTTGAATTCATCATATTTTCTATATATTTGCTGTGAATGGTTGATGCTATTATGGGGGAGGATGGTTGCAGTGGATGAGATGTGATTGGGTTTCTTTGATTAACAGATGATAGCATGGCAATCTTCATGGCATTTCAAACTCCGGAGGTGGAGATCTTAGGCTTGACAACAATCTTTGGTAATGTTACTACAGAAGATGCCACTCACAATGCCTTGCTTCTGGTATGTATTTGTATCAGCAGACGCCGTTCTCGTATGCTTGGTTTTTAGTTTTAACATATTTCAGGATTTTTCTTGTTTTTGGAACATATTCATGATCAATTTTCTGTTATTGATGTGCAAAAGGATAGTGTGAGATCGCAGGACGTCCTGATATTCCTGTGGCAGAGGGTAGCCTGAACCTTTGAAGGTAAATGTCTAAATAAATTTATCAGCTTATTTTGTGTTACGTACCTTCACCATAGTTAAGATTGTAACTAAGATGATGTACATAATTTGCTGTTACTTGATGAGTGATGTGTGTCAATGGAATGGTCTACATATTGCTTGGCAACTTGCTTTTGTTCCTAGTTAAATGGACTATTCTTTTCATTTGGACAGTGTATCATATTGTTATATTGCCAATTTAAATTACTTTTTGGTGGCTTACCAGCCTTTTCTGTATATAGATTTGAACCTTGTCACCTTTCGTAATTGAATTGCTTTTAGTATTTTTAGCTTCTGTGTTCCTTTTATTCTCAAGGCGAATGATATCCTTGTTTCATTGTTGCCCTAACCAACCATTATTTCTCTGGAAAAGGGAGGAATGCCACGTGTTGCTGACTTTGTCCATGGTTCTGATGGACTGGGAAATATAAGTCTCCCTCCTCCAAAAGCAAAGAAATCTGATAAGAGTGCATCTGAATTTCTAGTTGATAAGGTCACAGAATATCCAGGTGAAGTATCTATACTTGCACTTGGACCATTAACAAACTTAGCTTTGGTAAGTAGTACCTTTTTCGTTTTCTGATTTGCTTAGTGTTAATAGTTCCTGAATTCACTAATTCATGTCCACTGTTGTTATAATACCAGGCAATAAAAAGGGACTCTTCTTTTGCAAGCAAGGTGAAAAATATTGTTGTACTTGGTGGTGCTTTCTTTGCAATGGGAAACGTAAATCCGTCCGCTGAAGCAAATGTAAGTGCTAGCTTTTCCGACAATTATAATTTATATACCAAGGGATATTGCAGGACTATCTGGATTAGACAGTTTCTTTTATGTTGCAAGTTTTGTGAGCTTTGCTAGTATATAAAATTTATTATGATGAGCTTTTGTCAACTACTTGTAGTAAAGTAAAATGTCATTACACAACTAAGTTTTGATAAACTATTTCTCTAAAAAAAAATTTCTTTTGAGAAGACCTCTGTCACATTTCTATAAGTTGATAAGTTCTTTTGTAAGTTACTCTTGCCTAGTTTGAACTAAATACTTAATCACCGTTTCTTGATTCAACGATTGTTATATACTCTTTTAGAATCCAAAGGTTGTCGTTGCAGCAAAAGAATCCTTTGTGAAGTTCTTTTATACATGATATTGATCTGTAGTTGTGAAAAAAATTAGTTATGGTGTTTAAGTGTACTTGAAGAAACAACACACAAATTAAGTGCCCGCAGAGTGACCATTAATTTTTTGAACTTGCAGATTTATGGAGACCCAGAAGCAGCAGATGTTGTGTTCACCTCTGGGGCAAACGTTGTTGTTGTTGGAATTAACATTACAACCCAAGTCAAATTGGCAGGTAGCCTTCTTTTTTCAATTAATTTTATACATGCTTCCTTGTAATGTTTGAAAAATGACTTTCTGATAGATAACCTTATCTTATGCTCTAGATGCTGACCTGCTAGAATTGAGACAATCTGAAGGAAAGTATGCTCAACTATTGAGTGAGATGTGCAAATTTTACAGAGATTATCATGTGAAATCTGATGGTGTCTATGGTAAATCTTCCATTTATAAATTTGATGAATCTACGGTTACAGATTTTGAAAATTGAACATCCATTTCTCAACTTTCTCATTTTGATTTGAAAATATTGTATCGATTAACCCTTTGAAGTCTGGTTTCAGGTATTTTCCTTCATGACCCTGTTAGTTTCGTAGCAGTAGTTCGGCCAGATCTCTTCACATACAAGAAGGGAGTTGTGAGGGTTGAGACACAGGGCATATGTGTGGGGCATACACTAATGGATCAAGGACTCAAAAAGTGTGTTCATATTAGCTTGCTATTTTCTGCATATAGATTTCTGTTTTCCATTTGTTATTACTTGTTATGGATAATGACATTGTAATTTGCTACAGATGGAACACAAGCAACCCATGGACCGGCTATTCCCCTGTTTCAGTTGCGTGGACGGTCAACGTGGATGAAATTCTTAATTATATCAAAAAGGTGTTGATGAAGCCATGAAACCTACTGTAATTTGTGTTCCACATGTCATAAGATGTCAAAGCCAAAAATGAATGTTGGGGGTTGCCTGCCCTAATTGAACTTTTCTCTTCTTGTCATTGGAAACTCAAGTTACAGGTTTGAGATCAATGACATTCCGTTTAAAATTTATATGAATTTGCAAAAGCATACCCCAAACTCAACCAATAAGAATTATGTTGAGGAATTGATTATTATGATTCATGATGCACTTAAACTCGGATCTGGTAAATCTCAGTAGTCAATAATGATATTAATCACTGTAATGGTTGGTTATGTAACAACCTTTATGAGACCTACACCGGATAGATTTTGAGTTGAATGAGATAAGCGTCTCTCTGGGTAAAGCATCGTTAGCTGTTTATGCAAAGACATAGCATTATCCAGAGGAGATTGCTGTGATTTGTGAGGAGACTGGATAACATTTTTTGCAATAATCAGCCATCTGTGTCTCTTTTGCATTTTGACAACAATTCTCAGTGGTGTTTGATGGTCAGGAAGAGGGCATTTTCTTTATCTAGCTGGTGTTGAACTCTGAAGTCTGAACCAATGACTTGAAAAAATAGTGGCGATTGGGTACGTTGATGGGTCTTTTTCACGTTGGGGAATATATGCCTTGCAGTGAAGAAAAAATAATGATGTTTAGGTGGTCCATTTTTGAATTGACTTGAACAAAATTATAATACACCTTTAGATAGATGCTTAGGACATGATTGGGCTTATCTGAATTTCAATTGAGGCTCGCAATTTTTCTAAAAGTAACCTTAACAAACCACTGCAATTGCAATGTCACCTCAAATTCAGTTTTATAACTTGATATTTCATATATGCAAGTGTCAAAATATTACATCATATCCATACACAAATGCTAATTGGCTTTCAACTTTCCATTCCACGAAATATTGTGACAATGTTTTCACGTAGCTATAAGTTTAGGTTAACTCTTCATTGTCCCCATTTTGGCGGACAATTATTTTGAATATGATATTTATTTATAACTTTTAATTATTATAAAATCTATACAAAATACTTTCTTGAATTCTTGGTGTGAATGGGATAAAATTTTGTACAGAATACAAATCTTATGGGCTAAGTTGTCGAATACCTACTACCTACTATCGATTGATTATTCTTATAATGTAAGTTATAATTATAATTTTACAAGGATATTTTTTTTAATATTTCAAGTATATTTTTTTAAAAACTTAAAATTCAGTATAAAAATTTGAAATTTACTCTCAACTTGATCTATTAGTATTTAGTAATGAGCGGATCCAATAAGATTTTAAATAATATGATATAACGATAATTTGATTAGAACATTCAAGAGACATCAAAGATATGAGTTATGGATTTTAATACAAATTGACCACGAGTGTTATGGAGAATAAATATGACAAAAGAAGGTGTTAATTAAGTCGAAAGGTTATGTTCCCAGTAGTCGTCTCTTTAAAACGCAACCACATTCAAGAACCAAGTTTCAGTCATTCAACCACAACCCACCAACACATTTTCAAACCTTTGACAACATTGCCCTAATATTCTCCAACTGCATTTGGCCTTCCTAAGCCGAAAAAACTTTTAAGACACAAAAGCAATTAAGTTTAAATCAGATTCATGTAACTCTCACTAGTATTTATTTTGATGCATGCACTTGTACCACAGGGTTGACAAAATCTTCAAGACTTTTGCATGCATGCATGAGACTTCAAATCATGTTCTACAAAAATGAAAGCATGTTGTTGTAATATACAGTAGTCACTTGATCAAACAAACCTCATCGATCAGCACATTAAAAAAAACAATAAGTCAAAATAAATGAGCAAAGTCATTTAATAAAAGCAGTTAAACCAACTTTGTTCAAATAATTTATCAAAATTTTAATTGGGCATGGACAGTTACCTAACACAATGAGAGAGCCTTTTCAACTCCCGCCAGAAACTACACCAACTCCAACAACAACCACAGCAAACAAAACAAAACCTCTCTTTCTTATATATAAAACCTCCTTATATTTCCGCTCTCATAAAATAAATAATCAATCCAACCTTAATTTAAAAGCTTCAACTTTCTTTAAGAGCAAGTAAGTAATGGTGGGTGTATCTTCGTCTACTCATGCAATGGCAGAGAAGATTTCTTGGTATTGTGCTTTGTTCATGGCAGCTATGCTGGTTTTGAGCAGCTGCGAATCGAGCGAAGGAGAATTCATGCGGGTTCATGAAATGCAGCCAAGGCATATAGCTAACAATGCCGTGCGATGAAATATATGTGGTTAGAGAAGGGGAGACTTTGCATACAATTAGTGAAAAATGTGGTGATCCTTACATTGTTGAAGAGAATCCACATATCCATGACCCCGATGATGTTTTTCCTGGCCTTGTCATCAAGATTACTCCTTTCAAAATTTGGCAGATATAAAGTTCATCAATGCAAGTCTTTTCCTGTGAATGAACAACTTGTGTTGTTTGTTTGTTTTTTTTTTTTTCTCTTTGAGTCCCCAAAATCTATGTTGGACAAGCCTTTTTTCTGTTATTGTGTACATTAATTAACAGGAAACTTTGCTAGCTCTATGTGTTATTCACTTATATGCCTCTAGTATAATTGAATTTTGAAAGAAATTAGATTTTCATTAATTTCTTACTTTGATGACAATAAACGCAGCCAATTATTGTAATGGAAATTGAATACCATTGCATTTGTCAAGTTCAAAATGTTTTTCATGTTTTATATTTATTATGTTTCATGGTTTTTGTTGTATTGAATTTGTATACAATCTGTTTCAGAAAATTATATTGTTTATCTAAGCAAAGGTTGTTTAAGTACCAAGTCTATTTGACGACATGAGCATATTAGATGATGAACAATACCAATAGCCCAATGTTAGGAAATTAATCTGATATATATCTTCTATATAAAGAAGAGATATTCTGTATATAATTGTTTACCTTTTATATTCCTAGATTGTTGTTAGCATTGATAACTGATAGCCTAAATGTAGGAGTCACAAACGTGTGGGACAAGTCCACCTTCTATATATGTACATCAATTCATATCAATGAAAATCATTCAGCTAAATTATTATCTTTACATGGTATCAGAGCAGGATTAAAAGACCCTGACTCAATCATCACTACACTTTGATTTCTCGTGTAGCCTCTCTTCATTCTTTCCACCACCATGGCCAACGACTCTCAAACACCTTCTGACAAAATTCCTTCCGCCTCTGATACACCCAGACCAGAAATTCTGATCCCCTCTACAGATATCTCAAAAACAGATCTCTCCAATCCTTATTTCACCCATCATTCAGATCATCTAGGTTTGGTGTTGATTTCCAAACCTTTGAATGGAGACAACTACTCAATTTGGAAAAGGGCTATGACCATGGCTTTGAATTCCAAGAACAAGTTAGGTTTTGTCAATGGTACAATCAAGGCACCTTCAGAAGAAACCGATCCTATTGGTTATGCAACTTGGTCACGTTACAATGATATGGTCCACTCATGAATCATCAACACTCTCAGTCCAGAAATCTTAGACAGTGTGATCTGTTAGGATTATGCTCAATGGCAAGAGTGTAATATTGTAATTGACAATCTTCTCATATTAATAAAGTGAATTCTGATTCTTACAATTACTTATAGCATTTATTATTATAATTCTCAAGGTAAATAATCATAAGGTCAAAAGACTATGAGACATGAAGAATTGTTCATACATCCGGATATGTATGAGGTAGACACAATTCTTTAGTTAGTCTTGAATAACGTTCACAACTTAAGTTAAAGGTTGGGCACCTCTATCTTGTTAAAGTTGTAGAATTTTTTTACTAGCATTTGAGTGGGATCAAATGAATATGATGAGTCTAAAATCATCGAAAGGTTTTCGAGTAAAAGAATCTAGTGCACTGGGTGCATTGAATTGGATCACAATGAAATACTTTATCTAGAACCGTCACTAGATATAAGTCTTTTCATTAAAGAGGACAATCAGAGAGTCTATCTTAATCCTGAGATAAATGATGGACTTATGGTTGCAAGTGTTATCATTAGAGCTATCAATGAGTACGATTATATAGCATAGTCTATCCTCGATAGTTTGGTGGTATACATTTGTTAATCGATAGAGGACTTCATTTATAGATATGGACATCGTGACTCCATTTATTAAATGAGAGTATAATATCATCATATGGATGTTTTGAGGTATTGGATATTAAATCTCAACGTTGAGTTTTCAATAATGATTATTGAAAACATGGCTTCTGAACAAGTCAAAGTATCCAAGTTCGAAATGTGGTCATATGAGGAAATATGGTAACTTGGAGAGCTATAGGCGGTCTATGAGCTCTTGGCAATTACTGATATTATTCACGAGGATACACCATCTCCTATAAGATTGTCTAGGGTATGAATGAGAAACATCTCCTTATTCTATCTTTATTTAAGAGTTCAATTTTAGCTCTTTAGTGGAATGAGTTAAAATTAATAGATTGGACCTAAGTGAATCATTTGTTGATTGTGATTAGGTTGTGTCTATTGAAGCTTAAATTTAGATAGCCCGCCAAGATCCCCAATCCACACGTATTTGCATGGATTACTTGATATATTCTACGGGGCCGATTTAAGGGTCCATCTAGAATTGTTTTTAATATATCAAGAATATAATATGTCTATTATTTAATTAATGGGCTGCACTATTATATTAATATATTAAAAGGAGACATGTGGGCTTGTTTCTTTTAGTAAGAATGGGTCTGGTTCACATGTGGGCTTTTATTTAAAGTCCAATGGATTAAATGACATAAGAAAATAATATATGGCTCATTTATATATGTGGGGCGGCAAGGTGTATATATTAACCTAATATATTATTTTGTTTCATTGTTTTAATTAAATAAGAATTAGTTAATTTATTAATTAATTGTTTAATTAAGAAACAAATCTTTTTCTGGTCAGAAAATATATTTCCTAAAGTTATACTATTGGTAGTAGTATATTTAAAGTAAAAGACTTGTTTGATAAGAAAATAAATAAATAATTTTATTTATTTAATCAAATAAGAAGTCTTTTTATTTAGTCAATAAAAGAATAAAAATATCTATGAGTTGGATTAGGTTTTGAAGTCTAAAGGTTGATGGAAATTAGGGTGCAACACAAACTCTTTTTGGTATGTGATTTGTGGCAACCCTAGTCCATTAAGAGGAAGATTTCGGCAATCCTAAATAGAAGAGGAAGCAAAATTTCGGCCACCTATATAATACCATATATAGAATTCGGCCACCATAGTTGATTGAATGATTCAATTTTTCTTCTTCTTCTCAATTCATAGAAAAAGATAATTTTTATTCTACTAAACATAAAAGAGAGAAGAGATTATTCTTTGATAGTACACTGATTGCTTGTTCATCAATAAGCTTGTGTGTACAACATCGAATTAGGTTTACGCGAGTTTCGATCATTAGATTGAGAACTCAAAAGTGACCGGAATAATTTTTGTCTTCTTTTGATTGTTTTGTGACTAACAAAAGAAAAAGAAAACTTTTTTTATCCATTCTCAGGTTTGCAATGCAAAGAAAAAGGGAGACCACGCTCCTAGGTGATTCACGTACGTGTTCGGATTGGAAGATAGCGAGGGGTACTGTTCACGATCACTGTTCACGCGGGTACTGTTCACGGGCATCAGAAAAGATTTTATGGATTACCAATCGACGTAAGTCAATCGGATCACGCGTCAAGAGGTATTTAACTCTAACCGTATATATCTGAGTTTAATTAATTAAAAGGTTAAGGTTCAACTTTGAGAAAAATTTTAAAACCATACGAAATCTATTTTTCGTTTCTTCCGCTGCGTTTTATATCGATTTTTCCCTACAATCTACACTGCTACCGCTCATGAAGTTTGGGAAGATCTTCGTGAACGATTCTCTCAAAGCAATGCACTACGTATCTTTGAAATTCAGCGAGATATTGCTTATCATCGACAAGAACAATCCCCAGTCTCCACTTATTACACAAAACTAAAAGGTTTATGGGATGAACTGGCTTCTTACACTGATGCATCATATGGAGCACAATAGGATCAACAAAAATTGATGCAGTTTCTGATGGGTTTGAATGAATCCTACGGTGCCATTCGCAGACAAATTCTCTTGATGAACCCTCTTCCCTC
Source organism: Dipteronia sinensis (assembly GCA_033220585.1). NCBI lineage: Eukaryota > Viridiplantae > Streptophyta > Magnoliopsida > Sapindales > Sapindaceae > Dipteronia > Dipteronia sinensis. Next base: position 68,587,612 of record CM065637.1, on the reverse strand, counting down.
TGTCCGCCAGGCATACTCCTCTCTTTCTCAGGAAGAAAAACTGAGACTCCTCGCAACACACACAACCATAGATTCTGGTGAAAGTGCGGCCATGGCTGTAAGACACGGTAGCAGACCAAATCAATTTACATCAGCAGGAAAAATAGAGCGATCATATCGTCTTTATAATGGTCCACAAGAGAACCGACGCTATGATCAAGATAAGCGTCGCACAGGCTCGTCTCGAGGTAGACCACAGTGCACCCATTGTGGAGATATGAGACATTTCATCGAAAAATGCTATCAGCTGCATGGATATCCACCAGGCCAACCAAAGGCAAAATAGAACTCAAATCCAAATCGCTTCAAGAATGCTCCTGCGGCTAATCATGTCTCTGACAGGTTAGCTAAAGATGAAGGAAAATCGATGGTGACTGGACTCTAGGAATCACAGCTTCAGCAACTCTTGTCTCTCTTAAATGAAAAAGATGCAACTATTAGTTCACAGGCCCATGCCGCCGTAACAAAGCCAGGTTTGTCCAAGGTCGTTTCTCACAATTGGATAATTGACAGCGGGGCGACATATCACATTTCTTCATCACCTGAATTATTCTTACATAAGAATATAAATTGTTCGCTACCTTCGGTATTATTACCTAATGGAGAAAAGGCTAATATTGTTGCAAAAGGATCATTGCCTCTGAATTCCGTATATTATTTACGTGATGTGCTATGTGTGCCTTCATTCAAAGTTGATTTATTATTTGTTAGTCGTTTGACAAGAGGTTTAAACTGTTCAGTGACATTTTTCCCATATTGGTGTGTTTTGCAGGATCTGGCTACGAGGAAGATGATTGGTTTGGGTAAGCAGCGTGATGGACTATACTACTTAGTGGCATTTAAAAAAATCCATAAACAACTCACTTTCACCTTCCTCCTCAAACAGTCAACCAACCTGCAACCTCACCACAAAATCTACCGATCTCTGGCATAATCGATTAGGACATTTATCTTCCGCTCGTTTAAATTTTATTGCTAAGAATTTTCTGAATATTTCAATTCAATTCAATAATGCTTGACCTATCTGTCATTTGGCTAAGCAAAGTCGCTTGCCTTTTAGTTCTAGTTCGATTTCCTCTGTAAAAGCATTTGATATTATTCATTGTGATATTTTGGGTCGTTATAAACATCCTTCACTTTCTGGTGCCCATTACTTTCTTACCATTGTTGATGATTATACACGATTTACTTGGATTTTTTTAATGAGACACAAAAATGAGGCGCAATCGATTTTAATTTTTTTTAATTATGTTTTCACTCAATTTACATCTCACATCAAAATTTTTCGCAGTGACAATGGTGGTGAATTTATTTCACTCTGATCTTTTTTCAATGACAATGGTGTTATTTTTCAACATTCATGCGTTTACACGCCCCAACAAAATGGGGTTGTGGAACGTAAACATCGTCACATTTTGCAAGTGGCCCACACTTTAAAATTTCATGCTCATCTCCCTACCCAATTTTGGGGGGATTGTGCTCTTACTGCGGTTCATATCATCAATCGCTTACCTACACCCATCATCTCTTTCAAAACTCCGTTTGAGCGTCTATTTTCCAAATCACCTACGTTCCACCATCTTCGTGTGTTTGGATGTTTGGCCCATGCTACCAACGCTCATACATCACACAAATTTGATTATCGTGCCATGGCTTGTATTTTCTTAGGTTATCCTGTTGGCCAAAAGGCCTACAAATTATATGATCTGTCCACTAAAAAGGTCTTCACCAGTAGAGATGTAGTCTTTCATGAGACAATTTTTCCATATGCATCTGCACAGCCCATCCCTTCTTCTGTCCCTTCTTTGGCCCATTCACATGGTCCCAATTCCTCTTCCTACACATGACCCAATATCCACCGACTCAGACTCCACACCTCTCACAGCCACCACACCTTCGCACCAGACCCAATCGTTCTCTTCTTCTTCTTCCCCATCCACAGACCCAGACCCCGTCGTCCTCTCTCCTGCCGCACCGACGCCAGACGCCACCTTCTCTCCTCCTGTTGCACCAACACAAGCGGATCCATCCACACAATCATCGTCCTTTGATCTCCAAGCTCCACCATCTCCGACATCACATACAGTCATACTCAATCCTCCAACAGCAGCTCTTCCTTTGTCCCCTATTGACTCACCTACTCCCTCACTCTCACCCGAGCCCCTTCGTCGCTCCAATTGTTCCCATAATCCCCCGATGAAATTACAGGATTATGTTTGCTCTCACGTCACACATGCTTGCTCTGACCGGTCAAATTCCTTACTTCCAGGTCCGATTAAAGGTACTCGTTATCCCTTGGCTAATTATGTTTCATATCATCGCTACAAGCCTGCCTATTGCTCTTTTATTGCTCAGATCAGTCAAGTTACTGAGCCCAGATCTTATTCCGATGCCGGTGTCCATCCTGAGTGGCAAGAGGCGATGCAGTCAGAATTAAAGGCTCTTCAAGACAATGGTACCTGGACTCTCACATCCCTTCCGGCGGGAATGACGCCAATAGGCTGTCGGTGGGTCTATGAGGTTAAACATCACTTCGATGGATCGATTGAGAGATACAAAGCCCGGTTAGTTGCTAAGGGATTCATACAACTTGAGGGTGTCGATTATCAAGATACATTTTCTCCTACTGCCAAAATCATCACAGTTCGTTGTCTTCTTGCCCTGGCTGCAGCTCGGGGGTGGTCACTTCACCAATTGAACGTCAATAACTCTTTCCTTCACAGCGATCTTCATGAAGAAATTTACATGTCTCTACCGCCTGGGCTTCGGAGACAGGGGGAGGAAAACTTGGAGTGTCTGCTTCAAACCTTAAGTCACTGTATGGTTTGAAGCAGGCATCTCAACAGTGGTTCTCAAAATTCTCAGAAGCTATTCGAGCTGCAGGATATGTTCAATCTCGAGCCGACTACTCATTATTCACCAGAACACAAGGCAAGTCCTTCACTGCTCTCTTGATATATGTTGATGATATTCTGATTACCGGAAATGATTCTGTAAGTATTGCTGCAATTAATAAATTCCTGCATAGTCAATTTCGCCTTAAGGATCTTGGTGATTTAAAATATTTCCTTGGCATTGAGGTATCTTCTTCTAAGAATGGGATTTTTATTTCTCAACGTAAATATGCTTTGGAGATCATTAAAGATGCGGGATTGTTAGGTGCAGCGCCTATTGATACTCCTATGGAGCGAGGTTTGGAGTTGTCTGATAAAAGTGATTTACTCAAGGATCCAAGTCGTTATAGGAGGTTGGTAGGTAGATTGATATACCTTACTGTCTCAAGGCCGGATATTACATATTCTGTGCATGTCTTAAGCAGGTTTATGCATCAGCCTCGTAAACTTCATATGGAGGCAGCACTCCGTGTTGTGCGTTATCTTAAGAATGCACCTGGCCAAAGATTGTTCTTCTCCTCAAATAGTGATTTTAGATTGCGAGCCTATTGTGATTCCGATTGGGCAGGTTATCCAATCATTAGAAGGTCAACCACAGGTTACTGTGTCTTCCTTGGCTCCTCATTGGTCTCATGGAGATCGAAACGTCAGAAAACAGTGTCACTTTCTTCAGCTGAAGCAGAATTTCGTGCTATGACAGGAGCTTGATGTGAGTTAACTTGGCTGAGATACCTTCTCAGAGATTTGGGAATATTGCTTCAATACTCTGCATTGTTATACTGTGACAATAAAGCTGCATTGCATATTACAGCAAACCCAGTCTTTCATGAGCGGACCAGACACATTGAAATGGATTGTCATTATATCCGAGACAAGATTCAAGATGGATCCATCGTTACAAGGTTCGTAGGTTCCGCACATCAATTGGCAGATGTCTTGACTAAAGCTTTGGGAAAAGAAGTCTTCGTTCCTATGATTCGTAAGTTGGGAGTACAAGACATCCACTCTACAACTTGAGGGGGAGTGTTAGGAAATTAATCTGATATATATCTTCTATATAAAGAAGAGATATTCTGTATATAATTGTTTACCTTTTATATTCCTAGATTGTTGTTAGCATTGATAACTGATAGCCTAAATGTAGGAGTCACAAACGTGTGGGACAAGGCCACCTTCTGTATATGTACATCAATGAAAATCATTCAGCTAAATTATTATTTTTACACCCAAAAACTCGTCTCAAATAATATGATAAATAATTTGTACCCACCACATATTTATATCATCGTATTTGTTTAACTATACATCATTTAATACGAGTTTTGAACGAAACATCAATATTCTCATAGAAGGCCATAATTGGTTGTACTTTGGAGTTCCTTGAGCTTAAAATTAACAAGAGTTAGACATAAATTAGTTGGTTAGTTGTATTTTATTGACCTTAAATCTTGAGATCGAGAATCTGACAAATTACACCTAGCGTTTCTTTTCGTGAAAGGTATATTATCATGGCGGTCTAAAATTAATTAAACAAATACTACTCGCTAGATGAAGGGAGATTCCTAAACTCCCATGAGTTTTGACCAATCCTAAAAGTTCTCTAGTTCCAAATTGGCTATTAAGATTAAATGAAAAAAGAAGAAGGAAAAATTGCCATATATATATATATATATATATATATATATATATATATAGTCTTTCTACTGTCAGTTCATCCTGACATAAAATTTATCAGGACATTGAATGTGAGCCACTCATTTATAAAAGAGCTTTGATAAGTGCATACACACCAAGTCAAAGTATGTAAAATGAGTGGTTCACATATAAGGAACTGATGAATCTTTTGTCAGTTCGAACTGACAATAGAAAAATTGTATATATATATATATACACACACACACATTGGAAGTTCCTTCGTTGGTCAACTTTGGAAACCGTTAATTAGGGGTGGGTGTGGTTTGGTTCGTTTTTGGCCGAAACGTATTGTATTGAATTGTCATATTTTTAGTTTTTAAAAACATGAATCAGTTTGAACCGTGTTGGACCTTAAAACTGAACACATTTATCTCAGTTGGGTCGGTTCAATTCGGTTTTTGGGCTTATTGGGTCTATTAGGCTTTGTTGTAATGAGTGTCGATATTTGCACCTCTATAAAATTGTATATGCATTCCAGGTTTATATATTTTTAAAGTTCCAGCATTACCCTTAAATTAAATTATTAATATTTTAATTCAAATTATAATAATTTCTTATAACTATTTACCTTTTAAAATTTTAACTAACTAAATCCTTTTTTTAAAAAATAAAGTAAATCAAATTAAAATAGTAAAGGAAAATATAAATACAAATCAAAAATGGAAAATTCAGTACCAGTCCATTCTCTTAAAGAAAGATGTTCCAAAAAAGAGATGGAGGAGAACAACTCCCTGGAAAAGGGAAAACTCCTCCCAAATTTGGGGGAGCGCGGCTCCTCCTTTTTAAATTTTGTATTTATATAATAAAAAAAACAATGCGAGGAAAAAAACACATAACATTATCTCTCTTTCTCACAAAGGAAATAATAATTAACAATAAAAATTACTTAAAAAAATTATTAACAATAAAGTGACATGAAAATGAAGGAATAAGGAGAAAGATGAATACCAATCCGATCTGCATTTTTCTGTTGTTGTTTATTTGTTTTTCATTTCCCCTTTTTATTTTGTTTCAAGTAAAATAAAGAAAAAACTGCTATTTATAATATCAAGTAAAATAAAGAAAAAGACTATATATATATATTGATGGCGGATACAGCGACGGAGCGAGGCAGAGACTTGAAATCCAGTAACCGTACCGAAATTAAATTGTGGATTGAAAAAAAAAATATCAACCATATACCACAATTTAAATAGTACAGTTAAAACCGCTACTAACAGGGCACGTCTACAAGGATCCTTAGATATATAAGTAATTTTGACATCCCTAATAGTTAGGTACACAAAACGAGCACACATCACGTTAAGGGGTAGGATAATATATGTGAGCATGAAATACGTATGTCAGTTCATACGGGTTGGTTCGGTTTTGAAGATTCTAAACCGAAAGTGGCTCATATTCAATTCGGTTCATTCGGTTTGAACCAAGTTCAATCACGAAACCAAACCAAATACCAAAAATCGGTTCAGTTCGTTCGGTTCTCACTTTTATACCCACCCCTACCGGTAACCAACTTTAAGTTAATGTTCCTAGAGTAAAACCGTATTTCCACATATTAACAAATAATTAAAACAAAAATAAAATTTAAACTACCCCATTTTTATAATCATGAATGTACTTATGTACCAACATTAAAAATTATAAAAGTATAAAACTGACCCAAAATCAGGTATTTATATTAAATGTTTTATTTTTCTAGAGATCACACTCGTGTCTTTTTATTAATTATTAAATGTTAATATAATCATTTATTTTAGTGATACATGGCCGGCCGGTTTGCTTGACGATTGTTTGGAGTTCAAAAACACAAAATTCAACATGATGCGATACCACAGATTCTCACGGAAGCAAATATTGGTCTTAGTAAAAATATTGGGGTTTAAATTTTTTAAAATATCAAAAATATCACCGATGTCCTCAAACTATTGGAGATATTCAGAACTATTTTTTATATCAGTCCTTTAATATATAGAAAATATTTTAATCAAAATATCAATGTTTAATTCTTTGGAGCCAAATGATAATGCAGCATGCTTCCGGGCTTTGAAGGTCCATTTTCATATTGCTCATTCAAAACCATCTTCTTTCTTCTGGTCATTAAAAATTGAATGAGATTTTACCTAATAATTTGGATTAATAGTCTAAATGATGAAAAAACAAAAATTTACAATACGAAATATGATTATCTAGACAATTTTGGTTTAGAATTTATCAAACTGTTGGTTTCCGATTGTTTCTAATATAAACACAAAATATTATGATGCTCAACTGTTACAAGACTACAATAGTACAAATGTTGCATCGTGGTACACTTGAGATTGGATACTATAAACGATTATTTTGATACGTTCTAACTATCACATTTCTATTAACGGTTTATCTATTATACTCACATGGGTATTATAACACAAAAATTTAGAAACTATTTAAAAATCATTCTCATATTAAAATTAATTAAAAAATGTTTTTTTATTTTGATACTACCGTACTCAAACGGGTATAGTAGCCGGTCCCCTCTATTAATGATATGAAACAAAATTAACTTGGTTAAAGTGCTTGGTACTATACCTTCGCTGATTTCAGACTTCTGGCTAGTGTCACCACTTTTCAAACGGATGTGTTTCCATTTGGAAAAAAAAAAATTAATACAAAGGAGTCGGTTTTTATTAATGACAATTTTATAATGTAACTTAAAACAATGAACACTTGTCACACATATAGTGCACGAGTGATACACTAACTACAGCAAATTCATCAACATAAACATCACCATTATTATGTATAAGATTAATAATTTCGTATCATTGTGTAGCTCAGCCAGGTAGATTAACGAATTTAGGGATTTGATAAATGACTAATAATATATAAAAATACATAATTCATTCAAAAATATATTCTTAATAAAACATGTCACATATAAGTCATAGCTTATTACAAAATCAAAATAAGATTATTTTTAAACAAATTTTGATTTGCATCCCAAAACTTTTTAAAATTATAAATTGACCCTATCTTCAATAAAATTATTTGCAAAATTGTCCCAAACGTATTTTTATCTAGGGGTAATTACCCTGGTGGCCATCGACTTTTGCCACCACCCTCAAAATGGCCACCAGTTGGGGATTTGGTTTAGAAATGACCATTTTTGGCAAACAAAGTTACACCGGTGGCCATTCCGTTATAACACCGTTAACTTTTTCAAAGAATGTTACACTAATGGCCATTAATTTGTTCACTTGGTATCAAAATGGCTATTATAATAATTTTTCTCCAAAATTACTCTAGTGGCCATCCATTTGGTCAATTGGTATCAAAATGACCATTATAATTGTCCCATTTTTTTCTAAAACATGTGTATTGACCATCCATTTGGTTAATTAGTATCAAAATAATCATTATATGTACAACTATATTCTATTAGAAAAATAAAGTAAGCAATCATTAAAAATAAAATTTCATTTCAATAGAGAAAATAAATAATTCATTTGATTCAATATAATTTTAGCTAGTCATACACATCAAATACTACTTGTCAAACTGCACAAGTATACCAAAATGTGTATGACTAGCTAAAATTATATTGAATCAAATGAATTATTTATTTTCTCTATTGAAATGAAATTTATTTTTAATGAAATTTTATTTTTAATGATTGCTTACTTTATTTTTCTAATAGAATATAGTCGTACATATAATGATTATTTTGATACCTATTAACCAAATGGATGGTCAATACACATGTTTTAGAAAAAATGGGACAATTATAATGATCATTTTGATACCAATTGACCAAATGGATGGCCACTAGAGTAATTTTGGAGAAAAATTATTATAATGGCCATTTTGATACCAAATGAACAAATTAATGGCCATTAGTGTAACATTCTTTGAAAAAGTTAACGGTGTTATAACGGAATGGCCACCGGTGTAACTTTGTTTGTCAAAAATGGCTATTTCTAAACTAAATCCCCAACTGGTGGCTATTTTGAGAGTGGTGGTAAAAATCGATGGCCACCAAGGTAATTACCCATTTTATCTATAACCTTGTTTTTCATCATCCGTATCCAAAAGTTACAGTGGCCGTAAAGTCAACGGACACTTCATTTGGCGTGTTCGACATGTATCCGCGTGTGTCTCACACGTGTTTGTGTCATACACTTGCATTCTGAAAAATTTGAAGTGTCCTTGCTTCCTTTAACCACAGCCACACCCACTGCAACTAGCCTCTTTGCGATCCAATTACAATTTAATACAAAATTATCTTTAATAATTTCACATTCTTCACTACAAAAATGTCATTTAAGTAGACATGACGTCGATTCGGTTCGAACCGGTGAACTGAACCGGAATCGTTGGAGAAAAATTGGAATCGGTATTGATACTGTTCTAGTTCCGGTTCCGATTATCTTTTTAGAGGAACCGTCCGGTTCGAACCGGACGGTTACAACATTAATTTTTTTTTTAAATCGATTAAATCAATAAAATATATTTATTTTATTTTATGTTGTAGGTGACCCAATAAAATGTATTTACAAATTACAATTTTACATAGCTATTTTTTTTTATGAAATAAGATTATATAAAATTATAAAAAAAAAGAACCACAACAGGAACCATCGAAACCAGAACCAAAACCGGCTTCATGTCCACATTCAAGTGGATACATATACACTTAAAAACTAAAAAGCGGTCACTATCGTCCACTGTATCCAGCAGTTCTCTAATATATATTATAATATATTTTTTATTGATTAATATTAGATTGTTTAAAATATTTATTTAAATTCATATTCATACAATGTGTAATGTGAGTTATAACTAACACATCGATCACTCTTCAGCTTTCACATTATGATTTATATGGTGTTGACAATTTACATGTCACAGCATTTATACAATTTACCATTACTTTTTTCTATTTTATTAATATATAAATTGTAAAAATTATTATTTCAATAATTTGTTATTAAATTTAAAAATATTATCCAATTAAAGATATTATTTTATATAGTCTGTTAATCTCATATTTTATCAAACATACACATTTAGATCTTATCTAATATTCCCCACCAAAGCTTTATGAAAAAAAAAAATAATTATTGAGCCAACCTTACCTATTAAATGTTAAATGCAGTTCCGACATGGTAGCCAAACAAACCTACATTCTCGAATGTGTGAGAATCCTTCATTATCAAATATCATGTCCTGTTAGTCAATCATCAATGGATGTCATGTCTCCAATTGCCCTACCAATCCTACCATTCTACCAATCTTATTTTATTTGTCACATACTTTTAGTTAATTGGTCAAAATGACGGTTTAAATACGCGTCCGCTTTGAACTGAAAAACACGGAGACACAACCTAAAGTGTGTGTCAAGTGTAAACTCAAATGCATTGCGCGTCCAACCGTTGAAACTTCAAACATCAAATCGACTCACTGTACTGTAACTCAGTCGCAATTTGCATGCTATTTTTAATACAAAGTATTACGTAGAAATAGAATATAGAATACATGTTTAATTTCCACTTAATTAATAATTAGGAAAAATCATATTTTAGTCCTTGTAGTTTATCTTAATTTATGTTTAGTCCACAGTTTTTTGAAATTGTAATTTTTAGTCCATCATTATTCTGACAATATGGATTGTAGTCCCTACTCCCAATTCCGTTAGAGTTTCACTGAATTCTGTTAAGTCAACAAGGGTAAGTAGGTAAATTCACGAACTAGTTTCTAGAAGGTCTAGATTTTGAAGGGTATAATTGTCATTTGAGAAAAGTAAATTTTTTTAAAAAGGTTAAGTAAAAATATTTTTAATGAATTAAACAATAAATAAATATTAAAAATGAAAAAACAAAATCCCCAATCTCTCTATCCTTTCCTCTCTCTCACGATCTCTATCTATTTTCTCTCATCTCTCTCTCATCTCCCCATCTCTTCATCTTCAACATCTAACACCATTACCAAACCCTAACCACTGCCACAAACCAAACCCACCGCCACCGCCGCCACCATTACCAAACCCTAACTCCATTCTTTCTCTCTCTCTCTCTCTCTCTCTTCTTCATCTTCTTCAACCCAGAAAATTGCATATATTTTTTTACACCACGCCTTGAAAACAACCCATCATAGATCCGACAAAAACAACACAAACCCAGATGCAAATTCCCATTTAAACCCACAAAAAAATTAGTAATTTAAAAAAAAAGAAAAAAAAAGACCTTGCAAGGACAACCCTTGATGATGCTGTAGCCATTCTTACGGATGGTTCCGGCCTGCTATGGGTAGGTCTTAGAGTCTCCGGCATCGGCCTTGGACTCGAAGTGATGCTCCTCGTCGGACATGTCTTAATCCGTTTTTTGTTTAGCTTCTGTGTATGATAATCAAAATGAAAAGGCAGAGTTTGTATATGATGTCTCACTTAGTTTTGGTCTTCATTTCCTCATATTTTTGTTCAAAATATTTTTCCAGATCTGCTTTTGTTCGAACAAAAGTTTTAAATTTAGTTTTGTTAAAAAAATTTCTAGATCTTGTTTTATTAAAAAAAATTTGATGGGAGATTTTTGGTTTGGTTCAATTTTCTGGAAATGAGCTGATGAAGAATATTTCTGAAAAAGTTGAAGAATATTTATGAGATGGTGTTAGAGAAGATAATAATCTGGGATTCTAGATGTTCCAGTTCTAGTGGTAGAGATCCACTAGTTTTTTAATATATATATATATATATATATATATATATATATTTTGTAATTTTTAATTTCTGAGATGGTGTTAAAGAAGATGAACTGAATCAGTGTGCTTGGTGAATGATTAAAATTTTTTTTTAAAAAAGAAATTTGATAAAGAATAAGATCTGGTGGGGATTCAGATCTTATTTTTAAAAATTTAAAAATTTATTTTGTTTTTAAATTCTTTTTATTTTTGATTTCTGTTTTTTAATTTAAATAAACAATAAAAAAAGAAATATCTTCACCGTTCATCTTTGAGATGAACGGTGGAGATCTATCTTTTTTTGTTTTTAAATTGTTTTATTTTTGTTTTATTTTTTCAATATATTTTTCATTTACTAAATATATATTAAATGGTCTTTTTAGTTAAAATTTAAATTAATCACACATAATACAAAAGTAGGGGTAAAATGGTCTTTTCAATGGCATCGGTACACATCAAGGGTATTGTGGTCATTTAACAAGTCTGACATGGCATCAATAAAATTTAAGTTTGACGGATTCTGTCACAAAAGGATTAAATATTATAATTTAAAAAAATTGTGGACTAAATACAGATTAAGACAAATTACAGGGACTAAAATACGATTTTCCCTATTAATTAATATGAAACTTTCAATCCCAAATTTTATATCAATTACCTACGTTATAGTGATGACTGATGAAATGAAAAGTATGCACACATTTCTATTCGAGTAGCATTTTTGTAATTTAATAAAGAAGTAATTACAGGTAACCGACCTGGGGTTTACTAATTTATACTCAGAAATGACTTTATCAAATATTGATACTCCCCTTCCCTGTCATTAGTATTTATTGTTACATTTAACTTTTGACTTTTTTAAAATGCTAAAAAGACGAAACTACCTCTGACAACTACAATTAAAAAAACGGTAATTTAAAAAATTAATAAAAATGCAAAAGGTTATAAAATTAAAAATCTTTAAAAAATCCTTTACAAAAATTGGATCTCCATCTTTGAAGATTTATCACAAAAAAAAGGAAAAGAAATAAAAATTTCCAGATTACCATCATCATCATCTCTCCACAACCATCATCATCCTTCAATCCCAAAATTTCCAGATTTTTATATCAAAAAAAAAATTTCATTCAAGAACAAAAGAAAATGACCAGATTATCATCATCCTCATCTCTCCACATCCATCATCACCCTTCAATCTCAAAATTTCCAAATTTTTATATCAAAATAAAAATAAAAATTGTTTTTCTTTCAAGAACAAATTTCACTTTATAAAAAAAAGAACAAATTTCACAAAGAATCCAGTAACAAAAAAAAAAAAAAAAAAATTTTAAACAACCCACATACAGTGTATCCATCCAATAACAACTCTTCATCAAACAAAAACAAATACCCTACCAAATAATTTTTTTAAAAAGGAAAATGAAGATCATGAAAGTTGAAGATCTGGAAAGTTGAAGATCCTCAACCTTACATCCAGAAAGTAGAAGATCTGCTCCAAATGGAGCGATCTACGTCGATGGAGCGATGCTCCATCTTCGATAATGGAGTTTCTGCTCGAGATGGGGCAGCGCTCCGGTTCCGTTTCCCTCGCATACTTCGTTCAGTGAGTTAGTGAGCAAGACCAAACTCAGATCTTTGAGAAGACTGTTGGATATGGCTCAAATTTCCAATGGTTACCAAACGAGATTCACCAATGCGGAGACTTCCTGGTGACGTAGGACACGTTTGGAAGTATGAGATTGAGATTAAGATTAAGGGAGGCTTGAAGATCTAAAGAATCGGAGAAACTGAAAACATCTCAAACCGCTGTGCCTTGCGCTGTGAATTTCCAGAGTAACAGAGACAGCGATCCCATTCCAGTAGGCAATCGCTGTGAGAATCGATATCGGTAAGGACATCGGTTCTGCTCGAAGAAGCCTACACCGTGAGTTGCGATGTGGGTGTCACAGCGGTGGAACAACGACATCGGTAGGACAACGGTCGTGACAGCGGTTGTGACTTGGTGACGTGGCGCGTGAATCCCGATTTTCTGAGCGATATAATTCAAGACGGTTTAGGAAGCGGGTGGCCAACTGCAACTTGAATCGTAGTCAATCTTAAACACGCGTTGAATCAAGAAATACTAAATGGAAAGGGAAATAGTTTTCTTTCTAGAAGTTCTTATAGAAAAATGATTTCTCCTTTACAAGATAACTTGTCATAAATATGAAATATTATTTATGTGAAACAAGGAAATCTTGTACGTATAGGAGAATGATTTCTTTGTTGATTTAAACTCCATGTAATTCATATAAATATACCATAATAACTAGGCTATTGTGGGTGGAGCAAATTAGCAATTAATTAGAGAGATCTCAAAGAGAGCATTGGGTGTAATTGAGTTTGGGGTATTAGAGAGAGAAAATATTGAGTGAAGTTGTAATAATTTTCTTCATAGTGGATTGATCTCTTGTCGTCCTGACAGCCGTGGTTTTTTTTCCCGATTTGGGTTTCCATGTAAAACTTCTGTGTTGTGTGTGATTGGATTATTTTCTTCTTCCGTCTTAATTCTTTTGCTATTGTTTATTTGTGTTCTATCCAGCAACACTTCCGCGTAATGACGTTTGTGCGCTAACAATTGGTATCAGAGCACTGGTTGCTTGATAGTGGTATTAACAAACTGAATATGGCAAAGTTGATGAGATTCGAGGTTGAGAAGTTCGATGGAAAAATTAACTTTGGCGTGTGGCAAGTTCAAGTCAAAGATCTATTAATCCAATACGGTTTACACAAGGCGTTGAAGGGCAAGCCAACCCTAGCGAACCCTGAAGGCTCTGGAGATCTTAGTAAAGAAACATCTGGTAATAGTTCTGAAAAACCTGTGATGAGCAATGATGATTGGGAGGATTTGGACGAGAGGGCTGCAAGTGCGATACGATTGAGCCTAGCCAATAATTTTCTTGCAAATATTCATGGAACATATTCAGCGAAAGAACTTTGGGAAACACCTAACACACACCAAAACCTAAATTTTGTTCAAACACAATAAACATGCTAGAATCAATTAATATATTCAATATAAATCTCTAGCAAGTATAATGGCTATCAATCATCAAAATAAGGTCAATCAACATGTAAGTTCCTCATATTTTGATTGGCTTATTTCGTTGACAAGCCACATTGGAGATTAATTTTGTAAGGGTAAATTAGGCCTCATTGGGTGTGATCAAGCTTCAAGGGCATCATCTTTCTCAAGAGCTCTTCAAAGGTATCTCACTTGTTTAACTCTCTTTGAAGAGATCTAGTTGCACACACTCACTTGCATGCATTTGTTCTTATTTTAATAAAATTGAATGATGCATTGTATGCCACTTTTCACACTCCATACTTGCACTTTTTGCACATCACTTAGTGTGTTGAGTTTGCCCCGAAAAGAGAATTTCTTCTCTTAGCGCGGCCTAGACCGCTTGGCAAGACATGCTTGCACCGCGGCATACAGAGCGGTATACCTCAGCAGGGTCATGCTTCTTGTACCGCTTCCTGTGAACTTGCACGCATATCGATCCAAGTCGCGGTGTTGTCCAGTAGGCCGCTGTTGCCTATACCGCGGCCTGTGCACCTGCATGCACACCTCCCTACACCGCGTTGTTGTCCAGACGGTGCACTGCTGTGTGTACTGCGGTCTGGACACTTGCCTGAGACGCGGTCCATCAACCGGTATTGACGGGATTTTGTGCCCTAAGTTCAAAACGACGCAGTTTTGACTAGGGCTCCTATATATATATTCTCTCTTCTTCCTTGCTCATTTTTATGAGTTCAAGAAGCTATTTTTGAGAGGCCAAGCTTCCTTTAGAGAGAGAAACTCCCAAGAACTCATCTTTACTCAACCAAACACAAATCCATGTGCATCTAACTTCTTACAAGCATCATCTCATCATGGATTCTTCTTGCTTTCATTGACTAGGTAACTTGAACATGCCATAAATCTCTTTGTATTTATTTATGTTCTTGTTTGCCTAGGGTTAGCTCTTTTATATGAATTTATTGCATATCTTTATGTTTAATGGCATTTATAACATGTTTGAGTTGTTGTTTGTTGGTTGAGAGCTTTGTTCATTGATAGCTAGCATTTAGGACGATTTTACCCTTCTAGCCAAATCTTCATGCATTTGCATTTAGATATTGATATCTAGGATTTGCACTCATTGACATCTTTAAATCCTTAGATAAGCATTTATTGTATCCTAGCATTAATTGCATATTAGATTTTTCATATATACTCACATAGGTTGCTTAATCTCTTAATTGATTGTTAAGCTTTATGACTAAGTGGATTAGTGCACAAGCTTGTGGTCTAGAATCACTATTAAAGGCCCGTTGGGTAGAGTGAAAGGGTTAGTGACCAAGTAGGTGTGACTTGAGGTCAACCTAGGCTGTAAACTTTCATTCAAATAGTGGATTTGAGGACCGTATGTGGCTAGAAGGATAGCCCGTGAGTTTTGCCCAGTTGGAAGGGTTTCTCACGTAAATTAACCCTTGTGTTTTTATAGTTTTCCGCATGTTTATGTTGGATTGGTTGATTGCTAATATGAGGCAGGACTATTAAAATTGATTAAGTCGAAAAGTTGGTAATAAATCAACTAAAACCTATTCACCCCCCCTCTAGGTTGTATTAGACACACTTTGTGTAATTTCACAACACACAAATAGCCATAGATGATAAGCTAGCACAATACAACTCCTAAGCATATGAAAACATAGGTTTTCAGAAAATCTAACTCAACACACAAGTTTCTAATAATGCTCAAACTAGCTTCAACACTGTCTAAAACTCTAATCAAAGTATCACATTAAACATACATGTACTGAAGAAGAAAACCTAAGGTAATTGTTAGGATTATGCTCAATAGCAAGAGAGTAATAATGTACTTGACAATCTTTTCATATTAATAAAGTGATTTCTAGTTAAACAAATCTTATAGCATTTATAGTTTAATTATTATAATTTTCAAAAGTAAATAATCATAAGGTCAAAAGACTATGAGAAATGAAGAGTGTATGAGGTAGACACAATCCTTTAGTTAGTCTTGAACAATATTCACAACTTGAGATAAAGGTTGGGCTCCTTTACCTTGTTAAAGTTGTAGATCCTTTTGCTATCATTTTAGTGAGATCAAATGTGTTATGATGAGTCTAAAATCATCAAAGTGTGGTGTCTTTGGGCAAAAGGATCTAGTGCAATAGGTGCATTGAATATGATCACAGTGAAATACTTTATCCAGAACTGTCAGTTGATAAAAGTTTTCACTTGAGGACAATCGGAGATTCTATCTCAATCCTGAAATAAATGATAGACTTATGGTTACAAGTGTTATCATTTGTGCTGTCAATGAGTTCGATTATATAGCATAGTCTATCCTCGATGGTTTGGTGGTATTCATTTGTTAATCGATAGAGGACTTCATTTATAGATATGGATATCGTGGCTCTATTTATTAAATGTGAGTAGAATATCGTCATATGTATATTTTGAGGTATTGGATATTAAATCTTAACGTTAAGTTTTAGATAGTGTCTATTGAAACATGGCTTCTGGACAAGTCAAAATATCCAAGTTCAAAATATGGTCATATGAGTAAATATGGTAACTAGGAGAGCTATAGACAGTCTATAAGCTCTTGGCGATTACTGATATTTTTCACGAGGATACACTATCTCCAATAAGATTGTCTAGGGTACGAATGAGAAATATTAACTTATTCTTTCTTTATTTAAGAGTTCAATTTTAGCTCTTTATTGGAATGAGATAAAATTATTGTTTTTAATCAAAAAAATTTAAGTTATTGTTTTTAACATGATGTAAGTTGTAAAGTCTAAAATACCCTTTTTTATTTAAAAAAAATCAATTTTATTTGTAAAAGATGTGGATTATTGTTTTTACTACACAATTGTTTTTCCTGTTTTGGTGTAAAATACGTTTTAGAAAGCCCCAATTTTTTTTTAAAGGAACAAATTATAAACCATAAAATCCACTCCCTTTCACAAAACAATGCCCTAAACCTTCAATCTCTTCATCGTAAAAAAATGGGTATTTCAGCGACAGCGACGATTACGTTTTCTCCGGCAGCAGGCGACATCCTTTTCTCCTGGCAGCAGGTGACCTCAACATCTCCGGCGGCCGGAGATTCTCTTCTTCCCGTCATTCCTTAACTTCTCCGGCTACTTCATCTCTCATTCCCATCATCTCCTCCAACTTCTCCTTCTGTAAGTACACCTGATTGCCAGTTTTCTGTTGGTTGTCTTTGTATTCCGTTTTTCTAGGGTTTCCTATGCCTTCATTTGCATATATATTTTTAATCAAAGCATGTCTTTAACATCATTAGCTTTTAATTTTAATCAATTTGAAGAGTTGGATGGTACGAGAATTGTTGTGGATGGTACGAGAATTGTGACTGCTCTATTTCTACATGCAAATGTAGCCCCAAAATCTATTCAATTTGTACGCATCCCTCAGGTAAAACCACGTTTTTAACCATTAAATCAAGTTCTGCAGGTCAAGATAGGATTGAAGCTTAATTATGCTGGCGAGAGTCGAAGTGGACCAGAATCAATCCAAGAAGTTATCACAGAGGCAAAAGCGACCTCAGGGCGACCTCAACCAAGGTCGCCTCAATGTCGCTATACAATCGGCCCAGGGACTCCTCCAGCAGAGAAGAAAACGATCTCAGGGCGACCTCAGCCAAGGTCGCCCCAAGGTCGCTATTTCGTCGGGTTGAGGCTTCATCAGCAGAGAAGAAAGTGACCTCATGGCGACTTCAACCAAGGTCGCCCCAAGGTCGCTATTGCCACGAGATGTTAGTCCGAGAGGAAAACGACCTCAGGGTGGCTTCAATCCAGGTCTCCCCAAGGTCGCCCCTTTGCCCGAAAAAGGTACAAGATCATAAAAATGACCCTTTTGCCCCTACCCTAATTCACTATTTTATATATTCTTTTGCTATTTTCAGACCTAACCACCACTCCCTACCCAAAAACACTCTCTTGAAACCTCACCATTTCATCTTCCTCACACACAACCCACATATCTTCCAAGAAAACTACTAAGACACCACCTTTCCCTACAATCTAAAGCCTTCATCACTTCCATACACTAAATCCATCATCATCTCACACTTTTGGGCAAAAGGGGGTTGAAGACAACAAGAAGGAGAAGAAGAATCAAGACAAGGAGGAAGCTCTTCATTTAGTTTTCTCTAAACTCTTTTTCCTTTACTTTTTGTTGTAGAGCTATGTATTTACTATCATATATGTTTTGGATGGCTCTCATGTGTAAAATGAACTAACTTTCCCTTGCTAAGACTTGATGAAACCAAACCCTTTATTTTATCTATAAAGACTACTCCTTTATTCATTTATGCCTTGTGTTATGTATGGATGTTTTTGAATACTTAATGCTTTTACTAGATTGATCACCTTGTGAATGGTTTTTGGTGGTATGTTATGGACCGAGGGGTGATGCACACCACATGTTTGATAAAATGTCCACTATATATGTCTATTAAGGTAGAGATACACGAGGCTAGAGTATATGATCCTTGTATGTGTGCCAAAGCTCTTAATGAATTCATGCATGTATTCTAGGGTCATCGAGAGATAGGCTTTGGGTGTGCTTGGGTATTATTTCTATTACTCGAGGGAGAATATAGGTTATTGATGGGTACACGGGTCTACAATACACAAGTGCACTAATTGGGTAATTTAGTGAGTCTAGAACTTCATTAGTTAGAGGGTGAGGTGGATTCTTTGTCTTAGCATTTCTCATCATATATTTACATTCATCATTACATTCAAGTTCATATTTTATTTTGTAGTTGCTTGATAGTTTAATTTAGAGTAATTGTAGTTTCAAGACAAAATCTCCCTTTTAATCATTGTTCAAATAGTAATTGAATCAATCAATTTCGGTAATCAACTCCTCAATCTTCGTGGGAACAAACTTTACTTATTATTGTACTGCACTCCGGCCTCGTACACTTGCGAGCGCCCACTTGGAGCGAGTCAATTTTTGGCGCCGCTGCTGGGGATTGAGCGGAGAGTTGATATCGATACTAGTTGGTTTGTTACTAGTTTGGACCTTTTTTTTTAATTTTTAATTTAGTGTTTGTTGTTGGTTTTTCAAGCAGGCTACTCTTGTATGTACCTATATACAAGGAGTAGAAATCTAGAATCCCTCGACTTTGATCCAGAGATCGAGAGGCTGGCCCGTAGGAATAGAAGACAATTCAGGGTAAACGGAGCAATGATGAACAATCCGAAAACAACACAGGATCATGGGGAATTGCCTCCTGCTGCAGACCAAGATCAGAGAGGTAACCATGCTGAAGGTGGATAGAGTGTACGAGATTTCTCTTTGCTCAGAGATGATCAGAACATGTCATCCATCCGTCGTCCGACAGTTGCAGCCAATACTTTTGAGATCAAGCCAACGGTCATTCAAATGATTGCCACTACAGTTCAGTTTCATGTGCTGCCAAATGATGATCCGAACATGCACTTTCAGAGCTTCAATGACATATGTGACACCTTTAGGTATAACGGAGTCTCGAAAGATTTTATTAAGTAGAAATTGTTTACATTTTCCTTAAGGGACAAAGCAAAGGCATGGCCTCAGTCGTTAGCCCCAGATTCAATCATCACATTGGACCAATTAGCTCAAGCATTTTTGAACAAGTACTTTCCTCCGGGGAAAGCTTCTCGCCTTCGGAACAAGATCACATCTTTTGTGTAGTTTGAGAATGAAAGTCTCCATGAAGCTTGGGAATGGTTCAAAGAGCTCATAAGGAAGTGCCCCAACAATGGACTTGCTAAATGACAAACTTTGCAAGCCTTCTACGAAGGAATGACAATGTCTACAAGGAACTTGGTAGACGCGGCTGCAGGAGGCTCACTCTTGAAGAAGTCGGAGGATGTTGTACAAGACCTTTTTGAGGAAATGGCACTCAACAATAGCCATAAGGGAGGTGAGAGGTAATTGCCAAGGAAGGCTCCGGGTTTGATAGAGGTAGACGAAATGACAAGTGTGAAAGCACAACTTGCGGCTCTTACTAAACAAATGAACAATATGATTGCGGGGTCTAGCCAAGTGAATTTGGCTAGTTGTGAGTTGTGTTTGGGACCCCATTCGAGTATGGATTGCCAAGCTGGGAGCCCATTTGCCTCGGGATCATTGGAACAAGTCTCATTTGTCAACTACAACCGTAACTTCCAAAATCCCATGAACAACCAAAACCAAAACAACCCATTCTCAAACACCTATAACCCGGGATGGAGAAACCATCCTAACTTTCCTTGGAAAGATAACCAACCCCAACCTCAACAAAATCTCAACCAAAGGCAACCACCCGGATTCCAACAACCCCAATAACAAGCCTTCCCCAACCAATTTGCAAACAACCAAGCCAAGCGAAAGCCCAATTTAAAGGATCTCTTCTCAAAATACATGAACAAGCTTGATATGAGGATGAAAACTCAAGACTTGGCCTTGAAGAAACTTGATACAAAAATTGATCAAGTAGCCCAACACTCCCAAGCTTCCATCCAAAACTTGAAGACGCAAATCAGTCAATTATCTAGAGGGCAACAAGGGCGACCTCAAGGCTCTCTCCCAAGCGACACAGTGGTGAACCCTAAAGAGCATTGCAAGGCCATTATGTTGAGGAGTGGAAGAGAAGTTGATATACCGGGAGGGTGTGAGCAAAGGTGAAGACATTGTTGAAGAAGAGGGAATGGAAGAAAGAGAGGTTGAAGAAGAGAATGGGCAAGTAAGTGAAGAAGGCATGCCTAGCACATCTCATGACCTTTCATCACCGCCTCAAGTTAAAGCCTATGTCCCTCCCATACCGTACCCATAAAGACTCAAGAAGCACAAAGATGCACACAATTTCGCCAAGTTCTTAGAGATATTCAAGAAGCTTCATATCAATATCCCATTTGCCGAAGCACTTTCCCAAATGCCTACCTATGTGAGATTTCTCAAGGAGTTGCTATCAAACAAGAGGAAATTGGAGGAGTTTGAAACGGTGGCATTGACAGAAGAATGTAGTGCAATCTTGCAAAACAAGCTTCCACCTAAGCTAAAAGATCCTGGAAAATTCACCATTCCGTGCACCATAGGCACATCGGAGTTTGGGAAGGCCTTGATCGACTCCGGAGCAAGCATTAACTTGATGCCATTTTCAGTTTTTCAGAAGTTGGGAGTAGGAGAGATCAAGCCCACACATATCACCCTACAGTTAGCCGATAGGTCAATCAAGTATCCAAAGGGAGTCATGGAGGATGTATTGGTGAAGGTGGAAAATTTATATTTTCCGGTGGATTTCGTGATACTTTAAATGGAGGAGGATGTGGAGATACCCATACTCCTTGGTAGACCTTTCTTGAAGACATCATGAGCATTAATTGATGTGAAGGAGGAAAAGATGACATTAAGAGTTGGCGATGAGCAAATAGTTTTTGATATGTCCAAGGCGGGAAAGAGACCAATGGAAATGGAAAATTTCTTGAGTGTTGAATTAATTGAGCCGATTGTTGAAGAAATTTTTAGGAGAGACATTCCCAAAGAACCCTTGGAGGCTTGTATAGCTCATGGAGCATCAGAAGAATATGAAGATGAGAAAGTTGCTGAATATGCGTTGCATTTGAACTCTCAACCCTTGATGAGTTTTGGAGGAAGGAAGCGGTATGAAGAATTAGGAGAGGGAAAGCCAAAGCTTCGCTCATCTATTGAAGAACCTCCAAAGCTTGAGTTGAAGCAACTACCCGAGCATTTAAGATATGCTTTCCTTGGTGATTCATCATTACTACCGGTGATAATCTCAGCCTCCTTATCCAAGCTCGAAGAAGAAAAGTTGTTGAGGGTTCTAAGGGAACATAAAATGGCCATTGGATAGACCATCTCTGACATCAAGGGATTGAGTCCCTTTCTTTGAATGCATAAGATCCTCATGGAAGAAGAATACAAGCCCACAGTAGATCACCAACGGAGACTGAATCCAAATATGAAGGAGGTGGTGAAAGCCGAAGTCCTCAAACTCTTCGATACGGGGATAATTTACCCGATTTCGGATAGCTCTTGGGTGAGCCCGGTGCAAGTTATACCTAAGAAGAGAGGAATGCCAGTTGTCCCCAATGAGAACAATGAGCTCATCCCTACAAGGACTGTCACAGGATGAAGGGTTTGTATTGACTACCGAAAGCTCAACAATGCAATAAGAAAAGATCACTTCCCGTTGCCATTTATAGATCAAATGTTAGAGAGGCTAGCCAGGCATGAGTACTACTGTTTCTTGGATGGCTACTCGGGGTATAACCAAATACCAATAGACCCCGCGGATCAAGAGAAAACAACCTTCACCTGTCCTTATAGAACCTTTGCCTACAGAAGAATGCCGTTTGGGTTATGTAATGCCCCGGTAACTTTTCAGAGATGTATGATGGCGATCTTTTCGAACATGGTGGAGCGCTTTATAGAAGTCTTCATGGATGACTTCTCAGTTTTTGGGTCATCTTTTGACGGATGCTTGCGCAATTTGGGTATGGTACTTCAAAGATGTGAGGATACAAACTTGGTACTTAATTGGGAAAAATGCTATTTTATGGTCAAGGAAGGAATAATGTTAGGCCATAGAATATCCTCCCAAGGAATTGAAGTGGATAGAGCCAAAGTAGAGGTGATAGAGAAATTGCCACCCCCGATTTCGGTGAAGGGAGTTCAGAGTTTCCTAAGGCATGCGAGATTTTATCGAAGTTGTATTAAAGACTTCTCGAGGATCATGAAACCATTGTGCTCTCTTTTGATGAAGGATGTGCCCTTCGTGTTTGATGAAGAATGCTTGAGGGCATTTGAGGTATTAAAGAAAGAACTCATTTCAGCTCCCATTATGAAAGCCCCGGATTAGGATATGCCTTTTGAGTTAATGTGTGATGCTAGTGACTATGTGGTGGGGGTCGTATTGAGTCAAAGGAAGGAGAAGGGTCAACATGTCATCTACTATGCAAGCCAAACCTTGAATGAGGCACAAGTTAACTATGCAACAACTGAGAAGGAATTGTTGGCAATTGTCTTTACCTTTGACAAATTCCGATCTTACTTAGTTGGGTCCAAAGTGATTGTGTACACGGACCATTCAGCCATCAAGTATCTAATGGCAAAGAAAGATGCTAAGCCAAGGCCCATACGATGGGTGCTACTCCTTCAAGAATTTGATCTTAAAATTAGGGACAAGAAAGCGTCTGAGAATTTGGTTGCAGATCACCTTTCAAGATTGGAGAAGGATGATAGCGGGCTAGTTGAGGAGCCCATCAAAGAAGAATTCCCCGATGAGTAGTTGTTTGAGTTGAAAAGTTTCCTAGTGCCATGGTTTGCGGATGTTATGAATTACCTAGCTAGTGGTATATTGGCGCTGGACATGCATACACATCAAAAGAGGAAGTTTTTTTTGCTGAATTGAAGTTCTACTTATGGGATGAACCTCTCTTGTTCATAATATGTGGAGACAGAGTGATTCGCCGCTGTGTGCCCGAAGAAGAAATGGGAGATATTTTGAGCCATTGCCACTCTAAGGAGTGTGGGGGCCACTTCGGGGCGTTACAGACGGCTAGGAAGGTGCTCCAATCAGGTTTTTGGTGGCCAACATTGTTCAAGGATTCAAGGAGCTTTGTAGAAGCTTGTGACCGGTGTCAAAGAACCAACACCATTACAAAAAGAGATGAGATGCTGATGAACATCATGTTGGAGGTAGAGCTTTTCGATGTATGGGGCATAGACTTCATGGGGCCATTTCCAAGTTCGATGGGGAACAAATACAGTTTATTGGCCGTTGACTATATGTCCAAGTGGGTTGAGGCCATTGCCACCCTGACATGTGAAGCTAAGGAAGTCACAAGGTTTTTGAAGCGGAATATCTTCACTCGTTTCGGCACATCGAGAGCAATAGTGAGTGATGGAGGATCTCACTTCTGTAACAAAAATTTTGAAGCACTATTGAAGAGGTACTGAGTGAAGCACAAGATCACCACACCATACCACCCTCAAGCCAATGGAAAAGCCGAAGTGTCGAATAGGGAGATTAAAAGCATATTGGAGGAAACAGTAGGTATTCGAAGGAATGATTGGGCTATGAAGTTAGATGATGCTTTGTGGGCTTACCGAACAGCACATAAGTCCCCTATTGGTATGTCACCATTCCGGCTAGTTTATGGAAAAATGTGCCATTTAACGTTCGAACTCGAGCATAAGGCGTGGTGGGCAATCAAGCTACTCAATATGAGCTTGAGCGAAGCCGGTGAAAAGAGATGCCTTCAATTGGATGAGCTGGAGGAACTGAGGCTTGAGTCGTTTGAGAACTCAAGGATTTTCAAGGAGAAGACTAAGAGGTGGCATGACAAGAGGCTGAAGTTCAAGGAGATCAAGGTGGGACATAAGGTCCTCCTCTTCAATTCAAGATTGAAGTTGTTCCCGGGCAAGCTAAAAAGCCGATGAAAGGGGCAGTTTACAGTCACCGAAACCTTTCCCCATGGAGCAGTAGAATTAGAGAATGACAAGTAAGAGCGCTTTAAGGTGAATGGTCAATGGCTAAAGATCTATTGGGAGCATTGGAGTGAAGAGCTCAAGGAGGTGATCTACCTCCAAGAATCAACCTAAGTCGAGCAAATCCAAGGGAGGTACCATCTTGTACAAATTAGTTAGTAAAATTCGTTGTGTTTCGTTTGTTTATTTTACTTTTGTACGTGTTATGAGTTTTGAAGAGAAAATGTTGCACACACTCAAATTTGTGTGGTTAAATGTTAGATTAGGTGTGTTTGATGTTGTGTGCAAGTTCTTGAAGATGTAGGAAATGTCTATCAAAATTCAGCAAAAAACAGGTCAAGAAGGGAGGCCTAGCAAAACCGAGGAGAAAGCGACCTCAGGGCGACCTCAACCAGGTCGCCCCAAGGTTGCTATAGCCTCTGAAGTTCCCACACTCGAGATGATAGCGACCTCAAGGCGAGCTCGCTCAAGTCTCCTCGAGGTCGCTATCACCCCTGTAACAACTAATGCAGAGACAATAGCGACCTCTGTAGGGAAAAATTAACTAAAACCGCAGCGGAAGGCAAAAAGTAGATTTTCCTATAGTTTAAAATTTTTCTAAAGATTTGAACCTTAACCCTTTAATTAATTAAACACAAATATACGGTTAGAGTTAAATACCTCTTGTCGCGTGATCCGATTGACTTATGTTGATGGTAATCCGTAAGATCTTCAATCCTAGCACGTACGTGAATCACCTAGGAGCGTGGTCTCCCTTTTTTCTTTGAATTGCTTACCTGAGAATGGATGTATGGAACTTCTGATCCTGATCTTCTATCCCAAAACACCAAGAGCCTAGAAAAATAGTTCCGATCACATTTGAATTCACAATCGATATGATTGGAACTCGCGTAACCCTAAATCGAAAGTGTGCACAAAACCTTTTGATGTTAAAGGCTTGCAAGTGCACTATCGAATGAGAACTTATTTTCTTTTTCTCTCTTGGCCGAAATTCTATGTGTATTGAGTAAGATTTTTATTTTTCAAAGCAGACAAAAATCTCTCTCACTCAAGCTTCTTGGTGACCGAAATTTATCACCTTATAAAATATAAGGTGACCGAAATTTCTCCTTCTCAAAATAGGGTTGGCCGAATTCTTTGTGTAGGAAATCTAGGGTTGGCCAATTTCCTTACTTGAAAAGGAATTGTGTTTTTCCCTAATTCCTATCAATTTAAGAATCCTAAACCTTATAGGACTAGGGTGGCCGAATTCTTTGTGTGGTATGGAGTGTATATGGACTTAATCCTTACCACATTAGGACTCCTATCACTTAAAAGAATTCTAACCCTAATCCAACACATAGTATTTTATTTACTGATCAGGAAAAGATTTTGATTTAAACTATTAATTAATTAAATAATTAATTAATTTCCATTTAATCAAAACAATAAAATAAAATAATATCTTGGGCTATTTTATTAGCCTTGCCGCCCACACCATATATATATATATATGGGTCTAATATTGTTTTTCTTATTTTATTTAATCCATTAGACTTTAAATAAAAGCCCACATGTGAACCAGACTTATTCTTACTAAAAGAAACAAGCCCACATGTCTCCTTTAATTATATTAATATAATAGAGCAGCCTATTAAATAAATAATAGACATATTATATTCTTAATATATTAAATGCAATTCTAGATGGACCCATAAATTGGTCCGGTAGAATATATCAAGTGATCCATGCAAGTACGTGTGGATTGTGGATCTTGGCGGGCTATCTAAATTTAAGCTTTAATAGACATAACCTAATCACAATCAACAAATGATTCACTTAGGTCCTATCTATTAATTTTAACTCATTCCACTGAAGAGCTAAAATTGAACTCTTAATTAAAGATAGAATAAGAAGATGTTTCTCATTCATACCCTAGACAATCTTATAGGAGATGGTGTATCCTCGTTAATAATATCAGTAATCGCCAAGAGCTCATAGACCGCCTATAGCTCTCCAAGTTACCATATTTCCTCATATGACCACATTTTGAACTTGGATATTTTGACTTGTCCAGAAGCCATGTCTTCAACAATCATTATTGAAAACTCAACGTTGAGATTTAATATCCAATACCTCAAAACATCCATATGATGATATTATACTCTCATTTAATAAATAGAGCCACGATGTCCATATCTATAAATGAAGTCCTCTATCGATTAACAAATGAATACTACCAAACTATCGAGGATAGACTTGCTATATAATCGTACTCATTGATAGCTCAAATGATAACACTTGCAACCATAAGTCCATCATTTATCTTAGGATTAAGATCGACTCTATGATTGTCCTAATAATGAAAAGACTTATATCTAGTGACGGTTCTAGATAAAGTATTTCATTATGATCCTGTTCAATTCACCCAGTGCACTAGATTCTTTTACTCGAAAACCTTTCGATGATTTTAGACTCATCATAACTCATTTGATCCCACTCAAATGCTAGTAAAAGAATTCTACAACTTTATCAAGATAGAGGTGCCCAACCTTTAACTTAAGTTGTGAACGTTATTCAAGACTAACTAAAGAATTGTGTCTACCTCACACATATCCGGATGTATGAACAATTCTTCATATCTCATAATCTTTTGACCTTATGATTATTTACCTTGACAATTATAATAATAAATGCTATAAGTATTTGTAAAAATCAGAAAACACTTTATTAATATGAAAAGATTGTCAATTACAATATTACACTCTTGCTATTGAGTATAATCTTAACAATCTCAATGCGACCTCGTTCTCATACAGTATAGCGACCTCCAGGTCGCCTTTGTCCCTGATTCGTAAGTGGAACGTCGCCGTTTTGGGCTCAAAAAGACCTGAAAAAGCGACCTGGAGGTCGCTCCAAGGTCACGACTGGGCGAAAATGGGTATATCAACCCTATATCATGGAGAACAGTTCCAAACCAAATTTTTCAACACAAATGGCTCTCTCACTCTTCAAGGGACTCTTTCATCCAATTCAAGGTAATTCTAGTCCTAATCCTCCCTATTTTTTATAGATTGAAGCATCTAAGGCATAGAATTTGTTTGTCTTCTTGCTTCATCTCTTGAGTTTGTGCATAGATAGTTGTTGGAGGATTTTTGTGTGCAAAGGATTTGTGTTAGGGTTATTGGGAGTTAGAAATTAATTAATTGCTAGTCTATGGGTGGTTGTGCTCTATTTGATACAAAATTGTTAGACTTAAGGGTGGTGTGGCCGATTTTGGTATATTTGTGTGTGGGTGTGGTGATTATTGAAGAGATTTTTGAGAATGGCTGGTGGGAGAAAGGGCAAACAAGTGGCTAGGGATGGTAGCAGGCCATCCAAGAAGAGAAGGCTACCCCTGGTTATGCAAGCACCCTTCGGGAAAGGTTAATGGGACACAATTTCAGCGCCTCCGGATTCCAATGACCCTGAAAGATGGGTTTTATTTGGGAACATGAGGATTTGGTCGGAGAGGGGAATTAACTTAACGGTCTTCGGTAACACCTTTGTTCCCGAAACAATTGCAAGGATGGGATGGACCGGGTTTGCAAGGACCCCGAACATGGCGGCATTAGAGCTTGTCAGAGAGTTTTACTACTCAATGGTTACATATCAGTTTTATCGAGGGACTCTAATCATGGTTCGGGGGAGAGAAGTCCGAATTTCAACATCAAGAATCAACGGATGGTTTGGTGCCCCTGAAGACCTCGGTGGCTTGGCTGACGGACTGCCCGAAAATGTGCACTTTGAGCCATATGGTGGACGGTTGGCATCCGACCTGCGGATGGATGGCGACTTAGCTTGGAATGACTATCGCGCCCCATTACTGCTCAGCCAGCTTAAGTTAGATGCAGCATTTTGGTTGATGTTCGAGACATATTCATTGGTACCCTCCACCCACCGCACCGATTTTGGCTATGACCTCGCCCGCTGCCTGTACTGTACAAGGAATGGCCTACGCATGGACATAGGCCAGATTATAATGAAGGGCATCTTCAGAGGTGGGCATTCAACGAAAGGTCCACTGCCATTCCCCTGCTTGATCACTCACTTTTGTGAAGAGACCGGGATTGATGTTCGTGAAGGGGGATTGACCATGTTTGCACCGACATCGGACATAGGAAAGAAGGTCTACAATGAGCTTGCTCGGCCTAGAGGTTTATAGCCGATCGGGGGACCGGGGCCAGAGGAGGACATGGTTGTTTTTAAGGGTGACCTACCCGACGACGATCCAGACTACCATGAACAGAACCTTGAAGAGGACCCAGATGCAGAACCGGCTGGACAGAGGTCAGAGATGTCTCAGGTATTGAGCGCTCTTCAGGAGATACGCCTCCAGATGGACACCAACCACCAGACCTACATGAGGGAGTTCATGTACTTGAATGAGTGGATGGACGGCTTCCAGAGGGGATTAGTTGATGCAGGGATTCAGCTTCCTTATGTGCAGCGTCGAGGCACTGGGCCCCTACCAGCGGTCCGGAGAGTTCCTTTCAGCAGGCACCTCAGGATCCTACCATGCCCTACCAGCCTTAGTGATCTATCACCCACTTTTTTTATTCAACATTTTCCTTGTTTTTATCTTTTTCAGAACTTTATATCAGGATTTATTTAGTTGCTGGAATTTGCTGCTTCTTTTTCTTGATTATTGCTGGAACTCATACTTGTTTTGATGGATATGTTTGCTTTTCATGGATATTTCAAGAATGCTGGAATTTCATTGCTTTATTTTATATTTCTCTTTCATAACTCTTGTCTAGAATCAAGTGTGCGGCGTTGTACTGTGCCTAGTTGTAGAATGATGTTTTGTTTGTGTAGGTTGCGTTTGGCTTCCCTCCCGCTTCTAAGCTTACATTGTCCGATCCTTTATTATGCAAACATTGGGGACAATGTTTCGTTTAGGTTTGGGAGTGCGGCCATCTAGTGACCATTTTGTGTCTTGTTTTGTTTTTGCATGATTATCTTGCGTGTTTGTTCAAGTTTTTCAAATTTTTGCTTGATTGCGTGAGTGTAGTGTCCGTTTTGTCAATTCTCATGCTTTGCCAAATTTTAGAGCATTTCCTTGCTTAATGAGATGCCCTTGGGATGTGCCTTTGGAGGCAATTTTTTTTTGTATGCTTTGTGCCACTGAGTCTAGGCAAGGGACGATGCTAGTTAAAGCTACACCACATTGCTTGCACACACCTTACCAGACTCTAAGGTGCCTCAGTGAATGGGTATCGTGCTTGAGAAGTCTAGATCATTAGTAGAGACAACCCGTGTGAGGCCAAAACCCATATAGCGTCCTTATGAGTGCATATTTCATTGTCAAATCTCAAACACTCTTCATATAGATAATTAAGCATAAATGAAAGGACCTCACTCCACATCTTTGGACATTAAAGTACGACCATTTAAGAGCATCACCATTAATTTCGCCTTTGTTTGTTGTGTGACCCAAATCACCGTACCTTCCCATTTCATATACACGCCACAAAACAACCAAACACTAGCCTACCCCATGGCTAGGATTATGGCTAGAGAAAATAGAGAAACGAAGCTCAAAATAATGTAAATTTGCAAACTAGCGTGCACTTAGGCAAAAAGTGTATCTTGTGCAAAGAAAAAAAAATGAATTAGATAGTAAGTGCTTAAAAAGCATAAAAGCCCTATGAGTTCAAAATGTAAAAAGTTGCCAACTATAAGGCAACCACAAATAGCACAGAGTGCTTAAAAGTCAAAACCCATGCCTAGACGCTCGATTAATGTGTGGAAAGATCACTACAAGGAATTCTCTAGCATAATCACTAGCTCAACCATAATACCATATCCACCCAGCCTCTCCATCACCAACATAATTTCAATATCACTTGAGCCTAAAAGAAGTCCTAATTGATCTTTAGGAGGGGTCTCAAGTATAGATGAGGGCGTGTTTGGTGCCTTGCTCTTGTTCTTAATGCTCAAATCCGTTCTGTGGTCCATTTGCATTTAAATGTAGCGGTTTTTCAAAATTCATCATATGTGTGTAAAGTTTGAAAATTATTTGTGCATAATCTCCAACCGCATATGCTTGTTGAGTGAGCCTAGGTTTTGTGTGGTAAAATGAGAGAGATTCGGAAAGGTTTAGAGTCGAAGCGAAATGCTATCATAAGACTCTTGTGTTCGATGCTCTCGAAGCTAAGTCCACTAAGAAGTATCGAATTGCAATCTCTCTTGTTGTAGCACCTTGGCGTGCATTGTTCTAAACCTTTACTTAATGGTCTTAGCATGCATATGCCTCCATTTCGGTTCACCCATTGTTGCATCTCTGTCTATAGTTGGCTCAGCAGGAAAGACGTTTGTGGGTATCGTTCTGTAAACCCTCACGAGAATTCACTCGTCCTCTAGGGATCGCCTAGGGGTTTAAAAGGGTTTGTGGCACATGATAAGTGCCATCGTGTCACCCGCGAAAGTGGTGTTTTCTGGTTATTTTATTTTATTTTCTTTCTTTTTTGGTTTTGCTCGAGGACGACCAAATGATTGGTTTGAGGGTATTTGACTGCTCTATTTCTACATGCAAATGCAGCCCTAAAATCTATTCAATTTGTGCGCATCCCTTGGGTAAAATCACATTTTTAACCTTTAAATCAAGTTCTGCAGGTCAAGATAGGATTGGAGCTTAGTTATGCTGGGGAGAGTCGAAGTGGACCAGAATCAATCCAAGAAGCTAGCATAGAGGTTAAAGCGATCTCAGGGCGACCTCAACCAAGGTCGCCTTAAGGTCGCTATACAATCGGCCCAGGGACTCCTCCAGCAGAGAAGAAAGCGACCTCAGGGCGACCTCAGCCAAGGTCGCCCCAAGGTCGCTATTTCGTCGGGTTGAGGATTCATCAGCAGAGAAAAAAGTGACCTCAAGGCGACTTCAACCAAGGTCGGCCCAAGGTCGCTATTGCCACAGGATGTTAGTCCGAGAGAAAAGCGACCTCAGGGCGATTTCAATCCAGGTCGCCCCAAGGTCGCCCATTTTCCAGAAAAAGGTACAAGATCATGAAAATGACCCTTTTGCCCCTACCCTAAATTCACTCTTCTATATATCCTTTTGCCATTTTCAGACCTAACCACCACTCCCTACCCGAAAACATTCTTTTGAAACCTCACCCTTTCATCTTCCTCACACACAACCCACACATCTTCTAAGAAAACTACCAAGACACCACCTTTCCCTACAATCTAAAGCCTTCATCACTTCCATACACTAAATCCATCATCATCTCACACTTTTGGGCAAAAGGGGGTTGAAGACAACAAGAAGGAGAAGAAGAATCAAGACAAGAAGGAAGCTCTTCATTTAGTTTTCTCTAAACTCGTTTTCCTTTACTTTTTGTTGTAAAGCTATGTATTTAATATCATATATGTTTTGGATGGCTCTCATGTGTAAAATGAACTAACTTTCCCTTGCTAAGACTTGATGAAACCAAACCCTTTATTTTATCTATAAAGACTACTCATTTATTCATTTATGCCTTGTGTTATGTATGGATGTTTTTGAATACTTAATGCTTTCACTAGATTGATCACCTTGTGAATGATTTTTGGTGGTATGTTATGGACCGAGGGGTGATGCACACCACATGTTTGATAAAATGTCCACTATATATGTCTAGTAAGGTAGAGATACACGAGGCTAGAGTATAAGATCCTTGTATGTGTGCCAAAGCTCTTAATGAATTCATGCATGTATTCTGGGGTCATCGAGAGATAGGCTTTGGGTGTGCTTGGGTATTATTTCTATTACTCGAGGGAGAATAGAGGTTATTGTTGGGTACACGGGTCTACAATACACAAGTGCACTAATTACATAATTGAGTGAGTCTAGAACTTCATTAGTTAGAGGGTGAGGTGGATTCTTTATCTTAGCATTTCTCATCATATATTTACATTCATCATTATATTCAAGTTCATATTTTACTTTGTAGTTGCTTGATAGTTTAATTTAGAGTAATTGTAGTTTCAAGACAAAATCTCCCTTTTAATCATTGTTCAAATAGTAATTGAATCGATCAATTTCGGTAATCAACTCCTCAATCTTCGTGGGAACGAACTTTACTTATTATTGTTCTACACTCCGGCCTCATACACTTGCGAGCGCCCACTTGGAGCGAGTCAAATTGTTTTGTCAATCTATTGAACTTTCCATGAACTTAATTGATAAAAGCTAGAGCTTTGCAAGTTTAGATTTGTAGGTGTGTGTTCTTTTGAAGGATTTTTAGTGTTTATTGAGCAAATCGTTTTTTTTATGTTCAAGAAGAATAGAAGTTGATTGTGTTGCGATTGATATTAATTTTTTTAATAGTTGTATGTGGTTTTTTGGATGATATGAAAATGGTGTTAATGTTGATTCGATATTGTAGAGTAAGATGTTGATTCGATACGGTAGAGTACTGATTTTATTCATTCTTCCAAGTTTAGTTTATATTATACTCATTCAGATTGTAGTGGTTCAACTGGAATCACAGAGGCATGCATTGATGCAATATACACTCTCGATAAAATACCCAAATGATGAAGTACATTACTTAGATTGATCATATATGTTATCTGATCATTGTTTTGATTCTATACTCTATTGAATTGCTGAATCTTCTGTCATTTTTTTGGCACGGTTGATTGACCAACTTTTAGGTGATTTCGACAATTTCCTTAGAAGAGAAGATAACTTTTTCCTATACCTGATCAATTATTGTGATCAAGTGGTGCAAAAGTGTTGCTAGTGTTTGCCATATATATGATGTTGTTGTTGTTCATGGTGATTTTTGAGATGGTTATTTGTGGTCCCTAAAGATATGTTGTTGTTCATGGTAATTGAAGTTTTTTTTTTTTTAAGGAAAGTAATTGAAGTTATGTACAAACATCATTGACAACCAAAGATGCTATGGTTTCTTTTTAAAAAGAAAAGAAAAGAAGATGCTATGGTAGTCCTTTTCAAATAAATCTTTTTTTTTTTTTATCTTTTACGTATTACATATTATACCATCAATGAGATGAGGTTTAGTAGTGATATGCCATTCGCACTTATACCGTTGAAATTGTTCTTTTATTTTGTTGTTACCCAATCTCCTTCAAATCTCAAATTATATTTGAAATTTAATATGCATATCCCTTTGTTCTTTTTTTTTTTTTTTTTGTTAAAGAAATTGATCCCTTCTGTTCTTACTGTGCTTGCATGGTTAAAATTACATATTATGTTGTTTCTTTTGTAGCTGAAATGCTACCAGCTAGACATCAAATACCGGATGCTTTTAAGTTTTAAATAGCTGTTATCGGATTTAGTTTTAGGAAAGTGAAAAAAAGTTGAGCATTCTTTATATATATATATATATATATATATATATATGCAGCAGTTGAGTAGCTAGAGAATCTTGTAAATCTCCAAAAGCAATGAATGAGACATCCACTCAAAGATTCAGCTTAACTAGATTGACATTATCAGCTCATCAGTTGTGTGGTTCATCGTCTTCAGCATTTGCCCATCATGAGATAATGGAAGCTCTGACTTGTCTCACTTCAATCAAGACATGGAAGAATATCAAGTCCAGTACTGTGAGACTAGGATTCTTACTTTTGACTTTTTTTAATCCAATGACACCTAAGCATGTTAAAAAACACATGGTGAAGATTTATCGATTATTTTCTTTCTTATACAAATGAGTGTTTCACTTGCACTTGAAAAAAAAACCCAAAAATAAACAAGGTTTGGAGAGGATCTAACTCAGTACTGTCAACTGTGTTGTGTGTTTATAATTATATATACAATTATAGTATCTTCTACGAAGCTCTCTTGTTGCATGTATTGTCCACCATTTGTTTTTGTTTCTCTTAATTACTCAAATGGAAAAAATAGATGATCATCAGCCTCTTCTGCTGCTTTTTCAATCTGTAGGACCACCCTAACAAAAGCTCATGCAAAATAATCCCATCATGACTTTGCCAACCCCAGAGCATATGGCCTGTTTTTGCTTATGAGGCTGGAAAATAAAAACTTTGAATATTCTCTAGGACCAGCTAGCATTACAAGTTTTTGCTCAATATTGAATGTTGTAGAATTTTTCATCTTTAGAAATTATAAATACAAATAATAAAGCTGAAACGTCAAGCTTGTCGATCTTATTTACGATATAAGGAGCTGGATTCAGCAGCTAAGAGGGATTGAAATTATTCACAAATCCAGGTCCACTAACTCGTTTGCAGACAGACTTGCAAAGATGGGTTCGAACAATAATGGCGATAAATTGATGTGGTCCTTTGTTTGATAGGTCCCCTGTTCTGCAGCCTTCTTTTGCTTTGGTAAAGACTGGGATCTTCATTGTTTTGGTGTGTTTATCGTGGGGTCTCTTTGTTTGGCTTCCCCTGTTTGTTCGTCTCTATTTTGTTTTATGTGGTTGTTCTGTTGTCTGGGGCTTGTGAGCCTTTTGGCTGATGCCTTTGTTCTCTGTTGTTGCTCCTGGCCTTTCATTAATATAATTCTCTTTGCTGTTCCAAAGAAAAAAAAAAAAAATTAAATGTTGGACGAGATGAGGTTGGTCCGGTGGTAAACCCCTCACACCTGAACTACGAGGTTACGGGTTCGAGTCCTCCTCTATTCAAAAAAACCCCGAATTATTGTAATACTTAAAAAAAAAATTATGTTGAAGAATTAGGTATGTGTCTGGACTCTGGATCAATCATATCATCTGATTCAAAAGAATATTAAGCCTAACTATATACATGCATGTCATGTTATAATTACGCCAAAGATTGTCCATTCAATAATTCCCCTTTTTAGGCAAATAATAATTCAGTCTCCGCTTCTTCTTCATCTTATACTTTCGACATTTCAACAAGGAAAAATGACTTGATATTTTTGCATCATCACATGGTCAAGAAAATGCTCAAATCAATTCAACAAATCTGATTTCATAATGGCCACATCTATATTCTATACAATATATCCAACTATCAAAAGTAGATTTAATTTAGAGTCAAATATATCATTAGATCTTAGAAAATGTTTGTGTGATTTGTCTATTTTTGTCTGTTGGACATTTAAGGCACGTTTTCATCAGTCTATGGAATGGACTTTTATCTCCATCAATAGCTTAAATAAAATATCAAGTGGGTATTGACTACAGAAAATGAAATGTAAATACATATATGTTGCTCACTAGCTTCCAATCATTTTTCAACAATACCAAACTGTTAGAAACATTTGATTTTCCTCATTCACGGCTTTCATATAAGGAATGTAAAATGTTTAAAATCTTATAACATGATTACATGAAACCGTGTACTCGATCTTATAGAAAACAGTATGATTTATCTACTTTTACTTGGTTAGTATCTTCATATGTTTAATGATCGGCAAGTCTTAATTTGTTAAAATAAACAGTACATTTACATTCCATCTAGAAGTAGAAAACTTTTTAATACCTAGTCTAGGTAAGTAACTTAAAATCGATAGATATATCGATATATCAATATTTTGGAGGGATTGATATTGAAACAGGGCAAATATCCAATGTTCAACAAATATCCGGTCGATTGCGAAATATCCATAAAAATCTTTCAATATTTCAAAATATTGTGAATTTCACCTCGAAATCCTGGGATATTTTGTAAATTATTAAAAAAAAATCCTAAACACTTAAATTGTTGTTCAAATAATTTAGGTTGAAAATTATTTAGAAGAAGCATTAACAAATTTATAAAACAAAAAAACCGAATTGCCTATTCTAAGCTTAAACAACTTGTTTATCGTTATTATAATATGAAGTTGAAACTTAGGGATAAGGCAGCTGCAAAAGATAAAGTAGATGAAAATGATTTTATGGATCTACTTCAAGTAGCTGCAGAAGTAGGAGACAATAATGAGAATCTTATTTTTGACTAGATTAGACCTGCCTACTTATATGATGATGAATGAAATCATGATCCACATATTGCTTCTCATGCTCGAGACATGGGAATAAATGTTGAACAAGTGATTAGGGAAGAAGTTAGTGTAGATCGTAGAGTTACTGTTAGCAGCTCTTTTGAAAATAGTGGAGGAAAAGATGATGGAGATGATGGGGATGGTGGAGACGAGGGAGGAGGTTGGAATTCAAGTGCAAGAGGTTGGGATTCTAGTACATGAGGTTAGGATGCTGGTGTAACAAGTTGGGATGTTCGTGCCAGAGGTTGAGATGTTGGTGTAGCAGGTTGGAATGCTGGTTCGGCAGGTTGGGATGCTGGTGCAGGTAATTTTGATCAAAATTGTGGTAGACAACAAAGATGAATGAGTCAAATTGATGAAGATTCTTTGACTATGACTCTTTCCTCAATAAATATAGACACATAAAATAGTTCTTTGGGTGACTTCTTTGACTATGACTTTTTCCTCAATGAGTATAGACACAGAAAATAGTTCTTTGGATGCTTCGCAAACAAGGTCAGGTTCCTAGGTACCATATTATGGTAGTTATGGTTACTATAATATATTTGATTATCTTTCGCCACAAATGCCATATGCAATACATTTGCATGCAGATCAGCAATATCCACCATGTTGTGTAAATTCAAATTACCAAATTCATGGATCAGTTGAAAGAGATCAATCAATATACACATGGCAGATTAATAACTAACTTAAAAACAACGCAAGCACATTTTATTGGAAAAATTATTGTTTGAATCAATATGGAAATGTACCTTATGTCTTTAAACCACCAAGGAATTCATGTTGGTATTAAATTTCAAACATGCAATGTATTATGTATGAATTATGAATTTATGATAGAATCATGATCATGAGATTATATATTTTTTATGATAATTTTCTTTATTAAATATTTAATTTCTTTATATTGTATATAATATTGTAAAAGTGAAATAAGATATTATTCTAATAAATACTTAATTTTAAGAATTATATACAGCTCTATCTATGTTATAATTTATAATAAACTCATAACTATGCTAATTTATTGATAAAATGTGATTCTTTTGATGTATAATTACTTGTTTAAGATTTTCTTAAAGTTTTACAAAAACAATCTCTAACTTTAGACGCAAATATCCATTTGTTTTTAATTTTTAACAAAATATCAATCGATATCGATATTATCTTCGAAATATCCATAAATTTGGAAATCTGATATCGATACCAATGCCAATATTTTCTTCCTTGAGTTTAGGTAGTGTGTACAAATGCAGTAGAATCAGAACTGAAGAGAGAAAATCTAGCCCATAACTTTGGGACTGGCCCCATTTTCTTGATGACTTCTTGTTATAAATTGTTTTTTGAAAAGATTTTCTTTTTGTTTAAAAAAGTAAAAAAGTAAACAACTTTTTTATAGTTTTATTGCAATAGTGAAGGCTTATCCAATAATATTTAGAAAATGTTAATGTGGTTATTGTAAGTTCCTCATATTTTGATTGGCTTATTTCGTTGACAAACCACATTGGGGATTATTCTTTGTAAGGGTAATTTAGGCCTCTTGAGTGTGATCAAGCTTCAAGGACATCATCTCTCTTAAAGAGCACTTCAAAGGTATCTCACTAGTTTAACTTTCTTTGAAGAGATCTAGTTGCACACACTCACTTGCATGCATTATTGTTCTTATCTTCATGTTATTGAATGATGTATTGTATGCCTCTTTTCACACTCCACACTTGCACATTTTGCACATCACTTAGTGTGTTGAGTTTGCCTAGAAAAGAGAATTTCTTCTCTTAGCGCGGCCTAGACCGCTTGGCAAGACATGCTTGCACCGCTGCATACAGAGCGGTATACCTCAGCAGGGTCATGCTCCTTGTACCGCTTCCTGTACACTTGCACGCAAAGCGACCCAAGTCGCAGTGTTGTCCAGTAGGCCTCAATTGCCCATACCGCGGCCTGTGCACCTGCATGCACAGCGCCCTGCACCGCGTTGTTGTCCAGACGGTGCACTGCTGTGTGTACCACGGTCTGGACACTTGCCTGCGGCGCGGTCCATCTAGCGGTATTGACGGGATTTTGTGCCCTAAGTTCAAAACGCCGCTGTTTTAACTAGGGCTCCCTTATATATACTCTATCTTCTTCCTTGCTCGTTTTTTATGAGTTCAAGAAGCCATTTTTGATAGGCCAAGCTTCCCTTAGAGAGAGAAACTCCCAAGAACTCATCTTTACTCAACCAAACACAAATCCATGTGCATTTAACCTCTTCAAGTATCATCTCATCATGGATTCTTCTTGCTTTCATTGACTAGGTAACTTGAACATGCCCTAAATCTCATTGTATTTATTTATGTTCTTGTTTGCCTAGGGTTAGCTCTTTTATGTGATTTTATTGCATATCTTTATGTTTATTGGCATTTATAACATGATTGAGTTGTTGTTTGTTGGTTGAGAGCCTTGTTCATTAATAGCTAGCATTTAGGACGATTTACCCTTCTAGCTAAATCTTCATGCATTTGCATTTAGATATTGATATCTAGGATTTGCATTTATTGACATCTTTAAATCCTTAGATAAGCATTTATTGTTGCCTAGCATTAATTGCATGTTTGAATATCTTTTACATATTCACATAGGTTGTTTAACCTCTTCATTGATTGTTAAGCTTTGTGACTAAGTGAGTTAGTGCACAAGCTTGTGGTCAAGAATCACTATTAAAGGCCCGTTGGGTAGAGTGAAAGGGTTAGTGACCAAGTAGGTGTGACTTGAGGTCAACCTAGGTTGTAAACTTTCGTTCAAATAGTGGATTTGAGGACCGTATGTGGCTAGAAGGATAGCCCGTGAGTTTTTACCCAGTTGGAGGGTTTCTCACGTAAATCAATCATTGTGTTTTTATTGTTTTCCGCATATTTATATTGGATTGATTGATTGCTAATATGGGGCAGGATTATTAAAATTGATTAAGTCAAAAAGTTGGTAATAAATCAACTAAAACTTATTTACCCCCCCTCTAGGTTGTATTAGACACACTTTGTGTATTTTCAGTTATGTTATGGGGATTTTAACGAAATTATCTCCGATGATCAGAAACTACTTGGGAATCCTCACAATAGGATCATGATGGAAAATTTTCATCAAACCCTAGATTTCTGTGGTCTCGAGGACTTGGGCTTTCAGGGTTCAACCTTTACTTGGTGTAACAAACGCGATAGAGGTGATTATGTACAGGAGAGACTTAACAGAAGTTTTTGTAATTTTGAGCGTAAACAAGCTTTTCCTTAGGCATTCATTAATCATTTGGAATTTTTGCATTCAGACCACCGTGCCTTCATAATTGATTTATCTGGCCAAGCTGATAATGGTAGATATAGGGGCTATGGTAGACGAAGACGGTTCACTTTGAGACTTGCTGGGCAGAGAAGGATACGTGCCGTAATTTGATTGAGAAGAGTTGGGTTTCGACTGTAATCAGAGATGGGCTTTCTGTGACAGTGTCTAACATCCGTCATTGTACTAAGGCTTTAAGTGAATGGAACCTATTTAACCGGATGAAGTAGAATAGAGACATTCGAATCAAGAGGAATGAGTTGCGGGCTGCTTCTAGTTAAAATAAGGATGGTTCCTGGAATCACATTAGTATGTTAGAGAGTCATTTGGAAAAACTTCTAAAATGAGAAGAGGTTTATTGGAAGCAGTGTGCGCGAATTGAGTGGTTGAAAGAGGGTGACCGGAACACCAAGTTTTTCCATTTAAAAGCCTCGAAGAGGAAGGCGTGTAACATAATTCAAGGGATTTTTGACAGGGATAGTATTTTGTAGAATGAATCAGTGGGTTGACATGTGTTGTGGTTCAGTATTTCTCAGAGTTGTTTCGCTCGAACCAATCATATGAGGAGCTTATGAATCAGGTGCTGGACAAGATCTAACCTCAATTGTCTCTGCGTAATGTCACTATCCTTGATCGACCTTTTTACCGCTGAAGAAGTTCGAATTGCGGCTGATTGTGCAAAAATTGTACTACATTTTGGCCCTTATATCCATGTCCTTTGTCTCGTTTTTGTGTGTTTTGTGTGTCTTATGGACTCTTTTATAGTATTTGCAGGCATTTGGTGCAATTCGGGTGTTAGAAGCGGAAATTAGGACTTTCGTGGGAGAAAGGATCAAATGGTGCAAAGGAAGAATTAGAAGCTTTAGTATGCAGGTACTACGCGGGAACCTGACCCACACATATGGAGAGGATATTTGAAGTTTCCTAGTGTGCGGGTCTTCACCCATGCACCAATCGCGTACCGGAGGACTAGTCCCTAACATTGCCCAAAACGTGGGTACTCCAAGGGTCATTACTCGCATACTACCCGTGAAAACAACAGAAGCCAGAAAGCATATTTGAAGCACAAGGTCACTGGACGAGTACCCTACCCACGCACTACGTCTATCTGGAGTCTCCATATCAGCATTTCAGACATACTTTTGGGAATCCTATATATAGATTCGTGTTAGATTTCAGCCACACGCCCATACATATTCTTTCTTGACATTTTCTCTCTTTAGATCTGGGAATATCCTCCCTCCAAATCCAAATCTATTTGCTTCCAATTCTTCCACCAAATCATTCTCTACATCACCCATTCAACCTTCATTTCACCAAAACCCAATTACTAATTCAAGGAGCTTTCATTTGGCAATCTTTGGAAAAGAAGAGGAGTTGAATAAGGAGGAATCTTAGCACCCCAATGGGTTCACTCTCTACTCTTGTTTCCCTTATTTTCCTTTGTATTGATATTATGAGTAACTAAACCCATTTTGGGGGTTGATGTAATAAATTCATGGATTGTGGGTTTTCCGTCATATTTTAGATTTGATTTATATAGTTTCATTCATTGTGTTTAATTGTGTTTGATTATCCTCTTGAGTTAAGTAGGCTCTCCAACTCTTGATTCAATTAAAGGTTGAATTTGAACGTTAATGCATTTGATACTCTTCTTGGATTGGGTTGGCACTCCAACTCCCAATCCATGTTAGATATTAAATTGTGATGTCTTTATGGGTTAAGTAGGAACTCCAACTCTTGGCTCATAATTGATTTCAATTAATGTTTTTAAACATCCACAATAATGTGTTTTAAAACTAGCTCACTTGAGTGGAGGGGATGGGTTGTGAGCACTCCAATCCAAGCCATCCCGGCTAAATAATCTATCTAGGCTTAATGAGACTCCTCTCCACTCTCAATTCAACTCTCCAATGGTTGAGTTGTGGATGAGGATAAAGTGGTTCTAAAACCACACTCAAAGGTAGATTGACCCTATATAGATCGAATCGGTCTTCAGAGATGGATTGCCCAGTATTCGCATGTGAATTGCAACAGCTCCCATACTTCTCATCATATCTTATAATTCGCATTCCTACTATCTTAACTTAGATTCTATTTTATCTTAATTGTAGTTGCAATTTAGTTTATGTTCTTGTTTCAAAACAATCACTGAATCATCTACCTTTTTTGCATTTTACATTTGTTGTGTTGTTAGTACTAGAGTGCAATTTGGTCATAGCTAGCGATCGATCCCTGTGGACGATACCCGACTTGCCACTTTACTTGTTTTTGTAAACATTTTGAGGCATAGTTGCGGTTTTTATAAATTTTATTTGAACGTGTACTTTCTATAAATGGCATAGCAAAGGAATGCTTTCAGTGGCCTTCTCAGTCCCTCATTCTAAGGCTCTGTGGCCGGACGGTTTACTGGGGTTGTTTTATCAAAATTACTGGGATTTTATGGCCTAAATGTTTCCGCAACATGCCTTCGTTGCCTTAATGATGGGACTTTGTTAGAAGTAATCAATGATATGCTGGTTGTCCTCATTCTAAAAGTTAAGAACCCTGTGCAGATTAGTGAGTTTCAGTCGATTAGTTTATGCAATGTAAATTATATAGTGGTAGCAAAGGCATTGGTTAATTGACTTCACTTGGTTCTTGATGAAGTGATCTCTGACTCCCAGAGCTCCTTTATCCATGGGAGATTGATTTCCTATAATGCTTTGATCAGTTTTGAATGTCTTCACGCAATACGGAATAAGAAGCAAAAGATGGGTTCATTCGCTTTGAAGTTGGATATGTCGAAGGCTTACTGTTAGGTTTTTGAGTTATGTGTTGGCATAATTCCATATCCAAACAACATTTCCTTTGTATTGATTAGTTGCCTAGGCTTATCAAGATTCAATCTTCAAGGAAGAATGTCAACTTATAAAGCAAAGTGAAGTCTTCAAGAGAAGCAAGCCATATTTCACATCAAATGTATATTTAGACCTCATTCATCTTCCAAGGCTTAGGCACACACACACACACACACACACACACACACACACACACACACACACACACACACACACACACATTGCATCCATATGTGTCCCTACATTGTTGTGCTTAATTGGTATAACACATACACAAACTTATTGTTGTGTGCACATACCCTAGATTTAAGCTGACAAAGTTTGTAAAAATGCATGTTTTAGGATTATATCTAGGAAATGAAATACTTGTGTGTTCTTGTGTTTGTTAGTTTGTGTTTTTATTGATTTTGGACTTAAATATGTTCTCACATTATTCTTTATTGAGTTTTGAATGTTTCGGTTACTCATTCATAAGTTTTCGAGTTCCGAGTTAGAAAGTTTTCCGTGTCTTTATCATACATTGTTTTCGTCCTTGTATATCGAGTCGATTTCCAGACTTTTTGTGAAAGTTTTGTACACGTCCATTTTCGTAAGAAAGTCTCGGTTCGTAATCTGAAAACGGATTTGAAATCAAAGTTTGGCGGCCAAAATACGATCGAAGAATGTGAGAGGAGCGCAAAGGAAGAGGAAAATGGCCAAAGGCCATTTGCATCCTTTCCCGTGGAGGCGCATGAGCCTCGTGGGAAGGAAGCCTTGCTGCCCGCATGAGGCTCATGCGTCGGCTGCCCCTGTGAGGCTCACGCGCCTCCACGGGGTGGTGACATGGAGTGGCCCTCCTTTCCACCCAAGATGCCCATATCTCCACCTCACTTTCCCCCTTATTTTCTTTTAAATGCTCTCTCTCCCTCTCATTTTCATTAGAAGAAGAAAATGTGCAGATATTTTCTTTGAAATTCTCTCAACTTCTAAACACAATATCTCTCTTATTCCTTATCCGATTTGAGTGATTCAAGTTGGAGAATCTTCGTA
Organism: Dipteronia sinensis; assembly: GCA_033220585.1. NCBI lineage: Eukaryota > Viridiplantae > Streptophyta > Magnoliopsida > Sapindales > Sapindaceae > Dipteronia > Dipteronia sinensis. The sequence continues at coordinate 68,543,587 of CM065637.1, read as the reverse complement.
TTGGAGTTCTCTATCATCTCCAAGCAAGTTTAAAGTCTTTTGTTCAAGTTTTGTGGTGGTTCAAAAATAAATTTTGTGACTGCACGTTTTTACAAGGTATTAATCTATTCTTTATGTTTTGATCTTTAAAGTCTTCAATTGCCTTGGTTTTCTTTTTCTATATATGTATGTTACTTGAACATTAGATATTGAGAGATAGAGCTTCAATTTTAGGCTAGTTGGGCTTGATTAGAGACTTGTATGTGAGTTAGGTTTTTATAAATCTATGTTTTCACATGCTTGTGTGTTGTATTGTGACTAGCTTTTTATCTAGGGCTATTTGTGCTTTAATTGATTGTATTTTGATGATTGATAGCCTTTACATGTGCAAGGTCTCTTTAGTCGAACATATTTAGGAATATCACAACTGATTGTCTATTTAGAGCCTATTAAGTTTTATTTGAATATTTTGTGAATATGTGCTCTAAATATTTGCTAGATGATTTTGTTGATTATATCTTGTGATTCTAGCATTTTTGGTTTTTAGTTCTAAAGTCTTGAATATGTGCTTCATGAACATCCTTTTTTTCAAGCTGTAGTAACATGAATGAAATCTAGGTCTGAAGGCATGTTTTTTTGTGTTTTACATGTTCTAGATTTTTTTTCATGTTTAAGAACTAGGCGAACTTGATTTGTGAAATTTGATGTCTATGTCTAGTTCATCATGGAATGTGATTGATCCATACATTTCATACGTACATGCATCATTTGTGTGATGACATGATTTTAGGATTGTAAACTAGAAAAACATACATTGTGTGCTCATTGACTATTTCTAGTTTCTATAGGATATATTATCATATATTCTATGTTACATATGTTTGCATTGGCATACATTGATCAAATCAGGAAGTCTTCGTAAAAAGCATAATGTCTTAATTAGGACAAAGGTCCGGATAGTTGAGCAAGGAAGTCTTGGCTAGGACAAAGGTCTGGATAGTCAAGTAAGGAAATCTTAACTAGGACAAAGGTCCAAATAGTTAAGTAAGAAGTCTTGGCTAGGAAAAAGGTCCGGATAGTCAAGCAAGGGATACTTTCTAGAGACATGGGATGTTTCTTGGATAGAAACTTGGCTATGTCTCTTTCATTAGTATGCTCGAGGGTTGGGTAGAAGTTATGTCCAATGGACTGTGTATATCATGTGTTGATTGGTCGCTGCTGAGGATGGACTTTTATCATATAGTGAAAGATAGTTGGCCGATGGTTATGGATTCAACCCGTGGATGTTTCCTCTTTGGATGTTTTACCACTTTAAAAAAATATCGTGTTAATTCTTTCTATCCTTATCTCTTTTATATTTTTATTTGTGTTTGTTTGTGAAAGTTGTAATATGCAAACACTTGATTGGATTAACATTGTAAATTTCTTTCTTTATATATATATATATATATATATTGATTTATTTGTATGTAATTCCTTGATTGTCAAGTACTTGTAAATATTAGACATAAATATGTATATACATATATATATATATATATATATATATATATAACACAAGTGATTGTGAATTTGAGTTTCAGTGAAATTCCTTCACTTGCAAATTGTAAGCATTGATGGATAAATATTGATTGAATAAATACTTCAATTGTCTACATGTGCTTTTATATACATAAGAAGATGCGATACAAGCTATCTAAAGGGAAAATTTTTTGTTTGTTTCAAGGGATTGAAAAAGGCATAAAATCCTATTCACTCCCCATCTAGGATAGCTTTTGGCAAATTAACCGTGTTTGTATATTTTTAATTGGTAGTAGAGCAGGTCGCTAGAAGGAAATTAGCGAGATCTAGGATACACTCACGGTTGATTGCAAGGTTTTTGAAGTCAAGGTTCTTCAAGAAGAAACGTTGACTGAAGGTGCTTCCAATTTTAGACCTCATCTACTCAAAGGTCATAACTACGGTTTTTGGAAACTACAGATGAAAGCTTACATCCGCTCCATTGACTAGAGGGCTTGGATGATGGTAGAAAAAGGTTATACCCCTCCTAACAAGAAGCTCGAAGATGGATCTATAGTTCCAAAGCCTAGGAGTGAATAGATTGTAAATGAGTTTGAATTTGCAAAACGACATCATCGGGCAGTGAATGCTATCTTTGGAGGAGTTGATGGTTATCAATTCTCTTATATTCAAATTTCAAATGCTCATATCGCAATCTGAAAATTTACAAATGAGTGAAGAAGACAAATTTGAGGACTTCCCAATTCAAGCTTCTACACATTTCTAATCTATGTCAAGCACATGGTGTGCCAATTTCCCGAGAGCGCCTTAATTGGAAGGTCTTAAGGTCAATACCCAAAAGGTTCAAGGCTAAGGTGACGGCTATTGAAGAAAACAAGGATGTTGATAGCATGAGCATCGATGAATTGCTTGGATCACTTCATACATATGAAATGAGTTGAAACCAAAAGCCAAGAGCAAGGGTATAGCTCTCAAAGCCATTGAAGAAGAGAGTGAAGACGATGATAAAGAGATTCCTCTTGTGGTTAGAAAATTCAAGAATTTCTTGAGAAGAGGTGCTAAGCCTAGTGGCTATCTATAGGAAAAGAAGTTAGGAGGTCATTTACTTCAAGAAATGAAAAAAGTGGTCAAGCTAAGAACACTAACAAAGTTCAATGCTTCAAGTGTAAAAAACGTTGGCATTATGCCACAGATTGTCCAAATGAGAAGACTAAGGAGGACAAAAAAGTCAAAGCTATGGCGGCCACTTGGAGTGATGATAGCTATAGCAGTGAGGATAGCTCAAGTGATGAGTCCTCAAGTGAAGAAGAATACGTTAGCAACTTTGTTGCTCTTACAGTTTCTTACTCAAAACTAGAAAGTGATTGTATAGTTTCCGGGGACAAGGAGATTGATCAAAGTCATCAACTGTGCACTAGTTCCAATACAACCAATCTCAATCTTATGGCCGAGATAAGGAGCCTTGAGAAGCAAAAAGATGAAGCATTAAGAGAGTTTAAGAAGAAAGATGATTTGATCAAAGCTTAAGTGGAAGAGTTTGTTGAAACCTCACATAGGTTTGTGTGTGAAAAGAATGATATTGTGAAGAGGCTTAATGAGGTTGAGAGGTTCGTCTTTGAAAGCATGGAGATTGTTTCTATAATGAAGGTTAGAGAGCAAGAATATATTGAGGAGATAAACATTGCTAAGCAAGCTATTAAAGACATAGTCAATTAATCGATCACCATGAATTGCAAATCTTGCTCAACCTCTAAGAGAATCTAGCATCTTGAATGATGATGAGAAGCTTGTGATAGCATTACCTCCTTCAACAAAGGCTAAGAACAAAAACATTAAGAAGTCTCTTACGAACAATCTTCCTAAAGCTAAAGGTGAAATGAGGACAAGGTATCTTCACAAACTCTCACTACTTCTTGAATCCCACAAAGTACAATCTCAACCTTTATTCCTATTTGTCATTTCTGTAATACCGCTGGTAACATCAAGTCAAGGTGTTACAAGTACATTGAATTTTTACAAAATAGGAAATGCATCTAGAGATAATGAGATTAGCCTTAAATTGAAGCATGCTAGGACATTAGAAGTTAAAAAGTACTATATTGTTTCAAAGCATGTTAATATAAATTAGGTGAAGAGGAGTGTGAATCAGTCTAAACTTGACAAAGCTTGTAAAGCTAAAGATGTTGTAGAGATAAATATCTGAAAATACACTCTTAACGTGTGTCTACAACCTAGAGGGGGGGGGGGGGGGGGGGTGAATGGGTTGTTAATCAATTATTACCAATTTTTCGATTAGTCAATATTAAACAAATAACCCAATTAAATCAAACATACAAAATCAAGTGTAAAGTGCGGAATAATAAATAACACTTGATTTTTATGTGGAAACCCTTAAACAAAGGGAAAAACCACGGGCTATCCTCCTAGCCACACACGATTCTCAAATCCACTATATGAGTAAAACGTTACACCCTCAAGTGATGCTCGGACTCTCACTCTAGATAACCTCAGGCTATGGACACTACCACTCGCCACTCTTGGTTCAATCCCTAGTGATATCCACTGATACACTACTATTGGCGTGAGCACCTCCTACTCTACCCGTAGGCCTTTTACAATGGATTCTTGACCAATGCTTGCCAACCACAACTTGGTTGCAAGACTTCAATGCTTGTGCGACTTCACCCCGAAGCCACAAGACTTTGACTCAATGAAGAGAATTATGTGTCTATGTGATCATGTAAATGATGCTCAATGCAAATTATGCTAGACAACACAAATTGCTCAACTAGGAGTTTGTCGAAACAAATCCAAGTTGTCAAATGTCTAAATGCAAGACATAAAGACTTAGCTAGATGTTATCAATAACAACCAATCCTAGCTATCACAAACAATCACAATGAATCAACAAATATGCTCACAATGTATTCAACATAAACTTCGCATATATTCATGTGATTAAGACAAGACATTTAATCATTCACTAAATGCAAGTATTAGACAAAAGTCTATCAACAAACAAACTCAATTAGATTTGTAGAGAATTTCCAACAAACTAATTGTTACACAAAATATGCATAAACATTCAATAAGCTTAACTAGTTGATTAAGAATCAATATTTCAACCTAGTTATCAATGAATCACAAATGAATGTTTATGACCTAGCTTTTAGGCAAAAATGACCTAATCAATTAAGCTATCAAAATACAAACCCAATCATGTTATCAAGACTCATAAATATGCAATAATAGAGTCTAGGTATTTAATCATGCAATAAATACCTAATCTAGAGTAAGAAGAACAATACATGATATTCAAAGAAGTTCTTGCTTACTTAGTCATGAAACAATGAAGACCCATGCTCAAATGATGTTGAATGATGCAAGATGGAGATGGGTTTTCGGTTTGGAGAGTCAAAGATGCTTTCTTGAAGCTTTCTCTCTCTAGGAGCTCTAACCTCTCTCTAAAAATGAATTTTTGAGCTCTTGGTCGGCCAAGAAGAGAAGCGGAAGAATATATATGAAGCCCTAGTTAAAACTACATCGTTTTGAACTTGGGAACCAGAATCCCGTCAAAACCGCTTGCTAGACCGCGACACAGGTAAGTGTCCAGACCGCGGTACATACAGCAGTGCACCGTCTGGACAACACAGCGGTTGGGACCGCTGTGCGTGCAAGTGCACAGGTCGCGGTCCACATCGCGCATGACGCACTGGAGAATACCGCTCCGTGCGCCGCGGTGCAAGCAAAGCCTACCGAGCGGTCTAAGCTGCGCCAAAGGGAAAAATCCCTTTTTAACACTCAAGACAAAAGTCAATCTTACATGAATGTTGTGCAAGTGTGAAGTGAGTGAGATGCACACAATGAAGCAAAATTAACATGTCAAACATGTTATCAACTAAGATACAATGCAAGATATGATATCTAATGTAAGCTAGTGAGTGTTTTAGAAAATGATGCACACTTATACAAACAATAAAGAACACAAATGCAAGATAAACAAAACATGCATGAAGTGTGTGTGTGCACCTAAACTCTTCAAGAGACAAAGTCAAGTGAATATACCTTTTGCTCTTGAAGTCATGGAGATGCTTGGAAGCTTGCCAATACGGACCTAAGCTACCCATTACACAATCATCCCCAATGTGGTGGTTTGTCATGAAATAAGCCAATCATAAAATCGAGGTCCTTACAATATCAATGATATTCTCATGAATTAAATTGTTGAAAATCTCTATACTAGGTTCAACATCAAAGTCAAGAAAGATAGTGATGCTTTGTGTGTAAGTCCACTCAAGACCAAATTGGTCAAAGGTGAGTGCTCTTATCATTAATGTAAGGTGCACATGTGAGATTAGCTTTGTTTATCTATAACTTTGTTACGAACTTAGCTATCTCACATATAATTGCTGCGATAGTCAAAATTTGTTGACTGACTTTAGAGAAGTCCATTTTTGAAATATATTTGGTGTTATTTGTTAAGACATTTGAAGAAATTCATTTTATGTATTTGTTTGAGTTGAGATGTTTGATCTTTATTCTCTTGGAAGGAAACACCAACAACTTATTGTCATGAGGACAAACAAGCCAACAGAGTTCATAAAAAGGGTGAAGGTCTTATATTGATGAAAAAGCTAGCTAAGGTACATCTCTACTCTTAAGCTTCTTAATTCATCTTTTCAAATCTATATGCATAACATCATGTGGCATGTCATTTTAGAGAATCTTGTTTAAGATACACATATTTCTCTTTAATAGTTACCATCTAGAGATCATTTAGCGAAATTGTTCACAAAGATCTTATACATGATGCATGAATTATATTCTTGTAATTGTTTGTATGATGAGTGGCATAATTTTGAAAAATATGAGCTTCATATTCTTTAAAAGCTACTCTCTTGAGAAGTAAATATCTTAAGTAAATTTCTTTACATTGATTTTAGATCATGCGCTTTTAAGCCTTAAATCTTGGTTTCAAAAGTGCACATATTGCTTCTCTCATATGTTTTGTTAGTGTAAGTTAAGTTTGAAAATATGTAAGTTATGGATACACCTTGTAGTCTTATGACTAGTACATGAAATATGACTTATGGTTAGTATCCATTTTGCTTCGGTAACTACATAGAACTTAACAAGCACCTTCATGGAAGGGGCTACACATAGTGGTTGTGCAACCGCCCAATGTAAGAAAGGGCTATACCATTATGATGAGTGAAAGCCTTCATAAAGTGTATATAAAAAAGGAATCAAACAAGTGTTGGAAAAGAATCAATAAAAAAAAATCTTTGATTCAAAAAGCTTCAAAAAGCTTAAAGGAGTATAGTTGAAAATTGAAAATGCTCGAGTTAAAAAATAGAATTGGGTTGACGAGCCACATGCACACACAACATCATATGTTGAGATATATTCTTTTAAAGTAAAAATTCCAGATGATAATCGGTTTGACCTTTTATGGAAAAGCTTAAGATGAATAGATGTTGATATGATTTGCATGTTGATGATGCAATTACTCCTTTATATATGCTTGAAGCAATCACACACACACACACACACACACACACACACACACACACACACACACACACACACACACACACACACACAAACACACACACTTATTTTGCTTTTAATTATATTTGATTTGCTAGCAATTTTAGAAGAATTATGAGAGTGATTGAAAATCTTGGTGTATCTCTAATAGTTTGTGGAGTTTATTTTGTTTGATTTCTTTAAAATTGTTTGAATGTGTGATTGTGTGGACATCATTGTGAACAATATCCTATCTTGATCTTAGATAGATCATTTATTGAGAGGGAGCATAGTATGTTGAACTTTGTTCTCTTTTATGATATGTTCACATGTTTCAAGTTGATAATTGTTGGCATATTGTTTGTCTGATATGATGAATCTTGAAGATGCAATTTCGTATTCCTTAATATGCATGTTGATTCTTCATAATGTTATATGCCTTTGTATGTTTGGTCAATACTAATGTTTGAAACAATTTTGTAATAATTGTATAAGTGTGTTTGCAATCAATTCCCCCTTATTTGGGGTTGATATGATTGAAGTTGCAATCAATTCCTTCTTATTCGAGGTTGATATGATTGTAATTGCAATCAATTCCTCCTTGTTTGGGGTCGATTTAGTTCCTCCTTACTTTGGGGTTGATATGATCATGGTTGCAATCAATTCCTTCATGTTAAGGTTGATATGATTGTGATTGAAATCAATTCCTCCACATTTGGGGTTGATATGATTGTTAATGCAATCGTTGAACTTGGTGGAAATCACATATGTGCTTAAGAGTAAAATTTATGCATTTGTGATTCATTATACCTTGATGAGTTTGTTGTGTTGTATAGATTTGAATAACCTTTGCTAGGTTAACATGGAGAACAAAAAAGAATCATGGGAAAAGATTAAGAAGCTAAATGCAAAGGTGGAAGAACAAGGTGCAATAATCAAGAGCTTGGAAGATAGCATCTTCTCAATGAAAGCATCCACCTCAAAATATTATGAGAGATCAACAAACCGTACAACGTTCTCTGGTGGCACAAGTGGCTAACAAAGATCAAATGATCTTGAGGTATCATTTCTTTTTCCTTTTGGCTCATTTCATGTTAAAAAAGGGAGAAAAATATGATACTAGACTTAGCTCTAATCTTATCTTTCTTATCTTTGTCTTTGTTTATATTGTTTATTTACTGTTTAATTGGTATATATCTAGCTAATTTTTATTTGGTATCTAGCTTTTGAATTTGAACTCTTTTATGGCATGTAATCTTGGATGAGATACTTTTGTAGATATATGCATGTATTTAGGGGGAGTTTACATGTACATTCACTCAAGTATGTTTTTGCCATATTTTTTCTCTTGTATATACCGTAAGGACCTTTATGTTATGATTGGCTTATTTCATGAGAAATCACACCACATTGGGGATGATTTTGTAATGGGTAGCTCAGGTCCTCGTTGGCAAGCTTCCAAGCATCTCCATAACTTCAAGAGCAAAACATATATTCACTTGACTTTGTCTCTTGAAGAGTTTAGGTGCACACACACACACACACACACACACACACACACACACACACACACACACACACACACACACACACACACTTCATACATGCTTTGTTCATCTTGCATTTGTGTTCTTTATTGTTTATATGTGTGCATCCTTTAAACACTTCAAACTTGCACCTCATTCTTAGTCTTACGTGTTGTTTTGTGTGGTGTAATTCATTTCCCGATATTTGATCGGAAACGTATGCGCATACATGATGATATGCTTGTCTTAGTGCGATGGGTGACCACTTGAGAAGGTCCTATTTTCCTCTTGATTTGGTATTTGGTCACATGGCCTTATAGCATGAGTTTGGACATTTTGTTGATGTCCCTTTCTGACCGTTAGTCACTCTTTTGACCATAACTCCTTCTACAGATATTGAAACTTCTTTCCGTAAATTGGACTAGAAAGTAGACATCCATACCTTTCCAACGGTATATTATTTGATAAATTTTGATCTCGTTTGGTCATGGTTTGGAGTGCTCAAATATTGAGCTGATGCACTGTCTTGTGCAATTCAAGTAGGTGGGTGCTCTTCAGGTCGCCTTACTTAGAGCTACTTTTTGTTGTTTTACATTCCAGTAAGTTAGCGCTGTATAGTCGCCCTACATAGAGCGACCTGTACAACGACTTTGCCCAGAAATTGTTTTTAATATTTCCAAAATGTCGTAGATTCATCTAGGGCTTATATATAAAACCTATCTTCTTCCCCATTCATTTCAGAGCTCATAAAATCAGAATATAGTGAGAGAAAAAGCTCCCATATAGAGAGAAAGCTTCAAGCTTTGTTCTTTGACTCTCCAAACCCAAAACCTATGCATCCATGACATCCTTCATGCATCCATCTTTCACGGGTCTTCTTGGTTTTATGACTAGGTAAGTTACAACTACATTAAAGCTCATCTATTGTTGTTCTTACTCTAGATTAGGTATTTGTTGCTTGATTAAATACCTATACTCTCTTTACTGCATATTTTTATGAGTCTTGATAACATGATTATGTTTTTTTGTTGGTAGCTAGAATTTAAGACCATATTGCCCTTCTAGCTAAGTCTTTATGCCTTGCATCTAGACTTTGATATTTATGCCTCATTAATTGCATTTCTTGATTGCATATTTATTGCCCTTGTGATATGTTGTGACAACTTGTGTTGGTTGGACTTTAATTGACATTTAGGTTGCTAGAATCTTTTTGCATCTAATTGAGTCCTTATATATGGGCATATATGCATTGTTTGATAACTAGGTTGTTAAGTTGCATTTTAACATCTAGTTAAACATTTTGTGTGTGGTCTTGCATATTATTGCATTTGAGCATATTGTCATATATACACTTAGACCGTATACTCTTTGTAGAGTCAAAATCTTGTGGCTTCTAGGTGAAGTTGCACAAGCAAGTGAAGTCTTACAGCCAAAGGTTAGTTGGCAAGCATTGGCTGCCAAGAGCCACTGTAAAAGGACCGTATGATAGATTAGGAAGCGTTCAAGCCAAGATTAGTGGATCGGGGGATATCACTAGGGATTGAACCAAGAGTGGTGAGTGGAAATGTCCATAGCCTAAGGTTATCGAGAGTGAGAGTCCATGTATCACTTGAGGGTGTAATCTTTATTTCATATTGTGGATTTATGTGGCTCAAGTGGCTAGCGCAGCTAGTCCCGTGGTTTTTCCCTTTTTGTGAATATGCACGTCTTCACTATATACCAAACATTGATCAGCTGCCCATGATGGATATAGTATAATATGGTGGTGACTCAAATGGGACTGTGGTCATGTTCTTACGCGGCCCTAGGGAGTGTGAGATGAAGAGATTCCCCGCCCCTAACTCGATCTTCTGGTTGGTGTGCTTGATATGGTAATCTGGTGCCACTCAAAATATCATAGGATCAATTACTAGATCATTGGCCAAGTTCAAGTTCTTCACATTAAACAGATTATTCTAAGTAACTCCATCTTTGATATTCTCTTCCTAGTCCTCTAAAAGTTCCATTCTGAAGTACTTATCTATATCATCCACATTTATCCTGACTTCTCTTCCTCGAACCATGACTGGTGTTCCAGCTTGTTAGTCCATGGGGTTCATACCAGCGTAAAATTCTTCTACCACCCTTCTACAGTATCTAGGAGAGGTACTTGTATAAGTATGCCAACCCCTTTGTTCCACTATATCAGGAATACGAGTATCTCCAAGCTCATTAATTGCTATACCCCTTTCCTTCACTATTTCGCGCCGTTGGAAACTCTCCAACCGATCCCTGAAATCTTTATTCAAAGTACATTGGGGTATTTGTTGCCTCTTGGATTTCTTCCTGTGGCCAACATTTTTGGTCATTAATCTCGAAGACATCTGCAAAAGAATAACTATGTTCAAGGGTGGCTACAACCAATGAAAGCATATATAATCTCATCAGTAGGGGAATCAAGTAAATCAGATAAGCAAAATTTCATCCAGCGCAGGAAGGGACCCGCTCAGGATCACCCTCACACTTGTACAGAATTGCCTCTGTCAAGCACGAAGCAAAATCATCTACATATCTAACTCATGCAAGTTTCTTCATAAAATCAATCACACAGGCACTCACATCAATCAGACATTTGTCCCTCATGGAATTTTGATAATTCAATTCAATTAACTCACTAAAAAGCCCTAAAATTTGAAATGGGCACATAGGTAGGCAATTGACATTCAAAATTAATCCCTATTACTTTGTTTTGCATTAATCCATAAATACCATAAGGATATAAATCAAAAGAAAACAACAATTTGAGAGTTCAACCATATGGTTCATGCACCTTCATTCAATGGCAAACCAAAGAGAACGAAAAGTTTACAAGCATCCAATCATAAATTTGATGAAGATAAGTGGAGGGAACCATACATTTTTGGAAAATTAAAACCCTTATGTGAAGAAAAAGCAAGAGACTACCTTTGGAAGGCAGAAAAGAAATTTTTTTGGTTGAGTATGAATGTGGTGGAGCCCTAATAAAAGTGATAGCATGTATATATACTCGTGCATAGTGCGTGGGTTATGCCCGATGTGCGCGGGTATTCACCCGAGTAGTTGGACCCGGGCACTGACACTTGTGTCTTGCTTTAGTGCGCTGGTGTCCTCACAAGCGCATCATCACGCACTTTTGTGTTTTTGCAGAGAATTCTCTGGCAATGCACTGGTTGTGGGCGAGTATGCACCTGTGCAATTAAACTCGCGCATTGGAGCACTTTGGTTCGGTTTCTGTTACAGTGAGTTGGTCTTTGCACGAGTCTGTGTTGGGGTTTTTGCCCTAAAGCTTGTAATATGTAAATGTATTTTGAACATAAATAAAAGAAGTAGTATATTCATTCATTTTGTGTCATACTTTATATAACATGTGCACTTAACATCCAAAATTACCGGATGTAATTTAGAACTGAGTATATGAGTGTCATATATAGATGGATTCAGTTTGAAACGAGCAATTTAAAGAGTCTGTAGATAGCAAATAAAGCTGGGTACTTTATTTGTGGTTAATCTACAGCTGCGGTCCATTTCGTAGTGTACGGTGATCCTATCCTGGATCATTCATATGTAGATATGAGAATGGAGGCACCTTGTATGATGTGATCATATATGACTGGGCCATGATCTATATGAATCTCTCACTAAGATCCGTTTAACGATGAAATTCATATATATCAACTAATGATGGCTATATGTGGGTGATCTTAATCCTGAGTGTCTTATCGACTCCTTCAGGTTAGATCGTGGTCTTTGATATACCATGGGTGAGGTCGGAGTTGCATTCCCGATCAATATACTCCGTATGTTGGGATCGCGGTTTGGCTTGTGGCTGGGAAGGTTTGTACACAATAGAGGAATCCACTCCTTCTTGTGAGAAGTAGATGGTAGTTCCCTTAAGGGTTGATTCGGGGCTTGAACAATATGAGCGCTCTCCTAATTCCTTAAGGAATGTAGGATTTATTGTTCATTAGAGAATCAATGGTACTTAATGGAAAGATATGATTAGAGGGGTATAACGGACATTATGACCCAGCTCTAATTATGAACTACTTGTGGAGGATTATACCATATGTAATAGCTATATCGATGGACACCGAGAGTTATTGGTTTGTGTAAAAACGTCTATAGTTGAGAGAGTGCAGCTTCGGGTTTTTAGTGGAATAACACCAAAGTTAATAATCATGAAATATTAATTAAAGAGTTTAATTAATAATTTCAAAGGATTATTGGAGCTCAAAATACTGTGGGTCCATTAGGTCCCCTTGCTAGCCCAATCGATTTAGGTAACAAGGGTCACGGTTAATTAATTGGATTGTCCAATTAATTGTGTTACGAAAGTGACACTTATTTATTCGGGAATTAATTGAATAATGTGATTATTTAATTAATGAATAATGGTGATTAAATAAATTAAATAATAAGATTATTTAATTATGTTGTTAATCACTAAATGGAGGGTGTTAGTTGATATTTGATTTTGAATAAAATAAGATAATATGATTATTTTATTTTAAATTAAATATTTGAAAATTAAATTTAAAATGTTTGAATTCAAAAATAAATATTTAATTATTTTAAAAAGATATGAGATATCTTTGAATTTTTTTTTTAAAATCAAATAGATTTTGGTTTGTTGGTTTTTGAATATATATGAGATATATATTTAATTAAAAAAAATGAAAAAAATGAATCACAAGTAATTAGATTACTTGTAAACCGAAAGTGAAAACAAACACATTGATATTGAAAAAGAGAAAAGTGATCGTACACAAAAAAAAAAAGCAAAACAAAAAAGAGAGAAAAAATTAGTGTGTGGTGAGACCACAAGTGCTACACTTCTATTTTTTTGTTTTTGTATGTGTGTTCTTCTCTTCTTCCTCCATACAGGTCCTGAATATCGTGACGCGCCCACACGCTGTTACCAGTTCCGGGAGATAGCGAGGAAGATCACGTGGTTCAAATCAGGAGCAGTTCGTATCAAAGTGAAGGAGCCTCCTACGTAGGTATGAAAAATTCCTTCATTTTATTATTGCATTTGATTATTACTGTACAAATGGGTTAGTTTAATGATTGCATAAAAAATTTTAAAACCTTCCGCTGCGCAATCTGTAACCCTAGGTTCCAACAGTCTGTACCCGTGCTTGACCTGTGCACTGAGGCCCTGTGCTGCCTTGTTGTGTTGGTTCTTAAACCTATAATTGGTGTCTTCATGTGCTTTCCACTTCCTTGTCCTGCACACACACTCAAAAATATCAATTTAATTTGCCTTATTATTTTTTTTTATTTGCAACAAACAAACATGAAAAACATAACACAAACTTAAAAGAGATTCCACAATATATTTTCTCCCCCAAACCTAGATCTACCAAAGAAATGACAAGCACAAATCAATCAAAATAAATGGGCAACACAAGTCAAAAAGAGAAAAAAATTGTGCAATCCACCAATGCATTAAAGATGTTCAATGTGATGCTAAGGGTGGTTTGACCAAGTTGGGGAATTCCTTCTTCTTTACAACCCAACAATTTTTAGGTGGTTTTTTTTTTGTCTTTTCCTTTCTTATATTTCTCACTAAATGAACTTGGTTTTTCCTCACCCAAATCTTCTTGACTCTAGGTGGATTTTTCCTATTCCTAGCACCTCTCATTTTCCTATTTTTATGAAATGTATAATATTCATCCTTAAAATGTTCTCTCTTTGAACAAAAGTAACACATTAGGAAAAAGTTAGGAATTCTTCATTTCTTTTGATGACTTTTTGTCGTTGAGTGAGGGTTCTTTGACAGTGATTTGACCACTTGTTCCACTCTGTCCAACTTCATGATGAATTCACCTTCTCTCGCCTTTGCTATTTTGAGAGCTTCATATTTTTGTTGTAGAGCTTCTTTGACTTCGTCCAAGGCATTGACTATTTTCATCTTCTTTGATTTGTGAACTCTCTCGTTTTCCAATTCTTCCGATGACCTTGCCAAGTCTTGCAACTCCATCAATGTTGTACTCTTTTCGGCTTCAAGTCTCTTGATTTTCTCGTCCAACTCCTTGTTTATGTTAGAGACTTCGCCATTCTTCTTTTTGAGAGAACCATTTTCAACCCTGAGCATTTTTACTTCGAGTAAGAGCTTCTGGTATAGCTCTTGAAGCTCATTCTTCTTTGTTGTTTCTAAGGCGTCCTTACCCTATAACTTCTTCTTCAAGAGTTGTATATTCTCCTCGTTCTCTTCCCTCATTTGTTCTTTTTCTCGGGAAGTTTCTTCTACTTTCTTTTGAAGTGCTGCATTTTCTTTCTTCAACAACTCAATCACCGACATTAATTCCTTGCCGGCACTCATCATCTCACTGCATATCTCTTCCAGCATTTTGCTTCGTTCTTCCTTTTCAGAATTTCTTCGTGGTTCTTCCTTTAATAGGTATGAGATGTTTTTGTAGCCTTGATATGATGCTCTAATGAAGGTGTTGGAACCTTATTCAAAAACAGACTATTTTTCTTGGTCTGGCCAGCTAGGTAGCACATATTTGTTAAAGTTCTGCACAGTTGCCTCCTGAGAGGCTATATTTTGCTCATTGTTATGACAAGTATTTCTCATGAGCTCTCTCATATCTTTTTCAAACCACATGCTCTTTGGCTGCTAGCTTGGCCTCGTGTTTTACACGAAGAAGTCTATAAAGTCCTAAAACCTGAAAAATCAAAAACAAAAATACCACACAAAGTAAAAAAGAAAACAAAAGAAAAAAAAATAGCTAAAGAATAAGTTAAGACTAAAGCTAATCTAATCACAACTAAACACGCCGATCCCCAGCAGCGACGCCATTTTGACGGAGCGTCGTTTGTACTTAAAAAGTGCTAGTAAAACAAAATTTATAAATCTCAAAATGCACTCAAAATGTATGAAAACAAGTATGGTGACAAGTCGGGTATCGTTCGCCAGGGATCAAACTAACTAACAATGATCAAATCAAACTCTAACACTAAAAATGCAATAAAGTAAATGAAATTAAGCTAATTAAAAATAATAATGAAAAATGCAGTAAGATTAAGCTAAAACTAAGACTACACTAAGATAGTTAAAATGTAAATGATAGAATACGATGAGAAATATGGGAGTTGATGCAACTTATACACAAATAGTGGGTAATCATTCTCTTAAGACCGATTCGATTCTATATAGGTCTTACCTTCCTCACTTGAGTTTTTGGGATGGCTTGGATTGGAGTGCTCACAATCCACGCCTTTTACTCTCGCTTTGGATAGATGTAAGGTGGTCAGGATGACTTGGATTTGACCAACAATAGTATAATACTAAGAAACATATTTCCTAGTCAGAAAAAGATTTTGATTCTTAATTAAATAATTAATCAATCAATTAATTAATTCCCATTTAATTAAATAATAAAATCAAAAACAATATAATAGGCTATTATGTTTAGCCTTGCCGCCCAAGTTCATATATGGGCATATATGTTGTTTTTCCTATTTTATTAAATCCATTGGACCTTAATAAAAGGTTCACATGTGAACTATGCCCATTCTTACTAAAAGAAACAAGTCCACATGCCTTAATACAATTCTAGATGGACCCATAACTAATCCAGTAAAATATATCAAGTGATCCATGCAAGTACGTGTGGATTGGAGATCTTGGCGGGCTATCTAAATTTAAGCTCCAATAGACATAACCTAATCACAATCAACAAATGATTCACTTTGGTCCGATCTATTAATTTTAGTTCATTCCACTAAAGAACTAAAATTGAACTCTTAAATAAAGATAGAATAAGTATATGTTTCTCATTCATACCCTAGACAATCTTATTGGAGATAATGTATCCTCGTGAATAATATCAGTAATCGCCAAGAGCTCATAGACCGCCTATAGCTCTCCTAGTTACCATATTTGCTCATATGACCACGTTTTGAACTTGAATATTTTGACTTGTTCAGAAGCCATATTTCAATATACACTATTGAAAACTCAACGTTAAGATTTAATATCCAATACCTCAAAACATCCATATGATAATATTATACTCTCATTTAATAAATGGAGCCACGATGTCCATTTCTATAAATGAAGTCCTCTATCGATTAACAAATGAATATCACCAAACTATTGAGGATAGGCTATGCTATATAATCATACTCATTGATAGCTCAAATGATAACACTTGCAACCATAGGTCCATCATTTATCTCAGGATTAAGATAGATTCTTCGATTGTCCTCATAATGAAAACTTTTATCCACTGACGGTTGTTAGATAAAGTATTTCATTGTGATCCTGTTCAATGCACCTAGTGCACTAGATTGTTTTAATCAAAACGTCTTTGATGATTTTAGACTCATCATAACACATTTTATCTCACTCGAATGCTAGCAAAAGAATCTACAACTTTGACAAGATAAAAGTGCCCAACCTTTACCTTAAGTTGTAAATATTGTTCAAGACTAACTAAAGAATTGTGTCTACCTCATACATATCCAGTTGTACGAACAATTCTTCTTTTCTCATAGTCTTTTAACCTTATGATTATTTACTTTTGACAATTATAATAACAAAACTATAAATGTTATAAGATTTGGTTAAACAAAAATCACTTTATTAATATGAATAGATTGTCAAATAAAATATTACACTCTTGCTATATAGCACAATCCTAACAATCTCCCACTTGCGCTATAGTAAGTGTGTCATATCTCTTATTCCTAGGTTCTCTAGGTGCCTATCAAAACTCTTCTAAGCTAGAGCCTTTGTGAAGGGATCTGCTAGATTGTCTGTTGACGTGATTTTGGTAATCGTCACGTCTCCCTTATGAACAATCTCCCTTAAAAGATGATACTTTCTTTCAATGTGTTTTCCTCTCTTATGACTTCTTGGTTCTCTCGAATTGGCCACTGCTCCACTGTTGTCATAGTAGATAGTAATCTGCTTATTCACACTGGGAACCACTTCCAAATCAATCAAGAATTAGCGGAGCCAAACAACCTCTTTGGCAGCCTTGTATGCAGCAACATACTCGGCTTCCATGGTGGAGTCAGAAATAAAGGATTGCTTGATACTCCTCCATATGACTGTTCCTTCTCCAAGAGTAAACATAAATCCTGATGTGGATTTTCTGGAGTCAGAATCCCACTGGAAATCAGAATTTGTATACATAACAAGAATTAAATCCCCTCTAGAGTATATAAGCATATTATCTCTCGTTCTCTTGAGATACTTGAAAATATGCTTGACTGCCGTCCAGTGATCATGACTAGGTTTCGATTGAAACCTACTAACTATGCCAACAGCAAAACAAATATCTGGTATAGTGCAGAGCATTGCATACATGAGACTTCTAACTGCCGAGGCATATGGAATCCTACTCATGAATTGCTCTTCATGCTCATTCTTAGGAATTTGTTCCATTGAAAGTTTGGTTCCATGTCTGAAAGGTAACATATCTTTCTTGGAATCTTGCATGGAAAATCTAGACAAGATTTTATCTATGTATGAAGCTTGGAATAGTGCAATCGTTCTATTCTTTCTATCCCTTATCACTTGGATACCAAGAATATAACTTGATTCTCCTAAGTCCTTCATATCAAATTGTTTTGCTAACCATTCTTTTACCGATGTCAATACACCTACATCATTTCTGATGAGTAGTATATCATCAACATAAAGAACTACGAAAACCAACTAGTTGCCTTTAATCCTTTTGCATACATAAGGTTTGTCAAGGTTTTGAACAAATCCAAAACCTTTCACACCTTGATCGAACCTTATGTTCCAGGATCTGGATGCTTACTTTAATCCATATATGGACTTTTGCAACTTGCATACCTTTTCCTCTTGGCCTTTTTCAATGAATCCTTCTGGTTGCATCATATAGATGCTTTCGTTAAGACTTCCGTTAAGGAAAACTGTCTTGAGGTCCATTTGCCAAATCTCTAGATCTAAATATCTTGCAATGGATAAGAGTATCCTTATGGATTTAAGCATGACCACAGAAGAGAAGGTTTCCTCGTAATCGATACATTCTTTCTGTGTGTAACCTTTAGCTACTAATATAGCTTTAAATGTTTCCACATTTCCATCCATACATTTTTTTCCTCTTGTATACCCACTTGCATTCAATGGGATTTCTCTCTTTATGCAAGTCTACAAGAGACCAGACTTTGTTATTGAACATGGATTAAATCTCAGATTGCATTGCCTTTTGCCAATGGTGACAATCAACATCTTCCTTTACTTTTTTATACGTGTAGGGATCATCATCGTCTGGGAGATTCTCCACTAATTCTCCCAGACGGATGTATCTCTCAGGTCGTCTACTAACCCTCCCACTATGACGAGGAAAGGACAATTGTTGATTTTGTGATGGTGTGGAACTTATAATTGGGCTGGATTGTGTAACCTCTTGTGGAATTGTATCTCCTGACATTTCATTCAGGATAATTCTACTTTTAGCTACAAAATCATTCATATAGTCCTTTTCTAGAAATTTAGCATTTGTCGAAACAAATACTTTAAGATCTGAAGGACTATAGAAATAATATCCTTTTATTCCTTTTGGATACCCCATAAATATACATGTTTCCAAATGAGACTCCATCTTTTCTGTCTTTCCTTTTAACACATGAGCATAACAACCAAATATCCTTAAGTATTGTAAACTAGGCTTTCGCCTAGTCCATAACTCATACGGTGTTTCAGGAACCTACTTAGATGGTACATCGTTTAGAATGTATATTGCAGTTTGTAGAGCATATCCCCCAAAAGAAATAGGATGTGTTGAATAACTCAACATAGACCTAACCATGTCCGAAAGAGTTCTATTTCTCCTTTCTGCCACCCCATTCTGTTAAGGTGTACCTGGCACAAATAACTGAGAAACAATCCCATTATCAATAAGATATTGCTGAAACTCACTAGATAGATATTCTCCACCATGATCAGATCTCAAGATTTTTATGTGTTTCTCAAGCTAATTTTCTATTTCAGTTTTGTATACTTTGAACATGTCAAAAGCATCCGACTTATGTCTGATGAGATACACATAGCCAAATCTCGAGTAATCATTCGTGAAAGTGATGAAGTACTCATATCCACCTCTAGCTTGAATGCTCATAGGACCATATAAATCAGTGTGTATTAATCCTAAACATTCAGTGGCTCTTGTGCCTTTGGTCGTGAACGACCTTTTGGTCATTTTACCTTCCAAACAAGATTCACAAGTTGGTAGATCATCAACCTTTAAGTCACTTAAAAGTCCATCACTAACCAATCTTTTAATCCTATTAAGGTTTATATGACCTAGGCGCAAATGCCATAGGTAGGTTTCATCTTTTGATAATTTCACTCTTTTATGATTAGGTTGCGTTAATTCTGTGTCTAACAAATGAGAGATATTTCTATGCAAAAAGAATAGACCGTTTTCCAATGTACCTTTGCAAATAATTTTGTCATTCTTACTAATAATAAAAGCTTTATTAAAAGTAACCGAATATCCAAATTTATTTAAACAAGAAACTGAAATCAAATTCCTCTTGAATTGAGGTACATAATAAACGTCTATTAAATCTAAATGCCTAATAGAATCTAGATTAACTCTAATATCTCCCACTGCACTTGCAGACACTAACGATCCGTTGCCCAAGCGCAAGTTGATTTCATTCTTATTCAGCTTTCTCCTTTCTTAGAACCCCTTCAAGGAATAACAAACATGATTAGTGGCTCTAGAGTCTATGATCCAAGAATCTATAGAATCTGCCAGAAAATATGTTTCAAGATAATTAACATTACCTTCTTCCTTCTTATTCTAGGACTTTGGGCAATTTCTTTTCCAAGGTCCCTTTTCACCACAAAGGAAGTACTTCCCTTTGATCTTGGTTACTTTCTTGTTCTCCTTCTTAGTACGCCCAAGTTGCTTTTTCTTTTGTTGTTTCTTGACATTCTGACGGGTCTTAACAGTAGCAAATTTACCAACCATATGAATCTCTTAATCTTTGCTTTTCACAATGATCTTTTCAGCTCTTTGAACATTTTACATCAGGATTTGCAAGGTGTATTCCTTTTTGTTCAAAGTGTAGTCCAATTTGAATTGATCAAAGGAATCTGACAGTGAGTTGACAACCATGTCAATTTTTGTCTCACCATATATCTCAGCACCATTCAGTTCATCAATATTGAGATGTGTTATGACTTTCATCATGTGATCTTTCACAGCCTGTCCAGCTTTCATTCTAAGATTCATAAAAGCAGTCACTGTCTCTCTCTTAGTCGTCCTAGACTTCATAGCAAACATCTCCTCTAGAGACATCATTATATCAGCAGCAGGCCCCATTCCTTCATGCTGCTGTTGCAACACGTCAGAGATTATAGCCATAATGTAACATTTGGCCATATCATCTAAGGTCTTCCACTGCTCATACTCATCTCTTTGCTCCACATTAGATTCATTATTAGGAGTAGTCAGAAAAAACTTATGTTTTTTAGCTTGCAGCAACAACCCAATTTTCCTTTTCCATGTGACATAATTATCACTAGTTAAAGTGTTATCTTTCAGGATGTCCATTAGGGATGAGTTCATGATTTCTGAATAAAACAAAAAATATACATAAGTAAATAATCATGATAAAGCACTTTTGAATATATATATATATATATATATATATCTTGAATTAAATGAATAATTTAATCGTAAAATTCAACGGTGATCCAACATCCATAAATGGTACGCCTCATTTGGGAGTTCGCACCATTCACTAGTTGGACTAGGTCCCACCTAATTGTTAACATAACAACCAACGTTTTCAATTTTAGCCTTGCGATTTTAATTAACAAGAACTCTTGGGAGGATATCAAATAAGACCACATTGAGTGTGTTACCAAGATATCGACCTTCAATATTTTCTCTCACAAAAATCCCTCATTTGAGAGTAGATCTCGTTTGAGTCAATTTGTCTAGTCTATCCTTGGAAGGAAGTATCTTGCTAAATTCCATTCATGGATATCCCTTAGGGGGTTATCACATAAAACATAAAGCTCAACTAACCTTGGAGGCCATAGGTGTTTCAAAACACCTTCTCCCACTCAAT
Organism: Dipteronia sinensis; assembly: GCA_033220585.1. Lineage (NCBI taxonomy): Eukaryota > Viridiplantae > Streptophyta > Magnoliopsida > Sapindales > Sapindaceae > Dipteronia > Dipteronia sinensis. The sequence goes on along the minus strand of CM065637.1, from coordinate 68,521,940 downwards.
TATTTAAGGCGTGTGATTAAATTCCATAGAATGATTTACCAAATTATCTATATGCCAATTTAGATACCTAAATCATTCAATACATGTTTATACCAAAAGAGATATATGAGTGGCACTCCTATTCTATATGACATGTTATCATACAACAACAAATATTGTAATATTTACGAAAATAAATAAATAGCTACAATTTTGCTCCATCCTAGAAAAGCAAGTAAATTACATTTGTTTAGAATACGAAAACTGCTTTCTTGGAGAACAAGTCTGCATGCGGCCATCGTCCGTTTGCCCACCCATTGGCTGCCTCCTATGGGTGTGCGCACCCCACAACCCCATAAAGGGCTGCCGTGTGCAGCCCATACCACAACAATCGTAGTTGCGTGCTAATTTGCACGCACGATTGTCGCTATGGCGCGCACAGTACCAAACTTGTTCCGGTTGCTTCCAATTTTTCAAATCTTCGAATCTTCGATACTTGAATATATTATAGCATAATTTTAAACAATAAATTACTGCAGTTTTTTAATTACAATATTAAAATAAAAATAACTTAGCAACTACCAAGAATGAATTATGGCGATAATAGACCACCATTCTTGTTACAATCCGATAACAAAATTACATTAAAATTCTAGGATCAAAATTGGGCAATAACAAATCACTTTATAACAACATATATAAATCCATACATTCCAATGTAATTATATATGAGAATACCTAGAGTGTCATCTCTTTCTAAAACATGCATAATCACAATTAAAGAAATAGATTCACGTATTTATATACATCAATTAATCAAGGGTACAACTAGGCTCTGATATCAATTGTATGGAAAAATGCGTGCATGCAGCGAAAGCGGGACTAAAATAGTTTTAGTATATTTAAAAAAAAATTCCTTTAAAGAAGAAGACCTTAACCCTTTGATTAAGTGATATATAAAAAGTTTATTGTACCTTTGTAGCGTGGACCTGATTTGAAGTTGCGTCAGTGATATACCGTAAGAACTTCCAATCCAATCACGAACGTGAATCACCTAGGAGCGTAGTCTCCCTTTCTTTGAATTGTGTACCTAAGGATGGATAACTAAAAAAATACTTTTTCTTTTTCGTTAGTCACAAAAACTTCCAAGAGATAACAAAGAATGTTCCGTTCACTTTTGAATTCTTAATCTCTTGATCGAAATTCGCGTGAACCTAATTCGAAATTATGCACAAAGCCTTTTGATGTAAAAGCTATTAGTGCACTATCGAAATAAAACGTTCTCTTCTCTCTTTTCTTCTTGGCCGAATTCTCACACTAGTCTAAGGGATGGATTCTATTTTTCAAGCTAAAGAAAAATAACTCTCAAGCAAGCCTTAGGGTTTTGGCTGAATTTCACTCTATGTTATATAGTGGCCGAAATTCTTGCCCTAAACTATTTAGGGTTGGCCGAAAATCCCTTTCCTTTTATTTTAGGGTTGGCTGAATTCATTGATAGTCTTTTAGGTAATAACCGAAATCCTCTACCAAAAAGGATTTGTATTTCCATAAAAGACTCCTATCAATCTGTTTCAATTCAAACCCTAATCCAACTCTTTAGTGTATTTGTGACTATATCATAAACTTCCTAATTTGACTAGATAAATAAATTCATTTTTATGTATCTACTTGCCAAATAAAGTCTTTAATATTTATTATACTACCAACAATAGTATAATACTAAGAAACATATTTCCTAGTTAGAAAAAGATTTTGATTCTTAATTAAATAATTAATCAATCAATTAATTACTTTCCATTTAATTAAATAAATAAAAATTATAATAGGCTATTATATTTAGCCTTGCCGCCCAAGTCCATATATGGGCATATATATTGTTTTTCCTATTTTATTAAATCTATTGGACCTTAATAAAAGGCACACATGTGAACTAGGCCCATTTTTACTAAAAGAAAAAAGTCCACATGCCTTAATACAATTCTAAATGGACCCATAACTAGTCCAATAGAATATATCAAATGATCCATGCAAGTCCGTGTGGATTAGGGATCTTGGCGGGCTATCTAAATTTAAGCTCCAATAGACATAACCTAATCACAATCAACAAATGATTCACTTTGGTCTGATCTATAAATTTTAGTTCATTCCACTAAAAACAAAAATTGAACTCTTAAATAAAGACAGAATAAGTATATGTTTCTCATTCATACCCTAGACAATCTTATTGGAGATAATGTATCCTCGTGAATAATATCAGTAATCGCCAAGAGCTCATAGACAGCCTATAGCTCTTCTAGTTATCATATTTTCTCATATGACCACGTTTTGAACTTGGATATTTTGACTTCTCCAGAAGCCATATTTCAATATACACTATTGAAAACTCAACATTAAGATTTAATATCCAATACCTCAAAACATCCATATGATAATATTATACTCTCATTTAATAAATGGAGCCACGATGTCCATTTCTATAAATGAAGTCCTCTAACTATTAACAAATGAATACCACTAAACTATCGAGGATAGACTATGCTATATAATCGTACTCATTGATAGCTCAAATGATAACACTTGCAACCATAGGTCCATCATTTATCTCAAGATTAAGATAGATTCTCCAATTGTCCTCATAGGTCATGCATTGTATGCCATTTATCACACTCCACACTTGCACATTGTGCACAATACTTAGTGTCTTGAGTTTGCTTGGAAAAGAGAATTTTCTCTTTTAGCGCGGCCCAGACCGCTTAGCAAGCTCTGCTTGCACTGCGGCATACAGAGCGATATACCTCAATAGGGTCATGCTTTTTGTACCGCGTCCTGTGCACATGCATGCACAGTGGTCCCTGCCGCGGTAAACATCAGTTGGACTCTGTTGCCTAGACCGCATCCTGTGCTCATGCACGCACAGCGGTCCTTGCCGCGATGTTGTCCAGACAGTGCACTGATGTGTGTACCGCGGTCTGGACACTTGCCCGCGACGCGGTCCAGCCAGCGTTATTGACGGGATTTTTGCCCTACGTTCAAAACGACGCAGTTTTGACTAGGGCTCATATATATATGTTATCTCTTCTTCCTTGCTCGTTTTTTCAGTTCAAGAAGCCATTTTTAGAGAGTCCAAGCTTCCTTAAGAGAGAGAAACTCCCAAGAACACACCTTTACTCAACCAAACTCCAATCCATGTACATTTAGCTTCCTTCAAGCAACATCTTACCATGAATTCATCTTGCTTTTGTTGACTAGGTAACTTGAACATGTTCTAAATCTCCATTGCATCTTCTATGTTCATGTATGCCTAGGTTTAGCTCTTTTATGTGTATTTAATGCATATTTTTATGTTTAATGACATTTATAACATGATTGAGTTGTTTTTTGTTGGTTGAGAACATTGATAATTGATAGCTATTATTTAGGACCATTTTGCCCTTTAGCTAAATCTTCATGCATTTGCATTTAGATATTAATATCTAGGATTTGCATTTATTGACATCTTTAAATCCCTAGATAAGCACTTGGTGTAGTCTAGCATTAATTGCATGATAGAATATTGTCACATATTCACATAGGTTGCTTTATCTCTTCATTGATTGTTAAGCTTTGTACCTAAGTGGATTAGTGCACAAGCTTGTTGGTTTAGGATCACTATTGAAGGCCCGTTGGCTAGAGTGAAAGGGTTAGTGACCAAGTATGGTGTGACTTGAGGTCAACCTAAGTTGTAAACTTTCATTCAAATAGTGGATTTGAGGACCATGTGTGGCTAGAAAGATAGCCCGTGAGTTTTTCCCAGTTGGAGGGTTTCTCACGTAAATCAATCCTTGTGTTTTATTATTTTCCACATGTTTATTTTTGATTGGTTGATTTCTAATATGGGGTAGCATTATTAAAATTGATTAAGTTGAAAAGTTGGTAATAAATCAACTAAAACCTATTCATCCCCCCTCTAGGTTAGTAGACACACGCTTTATAGTATTTTCAATTGGTATCAAAGCAGGTTCCTAGATATATTTAGGTGAACGTTGCTCTTTGTGTGTCTTGCATTTTGTTTGGTGTTTGTTGCATACATTAACATTCATCTCATTCATACCCAAACACTATGTGTGGGAACAGAGGTGGACATGAGAGAGCTTCTAACACAAGACCTCATTTGTTCACCGGAGTAAACTATGCCTCTTGGAAAGGAAAGATGGAATCTTACATTTGCCAAATAAATGAGAGAGCCTGGATGGAAATTAAAGATGGCTACACTCCTCAAAAAGACTCTTGCAGACGAAAGTGTAGTTCCCAAGCCAAAGTCAGAATGGTCAACTCAAGAGTTCGAAGCATCCAAGTGGAACAACAAGGCCATGCCTGCCATTCTTTGTGTAATGGATGACAATCAATATAAATTGATCCAAACAACTAGAATTGCAAAAGAGGCATGAGAGATCTTAGAGACGGCCCATGAAGAAACCGAGGTGGTCAAGGACTCCAAGCTTCAAGTCCTCCAAACATAATTCGAGCAAATTAGAATGGAGGATCATGAGTGCTTCAACGATTTTCAAGTGAAGTTGATGGACATCGTCAATCAAAGCCATCAACTAGGCGATCCTTACTCGGATAGGAGGATCAAGCAAAAAATCATGAGGTCGCTTCCCGAAAGGTTCGAATCTAAGGTGACAGCACTTGAAGAGAATATTGACTTCAAGAACATGAAGCCAAGTGAAGTAATTGGAAGGCTTCTAGCCTATGATTTAAGAAAGAGCCATACACCCTCACCACCTAAGAAGCAAAAGAGCATAGCCTTGAAGACCTCCAAAGTAGAGAAAGAAGAAGATGACTCGGATGAGGAGATGGCTCTCATGGTGAAAAGATTCAAGAAGTTCATCAAGTTTGAGAAAAAGCGATTTGGATCCAGAGGAAAGGAAATGAAGAAGAATACTCATTTCAAGAAGTTTGACTCAAGTGAGGACAAGCCCACAAGAAAAGGGATTCAATGCTTCGAATATATTGGCTTTGGACACATCTCCACGAATTGTGGCAATTTAAAGAACAAGAACAAAGGAAAGGCTATGGCCGCCACGTGGAGCGATTGTGATGACTTGGAAGAAGAAGGAGAATCCTCGGATGATGAGGACCATGTAGCAAACTTTATTGCCTTCCCATCTTCTCTCAAGAGTAAGGAAGCAATAGATGATGAAGAGGAAGAGAAACAAAGTGAAGATGACTCAAGTGATGGTGACTCTTAGTCCCATTCAACAAATATGGATGTAGGAGGAATGGATCTTGAAGGGTTCATTGAGCATTTTCAAATCTCAAGATTGAAGATGAAGAAAGAGATTCAAAGGCTAAATGGAGAGAATCTCAAGCTATCTACTGAAGTTACTCACCTAAATGGAGAAGTGAAGATAACAAAAAGAAATGAGGAATTGATTGAAAATGAGCTTGAAGAAGCAAGAGAGATCATTGCTAAGATGACCTCAAGCATGAGGAAACTTGACCACATGTTGGGAGTTGGCAAGAGGCTAGGTGATAAGAAAGGTCTTGGCTATGAAGATGACAAGGAGACCTCATCCTCAAGCAAGACCGTGTTTGTCAAGATCTTGGACATCAAAGAACCTCCACCCCCACAACATCCTAGGAAGAAGATTGAACTAAGAGAGTGCTCTAAGGATTCCCAAGTTAAGGTGGCACAACGGAAACAAGCTCAAGCTCAATCAACAAAGGTTTATCAAGGAAGTTTTCCTCAACCCAAATACCACCAAGCCAAGAAGCAATTCATGCAAGCTCAACCAATGAAGAAATCTACTCTAACTCCACAACCAAGAAGGAGAGAACAAATTCAAAAAGCTCATTTGTACTCCCAAAGGAATGGTATGATCTCATATTTCATTCCTACATGTCACTTTTGTGGTGTTGATGGTTATATTAGACCAAATTGCTTTAAGTATATTGACATGTGTAGAACTAGAAGCATGATTGAAAGAAGTAGGGCTAGAGCCACAATGCATGTTCCTAGGAAACATAGAGCCAATTTGCATGATCCTAGGAAATCTAGAGCCAATGTGACTAAAACCACTAGGAGAGAGAGCATTTCACTTAGGTGGATTAGAAAAGATGAATACTTTTGCCATATGGCTCAAATTGCCTTGAAGGCAAATGCCTCTAACACTTGGTGTTTGGATAGTGGGTGCTCTAGGCACATGACGGGGAACAAGAGTTTATTTGAATCTCTTGTAATGGAGGATGGAGGATTTGTCACCTTTGGTGATAGATCTAGAAAGAAAGTTATAGGGAAATGAACCATTTCCATTCCCGATTTACCCTTCTTGTCCAATGCTTTACTTGTTGATGGCTTGTAAGCCAATCTTATGAGCATTTCTCATCTTAATGATGATGGACTCTCCATCTTGTTTAACAAAAATGATTGTTCTATTTTAATGCCAAATGGACAAACCTTGCTAAAAGAAAAGAGATCTAGTGACAATTGCTATTGTCTTGAAGCTAGTGTTATCTCTTGTAATATGTCCAAGTGTGAGAAAGTTGAGTTGTGGCATCAAAGACTTGGCCACATGAACTATCAAGATTTGAGGATCTTATATAAGTTCAAGGTTGTACGAGGCCTCCTTAAGCTTGGGAAGAAAGTCGAAGGTGTTTGTAGATCTTGTCAACAAGGAAAACAAACCAAAAGCATGCACAAGAAAGGCAAGTATCTCGCCACAAAGGAGCCACTAGAGCTTCTACATATGGACCTTATGGGTCCCATGCAAACCGAAAGTCTCCGTGGCAAGAGATACATTTTTGTTTGTGTTGATGATTTCTCTAGATTTACATAGACATATTTTCTCAGAGAAAAATCTGAAACATTTGAAAATTTTAAAATGCTTTCACTAAAATTCAAAATGAAAAGAACTCACACATTAAAGCATTAAAAGAATTAGGAGTGACCATGGGAAGGAATTTGAAAATGCTTGTTTTGAAAGCTATTATAATAGCTTTGGCATTTCCCATGAATTCTCGGCACCTCGAACTCCTCAACAAAATGGGGTTGTAGAGAGGAAGAATAAGGTCCTTCAAGAGATGGCCAGTGTGATGTTTCTTAGCAACAATGTCCTTAGGAACCTTTGGGCCGAGACCGTCAATATGGCTTGCTACATAGGAAATAGAGTCTTCCTAAGGCGCGGTACTAGGCAAACCTCCTATGAATTGTGGAAGGGTAGGAAGCCAAATGTTAGCTACTTTCACTCATTTGGAAGCAAATGCTACATACTTAATGACCGTGATCAACTTGGCAAGTTTGATGCCAAAAGTGATGAGGGAATTTTTATTGGCTATGCCCTTAATAGTAAGGCTTACCGAGTATTCAATTTGAAAACTCATAGTGTCATGGAATCATCATATGTTGTTATAGATGATTGTATGCTTAGAATTACTAACCATGAAGAGGAGGTTGATGTGGTTCATGATTCTCCGTTGGAGAAATATGGTGAGACTTCTATTGATGTGAAGTCAAATCAAGATGAAGAGGTTACTCAACCTCTTCATAGAGATCCATCTTTGGACTCCAAAGAACCCACTCCATGGGTTAGACATCTCCACAACAAGAATGATATTCTTGGAGATGTGAATGAGGGTGTTAGGACTAGGGGTCAAATAGCAAATCAAATTAGCTAAACTTGTTACACCTCTCAAATTGAACCCAAAAAGGTTGATGAACACTTGAATGATGAGTTTTGGGTTCTTGCCATGTAAGAAGAGCTAAACCGATTTGAAAGAAATGAGGTTTGGACTTTAGTTCCTAGACCCAAGGACACTAATGTCATAGGCACCCAAATAGGTGTATAGGAACAAGTCGGATGAGAATGGCAACATTGTGCGCAACAAGGCTAGACTTGTGGCACAAGGATACTCTCAAATTGAGGGTATTGACTTTGAGAAGACTTTTGCTCCGGCTGCCCGCCTTGAGTCCATAAGGCTTCTCTTGTCCATATCATGTGTGCACAAGTTCAAATTGCATCAAATGGATGTTAAGAGTGCCTTCCTAAATGGCTTCTTACATGAGGAAGTGTTTCTTGAGCAACCCAAGGGGTTTGTGGATCCACACCACCCCAATCATGTCTATCGCCTCAAGAAGGCTTTATATGGGTTGAAACAAGCACCGGGGGCTTAGTATGCGTGCCTCACTCAATTTCTTGTTGACAATGACTACACTAGAGGTAGTGTTGACAAGACTTTATTCATCAAAAAGAACAAAGATGAACTTTTCATAGCTCAAATCTATGTTGATGATATTGTTTTCGGCTCCACCAACAAATCCAAATTCCAACAATTTGTTGATGTCATGTCTCATGAGTTTGAGATGAGTCTTGTTGGGGAACTCAATTACTTTCTAGGTTTGTAAATCAAGCAATTGCATGATTGGATTTTCATATCCCAAGCTAAGTATGCTAAGAACCTAGTGAAGAAGTTTGGCCTTGAGAATGCCAAACGTTGTGACACACCCATGAGTACCACATTGAAAGTAAGCAAGGATGCTAGTGGCAAGAGTGTGAACCAAAGTCTATGTCGTGGCATGATTGGTAGCTTGCTTTACTTGACCGCAAGTAGGCCCGATGTAGCCTTTAGTGTGTGTGTGTGTGTGTGTGTGTGTGTGTGTGTGTGTGTGTGTGTGTGTGTGTGCTAGGTACCAAGCGGATCCCAAGGAATCCCATCTCTTATCAGTGAAGAGAATTATTTGATATATGAATGGGACATCCAACTATGGGATATGGTACTCTTTTGACACTAATGCTAGCTTAGTTGGCTTTAGTGATGCGGATTGGGCAAGGAATTATGATGATAGGAAGAGTACATCGGGCGGTTGCTTCTTTCTAGGCAATAACTTGATCTCATGGTTTTGCAAGAAGCAAAATTACATCTCTCTATCCACAGCTGAAGCAGAATACATAGGCTCTGGGAGTGCTTGCACACAACTCCTTTGGATGAAGCAAATGCTTGTGGATTACGACTTTGATCAAGGTACTCTAACCCTTTATTGTGATAACATGAGTGCAATTAACATTTCAAAGAATCCGGCTCAGCACTCTAGGACAAAGCATACATACATTAGGCATCACTTCATTAGACAGCTAGTTGAAAACAAATGCATTGCACTTGAACATGTTGGCACAAATGATAAACTAGCGGATTTATTCACAAAACCCTTAGATTTAACTAGGTTCATGGCACTTAGTAGGTCTATTGGGATTTGTCATATGTCTTGATACGCTTTGGTGATTGACCCCATCTGGGGAGCTCAAGCAAAGAGAGCAACTTTGCATAGTTGCAATGAGAAAAAATTTGATTAACATTATGCTTATTTATTAATTGCTTGAGCATTTTGATTGTGCATATGTATGACTATATGACTTTTTATTCAATAAGTGTGCTATTTGCTTTGTTTGTAATCCATATCACATTTATGTTCAAACGTGCATTTTTGGACTAGGAGAATTGATTGGGAAGTACAATTGAATGACCTATAATTTATCTCCATGACATGTGAACTTGTTTTTGACATGCTTAAATATTATGCATGAGTTATGTATGGGCAAATGTGTGTGGAAGCAACTTGACAAGGCTAAACTTAATAAGGACTTTATGTCCATGCAATAAATAAGGATATCTCATCCAATTTAGCCTTGTCTCTTTTCTTAATGGTTGAACAAGACAACAACCAATAAGGATTCTATATCCATTCTCAATAAGGATTTAATATTCATGTCTTGATTGGCCATTAAGGATTGACATGGTTGCTTGTGTGTGCTATAAGTTTTTAAAGCTATATCTTGTTTAATTATGGCAAAAGGTACAAATTGGTTTGAATTCCTTTGGAAACTTTTGATGTTCACTTTGTAAAATACCATTTGCTTGAACCTTGATGTTGCATGTCTTGCATCCTAAGCAACAATTTCACACATTTCTTTTAAATAAAACCTCATTGATTCTCTTTCAATTAATTGAGTTGCATAAGGTTGTTGTATATGATTATGCACTCATCTTGCAAATAGCTCTCTTTGCTAAAGTGACCCGTTTGGGGAAAGCTCCCTTGCCTATCTAGTGACAAAAAGGGGGAGTAGTGTGGCATTGCATATTTGGAGAAATTGTCTTGTTGAGGGGGAGTAATCCATTTAGGGGGAGCATTCCATTTAGGGGGATCATTTGCATTTTCATTACTAATTGCATGTTGGCATGCTTTCTTTATTATCTCTCTTGATCACCTCACATACACTTGTCTTGGAAAGTGTAGTCTCATTGTTTTGTAGGGATGGTTATTCTACAAGTGCTTGAAGATTTGAAGACCTAGATCTAGGTATCTATTTGTAATGTAGAATATTTTTTGTTGACCTCTTGTTTTTTATCTTTATTTGTGAGGATGAATTGTGAGTGATGGTTTTGTCACGAAATAGCCAGAGGGGGAAATTGTAAGTTCCTCATATTTTTTATTGGCTCATTTCGTTGACAAACCATATTGGGGATTTATTATGTAAGGGTAGACTAGGCCTCATTATGTGTGATCAAGCTTCAAGAACATCATCTTTGTCAAGAGCACTTCAAAGGTATATCGCATGCTTAACGCTCTTTGAAGAGATCTAGTTACACACATCACTTGCATGCATTATATTATTGTTTACATGCAATTAAATGATGCATTGTATGCCATTTATCACACTCCACACTTGCACAATGTGCACAATGCTTAGTGTCTTGAGTTTGCCTGGAAAAGAGAATTTTCTCTTTTAGCACAACCCGGACCGCTTGGCAAGCTCTGCTTACACCACGGCATACAGAGCAATATACCTCAGTAGGGTCATGCTTCTTGTACCGTGTCATGTGCACATGCATGCACAGCGGTCCCTGCCGCTGTAAACATCAGTTGGCCCATGCTGCCTAGACTACGTCATGTGCTTATGCACGCACAGCGGTCATTGCCGCGATGTTATCCAGACGGTGCATTGCTGTGTGTATCGCGGTCTGGACACTTGCCCGCGAAGCGGTCCAGCCAGCGGTATTGATGGGATTTTGTGCCCTAAGTTCAAAACGACACGGTTTTGACTAGGGCTCCTATATATATGTTCTCTATTCTTCCTTGCTCATTTTTGTGAGTTCAAGAAGCCATTTTTAGAGAGACCAAGCTTTCTTAAGAGAGAGAAACTCCCAAGAACCCACATTTACTCAACCAAACTCCAATCCATGTGCATTTAGCTTCCTTCAAGCATCATCTCACCATGGATTCATCTTGTTTTTGTTGACTAGGTAACTTGAACATGTTCTAAATCTCCATTGCATCTTCTATGTTCATGTATGCCTAGGTTTAGCTCTTTTATGTGTATTTAATGCATATCTTTATGCTTAATGACATTTATAACATGATTGAGTTGTTGTTTGTTGGTTGAGAACATTTATAATTGATAGCTATTATTTAGGACCACTTTTCCCTTTAGTTAAATCTTCATGCATTTGCATTTAGATATTAATATCTAAGATTTGCATTCATTGACATCTTTAAATCCTTAAATAAGCACTTGGTGTAGCCTAGCATTAATTGCATGATAGAATATTGTCACATATTCACATAGGTTGCTTTATCTCTTCATTGATTGTTAAGCTTTGTGACTAAGTGGATTAGTGCATAAGTTTGTTAGTCTAGGATCACTATTAAAGGCTCGTTGGGTAGAGTGAAAGAGTTAGTGACCAAGTATGGTGTGACTTGAGGTCAACCTAGGTTGTAAACTTTCATTCAAATAGTGGATTTGAGGACTGTGTGTGACTAGAAAGATAGCCTATGAGTTTTGGCCAGTTGGAGGGTTTCTCACGTAAATCAATCCTTGTGTTTTATTGTTTTCCACGTGTTTATTTTGGATTGGTTGATTGCTAATATGTGGTAGCATTATTAAAATTGATTAAGTCGAAAAGTTGGTAGTAAATCAATTAAAATCTATTCACCCCCCCCCTCTAGGTTAGTAGACACATGCTTTATAGTATTTTCAAAAACTATAAATGCTATAAGATTTGTTAAAACAAAAATTACTTTATTAATATGAAAATATTGTCAAATACAATATTACACTCTTGTTATTGAGCATAACCCTAACATAAAGGTCAGGTCAACAAGTGGCCTTACTTGCCTATCGGGATCTTTTCGCCTAAGGACCGGAACTCCTGGAGTAGGAATGTCAGGTACCCTAAATCACCTATATATAAGGAGCTGGTGCACAAATGGCCTTAATTGCCTACCAGGATCTTTTCGGCTAAAGACCGGGACTCCTGGAGCAGAAATGCCTTTTACCATGATTCGCCTATATATGGAGACATGGTGCTAAAATGGCCTCACTTGCCTACCTGGTGTTAGCGATCATTTCTAACAAAAGTCTGATGCGTGAACCCTCCAAGAGGGAATCTAGAACCAAACAAAGGCCAGCGATCATTTCTAACAAAAGTCTGATGCGTGAACCCTCCAAGGAGGAATCTAGCACCAAACAAAGGCCATTTAATTACAGTCCAAAACAACTTAAGAAAATTCCCAAATGCCATGGGTTGGATGCACTCAGGGGACTAACTCCAAAACCATTCTAGAAAAAGCGAAGATTATATGCCTACCAGGATCTATACTTCCAGTAATCTTAAATGTGGTTCTAGGATATCATCGAGGGACCAGAACCAGATCCTAACAGAATCTAACATGCACACATGAGGCAAGTCTCGATCCCCTGGTAGCCCAGTCAATCTCGCATTGCTCTCTCCAGAGCACTAGAAATCTTACTAGGTTCTTCCAGAACCCTAGTGTTAGTTGAAGCGGAGCAAGTTGAAGGGTGTAGAGCGTCATGCAAAGAGTAGGATGAAATGGTAGCCTAACCCCACACTCGAAGGCAGCTACATGAATGGGAAACTAGTCTAGGGGAGGGGAGTAGATATCATACCCCTGGTATGGAATAGTCAGAGAGATGTTGGAAGGGATCTTGTAGTCCCTCCTCAGACGATCAATCATATCGATAGTGTATGTGGAGTTGGGGACTCACCGGAATTCGTTAGGGAGGGTAAGAATCCCACTGCTATGACTGCGACATCTCTAACAGAATGGGCCCCTCCTCCTATCTCGTCGACCACGACTACCGAGTCCTCGTCAAGAACATCGACCGCATATCATGATTATTGCTGAAACCCACCCCGATAGCTGTATGCATGTTGGAGTGGTGGCATTGGATCGGGGGTGGAGGGAGCTCTCAATGCCATCATCACCATCTCGAGCTCTCTTCCTTCTAAGAGACAGGTTCGAACTAACAGTCGAGTCACCATCACCGTACTCAAAGATTTTATCAAGACTAACAGTCGACATTGTGAGAGATTGAGCAGACGAAAGAAAAAGAGAGAATAGGGTTTTTTGAGTGCTGGGGATTTTTCTTTCAACAAAAGGAAATAATGTGGGTAAAGAAATGGGGAGTGAGGTATTTATAAGGAAAGGAAGGAAAGGTGTTTTTAATGAGGTGAAATAATCAAAAAAGTGAGAATAAACGTGTGTCGCAAAAACCTCTCATTTAAAACAGCAGACTTCATCTTGCTTGACACATGGAAGACTCATTAATTATAACGTCCTAGAAGCAAATTTATTTGCAGATAGTGGTTTCCAACGAGGAAGGACAAGAAAAATCCTTCAAGTGCTATAAGATATCATGACTCCAACCTCAACCAGGTACATGTGTTCAAGTTAAGGGGGGACTTCTGCTAACAGCCCAAAAAAGTAAGGGTCTAAGGATGGATTTTCTCTCCTCACTAAGATTGTTTGGTATAGAAGGACGCCACAGGTAGCACTAGGAAAACCCATGAAAAAACTGAGACTAGTCTACCTACAGCAACCACGTGTAAACCAAGACCGGGATCGGTGTTACCCGGTTCCCCGGTACTAAGAAATGTTAAAGTCAAAGCCCGGAAAGTGCCGATACTACACCGCACCGGTTTTCTGATACCTAAGAGCACAGGTACCACGGTACATGGTACTCGGTACCCCAATACCATAGCTCCCTCCTTTGACAGGTCGACCGAGTACTACCCGCTCACTCAGCGTGGAGAACAACAGTAGGGAACGCCCTAACACGTCATAGGAAACACTACCCTGAAAGGAAGAACCGATACACCAATGAGTAGGGATGGGCATTTCCCCCACGGGGCCCCATCCCCATTTGCCCCCACTCCCATTTGGGGGGAAATTTTTCCCCCAAATGGGGTTTGGGGTGGGATGGGGATGGGGGGACCTACCCCCACCCCATTTCCCCATTTCTTTAAATGGGGGTGGGCTCATACCCCCATTTCCCCATATGTATATATATATATATTTATATATTTTTAATATTATTTTAAAAAAAAATAACTTTAACTTTATTATTTATGGTTCCACCACTAATTGACTACCTGACAGTTGAATGTACGAAGTTTTTTTATGAATTTGTTTAGACTTTTATGTGAAATACTAAATTACTATAGTTATTTCTATTAATTTTGGACAATTATATGGATTGGATATCGAAACATGGTGATTGGAATGATTGAATTTCGAATCCAGAATTATAAATTTCGGATTTCAGATTGAAAAATATTAGAATTAGAAATGGAGGAAATTGGGGAAATGGGGGACGGGGTGGGGGCAGGGGAAGCTCCCCCCAAACACCCTCATCCACACTTCCCCCAAATGGGGTTTGGGGGCGGGGATGGGGGGAGGTTTCAGAAATGGGGATTGGGGTGGGGGGACTCTCCCCCGCCCTAATGGGCCCCCACGCCCATCCCTACCAATGAGTCAACCTAGAACAAGACCACGTCCAAAGCGAAGCCTACAGTAACCTCCAACTAAAAGAAAAGAAAGTTGACATCTCCCACCATTCGCAAGCGCCGTTAACAGAGACAGTCAACTTTATGAAATCCTACCAAAATGGAAGCTATTTACTTGATTCAAGGGACAATTCATGTGCTTAACCAAAGCCACCATCAAATCAAAATCAGTGTTCCTTTGATTGCTAACTGATTGATCAAATTAAACAAAATGGACAACGAGAATCGATGCCTATAAATATTACAAAGCTCTCCCTTATAAGGGGATTCATCTTTTCTACACAAAAATACATACATCTTCACCTATCAAGCCATGTTCTACTTATCGACTAACATGAATTCTCCATCGCCTACAGTGTCAAAAATACTTTGCCTGAGTTCCCTATACAACCCCATTGTATCGCTAAATTATGTACCATATTGTATTATTATCTTCCAGAAGATGTATAAAAGAATTGTCACATATTGCAATCCTATTTTGATTAACATCTCGATCGATTCCTACTTGTTCTTATCAAGAATTTTACCAGTACCAGATGGTACCCTTCCAACTGTGACCTACCAGGTCGCGGTTTAAAAGTGTTAGCTAGAAATTCTCACGTTGCAATTTTTAGGTTAACAACAGGTTTTCATATTCAATCATAACTTCATATTGTATAAAAATTAGTAAATATTGGTTGAAATCAGGATCCAAAGACCATTAAATTAAAAAAAAACATGTTAAAAAACCCCCCATTAAGCTCATTAGGCCCATTAAGGCCCAAAACTGAATTGAACCGAACTGAACCGACACTACAAGAAAAAAGTGTAATAGCGACAAAATCTTTAACAACAATCAAATATTTGTCGCAAGAAAGCACTTGTAGTGAGGAAAAGCAAACTTCAATACTAGAGAATTGTTGCAACAATATCTTTAACAACAATCAAATATTTGTTGCTAGAAAGTACATTTTGTAAGGGAAAGCGAATTTCATTACTATAGAAATCAGTTCTTGAGACAATATATATCGTTGTTATAACATAGCTATAGTGACAATATATTTTATGTTGCTGAATATATCATTTTAATGACAATCAATATCATTGTTACAACGTAGTTATAGAGATGTTAAATTTTTCGTAGCTGCATTGGGTGTTCTAACCAAGCAAACAATTAATATCTTGATTCTATCGTTAAAGATACATTCTAGAAACAAATATAATTCGTTACTTAAGGTTTTAATAATAATTTTAAAATTAACACTACAACTAAATTGAGATATAAGGACAAAAAAATAAAACCGTCTCTAAAATGTGCAAACCCAACGAGACTTTTAGGGACGAAAAAAATCTTAATTGGTTTTTTTTTAAGTTGTTCAAACTAAGAGACACGTTAATAATTCAATTACCATGTAAATTAGGAATTTGAGTCTTACATTTGTTCATTAAATCGCAAGATGTAGAGAAATATATCCCCCTGTAGTGAGAGATGCATTTCGAATTATGCTTACTACAATTCATGTCACTAGTCTTCTATAGACCCCAAACTCGAATATATATGACTTAAAAAATATAATTTTATCAAATGTTCCAATAAATATTTTTTAATATATATCTGTCGTAGAAATCAAAATTTTGATTAGTGGAATGAATTTAAATTTATCTTAACAAGTTCTTTTTTCTAACAACTCATATAGGTTATATATAAATATTGTGTAATTGTTAACAAATTAAATCTTGTAATCAAGCGGTAAAGGTTTACCACTTTGACTTGAGGTTGCAAGTTCAATTCCTAATAATGACAATTAATTATCATGTGTGGGGTAGGGTGGTGTTGTGCTTGGGAGGGATAGAACGGGCAGGCGTTGAGCCTTGATCCCACAAAGGTGGGGTTGGAATGGTGTTGTGCTTGGTAGGGATAGTAGAACGGGTGAGCATTGATCGGATTAATTTTCAAAGTTTGAACATTGTTTTGGTGATAGTAAATATCGTCGTTAAAATATCTATATAGTAATGATATATATTTCGTTGCTAATACATATCGTTTTGGCGATAATAAATATTTTCGTTATAATATATTTACTGTCTAATCGTTTTTACGACAATGGATTTCGTCGTAAGAACAATACACTTGCGACGAAATCATTTTCGCCGCTACAAGATATCTCTTGTCACGCCAAGTAATCATGCTTACACATGATCTGTAGTAACGAAAATGAATTTTATGGTTGATTTCCATTCTAATGCGATGAACATTGTGACGGAATTTTTTTACTGTTAAAATCCTTTTACGACGACTGGAAGGATATGGTGACAATTTTGGTTGGTTGCTATTGGACATTTTTCTTGTAGTGCTAACCGATAAAAACTAGTTCAGTTTTGTTCGGTCGCTAAATCTTAATCGGTTTAAACCGGTTTCGTTTTTTAAAAACCGAAATATTTTCAGTTCAGTTCGATTTTACTCAAAACCGACCCGAACCGAACTATGCCCACCCCTAGCAATGAGTATGCATATAACGTGGCTATGTGGTACAACAATCCGACTCTATCATTTGTACCTCTCTATCAATAATCAATCAATTATCATAGAGAACATAAATTTCTACTTGGAATATCTATCCAAATATGCCATTTCGGTTCTCTCCTTACCACCCAATTTTTCGATATCCGATTACTAGATTATATGGTTGTATATGTTGTTAGCAAATTGATCGCTACGCGTAAGCATTACTGGATAGCCTCAAACAAACGATAAATAATGTATATGTAGAAAAATAAGATGGAAGAAGAAAATAAATATAATCACACACAAAACACATGATTTAAGTGGAAACCTAAAAATATGGAAAAAAACCATAGCCGTTAGGACGATAAGAGAAATAATCCACTATGTAGCAAATTTGTATAACTACACACTCAAGATTCTTTCTCTGAACCCCAAAACCAATTACCACAATGCGTACATCTTTGCTCTACACTCTGAATCTAGGCATTAGTCACACCAATAACATAAAATTACAATTTATTTATGCTAGAGCACTAGGGAGTTTAAGACCTACAGGGAAACCATTTTCTTCACGCACAAGACTTCTTGTTCCACGTAAAGTCCCTCATTTACGTACAAAACTTTCTTGTTCCTCATGAAGACAAACCCTTTTCCTTTTTGCACAAGAACTTCCCAAAAGAAAACCTTTCATAATTTGCCCAACTTTCCTAATCCTTGCAAAAAAACGCCATTACTGTAGTCTGTGCTGCGGTTTGCAACCCACAGCCTGTACCGCGGAATATCACTGGAAACGACTGCTCAGACTACCGCGGTCTGCACCGTGTTGATCTTACAGGAATTGACCGTGGTCCGCACCATTGTTGGTGCACCACGGTTCCTTCTGAAAACTGATTCTTTAGCTTCTTCTTCAGTCTCCTAGCCTCCCTCAAACACAATCTCCAACTTCAAATCGTTTACCATATCTTCAGGAAGTTTCCGTTTTGGTTGAGTCTCGTTTGGTAATCATAGGAATACAAGTCATACCTAACAGTCCTCCCTTATGGTAAGAATTCACAAAACCTTCGTCCACAGCTACGACTCTCAACATCGAGAATCAACATACCCCACTAGAAGGTATAACCACTTAGAAACAAACCATCCAAAGATTTCTTCTGGCACATATCGATATAATCTGCTGAAATTGTGGTGCAACTCCTCATGTTAGATTTTCAGGGAGTTCATTATCCATCAACATCATTGTCCACCACACACCTTTCATAACCCTCTAACCAATACCCTTGTGCAAACATGTAGACCCACTAGCAGCAACATATCCTCTCCATGACAAATTTTACATGCCAAAAGGATAAACATGTCATTGCATCACCCAATCCGGTGTAAGACTTACTGCTAACAACACTTGGAGCTCTTTGAATGACCTGCTCCACACCTCACCATAGACTACCAAGCTTTCATGGGCTCATCCTTTTTTTTAACTCCTTGTGTAAACCAGATTGATTATCCATGACTTGAACTTGCCACAAGCCAAATTTCCTTCCCATCAAATTTTCAACACTGCCTCCAAGACATAAGCGTTTGTCGAAACCGCTATTAGGAAACCAGGGGCTCTGATTCCAGCTGTTAGCAATTGATCTCTATGCGGAAGCGTTACCGAATAGCCACAAACAAAGGATAAACAATGTCTATGCAGAAAAATAAGATGGAAGAAGAAAATAAATCCAATCACACACAAAACACAAGATTTACGTGGAAAACAAGAACAGGGAAAAAACAACGGCCGTTAGGACGACAAGGGAAATAATCCACTATGTAGCAAATTTGTACAACTACACACTCAAGATTCTCTCTCTCTATAACCCCAAATCCAATTAAAACCAATGCCTACATCTTTGCTCTACACTATGGCTCCTGGCACTAGGCACACTAGTAACATAGAATTATAATATATTTATACTAGAGCACTAGCGAGTTTAAGACCTACAAGAAAACTCTTTTCTTCACGTACAAGAATTCATGTTCCATGCAAAGTCCTTTTCCTTTACGCACAAGACTTTCATGTTACGTACGAAGATAAGCTCTTTTCCTTTTTCCACAAGAACTTCACAAAAGAAAACATTTCCTAATCCGTGCAACTTTCCTGATCCGTGCAAAAAAACGCTGTTACCGCGGTCTGGGTTACGGTTTGCAACTCACGCCCTGTACCGTCACTGGAAACGACCGCTCATAATACCGTGGTCTACGTCTATTGTCTATGCCGCGGTCTACGCCATGCAGATCTTACTAGAATTGACTGCGGTCCGCACTGCTGTTGGTGCACCACGGTCTGTGTTGCGGTTCCTTCTAGAATCCGATTCTTTAGCTTCTTCTTCAGTCTTCAAGCCTTCCTCAAACATGATCTCCGACTTCCAAATATTTCCCACGTCTCTTGATAACTCTGTATTGGTTGAATCTTGTTTAGTAATCATGGAAATACAAGCCATATCTAACACACATATATAAATATAAATATATATATATATATATATATATATATATATATCGTATTAATTGTTACAGAATTAAACTGGTCGCGTTCAGATTGAGCCGAGTCAAGTACTGTTCTACAGCTATCGTGATAAAGCAGAATTGACATAAAAACATGAATAGACGTATGGTTGTGTCTTTCTGACCAGCAAAAAAAGCAAGTGGGTACATTCATTTAAAAAAATAACACTATAGTGATAAGGTTCATATTATCATGCTAGCCTTTTGTTGTTGGTATTAGACAACTAATCCACTCCTATGTTTTGTAGCGGTCCGTGTCCGAAGAATCGAAGATTGATGGTTATATAATGTAAAAAATTGTGTAACCAAAACAAACAACACCCAACAGCTAGTGATGGAACCAAATACTAGCGGCAACATGCAACATGATGGTGATGATGATGATCAGTGCTTAGAAATAGCAACAGTGGAGGTTCACAAAGTTGTCCCTCCGCCGCGTAGAAGCAGTTTTGAGAAGCTGAAAACAAGGCTGAAAGAAACATTTTTTCCTGATGACCCACTTCGGCAGTTCAAAGGACAACCAGTAAAGAAGAAACTGATTCTTGGAGCTCAATATATCTTCCCTATCCTTGAATGGGGCCCCAATTACAGCCTGAAACTGTTCAAATCCGATATCGTCTCCGGCCTCACCATTGCCAGCTTGGCCATTCCTCAGGGTATCAGCTATGCAAAGCTTGCCAATTTGCCTGCTATAGTAGGACTCTGTGAGTTAGCTCTGCTTTTGTGTCTCTTATTCGTTTGCCAAATCCTAGCTAGCTAATTGTTATTTATCATGCATGTGTCTCTTATTCGTTTGCAAATCCTAATTAATATGATATGCTCATATGCAGATTCGAGCTTTGTGCCTCCTCTGGTGTATGCTGTGCTTGGAAGCTCGAGGGATCTAGCAGTAGGGCCTGTCTCTATTGCTTCTCTAATTCTTGGGTCAATGCTCAGACAAGAAGTATCTCCCACCAAAGACCCTCTTCTCTTTCTTCAACTGGCCTTCACTTCAACTTTCTTTGCTGGTCTTTTTCAAGCCTCTCTAGGATTCTTAAGGTGACACACTTTTAAACCCTTTTGACTTTTGATCGATGTACGATTTACGTTCGTTGTTAATAATTAACTCATATATGTGTGTGTTCTGCGCGCATGCAGGCTTGGATTCATCATTGATTTTCTTTCGAAAGCGACTCTTATCGGATTCATGGCTGGAGCTGCCATTATAGTCTCTCTGCAACAGCTCAAAGCCCTCCTTGGAATCACTCATTTCACCAAACAAATGGGTTTGGTTCCTGTTCTCACTTCTGTTTTCCACAACACTAATGAGGTAATATATTAAACCGTCAATTCGAGTAAATTATTTAATTTCGACTAGTAGTTTCAGGACCATTTGATTAAAATACAATCAGATGATTCAGATCCAGTTAATTAATTAGACCGTGACAAATAACATGAAAATAATGATATAATGATACCACATCTGTCGGATTCCAAGCTCTCACAAATCTGAAAATAAAATGATATATTAAGAGGAAAACGACACTAAAATACGATTGGTTTTTGCATGTGAAATGATCTTGGAGAGATTGTTTAATATTTGGTATATGTTGTCGTTTTTGCAGTGGTCTTGGCAAACAATTCTCATGGGGGTTTGCTTCCTTGTGTTTCTTTTATTGGCTCGATACATTGTATGTTATTCCTTCTCATCTCTTTCACTCATAATCAGATTAAAATATAATAGCTAAATAAATCATAAATATAAATATATCAAGTGCTATATCCGACACATTTTTCCTTATAAAATTAGACTTTCTAATGTAATAAAGTTTTTATATATTATATATATTACATTACTAGTACATACATCTTCTTTTAGTCTATGTGCGTCATATATATCCCTATTTATTTTAGTGGTGGAGATACTTGGACCACATTTATAATATTTGATTTAAAATCAGTAATGCTATATATTTTATCTGAAATTTCAACTTTTTCACTTCAATTGACATATTCATTCGATTTAGGATTTTTTATGAAATGTCTAGTATCATTCGATTAAAATTCTGTTATGGAAGAATTGATGCATCTTTTATTTGTTTATTTTGCTTAACCGCCGGAGAAACAAACCTCTTGAAGGAGGATAATAACCATATAATTAAATAAATTTTAAAAAATATTTATTATGTATGGCTACGTGGCCTGTTGTTAATCATCTACCCGTAGATACCGACCAAAACAAGTTGAAAATAATAATAATAAGACTAATTTGCACTGATTTTTTTCCACCTTACCTTACCGCCCTTTGAACTATCTCCGCTTCACCATTAAATCCCCTGAACTTTGATAAATTTGTAATAGCTGACGGAATAGAAAAGCCATCCATTTTGCTGTCATAGAAAATTACACTAAGTTCCCCTTATTATATATATAATTGCCAAAAACCTAAAAAATATAATAATATGACTTAAATACCCCTCTGACTGAATTTAAAAAATTCTGAACTTTTTGATAAAGAAAATTAAATAAATAGAAAAATGAAAAATTAAATTGATTTAACAATTATTTAAATTGTCTTTTTTATTTAAATATCGCTAAATATAAAACTCAGATGAATATTTAAATTATTTAAGGAAAATTATCATTGAATTGTCTTTTTTTTTTAAAAAATATCCCAAAATATCACTTGTTCATTTACAATAACAAGGGTATTAATAATGTAAATTAAATAAATATAATAATAATAATAATAATAATAAAATAATAATAAATAAAATAAAATAAATATAAAAATAATAATAATAATAATAATAATAATAGTAAAATAATATAAAATAAATATAATAAAAAATAATAATAATATAAAAAATAATAATAGTAATATAAATAATAATAATAAATTATTTTAAAAAAATCAATTAGGTAGATATTTAGATTGATCTCCACCATCTATCTCAAATATTCATGGTGGTGATCAAATTACAAAATAATAATAATAATAATAATAATAGTAAAATAATATAAAATAAATATAATAAAAAATAATAATAATATAAAAAATAATAATAGTAATATAAATAATAATAATAAATTATTTTAAAAAAATCAATTAGGTAGATATTTAGATTGATCTCCACCATCTATCTCAAATATTCATGGTGGTGATCAAATTACAAAATAATAATAATAATAATAATAATAATAATAATAATAATAATAATAATAATAAAATTATAAGAACATTCAAAAAACACATAAAAAAAATTGATGGGTATGGATATCGAGGATCTCTACCATCCATCTCAAAGGACGGTAGAGTGAGTGGATTTTGATTCACCATCCAATCTAGATCTACACCAGGGATGGCAAAAATCCCCGACCCACCCCAAACCTACAGGTCGGGGATTTGTGAATAAAAAACAATAGTACTTTTATTAATTGTTTATATTATTATTATTATTATTATTATTATTATTATTATTATTATTATTATTATTATTATTATTATTATTATTATCATCATTATTATTATTTTATTATTTTTTTATTTATTATTATTATTATTATTATATCATTTTATTATTACTATTTTATATTTATTATCATTATTATTGTTTTATTATTGTTATTATTATTTAATTTTTTTTGTTTTGTTTTTGACACTATTAATACCCTTGTTATTGAAAATGAACAAGTGATATTTATGGATATTTAAATAAAAAGATAATTTAAATAATTGTTAAATAAATTTAATTTTTCATTTCTCTATTTATTTAATTTTTTTAATCCAAAAGTTCAGAATTTTATTATTAATTAACCATTATTTCAATTTTTAATTTTTAATTTTAATTTTTAAATTTTATTTTTTTTAAATTCGGTCAAAAGGGTATTTAAGTCATATTATTATATTTTCCTATTTGATGCAATTATCTATATAATAAGGGAACTTAGTGCAATTTTCCATGAGAGAAAAATGAAAGGCGTTACTATTCCGTCAACTATTACCAATTTATAAAAGTTGAGTTGGTTTAATGGTGAAGAAAAGTATAGGGGGTAAGGTGCAAATTCAGGCATAGTTCAGGAGGCATCAGTGTCAATTAACCTAATAATAATAATGTTAAAGCGGTCTACATGTGTGACACGGGTCACTTAAAGATACGCTCTTCCTTTTTAGTACAAAACTTTATCGAGTTGTTACAAATGATTTAACTAGAATTTTTGTTGTCTTTATGGGCTTTACTAAGGTCACATTTGTTGCAATATGGAATGATAATCGGAATAGTAATGGAAATGTGAATGAGAATGAAAAGGAAATGAAAACTGAGTTTTTTGTTTGGTTAGAACTTTAGAATTAGTCTCTGAATTAAGTACTATTTTGTTTGGTTAACAACTGAATGAAATGAAGTTAACTGTATTTTGACCAAAATACCCATAATTATAAAACATTTGTAATAATATGATATATTATGAATAATAATAATAAAATATAAAAGTATATATAATATTATATTTATATATAATATATATATATATAATATCAATTTTTGTATTGTCAAATTGAACTGATATAAATTCCTTATCAGTTCCTTATATGTAGGCCATTAGATTTAAATGATTTGACCTGGATGTATGCACTTGTCAAATCATCTTTTAAATCCAATAGCTCACATGCAAGGAACTGATATATCTTATATCAGTACGAACTGACAATAGAAAGACTGATTATAATATATTAGTAATATATATTACATATTATTATTATATATTATTATATTATAATATATATATATATATATTATATTTTATATATTAATATATAATATACATATATATTATAATATATATATTATTATATATATGTATATCTAATATAAAATAATAAAATATAATATATATTTAGGATAATAACAATAAAATATAAAAGTATATATTATATATATTATATGTATAATATCTATATAATATATAATAGTATAATATATATAATAATATAATATATAATACATATAATTATATATATTATATAATAATATACTATAATATATATATATATATATATTATATGATAATAATAAAGTATATAATATATAATAATACATATATATTATATGTAAATATATATTATTTATTTTTTAATATTATAATATATAATTATATATCTTTATATATATTATAATAATATATTATTTTTGGAACAAAGGGTATTTATGGAATAACTATTTTAGTTTGGAATTGGAATTGGCATTCCATTGGTTTTTGGATGGAAAACCCATTCCACCAAAAATGATAGAATCAACATTCCCTTAGAATTCCTCATTCCATTACATTTTAACAAACCAAACATTAAGAATGACTTTCTTTCCACCCAACCAAACATGGCATAAAAGTTTAACACTGATTTTATGTTTTTGCTGAAGAAGAGCTTTTTGAACAAATCTTGAGTTTTGAGTTTTTCCCTGTAGACATGTTATTAGGGGTTTCTTCCGCATATGTTGAACTAAATACTAATATTTGATATAAATAAATAAAAATTTACTACCGATCGGAAATGATATGAAAGAGAATCAAGTTCTATAAAAAAAACTTGATTGAGAGTTTGATTTGTGTGTCAGATCCACATAATATGATTTCAATTGATTTTCCTATACATAGGAATCACAAATCAGTAATTAAATTATCTTTCCCCCATTAGGATTCCTGATTAATAAACGCGCATCTACTGAGTCAAAACGATCACTAACTCGTGGGTGGCACACTCGTGCACTCATGCCTTAATAATAGGTCCAATCATTTAAAGACTTGTCCAAACCAGATTGGGATTTGGGTCCATCAAATTATGTATACTTGGTTGAATTCGTGACAATAGTTGAAATGTAATTGAATGGCAGAGCATGAGAAGAGCAAAGCTGTTCTGGGTCTCAGCTGGAGCCCCTCTGGTGTGTGTGATCCTCTCTACACTAGTGGTTTTTGCATTCAAGGCTCAACATCATGGCATTAGTATTGTAAGTTTCCGGTTCCAGTTTTATATCCCAAAATTAATATCTCTAAATTTTGTTTGACAATTACTGTCAATGGTTGTCAGATAGGAAAGTTACAAGAAGGATTGAATCCTCCTTCATGGAATATGCTGCTTTTTCGTGGAAGTCACCTGGGTCTAGTTGTCAAAACTGGCCTTGTTACTGGCATTATCTCCCTCACTGTACGTTTTTTCTTCTTCTTTTTTATTTATTGTATTTAATTGATTCAATATGGACTTGTTAGGATAATTGGCTTTTCAATAATGAAAAAGACATCAAGATATTGCATTTCCAATACTGTGGTCTGATTTAAGTCTTTGAACAAACAACTTTTGCTTTGCTAGATTTGAAACATTTCCAATTTCGAGACATATGGTAGGATCTAAACAAATTACCTTCCTTCAGAGAATTAATCACAATGAATGAAATGTATTCAATTGTCTTGCGTGAACTGTGTGCTAGATTGAGGTTAACGTTTTTCTGTTTTCTGTTTTCATTTTCTTTGTTAATCAAATTTTAAGAGAAAGGACTGTGCCCACTTGATTGAGGTATAATACTACCAAGTTCAAAAGTTTTTATTGGGTAGCCAATTTGATGTATACTCAATTACAACCAATGTATCATTTTAATGTCCCTCGTTGATTTTTGATACATGACCTTCAAGTTTACTTAACTAAACTTTGTACCGAGCAGGAAGGAATTGCAGTAGGAAGGACTTTTGCTGCTCTGAAGAACTATCAAGTTGATGGTAATAAGGAAATGATGGCTATTGGGATAATGAACATAGTTGGCTCCTCCACTTCATGCTATGTTACAACAGGTGCATTTTCATTCATAAATAATGATATAAAATCCGATACATAATCCTGTGGATCTAATACAACTTTGAATTTCAGGTGCTTTCTCTCGGTCAGCTGTCAATCACAATGCTGGAGCGAAAACAGCAGTGTCTAATGTGGTAATGTCAGTAACAGTTATGGTGACTCTCCTCTTCCTCATGCCACTATTCCAATACACACCCAATGTTGTGTTGGGTGCCATCATTGTTACTGCTGTAATTGGCCTCATTGATATCCCAGCTGCTTACCAAATTTGGAAGATCGACAAATACGACTTTCTTGTTATGTCGTGTGCCTTTTTGGGTGTTATTTTCATCTCAGTTCAAGAGGGCCTTGCAATTGCAGTAAGTTACAAGACGAGTAATTGAAATCAGAATGCTGCTTCAATAAATTTGTTGATTCATAAGACTAAAAATCAGTAGCAGAAAACCACTAAATGTAGAAATTTTGAAGTTGGTCATATTACATGTGAAGAAGGATGTTTTATGTATTACATGTAAATAATCGTGTTGATGATCAGGTTGGCATATCGATTTTCAAGATCCTTTTACAAATTACAAGGCCAAAAACAGTGATGTTGGGAAACATACCTGGGACAGATATTTACAGAAATCTTCACCATTACAAGGATGCAATGAGGATTCCTGGTTTCCTCATTTTAAGTATTGAAGCTCCAATCAACTTTGCTAACTCCGCCTATCTCAAAGAAAGGTTGGTAATCGCCTTAGAAACCATATTGTCGAAATCCCGGCTTATGCAATAATTTTTATCATGTTTTCTCTGTTTCTTTGACTGGTTTTTGTTATTAAGGAATTTGAGGTGGATAGAAGAATATGAAGCAGAAGAGGATTTGAATAAACAGTCGAGCCTTAGATTTGTGATTTTAGAGATGTCAGGTAAATTTTGAAGAACATAAACTCCTTCCGTACCAAGACTTTATGAAAACATAGCAAGTGTTTTTTGACCAACATGTTTTCATCAAGTAACTTTCTACTTTATCGGTAATTCAGAATTTTGTATATGTTGTAGTTATCTAGTTCCTTGTGTATTGATCCATTACACATAGTTAGTGCCACTTATTATTATGTTCTTATATCGGCTTATTCTCTAAAGTCAACACTTGGAAACCTCATGTTCATATTCATAATCTTTATTGGGATATAAAACTCATGACAAATATGCTTTGCCTCTGTGATTCTCAGCTGTGAGTGCCATAGACACAAATGGAGTTTCTTTCTTAGAAGATTTCAGGAAAGCAATGGAAAAGAAAGGTGTTGAGGCAAGTACATAACTACATATAAAGCAAAAACTCTTATTTCAATTATTTTTCTTTTGCCTTAAAATTTAATGCTTTCAACTGTCTATTGGGCCATCCACAGCTTGTGTTGGTGAATCCTCTAGCTGAAGTGATCGAAAAACTGCAAAGATCGAACGTAGCTGGCGATTTCAGAAGACCAGATAGCCTTTACTTGACAGTCGGAGAGGCTGTTGCTTCACTTTCATCTACAATTAAGACTCAATCTTCAAACCATGTATGACTCGACCATATATAGGCCCGATTAAATATTTCTTACTAATAGTTTCTTGTCTTGACAGATTCGTTGAAAATGTTAAAATTATCCTAAAATAGATTCAGCATTTACAGATTTTTGTTTGTAAAAATACTCAAAATGTGCTTAGTAACAAGGGTTCTACTCCATTTTGCTTCGCATATAATGTCTTGGCTGCCTTATAGTTCATGTTCATTGCAAAAATACTATATATATATATATATATATATATATATCTATAGCTTTCTACCGGTACATAAAAAGAAAAAATTTCAAGCTCAATGTCTGTTTTTTTGGATTGGTTTTTGGGCTAATTCTTTTAGGTTGTCTAGCATTTGTGATAGACATTATGAATAAGAGTTACGATATTTGCACTCCTTTAAATTGTATGTACACCTCAAATTTACATACTTTTGAAATTTCAATATTACCCTTAAATTATATAATTAATATTTTTAACTGTTAACTAACTAAACCAAATTTTAAAAAAAAATCCAAATCAAAAAGTGTACCAATAGTCTAAGTAAAGTGATCGAAGGCAAAGTTCTTCCCAAAAACAAAGAAAAAGAATTCTCATATATATATATATATATATATATATTTAAATCTCATATCTAATAATAATTTTAATAACTTTTATGTATAATAATCGTGGATATGTCTACCGACTACCTTTTTGTTGCTGTAAGAAAACTATCTTTTATTGAAGTTCACTTTGCATGTAATATCCCTGATGGACTAAATTACCATGATTAGAGATGCACATTTTCCCCCGGATCCCCAAATCCCCACGTCCCCATCCCCATTTGGGGAATGGGGTGGGGATGGGGATGATTTTCATCCCCAAATTGAAATGGGGATAGGGATGGGGGGAGGTCCCCCCATCCCCATTTCCCCAATTCCCCCATAAATATATTGAAATGGGGATGGGGTTGGGGGGATGTCACCCCATCCTCATTTTCCCATTTCCCCCAAAACATATATAAATAAATAAATATATTATATAACATTTTATGATTTTATTATGTATTGTAATGCACATTTTATGATTTTATTATGTATTTATAATGTACTAATGGATTTTAATTTTAATTTGTAATTGAATTATTTTTTTTAATTTTTAATTTTTAATCAAAAGGGAGAATGGGGAAACGGGGAAATGGGAAAACGGGGAAAAATGGGAAAAAAACGGGGAAAACGGGGAACTGGGGTTGGGGATGGATATACCTCCCCCCAAAATTCCCCATCCCCATTTTCCCCAAATGGGGAAATAGGGGGGGATGGGGGAAGGGTTTGGGAGGTGGGGATGGGGATGGGGGGACCTATATCCATCCCCATTCCCCAAATGTGCATCTCTAACCATGATGGACTAAATTATCCTTCCTACATAAATGAAATGTAATGACAAAACTACCCACCAATGATTATGTTTCCCGTAACTACGCTTTCCAAAGTTAAAAATGCAGCAACCTCCATCAAAAAGTAAAGTGATCAAGGCAAAGTTCTTCCCAAAAACAAAGAAAAAGAATTCTCATATATATATTTTTAAATCTCATATCTAATAATAATTTTAATAACTTTTATGTATAATAATCGTGGATATGTCTACCGACTACCTTTTTGTTGCTGTAAGAAAACTATCTTTTATTGAAGTTCACTTTGCATGTAATATCCCCTGATGGACTAAATTACCATGATGGACTAAATTATCCTTCCTACATAAATGAAATGTAATGACAAAACTACCCACCAATAATTATGTTTCCCGTAACTACGCTTCCCTTCTTCCACGATTACAACTCCTCCCCCCGACATATTCACTTACACAGTCATCTCTTCATCTTCATTATCTTCAACTTTCTTCTCTCCATCTTCAGTACTCCGATTTCGTCTCCCTTTACAAACCCTAAAAACATAGAGATAGAGATGGATAGAGAGAGAAAGAGGCGAGATACAGCGACGGGGACGAGGGCTCTCTCTAGTCTTTAGAAGCACATGTTGAAGCTTGATTTTCAGTCTTGATTCACGGCTCCACCATTGTCGATCAGTGAGTTAACTTTAAATGAACGTGTTACCCAATTTGTGTTTGATTTGATTCTCATATGTTGCATGTGGTTTTCTGTTTAATCAGTCACAGTCTCTGTTTCATTATTAATTAACATTTTGGGTATATATTTAGACCAAATAGAAATAGTTGTATATCTTGTGGAACAGAGGGTGCATGATTATGACGATCAAAAGCCTAAATAATTTATACTAGAAAACAATTGTATATCTTGTGGAACAGATGGTGTTTGATTTTCATATGTTGCATTTTGGCTTAGAGTCAATATTGCTGAATGAGTCCATATTGTTAGAGTCATTTGATGAGTAAAATCGTGTTATAAAAACTGAACTCGCAAGTGCACGATAAGTACATCCGCAAGTAGAGATCATTCCCACGAGGAAAAGTGATGTATTGACTAAAACTAATTATAATTCTAATTAATCAAAGTAACCAAAAGTAATCAAGAGATTGTTTGAAGATTGAATTAAAACTAAATTATCCTACGAAAGTATTAAAAAGAATGTGATGTTGTGATCAAGAGATGAGAGAACTAGGTCATCAATGCTCCCCAACTTTGTTTACAGAATGTTTCGAATTGACTTGTGAACAAGATATTAATCAAGTTACGGGTTCGTTCTTATCTTAAGTATGATTGTTACCATATGATCCTGGATGAATCAAGTGTTCTCAATCATAATTTACCTATAAGTCAATGGCACAAACTACAACCAAGAACCTATTAAGTGCAAGAACTAATGAACCAAAACCTACTTGCATAAATCATTGCTAAGATCAGTATTATCAATTCAATTGAATATTAATGAAGATTATGTGT
Organism: Dipteronia sinensis; assembly: GCA_033220585.1. Classification (NCBI taxonomy): domain Eukaryota; kingdom Viridiplantae; phylum Streptophyta; class Magnoliopsida; order Sapindales; family Sapindaceae; genus Dipteronia; species Dipteronia sinensis. Next base: position 68,490,824 of record CM065637.1, on the reverse strand, counting down.
AAATCAACACTCCAAACTCAATTGTTAAACTATCCAAATCCTAAATTCATATCAGCGTATAATCTTGCATTAACATGAATAAAGAATTAAGATATAGGATGAATTGAATAAATAAAACCTTGAATTAATGAAAATATAGTCAATTCTAACACAGGGCATTCATAGAGGTTCACATTGATTCCCTAGTATGTAATTTATTACACATCATGAAAATAACAAGAGAAGAGATAGAAAATATAGAAAATATAGAACCCATCTTAGCCTTCAATGAATTCTCCAAGTCTTCAATATTGAAATCTTGTTCATCTTCAAATCTTAGATGTGTAAAGATGGATAAGAGAATTGTGTGTAAGAGTATGGTATGGTGTCTTGTGAAAGTAGAGTTTATGATTGAGAACTGTAGTTCTTCATCTGGCAATAGAATATGAAGTATTTATATGCTTTCCACCATATTAGTGCTTCACACTTTCCTGAGAAAATAAGGAATTCGTATGACCGCTGCTTGTTCCGCGGCATAAACACTTGAATGTGCCACATTCTATGCCGCGGTGTGCCTTATGGAATCTCACGTGGTATGGACCCCGGTTGAGGTAGCTGTTTGGCCAGCGATTTACACGGTGTAAAAGAACCGAAAATCTTCTGGAATGAGTTGTTGGCTATGCCGCGGTTGGGGTTCTTGCATGGACGGTTAGGTTTTTAAGTCATGTTAGCATAATTCCATACCAAAATGATATTTCCTTTGTATATATTAGTTGTCTATGTTCATGGTTAATCAAGCTTCAAAGAAAATTGGCAACTCATCAAGCAAAGAGAAGTCTTCAAGAGGAACAAGCTTTATTGCACATCAAAAGTATATCTAGACCTCATTCCTCTTGCAAGGCGTTTAGGCGCACACACACACATACAAACACACACACACACATTTCATTCATATGTGTCCTTGCATCATTGTGCTCAATTGGTATAACACATTCACACACTTATTATTGTATGCACATGCATTAGATTTAAGTTGACAATTTTTGAAAAAATGCATGTTCTAGGATTATATTTAGGAAATAGCATACTTGTATATTCTTATGTTTTTTTGTCTGTGTTTTATTGATATCGGACTTGAATATATTTTCATATTGTTCCTTATTGATTTCTGAGCATTTTGGTTACTCATTCATAAGTTTTCAAGTTTCGAGTTGGAAGTTACGAAACTTTCCTTGTGTTTATCATGCATGGTTTTCATTCTTAAGTATGGAATCGATTTCCATATTTTTGGTTGAAGTTTCATAAACGTCCATGTCCGTGAGAGAGTTCCAGCTCATAATCCATAAACGGATTTGAAATCGGAGTTCGGAGGACAGAGAACGGTTGAAGAACGTGAGAGGTGTATGAGGGAAGAGATGAATGGCAAAGTGCCATTTGCACCCTTCCCCCATGAAGGCGCATGGGCCTCATGGGGAAAGTTCCTCTCTGCCCCTGTGGAGGTCACGCGCCTCCACGGGGTGCCCATGTGGTGTGGCCCAAATGTCCAGCCGTGGGCCCCTCCACGCCACCTAGGATTCCCTCATATTTTCTTTTAAAAACACGTGTCCCTCTCATTTTTCATTTCGAAGAAGATTTGTGCAGAATTTTTCTTTGTTTTTCTCTCAACTTGGAATCATCATGTCTCATTCATTTCTTATCGAAAATGTGTGATTCAAAAAAGGAGAGATTTGTTTTGAATTTTTCTATCTTCTCCATGCATTATTAATGTCTTTTGTTCAAGTATTTTTTGTGTTCTATATCAATTTCGTGGATGCACTCAAATTGACAAGGTATTTGTTTATCTTTTGATTTCTAAGCTTTAAATGCTCAAATACCTTATGTCTTCTTCTTATTTTATTGTATATGACTTGAAAAAATATTGTTAGAGGATAGAGCTTCAATTATAATCTAGATTTGTCTAATTAGAGACTTAAATGTGATTTAGTTTTTCTTAAATCTAAAATTTCACATGTTTGAGAGTTGTATTGTGGCTAGCTTATATTATAGAGCTATTTGTCTGTTAATTGATTTTATCCTGATGATTGATATCCTTTACATGTGCTAGGACTCTTTAGTTGAATATATTTAGGATTAGCACATTTAATTTTATATTTAGAGTCTTTTGAGATTTAATTAATTATTTTCTGAATATGTGCTCTAAATATTATCTAGAGAATTTCATTGAACATATATTTTGATTCTAGCATTTTTGTCTTTTGTTCTAAAGTCTTGAATATGTGCTTAATGAATATGTTATGATTTGAGCTTTAGTTTGCATGAACAATATCTAAGATTTATTTGTGTATTGATTAGAATTCCATATTCTAGGTTTTTGTTCATGTATAAGAACTAGACAACTTTGTTTGTGAACTTTCATGCCTATGTCTAGTTCTTCATGGAGTGTACCTAATCCATACATTTCATATGTGATTTGAATCATTTTGTGTGAGGTTGATTGTTTGGATTATAAACTAGAAAAAATATACATTGTGTGCTCATTGATCATTTCTACTTTCCATAGAATATCTTGATCACATATTCTATGTTGCATATGTTTACATTTGCACACATATGGTCACATTTATGAAGTCCTTGTGAAATGCACAAGTCTTGATTTGGATCAGGAAGATCTGGAAAGTTGAGCAAGGAAGTCTTGACTAGGATCGAGGTGATCCGGATAGTTGAGCAAGGAAACTTTGTAGAGGTATTTGAAGTGTCTTGAGTAGAAAGTGACAAGTCTTTCATTAGTAAAAGGCTTGCGGGTAGGGTAAAAGGGATATTCAATAGGAAGTAGACAATCAGGAGGATTGGTCACTTTTGAGGGTGTACTTTTATCCAACCAGTGAAAGGTGGTGTTGCTGGTGGTTGTGGAAGCAACTAGTGGATCTTTCCTCTTCAGAGGTTTTGCCACGTAAAAAATAACGTTTCAAATGTCTCTATCCCTTCCTCTTATATATTTTTATATTATCTTGTTTAGATTATCATTTTGTCATACCTTTGTAAACAAGATCTTTGTATAGTTTGAAATGCAAACACTCTTTTGATCAAAGCTGTATATATCATTTATATTTATAAATTGACTTATTTGTACATAGTCATTCATTCATTTGTACTTGTGTATATTGGAGATATAGATATAAATACAAGTGCTAGTTGATTTATGTTTTACTTTGAACTCTTCACTTGCAAATTGTAGACTTTACTTGATATGCTAAATTGAATATGCTTTTCAATAGTCTATATGTGCTTTCATATCTTTAATGTGTTGTGATACAAGTTATCTAGAGGGAAAAACTTTTGTTTGTTTTTTTCAACGGATGGAAAAGAGATTTAAAAACCTATTCACCCCATCTAGGTTAGCTTTTGGTAATTTAACTGTGTCTGTATAATTCAATTGGTACCAGAATGAGTCTTTAGAAGGAAATTAACGAGATCCGGCATACTTTCACGACAAACTGCAAGGGTTTTTGAAGTCATGGTTCTTCTAAAGGAAACAATGACCGAAGGTGCTTCCAATTCTAGGCCTCTTCTACTCAAGGGCTACAACTACAGCTTTAAAGCTTACATTCGTTCCATCAACGAGAGAGCCTGGATGATGGTAGAAGAGGGATATTCTCTTCCAAATAAGATGCTCGAAGATGGATCAGTGGTTTCAAAGCCTAGGAGTGAATGGTCTGTAAATGAGTTTGAATTGGCAAAGTGGCATCATCGGACGGTGATCTAACAGGAGGCTCCAACTTGGGGGCATAATGATAGGGGCTGTAATTAGAGCTTCCTTCAAAAGGTTAAAGGCAGTGGTGCACTCTATCCTAAACTCAAACTCTACTTCCTTCTAAAGAAGCGTGCATATTGGTTGGGAAATCTTAGTGAAATCCTTGATAAACCATCTATAAAAACCTACATGCCCAAGGAATGATCTGTTATCCTTGACAGTCTCCGGAGGCGGTAAACTCTTCATTACTTCAATCTTTCCCTTGTTTACTTCAATTCCCCTATCTGAAATGACATGCCCAGGTACTATGCCACTCTTCACCATGAAGTGGCCTTTTTCCCAATTAAGAACAAGGTTTGTCTCTTCGCATCTTTGAAGTACTCGTGAGAGGGTATGCAAACACAATTCAAACGAATCCCCAAAAACTGAGAAATCATCCATGAAGACCTCGATGATGTCCTCTACCATATCAGAAAATGATTGAAACCATACATCGATGAAATGTGGCTGGCACGTTGCAAAGCCCGAATGGCATTCTCTTGTAGGAATAAGTACCAAAAGGGCATGTAAATGTGGTCCTTTCCTAATCTTCTGGAGCTATGTCGATCTGATTGTACCCAGAATATCTGTCAAGAAAGCAGTAGTAGTTGTATCCTACTTGACATTCTAACATCTGATCTATGAAGAGGAGTGGGAAATGATCTTTCCTAGTGCTCGTATTCAACTTTCATAGTCTATGCACACCATCCATCATGTTTGCAATCTTTGAGAAATCAGATCGTTCTTCTCGTTTCTGGCCATTATAATTTCGGACTTCTTGGGTACCACATGTATCGGACTCACCCACTTACTATCTGAAATGGGTTAAGTGATTCCTACATCCAAAAAGTTTTAGCACTTTTTTCTTGACCACTTCTTGCATGATGGGGTTTAGCCTACGTTGTGCTTCTCTCGTAGGCTTAGTGTCATCCTCTAAAAGTTGACGTGGACGTTTTTGTCGTTAGAAAATTTCCTTAAAAAATATTTATGAAAGACCTTAGCTATGTGCTTGCAATTGCTCTAAACAAGTATAACGATAAGCTAGGGTATCGTCCATAGGGAAAGGGAAATTAAATGGCTAAAACTAGTTAACTACTATTAAACTAAAGCTAAACATGAAAAGTAAATATCAATGGTTGTTCTGAAAAGCTAATAACTACAATGCAAACTATAATTAAGTTAATTAATCTAAAGTTAAACTAACAATTAGCAAGAATGCGAGTGATAAGATAATGAGAAATGAATCTGGGAGTTAATGCAATTCATACACAAATAGTGGGCAATCCGTCTCTTAAGACCGATTAGATTTCTATATAGGGCTAATCTTCCTAGCTTGAGTTTTCGGGATGGCTTGGATTGGAGTGCTCACAATCCACCCTTTTTACCTAGCCGGGTTAAGTTGGATTGGAGTGCTCACAACATACCCCTTCCAATTCAATTGGGCTTGGTTAAAACACATTAGGTGTAGATGGTTAAAAACATAAATTGATATCTAATGTGAACCAAGAGTTGGAGTGCCTACTTGACTCACAAAGACACCACAATTCAACCTCTACAATGAGTTGGGAGTTGGAGTGCCTACCCAATCCACGGTGAGTATTAAATGTATTAAAGAACAAAGTCAACCACAAAGTAAAATCGGAGTTGGAGTGCCTACCCACTTCACTAAGATTTCAATTAAAGTTTTGTTTCTCAAATAAGTTCAATCAATCAACAAGAATCAAGAGTTGGAGTGCCTACTTAATTCAGCTACTTAATTCAGGAGATAATTAAACAAAATTAAGCTAAATGAATGCAACTATATTAATCAAATCAAAGTATGGTGGAACACTATGGGTTTAATTACTCATGCTAAATACAAAATATAAACTAAGAGAAAACGTTAAGAGAAGACCCATATAGAGAATCCTCTTTCTTGAAGCTTGAATCCAATCTCCTAGTGGCCTTGAGTAGAAAAGGATGAAGATGATGTAAAAAGGTTAGGATTTGGTGAGGAAAGATTCCTAGATCTAGGTTAGTGGTTAGTGATGTCAAAAGAGTGTGAGAGAGTGTTTTTGGTCGTGACTAGCTCTCCTAAGAAAATAAGAAAAAGATGTATTTATAGGGAGCCAAAAATAGGTCTGAAACGTGCTGATGTGGCAGGTCTGGAATATGCAGTGCACGAGTATGAACCTGAGCAGTGACCCGCGCATACACCCTTAAGCAGCTTAATTCATCGGTTCGCTGGTAATTGCACTGGTATGGACCCGTGCAGTACCAGGAAACTGGGCACTTGATCTATTCTGAATGACTTCTGATCTTCGGTTCTTGGGTAGGTTTGCTGGTGTGGACCAGCAAAGGCCTAAAGCTTGGATTGCACGGGTAGGGACCCGCGCACTGGAGCCTTCCTTCTTGCTTCTTTTAGCTTGTTTTTTGCCCAAATTCTCCTCTTTACTTCTCTAAGACCAGAATTTCATCTATTGCCTGCAAACATAATAAAAGAGCCCATAAGACACGAAAACATGCTCGAAAACAAGACAAAATGACAAGGAATGAGGGCCAAAATATATAACAATTTTGGCAAGATCAAACACCCCCAAACCAAACCTTTGCTAGTCCTCGAGCAAACTTAAAACAAAACAAAACAAAGACACTTGACACAACAAACATGACTCTATCTAAAAAACTTCCTAGACTCGAAAACAAACAACTCAAACTACCACATGTCCAACCGTTGATGAGATGCAATGATGTGTGATAGAGAGAAGTAGACATATGCAATATGTTCTAAAAAATCTTGAAGGCACTAAAGGGACACTCGCACAATCATGAATCCCATAACTAAGAGTGTTCTCGTATCAAGAACTACTCACTCTCACACCTTGAGCGTAATTCGCTTCGACTCTAGCCTCTCGTGGAGTCTCTCTTTTCTTTCCACTCAGAGTCATAAGTTCACACTCAAACAAGGTATGGAAAGATTGAATTTGTACATAGAAATCTAATGCATTGCATACATGTAAATTGAAAGACCGATAATGTCTGTGAACTAGCCAAGGAAAGATTCACTATGCCATGAACATAGAAGATCATGCTTCAACAAACATTCCTAATCTAGACTCATCATGGATCCAAAAGGACTTTCCCTTTGGTTGCAATGGGGTCATGGGGTTTAATGAGGTGAAACAAGAAAATAGGAAGAATTAGAGTTCATAGATCACCAATCATGCTTAAACATACTCACACACACCCCATACCAAGCTCTATTAAATACAATTTACATACTAGCGTCTAGGCATTTAATTACGTACATGTTTGTGCTACACAATTGTACTCAATTTTTTTGAGTACTTTACCATTACAATTCACGACTCTTGCTTTTCTTTTCTTCTTCCTTTTTTGTATTTCTTTTCCTTTTTCTCTTGCATTGATTTCTTTTCTTTTCTTTTCACACTTTACATTGACAATTTGGCTTTATGTGCAATCTTTGACACTTTTACATTTTGAGCCCATGCTTGCACATTTACATGATCACCTAATTATACGCTAGTTCATATAAGAGCTTACACCTTTCAACCACTTACACACACACACACACACACACACACACACACAACCCATATGATTAGCAATTAAAGGGTTGGTTTGTGTTTGGCTTATGGCTATATGGTTTGTTGTGGTTCTAAATGCATTCATACACTCGCCAAAAGCACACGCTCAAGGCATCACATCCAAGCTATTTAAAGGTCAAATTTCTGGCCAATGGGAAAATTTGAAAAATTTAGACCAAAAAGATAACAACAATGACTCAAAACATAAAAAGACGACTCAACAAGGCGCCTACACCCCCAAACCAAAACCTAACATTGTTCTCAATGTTGAAGACAATGGAGCCTGGCCTAGCGGCGCGTACCTAACTAGACACAAAACACAACTACCTAGGCATTAATCATGGGCAATCAATGCCCAACAAAAATAAAAAAGACACAAATAAGGCTCAAAATAAAGTAAGGCAATCTATGCAAATATGGCATTTAAGCACAAACCAACATCAATCATTTCTTTTAACAAAAATGATGGAGTAGGAGCATGATGACCCCCAAACCGAGTATCACTATATGCACAATATATATACAAAAATGTGAGTACTAAGAACCCCCAAACAGAATGAGGCTATATATGCCAAATGAACCTGTACACTCACATATGTATTCAACAGAGCCTTCAGCACACCTCATCAAGAATGAATAAATCAATCAATGCAAAAATTCAAGTTTATGATCAATATCTCCACAAAAATATATTGTCCAAATATCTCTCCACACAACTATCTCAACATCACAAAAATTATTCAACGAAAGCAAGTAGACTAAAAGCAATAAAAGTTCAGAATTATAAAATAAATTTAAGAATCCAAAACCGATGGTGATTGCCTCCTCGCAAGCTTCTCCTATGAAGATATGACTCTCGCTCTTTTTATGAGCACTCTTGGCCTGCTTGTCCCTGTCATGCAGGTTGTCATTGTTTCCTACCGAGAGATAAAAAGCCTCGCATTGATACACAAGCTACAAAAATTCGCTTCCTTCAGAAGCTGTAGATTATCTACCACCCTAAAACACAAATTAAAAAGTATGGGCAACCTAGATTTTTCTAAATAGATGCTCTTGCCCAACCAAAACTTGCAACACCACTTTTTTATTAAAAAGAAACAAACTAAACAAGTTACTCAAAAATAAAATGCACGAAAGAAGTTTCTACGTTATACACTTTTGTGAGGCTTTACTAAGTTTGGAAATTGATTCTTGTTCACAACCCAAACAAGTTGAGTTGATTTCTCTTTTTCCATAGCTTTGGGTCTAACTTGGTTAACCAAGTCTCTCCTTACCCAAATCTTCTTGGCCCTAGGTGGACTCTTCCTATTCCTAGGCTTCTCAACCCATATCTTCCTAACATTCATAAAACTTTGTCAAAGTTTAAAACTCCCTCGAGTGCTCTACCTTTCATAATATTGGCCAAGTGGTCGAATGTGAACTATCTTATGGCAGTAGTGGCACACGGTTATATGGTTAGGAATGATACCTTGTTGGTGGGTCTTTGTTGGAGGTGGAGGTGGAGGTGGAGGTGGAAGATGCTTCCTCTTCTTGTTGGCCTTCCTCGTCTTTACTTTGCTAGAATTTGGCTTTTTAATATTGGCACTTGGATTTTCTCGACTCATGGCAATCTTCTCTTCTTTTGGAAGTCGAACCGCTTCTTTCATCATTGCCATAATTTCTTACTTAGGTTTTGAACGCTCTACAAGGCAGTCAAGGTCCCTCTTCTGCATTATCTCAAATGCCTTGTCCCTTATTTCAATTTCTTCTTGCATGAGCCGTATCCACTTGGCAAAGTCCTCCTTGGTTTTGATAAAATCCTTTTGGGGTATATACTATTTTCAGGTTCAAGGGTTTCGATATGTGCTTCAAACTCCTTGTTCTTGTCAAAGATCTCCCATATCCTCTTTTGGAGTGTACCATTCTCCAACTTGAGTAATTTAGCTTTAAGAGTGAGCTTTTTATTCTGCATTTCAAGCACTTCCACTTTCACTTTTCCCAAGGCCTCTTTGTCGTCAAACTCTTTTTTCATGAGTTGTATATTTCTTCAAAATCTTTCCTCTTTTCTTCTTTCTCTCGGAAAGTTTTCACCAATTTCTCTTGAAGTAAAAACAACATTTCTTCCAATTTCTTGCTGCGCTCTTGACTCTTCTATTTTTCATCAACGGTTTCCACATCCTTCTCAAATGCTTGTACAAGAGCACGTACACGGTTGCTTGTCTTCCATTGCTTGGGATTGTTCACTGCTAAACAACTCTCATGACCATGTCTTTCCTTCGGGCTATTTGAGGAGTCCACTGGCTTGTTCACTTTGAACTGGTCTTAATGCTCATTGGTTGAGTTGTTGAGGTACTTTTTTAATGCAGACTCCAATGATTGGTTTGGCCAGCTTGGTAACACATGGTTATTAATCTTCTGCTCACATATTTGTTGTGCGGATTGGAGTATTTGCATGGTTCTCCGTTGAGAAGCTTGAATTTCCTCATTTTCCTGATGCATATTCTTCATCAACTCACTTATCTCATCTTCTAAGGGTTTTGGTTGGTATGATGAGACAGAGACTTGGTTAGTACTCCAATCCACGTTGCACAAATTCTCATAAGGTGCGTAGATTGGCCCCGGATTGTCAAAATATCCACATGGTCCCCTCATACATCTCGTAAATTGTCTAAAGAAATCCATAGAACATGAAACAAAGAAAAAACAAAAACTACCAAAGCATAAAAAAGAACAAGAAAAACTAAAAATAGCTAAGAAACTAGCTAGAAAACTAGGATTATTCACTCAATTGAGACCTTTCCCTGGCAGGGGTGCCATTTGATGTGGACGTTTTTATAGTAAGAAAATGTCCGTAAAAAATATTTATAAAATACCTTAGCTATGTGCTTGCAATTGCTCTAAACAAGTATAGCAATAAGCTAGGATATCGTCCATAGGGAAAGGGAAACTAAATGGCTAAAACTAGTTAACTACTATTAAATTGAAGCTAAACATGAAAAGTAAATATCAATGGTTGTTTTGAAAAGTTACTAACTACGATGCAAACTACAATTAATTTAATTCATCTAAAGTTAAACTAACAAATAGCAAGAATGCGAGTGATAAGATAATGAGATATGAATGTGGGAGTTAATGCAATTAATACACAAGCAGTGGGCAATCTGTCTCTTAAGACCAATTCAATTTCTATATAGAGCTAATCTTCCTAGCTTGAGTTTCCGGGATGGCTTGGATTGAAGTGCTCACAATTCACCTTTTTCACTCTTGCTTTGGATAGATATAAGGTAGCCGGGATGGCTTAGATTAGAGTGCTCAGAATCCACCCCTTTTACCTAGCCGGGATAAGTTGGATTGGAGTGCTCACAACATACCTCTTTCAATTCAATTGAGCTTGGTTAAAACACCTTAGGTGTGGATGGTTAAAAACATAAGTTGACATCTAATGTGAACCAAGAGTTGGGGTACTTACTTGACTCACAAAGACACCACAATTCAACCTCTACCATAAGTTGGGAGTTGGAGTGTGTTGACGGTGATTTTTGGGATTGTGTAAAATCTATCACGCGTCCAACAGGTTATTGCAAATTGTTACAGATGTTAGGAAGAAATAGAGATAAGCATAGGATGTAAGCAAAAGTTTACTTGGTAAAACCCCAAGGTGGGGAAACATCCACGGTTGCCGGTGATGGCGAGTAGAGGAATTCACTATAAATAATATGATTACACACTAAGACTTTCTTGCTCTCACATATTCTACAATTGGCACCTATTGTGTACTGTCGCTCATTCCCCATTACAATGACGTTTTAGGGTTTATTTATATATGCATAGAACTCTAATTCGTGGTGTACAAATAAGGAAAGGTAGTGGTGTTTAATTAGGACTTATTACTTGTTGAAGTTGTATTTGTCTTCTTTCATGTTTTGTATTTTCCATGAATTGAATGAATTAGATTTGTTGCCTGATTGGGACCCTAATATCTATAAGGAAGTTTGTTTCCTTATCAAAGTGTACTACAAGGTGCCTTGTTTAAGTATAACTCTTTCTCTACGTATTTGAATCGTAGTTGCCTTTAATGTCTCTCACGTGTGATTTATCTGACCAGCTACCTAACCCGACCAGATCTCTTTCACCCTGATCAAATTATCTTGACCCTACCAGGTCATCTCTACCCGATCAGCTAGTTTTGCCGATCAGGTTATTCATACCCGATTGGTTAGTTTCCCCGACCATCTTGAGTAAACTTGATCAAGCTTTGAGATCATCTACTGGTCGCATTGGGTTCATCTTTTTTAGGTGACTTTGGTGACGTGGCATATTTAATCATTGTATTTTCACGTGATCATGTTGACTTGTCATGCTATCAAAAAATCCCTATAACAATACCCCTTCAAATTCCCGAGATGAGCTTTTAACGGCTCAACGAAGGGGATTTGAATAATTTTTTCCTTCTGATTTTTTTTACGTTTCTAATCCTATCGCTTTAACTCAATCAAGTATCTTACTAAACTCATTGTTTTTATTGCTGAACTGATCATGTATCTTATTAAACTGATCAGTCTTGGACCGGTCGGTGTCCCAGCTCTTCACCCAGGATAATTCCAGACCTTGTGGCTGGATCGGTCGGTGTCCGGGATCTTTCCTTAGGATAATTCCCGAACACCTTGTTCCTTATAGTTGGACCGTTCAGTATCCCGGCTCTTTACTTAGGATAATTCCCGACCGTCTTGAGTCTTCAGCAAAGAGGTGTTCTGAGAACCTTGCCCCATTTTCCCTGTTTTTTCCATGTAAACAAGTCACCAAGGACGTCTCTCGGTTTTTTCTGTTTACAAGGGTTTGGACGAATCGTTAGGGCAATATCAACATAGCCGAATGCATCTCACCAGGTTTTCCCTGATGACGTACCCTAGTATTTTTTTTCCCAGGTAAAATCGGCATCTCGGGGTGGTCGGATTTCTGACAGTGCTTTATATGCACCATGTCAGCTCGATAGGTGCACCGGATCTCTAACAACCGACTTCTCAGCCTCTCTGGCACATTCACCCACCATGGCAGCTGTCAGTGCTGCGAGTCTTATCTTTGATAACAAAGATGATTATATAAAAAATTTCAACACCGTTCTTGGCTTCTTTATTAATTGATCTACAAACTAACAATATCAAAACCAAAAATATTTAGAAAAAATAAAAAACAAACTAAAACTAAAAATATCTTAAACTGAAAGCAACTAAGCTATCTCTTTCAAGAGTTTTTTTTTATAGGGCCCTCAAAAAATAGTGTTGATTATTCATTCGCAACTGCCTCGGCCTGGGATTCGTTTCTTTTCCTAGTTTCCCCTTGGTTGATCATCCCAGTGGGGATCCTTCTACTGATCATCAGTCTTTTTAAGAATTAAATCTTTAAGATGACCCTCCGTGATGAGTGTCTCGATATGGTCTCTTAGTTAGTAACACTTTGATGTGTCATGACAACTTTCCTTGTGGAACCTGGAATACTTTGTCGTGTCTCTTCGGGCGTAGGTCGACTTTCTATGAGGATATTTGACTAGCTTATGGTCTTCTACGATCGCTAGGATTTCCTCTTGTCTCTTGGCGAAGGGAGTGTAGTTAGTGTACTGACCATAGAACTTTCTGTCGTTCCGACTGTTTCTACGATTCTCGTCTCGACGCCTATCTTTGTTCCCATCACTATCATGGTGATCACCCTTTTGGTTCTTTACATAGCCCTCACTTGTTTTGGCATTCTCCCCGGGGCGACCCCCGTGCACATAACTACCCTCATGAGCCAGCTCCTCTTCTTCAGCCATTGCGTAACTGCCTGCTACATCCATCAAGTTGGCGTATGTATTCGGGCACTTCCTCCTTAAATTGAAGGAAAGCCAACCCTACTGTAGGTTATTGGTGAAAGCGGCCACCATAGCCTCATCGTTGGGATTATGGATTCCTGACACTTCCTGAGAGAACCTTTTCAGGTAACCTTTTAATGATTTGTTCTTTCCTTGTTTGAGGGTGGTGATGTGAGCTACTGATTTCCTCCTTTGTATATTTCCCAAGAATTGTCTTGAAAAAGTCTGGGTCAATTCTCGAAAATTCTTGATTGTTCCCTAATGGAGCCTTCCAAACCAGCTAGACCCTAAGTCCCCGAGCTTTTGTGGGAACGTCAAGCATAACAGTGGGCCGCTGTAAGCATACTGTGCCATCGCACTTCAGAAATGCCTCACGTGTTCTTTTGGATCCTTGTTTGCTTTAAATTGCTCAACCTGAGGCATTTGAACCTTTCAGGGAACTAGGTTTGAAGAATGTTGTTCACGAAAAGGCTTTCAGAATCATCATCCAATAAATCTTGTGGCCTCTAGTGACGTTCTAATGCTTCTACCTTCCGGGTCAATTTTTGTATCAAGATATCTTGCTCTTCTTCTAGCACATTATCTATTCCCTATTACTGATGGTTGGTGAACCCTTGCTAGATTCTGCGGGCGTCCACCTTTGGGGTATCGAATCTTAGCGAGGACTTACCCCTTCAGCATGTTCTACAGGGTGGTTGATCACTGTCATCTGACAAACTAGATCGATCCCGCCTACGAACATTTCTATGGGTTTCCTCCGGGTCAAAATCTATTTGATATCGATCTTGCCTACCCCGTCCAATAATTCATTCATCTCCCCTTTGGGAGTGTTCCCCTTTTCCAAGGTAATCTGCCTTATCACTACCAGCTTTACGGAGCGCACTTGGGGTCACGCATACTATCTCAAAATGCACCTTGGGGTTTTGGGCCACCATAGGTGTAGATAGTTGGTACGGTGAGGTTAGATTAGCAGTTGCTGTTATATTGATTCTCTGTCTAACGACGTCTCCAATGACTCTCCGCAAGGACTCTTGGACCTGCTGGAATACGTCTGATAAAATTCTTGGGGGAGCGTTTGCGGAGGTTATCATGGCTTAACCAGTTGAGGTTGGAGTCACGGAGGGCAGATTTCCTCCAGCGATGTTGGCGTTCATTGGGCCAGAATTGTTAACCCCATGAGGGTTGCCAGTATCATGCGGGGAGTGACTTCCATCCCTATTATCTGCCATGTCAGTGCTTCACAAGTTCTTCGAGGTTAACTTAGCAAAAGTTAGTTCATCCCTTCCTTCTAGTGCCAATTGTTGACAGTGACTTTTGGGACTGTGTAAAATAGATCACGCGTCCAACCGGTTATTGCAAATTGTTAAAGATGTTACGAAGAAAATAGAGATAAGCATAGGATGCAAGCAAAAGTTTACGTGGCAAAACCCCTAGGTGGGGAAACATCCACAGTTGCCGTTGATGGCGAGGAAAAGAATTCACTATGAATAATAAGATTACACACTCAGACTTTCTTGCTCTCACGTATTCTACAATTCGCTCCTATTGCGTATTGTCTCACTTTCCCCCGTTACAATGATGTTTTAGGGTCTATTTTTATGTGCATAGAACCCTAATTCGTGATGTACAAGTAAGGAAAGGTAGTGGTGTTTAATTAGGACTTATTACTTGTTGAAGTTGTCTTTGTCTTCTTTCCTGTTTCGTATCTTACATGAATGGAATGAATTAGATTTGTTGCCTGATTGGGACTCTGATATCTATAAGGAAGTTTGTTTCCTTATCAAAGTGCATTGCAAAGTACCTTGTTTAAGTATGACTCTTTCTTTACGTATTTGAATCGTAGTTGCCTTTAATGTCTCCCACGCGTGATTTATCTGACCAGCTACCTAACCCGACCAGATCTCTTTTACCCTGATCAGATTATCTTGACCCTACCGGGTCATCTCTACCCGATCGGCTAGTTTCCCCGATCAGGTTATTCATACCCGATTGGTTAGTTTCCCCTGCCATCTTGAGTAAACTTGATCAAGCTTTGAGATCATCTACTGGTCGTATTGGGTTCATCTTTTCTTGCTGACTTTGGTGACGTGGCATATCTAATCACTGTGTTTTCATGTGATCATGCCGACTTGTCATGCTATCAAAAAATCCATATAACAAAGAGCCTACCCAATCCGAGGTGAGTATTAAATGCATTAAAGAACTACGTGAACCACAAAGTAAAATGGGAGTGGCAGTGCGTACCCACATCACTAAGATTTCAATTAAAATGTTAACCAAAAATTCGTATGGGAGCAAAATTTCGGTTAACACCCTCAAGCTGCAACCTGGTAGGTTGCAGCGGCTAGGGGGGGGGGATGGTGTATCTCTAAATACCGTGATCTTGACAGAATAAATGTAACAAAAAAAGGAGACAACAACAACACAGATATGGTAAAAATGAGGAAAAAACTATCTTTCTCTCTCTCTTACACTGATGGCGATGGCGATCACGTGCTAGTCGATAAGTACATATCTCTCTGTAAGTGGTGGCCAAAAACCTCTGTAGGCGATGGCCATCCTCTCTTAATTTTTGGATCCCTTTTTTCGTCCTCAATTGCTGTATTTATGGATTCCAAATCCTCTATCTTCTATTCCGAGAATCATGTCCCTTTATTGAGAATCATCGGAATCCTTATTTAGGCGCTGAATGACGTTGATTGAGGCTGAAGTCTTCCATTGCTCATACTCATCTCTTTGCAAAATAGTAGATTCATTATTAGTAAGGGGTGGTTTAGGAGTAGTCAGAACAAACTTATGCTTTTCACTTTGCAGCAAAAATCCAATTTTCCTTTTCCATGTGACATAATTATCTCCAGTTAAAGTGTTATCTTTCAGGATGTTCATAAGAGATGGAGTCATGATTTCTGAATAAAACAAAATTATATATGAGCAAATAATCATGATAAAGCAGTTTTTAAATATTTATCTTGAATTAAATAAATAATTCAATCATAAAAATTCAACGGTGATCCAACACCCATAAACGTTACGCCTCCTCTGGGAGTACGTAGCATTTACCAGTTGGACTAGGTCCTACCTAATTGTTAACATAACAACCAGCGTTTTCAATTTTAGCCTTGCAATTTTATTAACAAGAACTCTCGGGAGGATATTAATAAAATCACATTGAGTGTATTACCAAGATATCGACCCTCAATTTTCTCTCACGAAAATCCCTCCTCTGGGAGTAGATTTCGTTTAAGTCAATTTTCTAGTCTATCCTTGTAAGGAAGTATTTTGTTAAATTCCATTTATGGACGCCCCTCTGGGGGATTACCAATAAATAATAAAGCTCAACTAACCTTGGAGGCCATAGGTGTTCTAACATACCTTCTCCCACTCAATTATTTAAGGTATGTGATTAAATTCTATAGAATGATTTTACCAAGTTATCTAGATGTCAATTAGATACCTAAATCATTCAATGCATATTCATACCAAAAGATATATATGAGTGGCACTCCTATTCTATATAACATGCTATCATACAACAACAAATATTGTAATATTTATGGAACTATAAATAGCTACAATTTTGGTCCATCCTAGAAAAGCAAGTAAATTACATTTGTTTGGAATACAAAATATTCTTTCTTGGCGAACAAGTCTTCAAGCGGCCATCATTCACTTCCTCACCCCTCGGCTGCCACCTTTGGGTGTGCACACCTCTTGGGTCCATAAAGGGTCACCATGCGCAGCCCATGACACATAAGTGGCTGCCGTGTGCAGCCCATGCTCCTAACAAGCGTAGCTACGCGCTAAAGTGCACGCACGCTTGTTGCCATGGTGAGCACGGTACCAAGCTTGTTCCGATTGCTTCCTCTTCCGCTTCTAATTCTTCAACTCTTCGAATCTTCGAAACTTGAATGTATTACAACAGATTTTACACAATAAATTACTGCAGTATTTTTTTTTAATTCACTGCAGTAATTTTTACACAAGAAAAACTGCACTATTTGATAAAAAAAAAACTGCACTATTTTTTAATACAATAAAAAATAGAGAATCTAGAAACTACCAAGAAGGAACTTATGACGATAATAGGCCACCCTTCTTGTTACAATTCCGAAACAAAAATACATGAAATTCTAAGACCAAAATCGAGTAATAATAATTCACTTTATAATAACATATATAAATCCATACATGCCACATGTAATTATATATGTGAATACCTATAGTGTCATCTCTTTCTAAAACATGCATAATCACAATAAAAAGAAATAGATTCAAGTATATATATATATATATATATATGTTAATTAATTAAAGGGTAAACCAGGCTCTGATACCAATTGTAGGGAAAAATACGAAAACGCAGCGGAAGCGAGACTAAAAACGAAATTAGTATAGTTTAAGATTTTTCCAATATTTGAACCTTAACCGTTTAATTAATTAAACATACATATATTCAAAAGATATCATACTTCTTGTCGCGTGATCCGATTGACTTAGCGTCGATGGTAATCCGCAAGATCTTCCAATCTGATCACGAACGTGAATCACCTAGGAACGTAGTCTCTCTATTCTTTGAATTGCGTACCTGAGGATGGAAAAACGAAATCTTTTTTCCTGATCGTTAATCACAAAAACTCCAAGAGCCTAGAAAGATCGTTCCGGTCACTTTTGAATTCACAATCGTTATGATTGAAACTCACGTGAACCTAAATCGAAAATGTGCACAAAACCTTTTTATGTAAAGGCTTGCAAGTGCACTATCGAATTTAAAACTATCTTTCTCTCTTCCTCTTGGCCGAATTTTCACTATGTTCTAGAGTTAGAATTTTTTTTTTCAAAAGCAAGAGAATAAAAAATTCTTTCTCTAAAAAAAAAACTTTTTTTTTCTTCCTCTTCCTATTAATTCCAAAATTAATAATATATATAGGTATACAAATCCTTTTCCTAAAGAGGATTTACTTGGTGGGCAAGAATCCTATCTCTAGGTGGATTTACTTGGTGACAAAGAATCATTTTTTCAAAAAAAAATTCTTTTCCACACCAAGACTCCTAATACAACTCAAATAGTGTATTTGTGATTATATTAAAGACTTCCTTATTTGATTAGATAAATAATTTCTTTATTTATCTGCTTACCAAATTAAGTCTTTTGTATTTATTATACTACTATAATATTATACTACTAGGAAACATAATTCCTAGTCAGAAAAAGATTTTGATTTTTAATTAAATAATTAATTAATCAATTAATTAATTTCCATTTAATCAAAAAATAAAATAAAATAATATTTTAGGCTATTCCACACACAAAAATTATGGGCCAAATATTATTTTCTTATTTTATTTAATCCATTCAGGCTTTAAATAAAAGTCCACATGTGAACCAGACCCATTCTTACTAAAAGAAACAAGCCTACATGCCTCTCATTAATATATTAATATAATTTGAGCAGCCCATTAAATAGATAATGTTCAAATTATATTCTTTAATATATTAAATATAATTCTAGATGGACCCATAAATTAGTCCGGTAGAATATATCAAGTGATCCATGCAAGTCTGTGTGGATTGGGGATCTTGGCGGGCTATCTAAATTTAAGCTTCAATAGACATAACCTAATCACAATCAACAAATGATTCACTTAGATCCGATCTATTAATTTTAGCTCATTCCACTAAAGAGCTAAAATTGAACTTTTAAATAAAGATAGAATAAGAAGATATTTCTCATTCATACCCTAGGCAATCTTATTGGAGATAGTGTATCCTTGTGAATAATATTAGTAATCGCCAAGAGCTCATAGACTGCCTATAGCTCTCCTATTTACCATATTTACTCATATGACCACGTTTTGAACTTGGATATTTTGACTTGTCCAGAAGCCATGTTTTCAATAGACATTATCGAAAACTCAACATTGAGATTTAATATCCAATACCTCAAAATATCCATATGATAATATTATACTCTCATTCAATAAATTGAGTCACGATGTCCATATCTATAAATGAAGTCCTCTATCGATTAACAAATAAATACCACCAAACTACTGAGGATAGACTATGCTATATAATCGTACTCATTGATAGCTCAAATGATAACACTTGCAATCATAAGTCCATCATTTATCTCAGGATTAAGATAGATTCTTTGATTGTCCTCATAATGAAAAGACTTGTATCTACTGACGGTTCTAGATAAAATATTTCATTGTGATCATGTTCAATGCACCCAGTGTACTAGATTCTTTTATTCGAAGACCCTTTTGATGATTTTAGACTCATCATAACTCATTTGATCCCACTCAAATGCCAGCAAAAGAATTCTACAACTTTATCAAGATAAATGTGCCCAACCTTTAACTTAAGTTGTGAACGTTTATTTAAGACTAACTAAAGAATTATGTCTACCTCATACATATCCAGATGTACGAACAATTCTTCCTTTCTCATAGTCTTTTGACCTTATGATTATTTACTTTGATAATTATCATTATAAATGCTATAAGATTTTGTAAAACCAGAAATCACTTTATTAATATGAAAAGATTGTCAATTACAATATTACACTCTTGCTATTGAGCATAATCCTAACAGTAATTTGACAATAGATTATTCCAACCAGATTACTAACATTCGAAATAAGTTGTTCGAAGTTTTAGTTTCTGTGACCGCAGATTTGGCGGCGTTGACATGCAACTATTAGTATAACCGAACACACGACCGTTGCAGACAAGTTGGAGCATTCTCAAAGGTTGAAAAAAAGTCAAATCATCAAGTTCTTCATCTTCATCCCAACGATTTGCTGCATTTTCTAGTGCTGAACTTAACAAGTTCCTTGAAGCTCAGTTTGATTCATACGAAAACACGGAAGGATTTTATCTGTTGTTATGGTGGAAGGCCTATAGCTACAGGTATCAGGTTTTGTCACACCTAGCACGTGACGTACTGGTTATCCCAGTGTCCACTGTGTCTTCAGAATAGGCATTCAGCACGAGTGAACAAATTATTGAACCAAGGAGAAGTTGTTTGTCTCTAAAGATGGTGGAGGTATTAACATGCATTCGAGATTGGAAGCATGCTCGAAAAAAATGCAAAATGAAATGGTAGACGAACAACTTATTCAAAATTTCTCCAACTTATTCAAAATTTCTCCAATTTATATGTCGATGAGAGTTTCAACAGTAACCAGTTCCAGAATTAGGTTATACATGTACATTTACTTGTAATACGATTGCACTCTTTTTCCCTTACCAAATTTTATCCCTCTGGGTTTTTCTTGGTAAGGTTTTTAATGAGGCAATTATGTAAATATGTAATACTGAAAGTCTGAAATAAATAAATAATTCTTCATTTCATATTTTCATAATTTCATCTACTTTTTATTTCTTTAATCTGTTATCTTTATTTATTCTTTAAATTATTTTATTAAATAAAATAATAAATCTATCCACTATCAACATTTTTTTATTAGACTAAAATAATAATTAAGATAAAGAAATTAAAATTAGAAATACAGAAGTTAAACTGTTAAAACAATATTATAGTTCTAACAATTAAATTAAAATATTTAAAAAATTATAAATTATACATTATAAAAAATATTTAAAAAATTATAAATTATACATTATAAAAAAAATGAAATGGGCATGGGCCCAGCCAGTTTGCCCCCCCCCCCCCCCCCCCCCCCCCCCCCCCCCCGAGGCAGGCCGCAAGCCAGCACGGCAAGACCTTGGTGGGCCGTGCTGGGCCCAAAATTTCCTAAACTGGCCGGACCTGGCACGACACGGCACAAAATGAGCCAGACCAGCCTGTTTTTACACCATTACCTACAAATTACAATTATTATGTTGTTTAGTGAGAGGTATCTGTTTCCTTGTCTTTGGTGAGAGAGATGGATCAATGTTAGGAAGGAGAGATTATTTATCTAACATCAATCTTTTTATTATGTGTGAAAAGATCTTCAGAAATTTGTCTATAACATTTTTCTCAGCAGAGAAAGATAATCATAATAATTATA
This sequence comes from Dipteronia sinensis, assembly GCA_033220585.1. Classification (NCBI taxonomy): domain Eukaryota; kingdom Viridiplantae; phylum Streptophyta; class Magnoliopsida; order Sapindales; family Sapindaceae; genus Dipteronia; species Dipteronia sinensis. Next base: position 68,469,623 of record CM065637.1, on the reverse strand, counting down.
ATGAAGCATATTTATCATCTGTTATCTATTCATGTGCTGTGGTTCACTATTGTGCCTAATTGTTGCAATGTCGTCGATATTTGAAACTGAATTTTTCTTTCTTTCTTTCAAAAGTTGATATTTGAAACTGAGTTTATTTTTTGAAACATTCTTCTTCAATTTGTTGAGTTTCAAAAATCCCTAAATTCAAATCCAAGTCCCAAATATTTCTCTTCATGGTATTTCTCTTCAATTAGTTATTTTCCCTAACTTTGCATTGAAAAAAAGAAGAAAAAATCGATTATGGTTGTGTGGTATTTGCATTTGGTGGTGACAATAATGTTGGAGTCTTGTAGTAGTTGTGTAGTTTGGATATCGTAAATATGTTTGGAATTCTCAATTGTATTACGAATTCATAACTGCGTTTGGAATTCACAATTACAAACAGAATTCCTAACTGTGTTTGGAATTCTCAACAGCAGTAGGAATGCCTATTGCGTTTGGAATTCTCAACAGCAGTCGGAATTCCTAACTACGTTTGGAATTCTCAACAGCTTTCGGAATTTCAAACTGCGTTTGGAATTCTTAATTGCAGTAAGTTACAAAATGACTTTAAAATGCTTAACTGTGTTTTGATTAGGAAGACTTCAGTTGAAATTTGTACTTATTTTAATTTTTTATGGTTTTAAATATTTAAGGTTAATACTAAAATGGGAGAAGAGGTTGGTCTTTTACTAACGATTTCAGAATATTTCCTGGCGAAGATAAACATCACTTTATCAACGATTGCTATAAAGGAGATTAAGGAAAAGTTGACGGATACGCAACTGTCTGTATTCCGCACAACCCTTTATTGTCTGCCTTGTGGTGACATTTGTATAAATATGAATGCAAGTAGATGTGATTTTTGTTGTGTAAATCTGCATTTTAACAGGAGGCAAGATACAAACTACATTTTGGTCACTCATGTGTTGTTTATTTATTCATGGCAGTGGCTTGAATATTAATTGATATAATTTCTTTGTTTATTCATAGTGAAGTTATATATATGTTTATATATTTGTAATCACATTGACTTCTGCTGCTGCCACCACGCCTGGAGATGGCTGTGGAGATGGATGTCAAAACCCAATCAGAGTCACTTAGCTATTCTAGGCTTCCACAAAGATAAGTAGATAACATTGATAAAAAAAAATCCAATCAAAATCATCAATCATCATATCCACAACTTGTATAGACAGACAGCTTTGCAAAGCCAACTTCTCCAGGCTTTTATAGCTGATAATTTATTATCAATTACAAGTAGATAAAAGATTATAGTGAGAGAATTAAGATAGAAACAAAGAACGCAAACATATTAGCCAAGCCATTTTAAATAGAATACAAATAATATAAGCATGTCCAAGCAAGACAATGGCACACTTCCATTTTCCATGTAAACAGTGAAAATCTGATATCTCAACACTTGCATTAATTACACAACAATGCAATTATGTTTAAACAACACTGTTATTCATCAATCAAAACTGTCAATATCTATACGCTCATTATTCCATCGGGAAGGTATAAAGCATACACCTTATATGCCTCTGATAGAGAGTTATAGGACTTTACAAAACTTCCATCGAATACATTGATTTGTTCTTCGCACTCATTTCATGACTCATAAACGCCAGGTCTCTAACCTTTGAATACTACATAAACAACATCTCATATCATCCAGACACCTATAGATAAACATATAACATTAATAGATAACAAATGATAGAACATTAAAATAAATAGTCAACATAGTTAATCATTTAACAAAATTAAATAGCAACACTCAACAACTAGAATATAAAACATGTATATTATACCTCAAGGGTTTCCATTTTGATCGGATAGAGGAATTGGTGTCTTACATTTTTGCCTATTGTATACTACTTGTCCGCATCTACCACACTTCCGGTGCTCAATTTCTTCACCTCGAGATGGTTTACTTTTTTATGACGAACGTCCGCGAGGTTTACGAACCTGTGGTGGTAGAACAACACGACTTTATACATCATCGGAAACATCCCACTCTTGCATAGGTCCAACGGGGTAAATGGAACTAGCAGAAATTGTAATGATTCATACGACGTTTGCATAAGGCCAACAGGGTAAATGGAACATCCCGCAAGGACTCGTTTGGATTGACATCAATAATACGAGATACGATTTCATGTAATGATTCATACAACGTTTCCTTTGAAACTGAAATTAATTTTGACTTTCCAGATTGATATTTGAATTTACCACCACTTTTACTCCATTCATCATCGTATAAACAACAAACCGAACTTTATCCATGCAACCCACCTTTCACAGGCATAAGAAATTAATGATTAAATTCCTAAATAAATATTCTAAATTCATGGTACATTGAATTTACAAAATATTCTAAATCCAAACATTGTTTGGAAATCTGGATACCGCTGAGAATTCCCAAATCCGTTAGGAACTCTTAACAATGTTTGGAATTCCCAGCTCTGTTAGGAACACCAACCGCTGTTTGGAATTCCGAATGCTGCTGGGAATTCCCAACGACGTTAGGAACTATGAACTCTGTTTGAAATTCGGTGATGTTGGAAATTCCCCAATGGAGTTATGAATTTCCAACTATGAACTATGAACTCTGTTTGGAATTTCCATAACTCAGTTGAGAAATCTAAACGCTGTTGAGAAAACAAAGTTGGTCACATTTTCAAAAAACAAAAAAAAAACAATCAATTGTGTAGATTCAATACTACAGTGGAAAATCGACCACAACAACAACATCAAATTCAAACAAAACTCATTCTCTATTAAGTTCATGTAAACTATTTTGACAAAAATAAACAACCCTAATACACAAATTAAAGTAAATAAGAGATTCAATTTTTGTATAAACTTTAAATTGATCACAACAACATCAAATTCAAACAAAACTCATGCTTTATTATATAAATGTAAATTATTTTCACAAAAATAATATACACATTCAAGTAAATCAGAGATTAAAGTTAAGTATAAAATATAAAAGTTCAAAAAAAAACTCACCTTAAAGATTCAATAAAAGGAACCCTTGTGGTTGATAAATAATGGATGCTTTCAACATGTTCTAACTTAATTTCGAGTTGCTCAATGGTGGAGTTTGTAAATTTTCACAGAAAAAATCGAAAAAGAAGAAAGAGAGAACAAAAAAAAATTGGAGAGAAGAAAGAGAGAGGTCGAATGATATGTGGTGGAGAGATGTGGAAATAAGAGGAAAAGAATGTGAATAAGAGGTATAGAATGAGTAGATAAAGTAGAAAGTATAAAGTGAGTAAGTAAGGGTATAATAGTACTTACGCATGAAAAAAGAGTTAGGGTTGTTTGTTTTTTCGTCTGAAAACTGAACAGTTCTGAATTTTACTGAAAATTGAATAGTGACTGAAACCTGAAACTGAATGACATGGTTGTTTTTTATTTTATCACATCTGAAAAGAGAGTCAACTTATTTGTTTTTTTTTAAGATAAAATTGTTTAAAAACAAGTAATTTGACATTTATACCCTTATTACTATATATTGTTATGTATTTTTATTTTATATGATACAAACAACGAATAAAAAAATTTAGCAAATCCTAAACCATTTTTATGTAATAATGATAAGATATTATTCATGATTAAGATATGATAAATAATTATTTAAAAAAATATGATATAATGGTTTAGAAATGATTACAATTTTAATATATATATAATTGAAGGCTCAACAATGGTGTTGAAAATGATAACGTGAATAATGTTTTTTAAGAAAAAAAAAACTGTTTATCATGAGTAATCAGTTAAAAGAAATAAATTTTTATAATATAGAACTATGATAAAATTGGAAATATGTTATCTTTTGAAGGATAATCTTGGAAGATAATATATTAAATGCAATCCAATGATTTGTAATTAAGTTAAAAGTCAGGATTTCTTACTTTTTATTTTAAATTGTTTTTTGGTATTTTTAAGTTGTTTGACCACTTAAAAAAATAAACAAAACAACTTAATAATTTTAATTTATACCTATTAAGTTTTAAGTACAAAAAACAAACAACCCATTAGTTTTACAACTTTTTAAAAAAGAGGTTAGGTGTTAACTGCATACTTCCAAATGAGTTAGTTATCAATAAATCCCTTTTAATTTTTACTTTTTAGTTTTATACATGTAAAAGATTAAGATACCCTTTAACCTTTTGGGTTGGCTGAGTGAAATTTTGTTGAGAAAAATATTGATACAATTTTAAAATACATGGGGGACCATTTTTGTCACTTTTGTGATAGCTTAAAATTAGTTGGAATTAAGTGAATACCTTGAGACTTGTTAGTAATTGCCCTAAAAATAACATATACATTTCTTGGTTAGATCGAGACGCCATTGTTTATTGAATTGATCAGGTATTGAAAATATTTTCCCTAGTTTTCACATAACAACTCTTCTACATGGGTTTTTGTAATTTTATTGTACACTAATGACAATTAACAAAGAAGTGAAGAACAAATACCACGCGTTGACATCCTTTCTATCGTTATATTTTTTTTCTCATTCTGTCATTCATGGCCGCCCTGATGACAAGGAACTGTTTCGAGCATAAAATCTGGTCCCATATCACACTTCGACCACTTATACGTTATACACCGATACACGGCTATATAATACTACAAAATCAAAATGTAACATATATTGTATTTTTACTTTCAAAATAAAAAAATATTGGATTTTTTTACTTGATATTTTAAAGGGATATAATCATTTTCTTCTCTGGAATTTTCAAATACAACGTTTTACGCCTTCACGTTTCTCTATTCCTCATCCCCCCCTACGGTTACTTTTCTAACAAAATTGAGCACTAGCCATTAATTCTGAAGGGTAAATTAGTAATTGAATGACAATTAATACCCTAACTATCAGAATTCCACATTGAAGGGTGAATAAGTAATTTAAGACTAAATAGAAAATTAAAATATATATATATAATTGGTTGTTGGAGTGTTGGATCTGTATTTGACCCTTAAAGTCCATTGAAGATCTGGGTTTGAGGATTTTAGTTTGAAGTTCTGGGTTTGAGTTTGGGTTTAGAAAAAATTCTACCTTTTTGGCGTGTTTATAGTATTAGGAATCCTATTTAGGAAAGAGAATTAAGTTCCTGATTTATGAATTCTACTGTTACTAATTTTTAAGGAATTATATTCCTTGGACCCCACTCACAAATCAGAAATTAAATTCATGATGGAAAAAGAACTTGATTCCTTCCATTTATAATGGGATTCAATTTCCCTTTTCTGATTGAAAAATGAATTCATAATATTTTGACTAAAAAATCCCAACTTAAAAAAAGAATAAAAAAATAATTGTCTTCTTCATGATTATTGACTTTTGTTTTTATTTTACGTAAATCGTATTAGTTTTTTTTTTGTTGAATCTTCATATTGGTTTACATAATTAATAATTGATATTATTCTAGCGGTGTGTTTTATAAAAAATCCATCTTTATATATACATATTACAATACCACATATATATATATATATATATAAAATTTTCACCTCAATGCGCATTGATAAATATTTATTAAACTGTTAGACCATTAAATTCAATTGCTTTGATCCAGTCTGTATGCACTTATCAGTGTTTATCCATAATCTATGGCCTACATACAATGCACTGAAGTATTTTATATCAGTGCGCACTAAGGAGAAAATGACTATATATATGCTTCCTCCATTTCAATTTTTTAAAAAAAATTAAGTTATCTCTTTATCTAATGTTCATTTTACCATTTATGAACTACTGCATATTCATATCTCTTATATATATATTACTTCGTTTTTTTTTTCTCTTTTTTAATCAAGTTATCTCAATAATTCTAATTAGTTAAAATTTTACAATATAAAGATTTTTTTTTACGATGTAAAGATGATAATTATTATAAATATAGTGTTAAGAGTAATATAAAATATATTTTTTTCATAATAAAAAAAGTCGTCATGTTATATACAAAGGGTATTTTTGTAATTAATTATATATCATTTTGATTCCTTAGTTTAAGTAAATACTAGAAATATAATAAATTTAATTTCGTTTCCGATTCCCAAATTGTTAGTAAATACTATAATTGAATTTAGTAACTTGATTCACATTCCCCTTCATTCCCTTTCTAATAGGGATGGTAAAATAACCCGCATGTATGAAGCACTGCACTTATGGGGTGGGGATGGGTTTTATAGACCCCACCGCACTTAAAATATAATCTTTATTTTTTTATTATATAGTTTTTTTCTTTTAATGTTATTTTAAAAAAATTATTGAATTTATATGTTTAGTTGTGAGATTTATGTTTATTTTTAATGTTTATGAGATTATTTCAAAAAAAAATTGGAATTATTATATATATTATCATTATTCATTTGGTTATATATTTATTATTTTAATAAATAATTTTAATAAATTGGTTATATATTTAAATGGGGTAAATGGGGTGAATGGATGGGGATAAGAAAATCATACCCCACCCATCCCCGCCCCGCTCCATATAATGTGGGGTTTTATGTGGGGATAGGATTTCAAAAAATAAATTGGGTGGGGTGCGGGGAGGGCATCCCCGCCCTAAACCCGCCCCGTTGCCATCCCGGCTTTCTGATGGAACTTGATTTCGATTTCATCCATTACTGATTAGTAAACACGCCCTTCATGTCATCCTTCTTTAATTTTCTAATATTATTTTAACTAAAATTTATAATAATGTTATTATACTCTAATTGGGACTATAAATTCACAAGTATAATATGTTAATTAACAAAAAAAAAACAAATTTACTACATTGTTGGTTTAACATAACACATATTACCATCCATGTGACATGATGGTATATAAAAACAAGGGTGCGAACATTGCCACTCATAAAACTAATTAGTACACCCATGTCTAAAACTAAAAAAAAAATATTACTATAAGCACACATCTTAATGCCAAAAGTACCCTTATTGAAATGAATATATTCATTTTAATAATTTTATTTACAAATCCTCTTAAATTATTAACGAGTAATGTTATACAACTCAACTAATTAACCCAAATGATGTGGCAAGTGAGTTGTCATCACCATACATAACATGGGATGATGTGGTCAATGAAAAAATCACTTGACACATCATTTGGTGGGCTAAATTTTTGGGTTGTCTAAAATTAGTGATTATCAACACACCCAATTTATATAAAAAAAATCATGGTATTTTTGGAATCAAATTCTCTTCTAATGATGGTTCAATTTACTTTTAGAAATGTCTCGAATATAGGAGACGTATGAACAGGAAGATGTAGAACTAGATTGTATATGCAGTCAATGAATTTTCAATATGAAATTATCTTATATGTATAAGATACATATTGAAAATCCATTGACCGAGTGACACATTAGCAAATATAAGAGGAAAAACGGACATACAGTGATGTCATGTCATCAAGAGTCAAACAGTCAATCAGAGGGATGTTGACCAAAGACACATCACCAGATCTGGGCTTGTGCCGGAAAAGCCCACTAGTTAGTAGCTAGGAACGTGTTCGCCAAGTTAAGTCTCTTAGTTTAGACAGACTTAATGAGCAAGGATTCTGCTTGCCGAGGATATTGACTTAGCTAGATCTACTCGGTCAAAACGGAAGATATGACCTAATCAATATATACCATATCAAGCGGAGATCCACTCAGATACGGAACTCAATAATCATGCTCCAATAATGAAATATCCCTATTTTCTCTCAAGAGACAAAGAGTTACGATCAAGAAAGAAATCAAGGCTTTCAGAAGATAAGCACCAAACAGGAAAATGAGTCCCAAGCAAATCACTCAGCTAGAATCTTGCAAGGAATCTCATTACAGAATTGGTTACTTACACGACAAGAATTTGGGCAACACCTCATCAACCCGTATAAATACTAGTATTATTGATGTATAATGGCATGAGCAAATATTTTTAGTTGAGCGTGTAACCTTTGAAAGTTCATAGTGATATTCTTATTAGCTATCTTCAACTTAGTTTTTTTCCCTTTTCTAGGGGTTTCTATGTAAAATTCGTGTTTTGAGTGCTTGGTTATTATTCTCTTATTTTTTAGTATCTCTGTCATCAGTATTATCATTTTTGGACGAGTGACTTTTTCATAATTCAAAAATCACCGTCAACAATAATTATGTTTACAAAAAAAACTCATTATATCTATAACTAACTTTTAAAAAAATATTTTGTTTATTGATAGAATTTGAAATTAAACATAAAAGAACGACAAAAAAAAGGTAAAATAATACCTACCTCAATATGATCAAGTCCTCTGAAAATTATTTTGTCCATTATTTTGTTATATGATAATTATGTAATGACGAGACGCTTTGATAATTGAAATAAAATTAGAGTTTATCATAAAAATTAAGGTTTATCATAAGTTAGAGTTTATCGTAAGTTTTTTTTAATAAAGAAATATAATTAATTAGTGTAAATAGTATTTGGTTTATGTAATATTTAAAAAATAATAATATTTGGTTTTTTTAATTAAAGTAATTTATTTTTATTATTAATTTCTATTAAAATATTTTTATAATTAAAAATTTTAATGAAATATGAATGTTTTAAATAGTTATAAGGTAACAATATCGACACAAAAAAAAAAAACAAATGTTACGAGGATCGTAAAGTGGAATATGAATTCATTCAAAGTTTGAAAATCTTTTACCTCGATTTGACCGGAATTGTCATAGGAGACCTCTTCTACGTACATATGGATTATTTTATTTATTTATTATTATTATTTAAAATTGTAAATGAATGAAAATCAAAAATCAACATTCACCACGTCAACGTATTGAAGTCTTTGTTAAGTTTACAATTTACTGGTGTGCGAATCCATGCTATGCACGGGTTTTCTTAAAAAGATTATAGATTTTCTTAAAAAGATTACGTAGTATTTTATAATGACTAGTGAAAGAGTCACGTGCAATGCACGTGCCAAATTAGTATTCAACTTTAAATAATATATTTTTTTTTTGTACAAATGCAAACTTATTTACAACATATTTATAATAAAAAAACTGTTAATATTCTAATCTTGCAAATTGCAATTGAACTTGGGTTCTTACTATGACCTGGCTATTAAAGTTACTTTATTATTATTTATTAAAAAAAATAAATAATAACATTTACTGTTGTCATGTATTGCTCTCACATATTGAGTAATGTCAGTCTTTTCAAATTTCTTATTAAATGGTGTTCGTAAGTGACGTATCAACATCTTATCACTCACCAGATAATCTCATAATTTATAAGATATTGATATGTCGCTGATGAACACCAGTCGGTAAGAAATCTAGGAAACCTAACATTTCTCAATGATATGACATATACAATTAATTATGACAAATAACACAAAAAATATCTAACTGTGTAGAATTAAACCAAGTTATTATTATTATTATTGTCTTTAATTATCAGTTTAGATATTAGGTTGGATTTATCCTTTAGATAATTCCTATTTATCTTTTAGTTAGGATTACCAAAGTTTTTTTATTTCCTTGTTATTTAGAGGTTTGATGTTATCAGGTTACCTCATCCCAGCTACTATAAATAGTTGGTATTATTTCAATGTAAAACATCAATTCAATAAACAGTTTCTTCAGTAAATTCTTTTGTGAGTGTGTGAGTTTTTACATTTGGTATCAGAGCCTGAGGCTTGGTGGGCAGTAGGGTAGGATTCAGGAGTTAAGAATCCAGGAGTGGTAGGCGGATCCAGGAGTTGAGGATCCAGGAGTTCGGAGCAGCAGCCAGCGCCGCCGGACAGACCTCCATACAACCCACGGCCGCCGGAAACAGGTCTCACTTGCCGCCACGAGTGGACTGTCACCGCCAGCACCAAAATCTTCAGAAGACGACCGGGATACAGGTATTTTATTACCTTTATCGATGACTTCAGTAGAAAGGCTTGGGTGTATTTCTTGCAGCAGAAGTCAGATGCTTGTGATGCTTTTAAGAGATTTAAGGCATTGGTGGAAAATCAGTGTGAAAGGTCTATCAAGACTTTGAGAACAAATCGGGGGACAGAATATGTTGTCTGCGATGGTTTCTTGCAGAAACATGGCATCAGTCATCAGTTGACAGCGAGATATACTCCTCAGCAGAATGGTGTAGCAGAGAGGAAGAATAGAACAGTCATGGACATGGTCAGGTGTATGTTACACTTGAAGAAACTGCCCAAAGGTTTTTGGGGTGATGCAGTTGCTTGTGCGTTCTATTTGTTGAATAGATGTCCCACCAGTAGTGTTCTCGGAAAGACTCCTCAAGAAGCCTGGACTCGACTCAAACCTAGCATTGAACACTTACGAGTGTTTGGGTATATTTCTTATGCTCATATACCTGATGCTATGAGAAAGAAACTTGATGATAAAGCAGAGAAGTGCATCTTCATCGGTTACAGTCAGGTAACGAAGGGTTATAAACTTTATAATCCAGTGACAGAAAAGGTGATTGTCAGTAGGGACGTTACCTTCGATGAGCAAGGATGCTGGGACTGGTCTTGCGGTAAGGGGAGCTCTCTTGACATTGATGTTGACCTGGATGAGATTGATGGTCATCCGAGAGATGATCCGGTTCCGACCCTAGTGGCTCCACCATCCCTAGTGAACCCACATCTAGCAGAATCTTCTGGTCGTCCACAACGTGAACGAGTGTTGCCAGCCGTTACAGGATTGTGTTCTCAGTAATGACGACGATCCAACAGATGAAGAGTTGGTGAACTTTGCACTATTTGCAGATTGTGATCCTATCACATATGAAGATGCTGCTCGTAATGATTGCTGGTTGAAAGCAATGGAGGAGGAGATTCATGCGATTGAGAAGAATAACACATGGGAGCTTACTGATTTGCCAGGTGGAAAGCAGCCCATTGGTGTTAAGTGGGTGTACAAGACAAAATACAAGCCAAACGGTGAGGTGGAACGCTACAAAGCGAGTCTGGTTGCAAAAGGTTACAAGCAAAAGCCAGGGATCGATTATTTCGAGGTGTTTGCTCATGTTGCCAGACTTGACACCGTTCGTTTGATTGTGTCTCTTGCTGCACAGAATAGTTGGAGAATCTTCCAGATGGATGTGAAATCCGTATTTTTGAATGGGGAGATAGGGGAGGAAGTCTACATACAGCAACCTGCGGGGTATGTAAAGAAGGGGCAAGAAAATAAGGTCTACAAGCTGAAAAATGCCTTATATGGGTTGAAACAGGCACCCAGAGCGTGGTATACACGCATTGACACATATTTTATCCAACATGAGTTCCAGAGATGTCCTTATGAGCACACTTTGTATATCAAATCCAACTCCCGGGGAGATATTCTTATTGTGTGCCTATATGTTGATGATCTGATCATTACCGGAAATAACCCTGAGATGATTGCAGACTTCAAAAGTGCAATGACTGGTCATTTCGAGATGACAGATTTGGGGTTGATGTCTTATTTTCTCGGTATTGAGGTGACTCAGACAGATGATGGCATCTTTGTATGTCAGAAGAAGTATGCTGGTGATGTACTGAAAAAGTTCAAGATGGATGGATGGATGTAAGCCGATGCTGACTCCAGTTGAGGAAAGGTTGAAGTTGGAGAAGGATGGGACTGGTGAGCGAGTTGATGCTACCATCTTTCGGAGGCTAGTAGGAAGTCTGAGATACTTAACTTCTACTAGGCTTGATATTTCTTATGGAGTTGGGCTTATCAGCAGGTTCATGGATTCTCTGAGGCAATCTCACTTGCAGGCTGGCAAGCGTATCTTGAGATATGTGAAAGGTACACTGGGTGATGGTATCTTTTACTCTTCTGCTAACAAAGTCGAGCTTGTTGGATTTACAGATAGTGACTGGGCAGGTGATACGGAGAAGAGGAAAAGCACCTCCGGATTTTCATTCCATCTTGGTTCTGGGGTATTTTCTTAGTCATCGAAGAAGCAACAGGTGGTTGCTCTATCGACAACTGAAGCTGAGTACATTGCAGCTGCTGGTGGTGCTACACAGGCTGTGTGGCTACGTCGTATGCTTTCTGAGTTGAAGCATCAACAGAATACTCCTACTGTGATCTACTGCGACAACAAGTCCACCATTTCTCTGACTAAGAATCCAGTCTACCATGGTAGAAGTAAGCACATTGACATCAAGTTTCACTTCATACTAGACTTGGTGAAAGACAAGGAGATCGTGATCGAGTACTGCCGTTCAAAGGAACAGGTTGCAGACATCTTCACGAAAGCCGCTCAAAGTTGACATTTTTCAGAAGCTTAAGAAGTCTTTGGGCATGATGAGCTATGAAGGACTTGGTTTAAGGGGAGCTATGTAGAATTAAACCAAGTTATTATTATTATTATTGTCTTTAATTATCAGTTTAGATATTAGGTTGGATTTATCCTTTAGATAATTCCTATTTATCTTTTAGTTAGGATTACCAAAGTTTTTTTATTTCCTTGTTATTTAGAGGTTTGATGTTATCAGGTTACCTCATCCCAGCTATTATAAATAGTTGGTATTATTTCAATGTAAAACATCAATTCAATAAACAGTTTCTTCAGTAAATTCTTTTGTGAGTGTGAGTTTTTACAAACTGAATATATTATATATACAATTAAATATGGCAAATAACAAACAAAAAAAACATCAAATTGAACTGGATCAATAAAAAAATATATCATTTTATATAATATTATCTTAAAATGAAATATATTTTATTATTTTTTATCTATTCGTTACCATCGTATTATGTTAAAGTAATTGATACTTCAGCCTCCGAACACTTGTTTGAAGGTAAGGATCCACGAAGTTAAGTATTTCTCATATATTATAATTTTTTTTAAATTTATTAATATTATCATTCTAATTATTATTATTTTTGAATTTATTATTATTATTATTATTGTTATCAATATTATATCATCATTTTTTAAATTTATTAATAATACTGTTATTATTATCATAATTACTATCATTATTATTAAAATTTTATATTAAAAATAAAGTTAAAAAAATCCAACACCTAAACGATAAACTCCACCATCAATCTCTCTCTCACAATTATTTGATCAGACATCTCTCTTCACCATCGATCTCTCATTCTCTCTCCTCACTCATTCTTTAAATAACAATCTCTCACTGCCGCCTCTTACTCTCTCCCACCATTCGCTCACCACAGTCTCTCTCTCATCACTACATCTCTTTCTCTCACGACCGTGTCTCTCTTCGTTGCTTGGTGTGGTTCGATTTTGTGGCAGCGATTTCCGGGCTGGTTTTAGGGTCCGATTTCGTGGTTAATTAGATATTTTAGGGTTCGATTTAGGTGTGAACTGGGTTGTTTTTGTAGTTCGATTTCCATTTCCGTGGATTGTTCGGTTCGATTTCCATTTGTGTGGTTCGATTTTGTGGGTTTTGTGGCTAGGTTTGTTTTTGGTGGTGGGAGGGGTTTTTGGACTGGATTTTGGTGGTGGGAGGGGCTGCTGGGTTTGTTTAGGTGGTGAGAATGGCTGGGGTTTGATTTTTATTTCAATTTTTTTTCAGACAGGAATTGATTAGGCGTATTTGTTGTTGATAATGTTGGGTATGAGGTTTCGGTTTTTAATGGTGGTATTCCCTGTTCCATGATCATGTTTGTATATTTGTGATTGTGGGTTTTGATTTTGTGATTTTGGGTTTCGATTTTTTTTTTTGGAAATGAAAATGTTTTCTACAGTTCTACTCAACAAAAACCAAAAAAGCAGTAGTTGATCTGAAGAAAGGTTTTACTTTTGTGATTGTGTTATTTAAGGTTTTGATTTTGTGATTGTAATTTTTTTTTAAAGATGAAGCTGATCTGAAATAGGAATGGAAACAGAAAGAGACGTTAAAACTTGAAAGGAAAAAAAAAAGATAAACAGGGGAAATAAATCAATTGATCACGAACGAATTGGAAAAAGACATAGAGGGAAATAAGGCAATTCATCACACCATAAATTGCATTTTTAAAAAAAATAAGGCGCTTTTATATATATAGGATTAGAAATTTGATTTTTCCTATTCCATTTGTTAGCTTTATTTATTTTTTAATATTATTAATAAATATTTATCTTTTACATTTTTCATGTTAAACTAATTTAATTAGTGATTAAATATATTTTTATTAATAAATATTTATCTTTTGATATTCTTTTTATTAAACTAATTTATTATAGGGCAATTACCTATTGGGTCCCGGACTTTTTTAAAATTCAAAGTTGTTTGCGACTTTTATAAAAATGGCCAAATTGATCCTTACATTTTTCCCAGGTGCTAAATTAGTCCATCTAACTAAGTTCCGTCAATCAACTTTAACTGTATAGGGGTAAAATTGTACTTTACTCCTAAACAATATAATATTGACACATGCACAGTTTTTTTTTTTATAAATGTATATTTTTGTTTATTTTATTTGTACGTTTTGATTTTTAAATAATTTTGAAAACACTGCTTGTATAATATTAACAAAAAAAAACAATATTATATAAAGGTGATAAGAGACTATACTTGGAATGAATTGTAACTTTATTTTAAAAATAAAAGTATAATTGATATTGTCTTATTAAAATATTTTTAGATTTCTTTAGAGAATTTTAATTAAAAAATGTACAAATGATGTTTCATTAATAATATATTTAGATTTTTTTGTAATGATAAAGGTGAATTTAATGCACAAAGACAAAATAAATTTGCTATAATATGACAAATAAAGTGTATTTACGTACTTTAACTAAAATTATTAAAGTCAACTATTATATTTAACACCGTTAAATTATTAGAGGGACCGGTTTGGTCACATCTAAAAAGAGATGGACTAATTTGGCACTTAGAAAAAATATGAGGACCAATTTGATCATTTTTGTAAAAGTCGCAAACAACTTGAAATTTTTAAAAAAAGTTCAGGACCTAATTGGTAATTATCCTTTATTTTATAATTAAATATGTTGTTATTACTTTCTATTAAACTTATTTATTATATAATTAAATATATTTAAAGATATTAATAAATATTTAAAATTCTTTTAACATTCCTCCATAAATTTTATCATAATATTAAAGGGTGTACTACTGTACAAGAACTCATACTTACACCCATGTCAATAAGTGTATCACTAAAAATAGAAGATGAGTATGCTTGAATTTTTTTTCTAAACAATTATGTAAGAATCGGAAAGAAATGTACTACATCTAAAATATTAGAGTAACAGAAAAAGGAAAGGATACTAACAAAGTTTTTCATGATCCCACATCTATTTTTTTTAAAAAAAAAAACTTATCACAATTTAGAGTTTCAAGTTTGGGAACTAACCTAAAAAAACTTATCACAATTTAGAGTTTCAAGTTTGGGAACTAACCTAAAGCCTTGTAAAAAAATGAAGAGAATTATGCTTCCATTACCAACTCCCAGCTTTATATTTCATAAAAAGGTGTTGTGGCCTTAAAAGGCAAGCCATGAGCAACGGAAAAAAAAAACCTTTATGAGATACAACAGTATTCATGTCCACCTCGAGAAAATAATTACCAAAACAAAATGTATCCCCATTCTCCAACAAAATATCAGCCTTGGATTCTTGGAACCACGTGTTTTAGGTATAGCAGATTTCACTTTCCGAACCTCTTAGACTGCAGTAAATGGTTACATCAACAAATATCCATTAACTTAAATAAATAAGATATCATATTCAAAAGTAACGCCACAAACCTTATTGAGATCTGAAACTGTGACATGATTAGCATGTTGAGGAAGTTCGAGGAATGGAATCAATATATATTCACATAAAATTATATACAAAAATTAAAATCAAAATCCTCACAGTGAATTATACAAACAACATACCAACAGATTATATATATATATAATTAGAAAAAATTTCAATTCAGTATGAATTAATAAATATTTATCAGTTGCATGTGGACCATTAGAGTCAATTACATTGATCTAATCTGTATACATTTGTCAGTGCTTATCCATAATCTATAATCCACATTCAATGTACTAATGATATTTATATTAGTGCACACTAAAGAGAAAATGACTGTATATATAATTATAATCTAAAAACGAAAAGAAACAAAGACGAGTCATTGATTTTAATATATAAGCCAGCTCTTCCTAACCTCTCTCTCTTTCTCTAATCTCTAAAATCCAGTTGCTGAAATATTTATAAAAGATTATTCAATGGAGAATTTAAATTTATAGAAAATGAATCCGAAAAATATTATGAACAATGTTTGGGTACTGACCAATCAGTATCTAAAATACTGACTCCACCAATAAGAGTATAGCACGTGGCTCAATTTATGATTTTTTTAAAGTAAAAGAAAAAAGATCATGTGCTACACTTTTATTGGTGGGGTTAATATTTTAGGTACTGACGGATCAGTATCCAAGTATTGTTCAAAGATTATTCAATGGAGAATTTAAATTTATAAAAAATGAGTCAGAAAATATAGGGTTGTTATATAGATAAATGGAAGCTTATCTGTAGTGTATGAAAGGAATATAAAATGTCATGGGCAAATATAGAGCCATTTATATACGATCATAGTGGCATGGGCGGCTCTCCATTTCTTTAATGTGTCCATTGTATTTTTAAACTTATCACAATGGACATCACGCATTTACAGTCTTATATATTGCCCTTCCTTCAAATTCAATATTTGATTACAATATAAGAAACCGAGGTTGACCTAAGCTAGGTCAGTTGTAGAATATTTCATCATCACCAGTTCACCGCTAACTAAATTCCTTATAAAGAAAATGGCATACATTGTCGGAATTGAACTTCCTTTACTTTTTATCTTTGAATATTTGATGGCTTGTAAAAGTTAATTCATTTGCAATTATATTTGCTATTTATCTTTCAATTTTATTTGTTATTTATCTTTCAATTTTGTATGACCCGTAAGTAATTGAACTCGATCAAATCATTTTCTTTTTATCTTGCAATTCATGATGAGTTGTAGTCGAACTTGTTTTCTTTTATCTTTTAATATTGATAATTTGTTCTCATCTTTTGAAAAAATTTCCAGTTTTTTTTCTGCAGTCTTACCAAGGTTGAAAGCGACACTGTAGCGATCCCCACGTCATGTTGCGTCAACGCCACCATAGCATTGGTCAGCATTGGGCAGCACCACGTCAGTAGTGGTCAGTGCCATGTCAGTAGTGGCAGTGCCACGTCAGTGCCACATCAAGGATCGTTTGTTTTTTCCACTTAAAACATAATGGGTATGAATTATAATTATTTAGTTGTTTTGTTTATTTTTTTAAGTGATCAAACAACTTAAAAATACCAAAAATCAACTTAAAATAAAATTTAAATAATCTTAACTTTTCACTTAATTGCAAATCACTGAATTGCATTAAATGCAATCCAAAATCTTTTCTGCCGATACTATCCCCGTATATAACATATTTCTAATTTCATCATAATTATATATGGTATAAAAATCTTTATTTTAATATATTGTTTAGTTTAAATAGCTTTAAAAATAAAAAAGAACTCTAATCACTTCTTATATTAGTGTTTAATATCAATATTTTATTATGATATTAGGGATGATGTATTTATATATTATTTTTTTAGAGTGTTTTGTGTGAGTTTTCTTGCGGCCCCTTTTATTTTTTGAAAAAAAAAACCCTTTCTTTTCTTAGTAAAAATGAAGTTTGCTTGTTATTGAAGAAAAAGATCATGATCATATGTGTTTATATATAATTATTATTTTTGGATTGTTTTTATTTCATATTATATGCATAATTGTTTAACATGGGTATAAATGTAAAATTATTTATTTTCAGACAATTTTACTTAAAAAAAAACAAACGCGTTGACAATACATTCAGATTTGATGAAAAAAACAAACAAACATGTCATTCAAGTTCAGATTTCAATCCATATTCAGTTTTTAGAAAAATTCAGAACTATTCAATCTTCACAAAAAAAAAACAAATGACCCTGAGTCAACCACTTATTCTACCACAAACCCTCCTCAATTAAGGATAACGATTACTTCTCCAAAACCATTCATTTTGTCTACCAATACTGGGCCCTTATTTTTGTTATTCTTACTTAGTTGTAAACTTTTAATAATCTCCTTACTAGGTATATAAATATATATACCGTATCAATAAAAACTATAGTCTAGTTGATGGACGAAGCAATTTGGATTTTTTACTCGAACCTCCCCTGTCGTTGGAATAAAAATGAGATTTCTTCATGAAATTTAATAATATGAGGCTTGCACGAACCTCCTCGTCCTCCTCCCTACAATCAGGTACAGAAGGGACTCGTTCGAGTCTCCTCCATTGGGGGAAGACTGCTTTGAGAGTTACTTCGGCCTTTCTCGATCATTATTTTATTTGGAAAAATTATACAAACTTTTTCATGAGTTTAGCAAATATTGTACACAGAAGCAATTTTTGTTAAAATTATACATACTTCTTTTGTTTTTCATTGATTAATTGTTTGACTAGTCTTAAAATTTAAAATGATTAAATTACCTCTGAATTAATTATTTTAGGCGTAATTGCACAAACGTTCCCCAAGTTTAGGCCTCATTACACACATGGACTTTTTACCAAATATTACACAAACATCCCCTACTGTCAGTTGACTTCCATCCAAACTAACTGTTAACTAGATTTTTAGCATTAAAAGTCCAAAATACCCTTAGTTACTTATTTATACTTTATTTTGTTCCCCTTAAAATAAAATATATTATATAAAAATGCAAATAAAAAACTTTTACTTATATTTTTTTCAAACAAATTTTAAAAGAAAAAAATATATTAAACAAAAAATTTAGACTTTAAAAACATAGAAAAAGGAATAAAGGAATTTTTTTAAGAAAAGAAATGGAGAACAGATCTGAAATAAGCCATTGTTGGGACTTGGATCCACAATAATGTAAAACAAAACTAGATTTTAAGTTTTTGACATTAAAATACAATCATTATTGATGATTGAAATTGAATATAATTGTGGAATCTCATTTATTGCTAAAAATCTTGTGGCTTGAATGGAATCTCATTGATGATTGAAAATTGAATATAATTGCACAAACATCCCCTGAGTTTAGGTATAATTACATAAAGATCATCTACCGTCAGTTGACTTCCATCCAAACTAACTGTTGACCAGATTTTTAGTATTAAAAGTCTAAAATACCCTTATTTACTTATTTATACTTTATTTTGTTTCCCTTAAAATAAAATAAATTATATAAAAATGCAAATAATTTTTTTTTAATTGTATATATTTTTAAACAAATTTTAAAAGACAAAAATATATAAAACAAAAAAAATTATACTTTAAAAAAAATAAGAAAAAGGAATAAAAGAATTTTTTTAAGAAAATAAATGGAGAACATATATCAAATGCGCCATTGCTGGGACTTTGATCTACAGTCATGAAAAACAAAACTTGATTTTAAATTTAACATCAAAATACAATAATTATTGATGATTCATAAACCAACAAACAACAATTATATTCAATTTTCAATCATCAATAGAATTCCATTTAAGCCATATGATTTTTAGCAATAAATGGGATTCCACAAGCGCCACAAGGCGTCTTAGTTGATATCCATTTTTGTTAGATTTTGATATTAATTCAAAAAACAACATTTCACATTATGGACAGAAGAGATGGAGATTATATTCAAAATTTCAACCTCTGCGCGCGGTGTCTGAGGATCAGTTGGTAATTCTGCGGCTTAACAAAAATAATAATATTAAATAACTCCAAAATATTAATAAATATGAACCCAATTTTAGAGTTGAAGATTTAGATCAACGTAGGAGATAAAGAAAACAACGTGGAATCAAAGTCCGATGACAAGATCCTGTCTGATTTGAAAATCTGTATATTAATAAAATTTTGGATGATAAATATCATGTTTCAATTTTTTTTTTGTTTTTTCAAGGTCAAAACTTGGGTTCCTACATACTAATTTATAGCGTTAATCCATTTAAAACAAATTACATGCTTGGGTTTTTTAATGAGGCAACCTACCTGCACATGAGAAGAGGAGAGGTGATGATGTTTTTCTGATTCAAGAAAATAATTACAACTAAGAATCAATGTTATAATTATAAATAAAGTAATTTTCTGTATTTGGTAATAATATCATTTCTTTCAACGGTGAGATGTTATTTCTGAATTTCAACTTATTTCCTGTTCTCAAGGCTCGACAGTGCTCGATGCAATATTTTCAAAAATGAAGTGAACCTGCCAGGAATCTTTTTGACAATGTTACTTAAATATTGATATATAGAGGACAAGTTCCTGGAAATGCTATTATTTTTAAAACCCATGTGTCTAAACTTATATTATCCTGCAATTTTATTTATTTATAGAATATTAAGTTCAAACCCTGTAATCAAAGCTGCATATTGTTCGGTTATGTGTCTGTTGCAATTAAGTTGTTTAATTACCAACAACTGCAATTGAAATTATATAACTGATAAAACTTTGAAATAATTGTGGAGTTCAAACTTATCCTTAAATTATAATCTGTCTTTGCCTGGATTATATGCTCGTGATGCACGTGTAGTCAATATTGATCTTGTTGGATTCTATGCTGAGAAACAAGATCCAATAATTTTTATAAAATAATACTACATTTTCATATGTGACTCAATGCCAGTCGATCAATGCTAATTGCTATGCAAATATCTTTTTTTATTCTTTTTGGCCTTTTCATGTTCAATGATTTAATTGTTTTTCCTTATTGTATAAATGAGAGTTAATGCTTTACATGCACACCAATGGAATTTCTTCTAAATGTTCGAGGAGTTTCTCGTTTCACTTCGTCAATAATATAACTCTTTAGAGCTCTATCAGTGTGCTTTGAAAAAATAAAGAGCAATTACTTGCTTTTAGCCATATAAATAAAGTATTTTCATACATGAATGTTTATGCTAAGAAATAATTTCGATCTACCGACTCACTTGATTTTCTTAAATAGTTGTCTTGAATTGTAATAATAATATCTAAAACCCATATGTGTTTTCAACATGAGATTCAATATCATCTTCTCTAATTTTACATGTGTATTTCTCTATCAATCCAATTTGTTTAGAGTTTTTCTTTGGTAGGCACATAACTATGAGCATATTTATAACACATTTATCCACCTCATCAATTTTTGTCATACAAGCAATGCAATTGGGTCAAATAATACTTAAATGGCAAAAATTGATGATGTGGATAAATGTGCTCACAGTTATGTGCCTACAAAAGAAAAATTGATTTGTTTGCTTTGGATAGAATAACAATATTTTATATTGTCTTTTTTTTTCTTCTAAAATATTACAATAATTCAGGGTTTGGAGAAGGAGATATGACTCGAACCCACAACCTCTTAATATAGGTGTGTGAAGGACATACTAGTGGATCAATCTCATATTTTAATTATTTTATATATTGCCTATAAACCAATTATTGAGTTACATATCGAGAACCATTGGATATCACACATTTACTAGACATGGTGCCGGTTCGAACCGAACAGGAAAAACCGGAACCAGGGCAGTTCTGATTCCAAATTTTGAGGAACCGCCCAATTCGAACTGGCGGTTCCAACATTTTTTCTTAAAAAAATTATTAAAACAATTAACACTTTATTTATAAAAATAAAATGTTTAAAAGAGAATGAACATTGTAGAGTATTTGGTCATGGCACATAACCCTTGTCAAAGTAGATATATTTTCTTTTGCATTCTCCTCCATTTTATACAGGTTAGTCACTCTTCACTTCTTTTATTTATCCGATGTGGGATATGAGATTGAATATAACTATGGATATAAGCAATCACTCTATAACCAAGATTAGAGAAGAAGAATATGTGAATGAGATTTAATGATTTATTAATATATATATATATATATATATATATATATCTGTTTTTTATGGCTTGCTTGCCAATGTTTTTTGTTGGGATTGTTTCCCTTAGTTTTTATGTTTTTCTGGTTTTTGTTACTTTTCATTTTATTCTTTCTATTATATGTAGGGGTGGACGTTTAATGGATCGGTTCACTTTTCGAGTGAACCGATAATGTTCGGTTTTTGAAAAAGTGAACCGATCCGATCAACTTAACAATTGTGAACCGATCAAAAACCGATTGAATTGGACCGGTTCGGTTCGGTTCGGTTTTTTTGTTTTTGAGCCAACTGGGCCAAGTTCTTGGGCTTTAATTATTATACATATTTTCATATTCTAATCCTTTTGGGTCCTTGGACCAAATTAAATTATGGGCTTGAACAAATTGAAAATACTAGTTAAAAATAATATTCATAAAAAAACACTAAGAAAAAAAAAATGATATGACACACTTTCATATTTTATAGTTTCATGGACTATTACACATTAAATTAAGGTTTTTTTATATATATGTTGGATCTCGGTTCGGTTATCCGGTTTGGGATAGCGAACCGGAAAAAAAAAACCGATCCAATCGGTTTTCAAAAAAATGAACAGAACTGAACCGGTAAACATAAGAAATCCGGAAAAAAACCGATTGGATCGGTTCGGTTCATCGGTTCGGTTCGGTTTATTAGTTTTTTACCCACTCCTAATTATATGGATGGATACTGCCTAGGGGTTTTTCAGTATATAATCGCTTGTGATGCTTTTCCCTTCTAGGTCAGTCTAATTTTATCTACATATATATATTAATAATATATTTTAAAAAATGATACATATTATTGCATTCACTATCCACGGACTATAGAAGATTACGAAAAATATATATAGAGATATGATGTGATTCCAAAATTAGATGATTCATTTTAAAAAATGATCCAATTATTTTTTCTTTTATTAACAATATTCCTTTTGTTTACGACCAATAATATATTAAAAAAGTTTTCAAATCAAGGATTGTATATTCATTTTTGTTTTTGTCATTTATATAAATTTATATTACACTCATTTTCACCGCTTTTTGTTCTTAAACCGTTAGGCAAGTTCTCAAAATAATAATAAAAAAATGAATTCATTTTACTAGCTTTTACAAAATGGAAAACAAAAATGACAGCAAATAATATAAAGCAAAGTAGAAAGCACATATTTTACCAATCACAATTATAGTGTTTTTCTTTGAAGTTTATATTTATGAAATTGATTTTTATTTTAACAAAATCATTATTTAATTTTAATAGACCTCCCAACTCTCTCCATATTTTTCATATTTAAAGAAGAAGTTGAGACTTAAGAAAATATAATTATGTTATATAAATGAATGGAAGTGGAAATTCAATCTCACATCCCACATATGATAATAAAAGGAGTGGAGAGAGGTCTAACCTATATAAAAATGAGGAGAGTGCAAAGGAAAATATATTTACTTTGACAAGGGTTATGGGCCACGACCCAATACTTTACAATATCCTTTTTAATATTTTTTTATAAACAAAAATATTATTTAAAACATAATAATAAAGGAACCGAACGACGGTTCCGATTCTGATTCCCCTTGGAACCAACCGGGATCAGTCTACATTTACTATGTCTTATATATTGTCCTTCCTTCAAATTCAATATTTTGATTTCAATATAGGGAGATAAGACGCCGAGGTTGACATCATCACCACTAATTAAATTCCTTATATAGAAAATAAATTGAGCCAACCACTTACTCTCCCCCCCCCCCCCCCCAATTGAGGATCACTATTACTTCTCCAAAACCATTCATTTTGTCTTCCAATAGTGTGCCCTATATTTTTGTTATTTGTATTTAGTTGTAATAATCTCCTTACTAGGTGTGTGTATATATATACACACACCATATCAATAAAAACTATAGTCTAGTCGATGGAGGAAGCGATTTGGATTTTTTACTCGAACCCTCCCCTGTTGTTGGAATTTGCATAGCGGAAGGAATGAAGGATGTTCATTTCATTCGTAATAACAAATAAAAAAAAAAAAAAATCAAAATAGAGAATACAAATGAGATTTCTTCATGATATTTAATAACATGAGGCTTGCACGAATCCTCATCCTCCCTACAGTCGGGTACAGAGGGGACTCGTTCGAGTCTCCTCCATTGGGGGAGGACTGCTGTGAGAGTTCCTATATATGGTTGTGGTGTGGTGTGGGATGTCATTATTTCAAACAGAAACAAAAAATTTCTTTGTTTGTGGACTGTGGAGGAGTAGGTGGAGAGCATCACCACTCGGACTTGGTATAAATTAGAATTATTCCATGTTAAATATTGAATATTTTTTTTATGGCATTTTAGACATGATAATATTGTGTTAGTCAAAGTCAGCTTATTCCTTAATTTACGCTATAGTGTAATTTCCCCTGTTATAATTATAAGCCCCATAATCATCTCAATTCTCTACTATAAAAAAGCTTAAAGATTCACAAATTACCCTCTAACACACCTCTCTCTCTCACTGCAAAAGCTATCATTGTTGTCTTCTGCTCTCCTTGATCTCTTGTGATGGAACCAAGAAAACTCCTCTCCTCCTTGTTCTACTTCTCTCTTCTCTCTCTTCTCTCAGGTAATTCATTCATGATTTCAACAACCCTCCAATCAAACGCTCTCTCCTATAACATTTTTTTTTCAATGTTTTGGGTGGTTAATTATTAATAATCTCAATTTGTGTAAATGTACAGCAAACCAACAAGTGGTGGACTCAGCTCACCACCACCACCACCATCACGGACATCGGCATCTGTTTGATTTCAGACCATCAAAACTGTTCGTGTTTGGAGATTCATATGCTGATACAGGAAACATTGGAAGATCACTTGCCGGTTCCTGGAAACAACCTTATGGAATCACCTTTCCCGGTAAACCAGCCGGCCGTTTCTCCGATGGCCGCGTCTTGACTGATTACTTGGGTAAATTAAATAATTCACTTCCCTAATCCCTATTTTTACTTTTAATTATATCTTTTTCAGTCTTTTTTTATTTTATTTTGGTGATACAAGTAATGATGACTCTTCTTTCATCCAGGCTTGCTTGTTACTTTATGCCTGTAAAACATTGCATTATTGCATCAACTTTTTTATTTTATTTCTCTCTTTAAATTTTTGTCAGATTAACAATTTAGCGTCCTATCTTTTCTCTAGCTGCTTTCACTTACTTTCTCACGTGATATATAAAGATCGTACATTTTTGTTCTTTTTATATTCATTTTTATTATTTTCAGAATTTTCCTCATCATCTGTTGAGCTATTCTCAAGTGTCCCACCACTTGCTATGAATTTTTTTCCTCTATATCATCTTATATATAAATAATTTGATCAATTCAGGTGGGCCACTAATTTTTTGTTTAATGTGTCTTTTTATAAAGAAGGTGAGGTGACAACATCTCTTTATAAAGAAACTACTACCACCACCATCATGCATCAAATTAATTTAAATTGCCTTTAAAAATTAATCAACTAATTAAATGTCTAATCACGTAGTCTTTCTGGCCTGATAGTGCTTACAAGTAAAAGCAATTTGTTGATTTTTTTATTTTTTTTACATATGTACTTGACTTTACTGATGAGTCAAAAATGGACCGGCATTGTTGTTATTTGCAGCCAAGTTTGTGGGGATAAAGTCGCCAATACCATACAAGTTTAGGAGAGTTGGTGGGAAACACTTGAGAAATGGAATGAACTTCGCATATGGAGGGACGGGCGTGTTCCAGTCCACATCTCCATTACCAAACATGACCACCCAGATCGGTTTTTTTCAACAACTCATCAAGGAAGGAGTCTTCAATTCACTTGAACTACAACAATCCTCTGTGGCCCTCCTCGTTCTCTCTGGAAATGACTACTCTGCTTATATTTCCAGAAACGGCTCTTCTCAGGTACGTGTATTGTAATATTGGATGTATGTGCATACATAATTATATTATATACGTAAAATGTATACTAATCAGTGCTTAGTGGCGGGACCCTGTAAGGTCACATCGACATGATGATCATACATACTTTGCCGTTTGATCATAGCAGGCTGATGTGATACAAATTTGACAGCTAGGTTCTCCACCGTCGGTTAGCTTGTCACTTTGTGTTTGTTGTCCCCATGCTTTACATGCCCGGTCATATTCATATATCTAGACAGATCGATATGTTTTTTTTTTTTTAATGAATTTGAATTCTTTACTCATCTGATATTTTTTACGACCTTATCTAATCTCATAATATATAAGTACGATAATAAATGGGTGGTTAAGATATGATTTAATTACGTAATCAATTTATCAATAACTAATCACATATTTAAAAATGTCAAAAAGAAATCAGCAGGAGAATCAAATCTATTTTTTTATCCGCACTGACATTTCAATAAGCTTCATAAAAAGGGATCCACACCACATCAGCAATCTTATAAGTTAGTATACTGATTGATCAAGACCCTTTTGAGCCGTCTGATGATCTCTTGGGGGATCATCGTATTATTAATTTATTATTCATATCATCTCTGTATGTTTTTGTCTCTCAGTAATGTGTTATTTGTCCAGTTCACTGCACCACGTGAAAAATAAATAATTGTATTTTGTGAGATGCAATATAGGTTAGGTAAGATATCTTTCATTGAAATAATTAACATAGGGTCCATGCTATTCTCATTATTATTTGTTAAAAGCTAGAGCACAAGGACCATGCCACTCTCCATTACTAAAATAAAATTTTAATTTTTCTTTTTAAAATTATATAATTATCTTCAAATTTTGTAATTCTTTTTATTTTTTTTAATATTTTATTTCAGTATAATAACCTCTCAAAATAAAAAATTTCAACTCTACCATTTGATAAACATATAGCTTGATGATTAATATTTGTCACAATCATAAAAGGCTAGAATGTATGTCATATTATCTTATAAAACTTCTTAAGTATATATAGATAGATGTCCACACCTTGAATGTTGAATCTATTTGGTTGTACCATTGTCGGATCTTTTTTAATGATAAAAACGTTCATTCAGCTCGATAATATTTTATCGTCACTTTAGATGGTATATATATATTGGGATGTGGTCACGAACAATATTTATAGGTACTAAAACAGACATTGTGGTTGTGATTAATTAATTACCAGAGGGTTTATTATTAGTATTATTATTATTGATTTGAGGAGGAGATTTGAACTTGAAACCTCAACTTCGTTGAGAACTCTAGTTACCACCGGACTATTTCCTTTGACAAGAACACACTATACCAGTCGTTAATGGCAACTGCTTTCCAAAGTGACAGGAACATTATATTGCACTCGAAAATAATTCTATTTTCTTATACTATTTTTTTTTCTCTATTACCAATCTAGGGTTTTCCATCCTTCATTACCCAAGTCATAAATGAGCTGGTTTTGAATTTGAAAATGATTCAAGAGTTGGGACTGAAGAAGGTAGCAGTAACAGCTCTGCAACCCTTAGGCTGTCTCCCATTTAGCACCGCTGCCTCTTCTTTCCAACAGTGCAATGGAACAGAAAACGCGCTCGTAAATTTCCACAACCTCTTGTTGCAGCAAGCTGTGGCAAAGCTGAACAACGAAACAACAAATGATGATCATTCTACCTTTATCATTCTTGATCTTTATACCGCTTTCATGACTGTTTTCACCAACAAAGGCGACCATCTAGGTTAATAATAATTCTCCCACCATTTCTATTGTTTTATTTTTATTTTCTTGTGTTCATTATAAATATATATTTATATATGTATTGTTGTTATACAGGAAGTACGAGATTTGAGAATCCATTGAAGCCATGTTGTGTTGGTATAAGCAATGGAGATGTTTGTGGAAATGTGGATGAGAGTGGGACAAAGAAGTACACAGTTTGTGAGAATCCTGAAGCTGCATTCTTTTGGGACACAGTGCATCCCACACAAGCTGGATGGCGTTCAGTGTATTCAGCTTTGCAAACCAATCTTCAACAGCTATAAGAATAATTCAATTCTATGTAGGGTTAAATTTTCTCATGTGTTTGGTCTTTGTTGTTGTTTCTGTTTTTTTTTTTTTTGTTTTTTTGTTTTTTATTTTAATTTTTTTTAATGTTATTAATGCTTCCAATCTCTTATAATTCATTTGTATCAAATTCCGGTTTGCTGTAATATGGCTTGGGCTTTTTTAGTCTGGGCGTTTTTAGTCGGATGTACGGAAGAAAGAATAAATAGAGAAATTAACAAAATAAGTCTCCGATTTTGTTTTTTATTCCGAGCAGTTTGCAAATTGACTGTTTTTACCGAATTGGTTTATCTTACGGACCCTACAGGCCTACACTCAAATAATATTGTGGAGTTTGAATCCTATACGGAACTACCATGTGCCGGTGATGTGTAACTAATTGAGCGGCAATATTTACACCCTTTAAAAACGGTATGTATATTCCAATTTAGTAATTTTTTTTTTACAAATCTAATATTACCCTTCATTATTAATTGGTTTTACATTAATCCTTTGTAAAAAAGAAAAATGAAGTTCCTATTAATTATTTGATATTCACATATATAATAAAAACCTTTCATTTTCTCAAACTATAACTTCTATTTTAAATACTAATTTCAATTTGTTTTAAGGAATACAAATTGATTGAGTTGACAAACAATTTACTGCTATAATTGAGTGAAACAAAAATCAATACGAACAATAAATTTTCTTATGAACAATTTTTTTTGAGAGCATCTTTTTCCGTATAGCTCTTCTTATAGGTTGGTGTAATTGCTGTTTTCTATTAATATATTTTAAATTTCAATAAAAAAAAAAACTAAAAACTAAAAGAGCAAGCAACACATGCACCAAATACGGTAGTTACAGCTAGTATTGTTCATTTCGATTTGAGCTTAAAAAAAAAATATAAGAGTAAAAAAAAGTTTTAATGGAAAGAAAATAAATTTTTTTCAGACAATTTTTTAGTAACCTCAAATGTTTTGCATGAGTTAGCAATTATTATTTTTTAAAGAGAAATTATTTATTTGAATAAAAAGATATAAAGTAATAAAATTTTAAACAAATTTGATTAGATAACAAAATAGTGGGTGTGTTTGTAAAAATATAATACAATAAAATTAAAGAAAATGTATTTTTGGTATTAAGTGGAATTTATTTACGAATCAGATATTTAAAAAGAGTGGTGCTATTGGCACACTCTCTACTAATCTATTCATGCCCCCACTTTTTAAAATTTAGATTTACTTAAATAAAATTAAATGTTTTTATTAAATTTTTTGGTTTATTGCCAAAACTACTCATTTTACTTATTTTTCAAACTTAATACATGACATATATGATTCATCTATCTCTAATTACATCACTCTCACCTTCATTGATTGATTTATTTTTTTTCTTCTTATTTCTTTTTTTTTTAGTTTTTTCTTCTTCTTATTTCATGATGGGAACGAAAAAAAATAAAAAAATAACAGGGTATTTCAACACAACGACAACTTAATATCATTCTAAATAAAAAATAAACTTCAAATTTATTTCCAGAGAAGTGAATTGTTTCCAGATGCTTACTATCATTGTCAGACAGTTCTTGTTTTATGTCATTCTCAGACAATTCTTTAAGATGTTTAATATCATTCTTAGACAATTCTTCCATATTCTTGATATCGTTCTTAAACTCTTCCATAATATTTTATATGTATGTAAGACGCAGATTTTAGTGTTTAAGAGATAATTTTTTTTGTATAAAAGAAACAAATTACTGGTTTTTTTTTTGAAAAGTGTAAGTTCCTCATATTTTGATTGACTTATTTCGTTGACAAACCACATTGGGGATTATTCTTTGTAAGGGTAAATTAGGCCTCATTGGGTGTGATCAAGCTTCAAGGACATCATCTCTCTTAAGAGCACTTCAAAGGTATCTCACTAGTTTAACTTTCTTTGAAGAGATCTAGTTGCACACACTCACTTACATGCATTATGTTCCTATCTTCATGCTATTGAATGATGTATTGTATGTCACTTCTCACACTCCACACTTGCACCTTTTTGCACATCACTTAGTGTGTTGAGTTTGCCCCAGAAAAGAGAATTTCTTCTCTTACCGCGGCCTAGACCGCTTGGCAAGACATGCTTGCACCGCAGCATACAGAGCGGTATACCTCAGTAGGGTAATGCTTCCTGTACCGCTTCCTGTACACTTGCACGCATAGCGACCCAAGTCGCGGTGTTGTCCAGTAGGCCTCTGTTGCCCATACCGCGGCGTGTGCACCTGCATGCACAGCGCCCTATACCGCGGTGTTGTCCAGACGGTGCACTGCTGTGTGTACCGCGGTCTAGACACTTGCCTGCGACGCGGTCCATCTAGCCGTATTGACGGGATTTTGTGCCCTAAGTTCAAAACGACGCTGTTTTGACTAGGGCTCCCTTATATATACTCTCTCTTCTTCCTTGCTCGTTTTTATGAGTTCAAGAAGCCATTTTTGATAGGCCAAGCTTCCCTTAGAGAGAGAAACTCCCAAGAACTCATCTTTACTCAACCAAACACAAATCCATGTGCATCTAACATCTTCAAGCATCATCTCATCATGGATTCTCCTTGCTTTCATTGACTAGGTAACTTGAACATGCCCTAAATCTCTTTGTATTTATTTATGTTCTTGTTTGCCTAGGGTTAGTTCTTTTATATGATTTTATTGCATATCTTTATGTTTATTGGCATTTATAACATGTTTGAGTTGATGTTTGTTCATTAATAGCTAGCTAAATCTTCTAGCTAAATCTTCATGCATTTGCATTTAGATATTGATATCTAGGATTTGCATTTATTGATATCTTTAAATCCTTAGATAATCATTTAGTGTTGCCTAACATTAATTGCATGTTTGAATATCTTTTACATATTCACATAGGTTGTTTAACCTCTTCATTGATTGTTAAGCTTTGTGACTAAGTGGGTTAGTGCACAAGCTTGTGGTCAAGAATCACTATTAAAGGCCCGTTGGGTAGAGTGAAAGGGTTAGTGACCAAGTAGGTGTGACTTGAGGTCAACCTAGGTTGTAAACTTTCGTTCAAATAGTGGATTTAAGGACCGTATGTGGCTAGAAGGATAGCCCGTGAGTTTTACTCAGTTGGAGGGTTTCTCACGTAAATCAATCCTTGCGTTTTTATTGTTTTCCGCATATTTATTTTGGATTGATTGATTGCTAATATGTGGTTGGATTATTAAAATTGATTAAGTCGAAAAGTTGGTAATAAATCAACTAAAACCTATTCACCCCCCCTCTAGGTTGTATTAGACACATTTTGTGTATTTTCAAAAAGAAATGTGAGATTTTAATAGATTTACTTTGTAGAAGATTTCTTTCCTAAATTATATATCTCTTTAAGTAATTTTGATAAAGGAAAAAAAAGAATATTAGATAATTAAAAAGGTGGAGCATGAATAAATCAGTAGGGGGTGTGCCAATAGCACCACTCATTTAAAAAATATTTTAGGAGTGTATTTACGAGAAGTGACTTACATACAATTTTTGAGAGATGCCAATATCGCCACTCAACTGATTTTTGCTTTTAAAAGAAAAAGTAGTTGCAACTGAAATCCATTATTTGAAGGTGAGAAGCAAGTATTGATATTCTAGAGGACAAGTGGACAACGCATTACAGAAGTCAGGCTTATGTATGGGCCTTGAGTCCAATGATTGTGAGCAAATAGAGCCGACGAAATAATAGGCCAAAAGCGACATTTAATTTTAGATACAGGCCATAGAGCAAATTCTTCCACGATTAAAATTCGAGTAGTGGTAGCCTAGTATGGTTTATAAAGCTTGACAAGCGGAGGCACCTTTTTTTGGGCTGAATAAGGAGGTTTATGAGTGGCGATAAGAGGAAATATGGGTTTTTGGCACTTTTTTAGGTTGGTGTTGCAAAATGGGCACCACTTTAATAACTTATGTTTATAAGGCACTAAAATAAGTGACTTCCAAAAATACCCTTACTTTACACATTTTGAAATTATATCTCTGACTTCACTTAACTCTCTCCTATTTCCTATGTTGTTGACTGAAACTTACCTTTCTCTCTCTAACTTTAAAAGCTCTGTAAACCAACAGATCTAACAACATCTCCAAGACTCCAACTTCTCGAAGTTCATCTCCTTCTTCAACATAGAAGTTCATCTTCGTCTTCAGCTCGTAAGAAGTTCATCTCCGTCGACTTTTGTATTCGTTGAAGTTCGTTTGTGTACAAATCAAGGTAATCCCATTTCTTCCATTGTTAAAGCTATTGAGGTAGTTAGGTTGAGTTGCAGTCTGGAAAATTCAAAAGTCTCGGAAACAGTCTCCAAGAGTCTCGGATACTTTGTTAACATGTTCCGAGTCTTTTATTAACATGTTTTGAGACTTTTGGATAGATGTCCAAGACTTATGAACATTGTTTTTTATATATAAAAAATAAGCTATAAGTTTCCGAGACTTTCATTTATATATCCGAGACTTTTCTCTAATATATCTGAGACTATTCTCTAATATATTCGAGAATTTTCAAACGGCTCCGAGAGTTTGGTTCAACATGTTCCCAGACTTTTGAATCAGTTATAATTTTCCGAGACTTTCATTAATATGTTCGAGACTTTGATTTAATATGTTGGACATTGTTTTCAAGAGTCTCAGAAAGCTTGATCCTCTGAGACTTTTGATTGATACTCCGAGACCTTAATCTTATTTTCTTTGGTTGCCTATATATGTTTCCACTGTGATTCTCATTGTGTGAATTTTGTTATCCACCAACCAATATGATGAGTGATCTTAGAGAAGGTATAACTACACTATACCTTGTCTGAGTTCACTCATCTTGTCGGTTGTGAATGTATAACAAAATTCATTCAATGAGAGGGAACCAAACCAAAGAAGAAGCCTGAGATAACAAGTTTTTTCAAAGGTCTGGGACATTGTTGTCAAAAGTCTCAGACATTGTTTTTAAAAAGTCTCAGACATTGTTTTAAGAAGTCTCGAAAAGTTTTTATAAAGTCTCGGAACATGAATAAATCCAAGACTTTGGGAAAACCCTCCGAGACTTTGGAAAAGATTCCAAGACCAATTAACCTATAAATCCCAGACTTTTCATTTAAATTATATGTCCGAGACTTGTCAAACTGTTACGAGACTTTGGTTTAATATATTCCGAGACTTTAATCTTCATTGGTTGCCTATATATGTTTCCATTGTGCCTCTGGCTCATTGTGTGAATTTTGTTATTCACCAACCGATATGGTGAGTGATCTTAGAGAAGGTATAACCACACTATACCTTCACTAAGTTCACTCATCTTGTAGGTTGTGAATGTATAACAAAATTAATTCAATGAGTGGGAACCAAACTAAAGAAGAAACCTGAGATAACAAGTTTTGTCAAAGGTCTCATACATTGTTGTCAAAAGTCTCGGACATTGTTTTAAAAAGTCTCGGACATTTTTTTAAGACATCTCAGAAAGTTTTCACAAAGTCTCGGAACATGTATAAATCCGAGACTTTGGGAAAACCCTAAATTCCAGACCTTTCATTTAAATTATATGTCCGAGACTTGTCAAACTGCTTCGAGACTTTGGTTTAATATGTTCCAAGACTTATATTAATATGTTCCGAGACTTTTGTTTAATATGTTCAGAGACTTTAATCTTCTTTGGTTGCCTATATCTGTTTCCACTTTGCCTCTAGCTCATTGTGTGAAGACATAAGACAACATGTGGTATTACCTCCAAAATCAGAAAAGGACAAACAAGAAGCTGGTCCGGGTCACCCGCAAGAGAATCGATTTCCCTCTGTATCAGAGAGGACATCCGTACAGAAGTGTAGAAGATGTGGACTAACCAGATACAATAATAGGCGGTGTACTAACCCTTCGGCGCTTTCAGGCAGCAGTACCCAACATGTCCTTGACCAGCATTGTCGCAAGTGTAGAGTGTGGCACTAAGTCGGGCACAACAAACAAACATGCCAGACCAATGAGACAAATCCAAGGTCCCAGTAATCCATAATGAATGAAGACTTTAATCTTATTTGTAAAGAGAATTTACATGTACTTGGTAATTGACATATTTTTTCATGATCATTAAATTAATGCATGTATGTTGGCTGAATTGAAAACAGAGAGATTGGGATTGTTCTAGTAAGTTTTGGTTACACTTGTGGATTGTTTCATTTATACGTTCCGAGACTATTATTAATATGTTCCGAGACTTTTGCTTTAATATGTTCCGAGACTTTTGCTTTAATATGTCCGAGACTTTTGGTTTAATATGTTTCAAGACTTTTGTTTATATGTTCTGAGACTTTTGCTTTAATATGTCTGAGACTTCTGGTTTAATATGTTCCGAGACTTGAGTTTATATGTTTAGAGACTTTTGGTTTAATGCGTTCAGAGACATTTGTTTATACGATCAGAGACTTTTCATTAACATGTCCTAGACTTTTCGTTAACATGTCTGAGGCTTTTAGGTTGCAACCAAGGTACAGTATGCACATCACAAAATTGATTACAAATATGTACATCCAAAAAATGATTACAATTATGTACATCCAAGAAAACTATCACAAATATGTACAAATTAATTTTTTTTTTGTGAAATAGTGTTCACTAGATGCAAGCCTTGGAGTTACAGAAAACTTCAACGGCCATCTTCAAGCGACTTCGCTCCATATGTTCATCTTTCCACTCAAACTTCTTCTTGCTAGCCATTGTGTGCTCGATCAACAACAACGTATGGGGACCACAATTACCCCTATTAAAAAAACACAACAAATGTGAGTTCAATTAAATCAACAATGTGATTTTCAAACCAATGAACAATATGATTTCACTTTTAACTTACCCCTTGATTGTTGTGGCACATTAGATGTCGGTATTATGGTCGTATGGAACTGTTCCCCCTCTATTGTACATAGTGGTTGTTCACTCGTTCTATTCGTATAAAATCTAACTTGTGATAGCATCGATGGTAAAAACCGCCGTAAACAGGCAACCTATTTGTTCCTATGCTCAAATGGAACCTACTGCATGTATGGATCGTAAAGGTGGATCGTAAAGGTGGATCGTCCAGCGAACGAGATCAATATGGGCCAAAATCCAATGATGCCCTCCGACATTGCACGACACCAAAAGCTACAATGCAATATAAAGTAATGTAAGATACGTTGAAATATAAAAATCGAATAAACAATTACAACGGAAATACACTCACCGTGTTAAGCTCGTGCCATGGCCGACATCCAGGTTTCCTAAGTCTGCGGGCCAAAATAAGAGCATCATTGTCCCAAGTGTGAGTCAGCACGGGCCATGTTTTTGGTGGTGTGTTGACATCACCGATCCGGTTCACCCATGCGAGGTACATGTATATCTGTTTAACAATTAACCATATAAACATCAGAGACTGTTGTAACCATATAACAATTAACAATATAAACATCTTAGGCTTTTGTACCATATAACAGTTAACAAAAAACTTACATAGAATTGTGAATCAATGATCTCTACGCTCTGACTGTAGACCTCAGGAAAAGCACGATGGGGCTTCCGCACGATCTGCAAATATACATCCATATGGTAACAAACAAAAGGAACCAAACCTAACGTTAAGATAAATTCGTAAAAATAATAATAAATGAACCAATGTATCAACACATACCGTGTCTTCTAACTCCATATGGTTGGTTTCGAAGTCTTCGAACCAAGAGACTCTGACCACATTGTCCATATCCACATCGCGCCTGTTACATTGAAGAAGAATGCACATTAAACCTAAGAAGTCGTTATGAAAAATCTAGGAAAATATTTCCAAATATTATTCATTTTCCAACCTTGCCGTTCTGTCCTTCTTGAACAGCGTGTATGCGACTAGCTGTTCCTGATCAACTGTGAAACCAGCGCAAAATTTGTGGGCCACAACCTTAGACCTCTTCCGTCTTCATGGGTCAGTGTAGGGTGTAGTCATCTGCCAACTGCGTTTGCGCACCCCCACTGCCTGAAGCCCCTTGTTACATGGGTGTAGTATCTGAAATGACAACAGTAGGTACAGAGACCTGCGGAGCATCTGGACCAACTACGATCCAGCCCTCCTCAGACACAGCTGTAGATACTGTAGGGACCCTGTCATACTGAGCAGTATATGAAGGTGCAGCATCCCGCACGCCTGTATGGTCATGCGAAGAACTCTCTAAAGCTACAGTGTTCTGCTGACTCTGTGCCCCAACATCTTGCACGACTGCATCATCAACCTGCGGAGTAGTATTCTTCTAGAACACAGCTACTGCAGTTCCCTAATAGGGAGTGAGAGTCGGTACTCAATCCATAAGGGACAAAGATGCAGTCTCCTAACTGTAATTCATAACCATGCAAAATTTAGGTCAGGAAATTTTTCCCATTAAGTCTCGGACGAAATATAAAAGTCTCGGTAAGAATGTAAAAAGTCTCGGAACACATTACAAAAGTCTCATAACACATTATAAAAGTCTCAGAACGAATTACAAAAGTCTCGGACACTATAGCCTTTTCAAAAGTCTCGGACAAAAGTCTCACACAGTTTAACAAAAGTCTCGGACAATCAATCCATACGGTAATTTTGTACCACTGTCCGAGATTTTTGTAACAATATTTGAGACTTTTATAACACTATCCGAGATTTTTGTAACAAAGTTTGAGACTTCTTTCCGAGTCCTTTGAATAAGCTATAGGGTCCGAGTCTTTGGTATAATCGTTCTGAGACTTTGTAATGCGTTCCAAGACTTTTGAAAGTCAATCCATACCTTTCCTTATGGTGGGTTGGAACAACTGTCTATATGGTCTCATGTTGACCTGTCCCTATGATTGCTGACCTGTCCCTATGGGCTGTACAACTGCAGTGACACTTTGTGTGCCTATGTTCCGCTGGGCCATCACCCTATAGCCTCAGAAACCCTAGGCTCATCTGTATGCATCTCAGTAGATGTAGGCTTCCCCTAAAGTGCACGATTCATACCAACCAACTCCTGGTGTTGCTCATGTCTCTCATTGTCACTCTTGTGGACCTCCTCCCATATTTCCCGTACGATTTCCATGACTTCTGTAAATCGACGTTCCCAAAGGTCTGAAACTACCCGAAGGAGGAAATCACGCATCACGGTTAAAATTCAAATTCTTATTTGAAATTGACCTAATGCAATAACAATTTATATACCTCTCTTACAGGAGCTTGTCAGTTCGTATGACTTGCGGTGCCTCTAGGTGCATGATCTGTATAGGTACGGTCATCACCAAAAGTATGAAGAGCTCGCACGAATCTGACACTGGTCTGCCTGACAGGTGCAACACGGACACTACTCAATGCAGCAACATTAATACTCTGCTGCTCGGATGCAAGGGATCTGGATCCAGTCAATGTGTCTGTGTCTATGTCTGCCGCTCTCAACTCCCCAACATTTTCGGCAGATGGTGACATATCCCTCTCCCCCAAGCATAGTCGCCACATCATCAAGTTCAGAGTAGAGATTGCCTACCTCGTCTATCCCCTGGTAGTACCATATAACCCTATCCGCTTCTGTGGGGATCAGTTCTGCTTCCGCGGCGATCAGTTCTGCTTCCGCATACATCTGAAATATTATCATAAAATAAAACGTGTCATCAGAAAATTGAAATGAGAATTATATTCAGAAGTGTATTAGCCAGATTATTACCTTTGAGGTGAAAATCTTATCCAATTCTCCCTCCTTGGTCGATTAGTCAACTCCAAATTCATTATACGCGGGAAGGGTTGTTCAACCGTATTGGGAGTCGCGAATTGCGTGGCAAGGGTTGGGATAGCTTCAAAGGCAAAAACCTATAACAAATCCAACGGAAATATGATTGGTTAGTTGGCAAACATAACAACTCAATAATTAAATTATTAGCGGACGGTTAAGATTCAAAGGCTCACCAGCAGCGTATATCCGAACCCGAAAATGTTGTATCTCTGCGGCCTTTTGAGAATTGTCCTTTTGAACCGAACTATGGAGTATTTGTACACATGCGAACCCCACGGGAACGCATTGCACCCCTCCAAGTCATCAACAAGGCGCAATTGTCATATAAGGACTGAAGCCCTCTTTTCCGCTCCGATCAAAACACAATTCAACATGTAAAGGAGACATAGCTTCACTGCATCGAATTGCTCTGTCCGTTGACCCTATTCAATCCTTGCTTCAAGTTCAGCAAAAATGACCACATCTCGAACACCGAAGTTCCTATGGTGTATGCCATTCGGGACATCCTCATATAGCTCCGTGTCCAGGATGGCTCCAAACTTCAACCCGGTGATCAAACAAAACTCCACCCTAGAAAACTGGATGCTATGCAGGCCCAATATAAACCTCATCTCATCACTGGGTCCGTCGTGGTGTAACTCAAGCAATAGAAATCGATGCACAATACCACCAGAAAACTGCATTCCTCGCTGCATGCGTTGAAAATGGCCAAACATGACTGCTGATACATCGCTCGCTCTTCAGCCGGATTTTCCATTATTCGATCAAGTGCCTTTAAGATATTAATTTAAATTATTGCTCTGATACCACTATAAGCATTATATATAAATATAATTAAAGCTCGTATTGTATGCATAAGTATGAATAAATGCATACCTGGAAGCGCAGTGGAAACCATCCAAGTTATAGAGACTCTTAATCCTGAATCCATAATAGCCCAATAACCTGAAAAGAACAATAAGAAGTCGTCTACCCTCTTCTCACCTTACTTCAGATCACCTAATGGGGATGCCACTTAATTTTGAATCACTGTGTGATACATAAGAGAGAGTAGGGACCCTCTATATATATTGTTACGTACTTGAATCCTAACACATAGAGGATTCACAACCCTAATAGGATGTCTAGTCCCAAAAGGATTACCAGGCCCACACATATATAATAGCCCACACATTTACAATAGCCCATCACATACCATATCCTACATAAATAATGTAGCTAAGGTGCACCAAGCCCAACTATGTTGATCACATTAATAACGGGCTTTATCCGTTCAACTCTCACTTACTTAAACATTCCAATCAATTTGGTTTTTCGTAAACTCAAAATATAATGTCATATGTTGCTCACAATTTTATAAAAATCTTACATTCTCCCAATTACTTGGACGTTTTCCATGTGGTTGTGGTGAGTAATCTTTGCGTCATACCAATTGGCCAGGGGAGTTTTTAAACTGGCTCTCAAATTCCTCAAATTCGTCGTATTCCTCATCTGTAATTCACAACCATACTAATTTAGGTCAGGAAAATTTAACAATTAAGTCTCGGAACAATATAACAAAGTCTCGGAACGCTTATACAAAAGTCTCAGAACATGTTACTGTTGGGGTTTTTGCCCTAAAGCTTGTAATATGTAAATGTAATTTGAACATAAATAAAAGAAGTAGTATATTCATTCATTTTGTGTCATACTTTATATAACATGTGCACTTAACATCCAAAATTGCCGGATGTAATTTCGAACTGAGTATATGAGTGTCATATATAGATGGATTCAGTTTGAAACGAGCAATTTAAAGAGTCCATAGATAGCAAATAAAGCTGGGTACTTTATTTGTGGTTAATCTACGGCTGCGGTCCATTTCGTAGTGTACGGTGATCCTATCCTAGATCATTCATATATAGATATGAGAATGTAAGCACCTTGTATGATGTGATCATATAGGACTGGGCCATGATCTATATGAATCTCTCACTAAGATCCGTTTAACGATGAGATTCATATATATATATATATATCAACTAATGATGGCTATATGTGGGTGATCTTAATCCTGAGTATCTTATCGACTCCTTCAGGTTAGATCGTGGTCTTTGATATACCATGGGTGAGGTCGGAGTTGCATTCCCGATCAATATACTCCGTATGTTGGGATCATGGTTTGGCTTGTGGCTGGGAAGGTTTGTACACAATAGTGGAATCCACTCCTTCTTGTGAGAAGTAGATGATAGTTCCCTTAAGGGTTGATTCAGGGCTTGAACAATATGAGCGCTCTCCTAATTCCGTAAGGAATGTAGGATTTATTGTTCATTAGAGAATCAATGGTACTTAATGGAAAGATATGATTAGAGGGGTATAACGGACATTATGACCCAGCTCTAATTATGAACTACTTGTGGAGGATTATACCATATGTAATAGCTATATCGATGGACACCGAGAGTTACTGGTTTGTGTAAAAACGTCTACAGTTGAGAGAGTGCAGCTTCGGGTTTTTAGTGGAATAACACAGAAGTTAATAATCATGAAATATTAATTAAAGAGTTTAATTAAAAATTTCAAAGGATTATTGGAGCTCAAAATACTGTGGGTCCATTAGGTCCCCTTGCTAGCCCGATCGATTTAGGTAACAAGGGTCACGGTTAATTAATTGGATTGTCCAATTAATTGTGTTACGAAAGTGACACGTATTTATTCGGGAATTAATTGAATAATGAGATTATTTAATTAATGAATAATGGTGATTAAATAAATTAAATAATAAGATTATTTAATTATGTTGTTAATCACTAAATGGAGGGTGTTAGTTGATATTTGATTTTGAATAAAATAAGATAATATGATTATTTTATTTTATTAAATTAAATATTTGAAATTGAATTTAAAATGTTTGAATTCAAAAATTAAATATTTAATTATCTTTT
This sequence comes from Dipteronia sinensis, assembly GCA_033220585.1. NCBI lineage: Eukaryota > Viridiplantae > Streptophyta > Magnoliopsida > Sapindales > Sapindaceae > Dipteronia > Dipteronia sinensis. Next base: position 68,428,974 of record CM065637.1, on the reverse strand, counting down.
TGAAAGATATGAGATATTTTTGAAAAGTTTTAAAAATCAAATAAGATTTTGGTTTGTTTATTTTTTGAATATATATGAGATATATATTTAATTAAATAATAAATAAATAAAAGAACAACCGAATAACATATATAACTAAAGTAATCAGATTACTTGATTTGATGAATGAGAAAAACATACAAAGCAAACAAAAGTGTGATCGTCACACAGCAAAAAGCAAAAGCAAAACAAAAGGAAAATAATAGTGTGTGGTGAGACCGCAAAATGCTGCACTTCTAGAGTTTGTTTTTGTGTGTGTTCTTCTCTTCTTCCTCCATACAGGTCCTGAATATTGTGACGCGCCCACACGCTGTTACCAGTTCCGGGAGATAGCGAGGAAGATCACGTGGTTCAAATCAGGAGCAGTTCGTATCAAAGTGAAGTAGCCTCCTACGTAGGTATGAAAAATGTTTCTTCACTTTATTATTGTATTTGATTATTACTGTACAAATGGGTTAGTTTAATGATTGCATAAATTTTTTTTAAAACCTTCCGCTGCGCAATCTGTAACACTAGGTTCCAACAATTGGTATCAAAGCTAATTTTTGTACAGTATAATCGAATTCGATTACTCCTGATATGTATGAATGTGTAGGCACATATTTTTTTGATGAGTGTATGATGTTTTTAAATTAAATTGTTTAATTTAAAAAACATGGTTGATAGTAATTTTTTATGGTGTTGTGGATTTAGAGTGTTTCTGGGTTGTATAATATTTTTTTATTTTATTTTACTGTTGTATTATTAAAAAAAATAAAAAATAAAAAAATAAAATATGTGTAAAGGCAAGACCTAGTGCGCGCATCGCAGACCAGCACGCACCTGGTAACTCAACGTGAGTGTGCATGACGAGCCTACCAGCGCGCGCCTGGAGCGCACAACCTCCCACCTGCGCGCATGCACTCCAGCGAGCCTACCAGCGCGCAAAGCAGGCTACCAGCGCTCGTGCCTCCAGAGCTCAACCTCCAGCGAGCTTACCAGCACGCAACAGCGTGCAACTTCCCACCAGCGCGCAACAGCGTGCAACTTCCCACCAGCGCGCAGCCTACCAGCTCGCCCAGCGCTCGTCCTCGCATGCCTACCAGCGCGCACAGCACATCCCACACATGACCTGAAGAGATTGGAAGTCTTGGAAATTACAAGAAGACCAAGAGATGCCTTGGGAATATTTTTTTTGTAATTAGATTCCAATTTTTAGGTTAAATAATCCACAACACTCGGTCAACTCATGTATGTTTTAATTATTTGATGATTAAGCATTGTCATGCATATACATGTCATTTAAATTAGTTGTGCCTACATATATATATATATATATATATATATGTTGATATATCATACATGCATTATAGCCATCGATATTATGTGTTTAATTTTTTTTAATTTGATTAAAATGAGTTATTCACATAATTGGCTATTTTTAATGGGATTAGTTTTTTTAGGAGTAAAAACTTGGTAAATCTCATTAATTACTAATCTTTTTATTAAAGAGTTTTAATACTTAGATTAGTAGGGTCCTTAATATATTTATTAGGATTAATTTGATTAAGCTCCTAATAATAATTGGACCTAATAATGTGTTTAGTTTTAATAGTTAAAACTTGGTAAATACACATTTAATAATAATTCTAGTCTTAGTAAACAGTTTACATAGATTTGAATTATCACTAATGAACTAAATTTTTTAAGTGTTAAAAATCAATTTAGTTTATTAGTTATTGGAATAGGATTCTAATAATTTGTGATTAATGCACTTGACGCTTAGATTAAAATTAGCCGTTTAATCTAGTTTAATCTAGGTGCATGAATATTAATAGAAAACCCTTAATATAAAATAGTGAGTGGGAGAGGGATATATGACATTATATCCGGCGGTCTCCATCATTAGTTCAACACCGTGAGATTCGAGTGGGGCCTCGTGACGGCTTTGTTTTCGTCCTCCCTAAGGAGGGTTTCCATAAGAATCAATACCAAGGTTGACTTCCTAACAGATAGGATTTCGGAGGGGATTTCGGGATTGACCAACCCTAAGGCTGCAATTCTCGAGTTAAGCTCTCGAGATCTGAAATGATGGGTTACACTCACAAGGTTTTAATTAAATTGGTTAATTAAAAACTTGACCTAATAAACGATGGTTGAATGATATTGGCATAAGAGTTATTCTGGTATATCCTTTGACTGAGAAGGTCTCGATCCAACATGCAAGAATTTGACCGATCCTAAGGCGGCACTTGCTTGTGGTATGTTGGATTGTCGTGGTATAGAAACATTGTTTTTAGGGTTGTTCTTGTTCATTAAACATTTTCATGCATCATGTTTAATTTTATGCCGAACATTAGCACATGTTTAGAATGTATGACTGAATGAATATTTAATTTATGTTTTTTCAGCCATGTCATCTACACTATTACAAATACTTGCAAACGATAAATTAACTGGTGATAACTACACAAAATGGAAAATTAACATTAATGCAATACTGGTCACCAAAGACCTCAAGTTTGTGCTTACGGAGGAATGTCCTCCGGTGCCTACTGCCAATGCCACACGAACTGTTCGTGAGGCATACCAGCGATGGGTCTCATCTGATGAGAAGGCCCGAACATATCTGTTAGCTTCTATGACAGACGTGCTTGTCACAAAGCACGAAGCAATGACTACAGCATTAGAAATTATGGAGTCATTGCAAGCTATGTTCGGGCAGCCCTCCGAGCAAAAGCGACACGAAGTTGTTCGTTCCGCTATGCTCGCTCGCATGAAGGAAGGTACATCAGTTCGGGAACATGTCCTAAGCATGATGTCCTACTTCAACACGGCAGAAGTCAATGGCGGGGCCATTGATGAACCCAGTCAAGTGAGCATCATACTGACGACTCTTCCGAAGAGTTTCGATCAGTTTAAGAACAACTACGGGATGAACAAGTTAAGGTTTAGTCTCACACAGTTGCTCAATGAGCTCGCTACTTTTGAGTCCTTGACCAAGGACAGCAAAAGTAAGACCGGTGAGGCAAATGTTGCCGAACCATCTTCCTCCAATAATAAGAAGAGGAAGAGGTCTGTTGGAAAGGCGCAGGGTAAGCCCAAACCCAAGAAGGCCCAAAGCAAAAAGAAGGGCACCTCCACCGACTAAGACAAAGGAAAATGTTTCCATTGTAACAAGGTCAGGCACTGGACGAGGAACTATCCTCAGTACCTCGAAGAGGTAGCCAAGAAGAAGAAGAAAGGTAAATATGATTTACTTGTTCTTGAATCTTGTTTAGTGGAAGATGATTCTTCACCTTGGATTGTTGATTCGGGGGCCACTAACCATTTTTGTTCTTCTTTGCAGTGGACTGATTCTTGGACACAGCTAGAGGAAAGAGCCTTCTCCATGCGTGTGGGGTCGGGGGATGTCGTGTCGGCCAAAGCAGTGGGAGCAATAAGATTGCAATTTTGTAATAATAATAGTTTTTTATTATTGAACAATGTTTTTTATATTCCTGGATTTATACGGAATTTGATTTCCATTTCTAAGTTGTTAGAACAATTGTATTCTGTTTCTTTTAATAATAAGTTTGTTATTATTGGAAAGAATGGTCTGAATATTTGTTCAGGAATTAATGAAAACAATTTGTATGTGTTAAGACCGTTAATACATACTACACTACTTAACACCGAAATGTTTAAGGTTGAAAAACCAAAAACTAAACGACATAAGATTTCTCCAGAAAACGAAACGTATCTCTGGCATCTAAGGCTTAGTCATATCAACCTTGACCGGATAGACAGACTAGTAAAAAGTGGACCTTTAAGTGAGTTAAAGGTTGGCACCTTACCTGTCTGCGAATCCTATTTAGAAGGTAAGATGACTAAGAGACCTTTTACTGGAAAAGGGCTTAGAGCTATAGAGCCACTAGAACTCATACATACAGACGTTTGCGGACCGATGAATGTTAGAGCTAGAGGCGGCTATGAGTATTATGTCACCTTTATAGATGACTACTCAAGATACAGATATGTCTACCTAATGCAACGAAAGTCGGAAACATTTGAAAAGTTCAAAGAATTCCGAGCTGAAGTTGAGAATCAATTAGGTAGGACTATCAAGTCACTACGATCAGATCGTGGAGGTGAGTACCTTGACCAAGAGTTTGAAGACTTCATGGTCGAGCATGGGATAGTTTCCCAACTCACAGCTCCTGGTACACCTCTTCAAAATGGTGTAGCGGAGAGGAGAAATAGAACCCTGATGGAAATGGTGAGATCTACGATTAGTTTCTCATCATTACCAAATTCCTTCTGAGGATATGCGTTACAAACAGCGGCATACATTTTGAATGTAGTGCCATCCAAATCTGTTCCTAAGACTCCCCTAGAGTTGTGGAATGGTCGTAAAGCTAGTTTGCGATATTTCTGTGTATGGGGGTGTCCAGCACACGTGCTGAAGAACAGAACTGGAAAGCTAGATCCCAAGTCTGTGTTCTGCTTGTTTGTAGGATACTCCAAGGAGACCAGAGGTGGATACTTCTATAGTCCTGAATATAACAAAGTATTTGTATCGACAAATGCAACGTTTCTTGAGGATAACTATATAAGTGATCATAAACCTCGTTCTAAAATTGTATTAAATGAGTTGGAGCCTGGTGAGACCAGTACTCAGTCAACTAGAGTTGTTAATCCATTAACATCTGAAAGTCAGATAATTCCTAGTCAGGGTACACTACCACCTAGACGTAGTGAGAGGGTTGTGAGACAGTCTGAACGCTATTTGGGTGTAAGAGAGGGATAAGATCTTGTCTCTACTGATAGTGTGGATGATCCATTGACATTTAAGAATGCAATGGAAGATCCTGATAAAGAGGAATGGCTTAAAGCCATGAATCTCGAGACGAAGTCTATGTACTCTAACTCAGTCTGGGAACTTGTAGACTTACCGAATGGGGTAAAACCCATAGGATGTAAGTGGATCTGCAAGAGGAAGAGATGAGTAGACGGGAAGGTAGAGACCTTCAAGGCAAGACTAGTGGCCAAGGGTTATACCCAGAAAGAGGAGGTCGATTATGAAGAGACCTTCTCGCCAGTAGCCATGTTTAAGTCTATTCGGATTCTCTTATCCATTGTTGCCTATTTAGATTATGAAATTTGGTAAATGGACGTCAAGAGTGCATTCTTGAATGGCAATCTTGATGAAAGCATATACATGATGCAACCAGAGGGATTTGTGTCTCCAGATCAAGAGCAAAAGGTTTGCAAGTTGCAAAGGTCCATTTATGGACTTAAGCAAGCATCTAGATCTTGGAACATAAGGTTTGATGATGTGATCAAAACCTATGGCTTCGAGCAAAACGTTGATGAGCCTTGTGTCTACAAGCGGATCATTGACAACAAAGTAGTTTTCTTGGTCCTATACGTAGATGACATCCTACTCATTGGGAATAATGTAAGAGTGTTGTCTGATATAAAGGGCTGGCTGGCTAGCCAATTCCAAATGAAAGATTTGGGAGAGGCGAGTTATGTTTTAGGGATCCAACTTATAAGGGATCGTAAGAACAAACTCATAGCATTGTCTCAGGCATCATATATCGACAAGATTCTTATGCGATTTTCGATGCAGAACTCCAAGAAAGGTAATTTACCTTCTAGACATGGGGTTCACTTGTCTAAGGAACAGTGTCCTAAGACACCTCAAGAAGTTGAGGATATGAGATGTGTGCCATATGCATCAGCAGTAGGTAGTCTCATGTATGCTATGTTATGCACGAGACCGGACATCTGCTATGCAGTGAGAGTAGTCAGCATGTACCAGTCCAACCCAGGATTAGATCATTGGGTTGCTGTCAAGACTATTCTCAAGTATCTTCGGAGAACGAGAAACTATATGCTAGTGTATTCCGGACAGGATTTGATCCCGTTAGGATACACAGATTCTGATTTTCAGTCAGACAGGGATTCTAGAAAATCAACGTCTGGATTAGTATTCACCCTAGGTGGTGGAGCCATTGTGTGGAGAAGTATAAAGCAATCTTGCATTGCTGACTCCACCATGGAAGCCGAATATGTAGCCGCTTGTGAAGCTGCTAAAGAGGCTGTTTGGCTCCGTAAGTTCTTGAGTGATTTGGAAGTTGTTCCAGATCTGGATAAGCCTATCACACTTTATTGTGATAACAGTGGTGCTGTGGCTAATTCCAAAGAACCAAGAAGCCACAAGAGAGGGAAGCATATAGAGAGAAAGTATCATCTCATTAGAGAGAGAGTGCAGAGAGGAGATGTGATCGTCACCAAGATATCCTCACAAGACAATCATGCTGATCCATTTACGAAGACCTTACCGGCTAAAGTGTTTGAAGGTCACCTAGAAGGTCTAGGGTTACGTGACATGACTCACATGCTTTAGTGCAAGTGGGAGATTGTTGGGGTTTTTGCCCTAAAGCTTGTAATATGTAAATGTAATTTGAACATAAATAAAAGAAGTAGTATATTCATTCATTTTGTGTCATACTTTATATAACATATGCACTTAACATCCAAAATTGCCGAATGTAATTTCGAACTGAGTATATGAAGTGTCATATATAGATGGATTCAGTTTGAAACGAGCAATTTAAAGAGTCTATAGATAGCAAATAAAGCTGGGTACTTTATTTGTGGTTAATCTACAGCTGCGGTCCATTTCGTAGTGTAAGGTGATCCTATCCTGGATCATTCATATGTAGATATGAGAATTGAGGCACCTTGTATGATGTGATCATATAGGACTGGGCCATGATCTATATGAATCTCTCACTAAGATCCGTTTAACGATGAGATTCATATATATCAACTAATGATGGCTATATGTGGGTGATCTTAATCCTGAGTATCTTATCGACTCCTTCAGGTTGGATCGTGGTATTTGATATACCATGGGTGAGGTCGGAGTTACATTCCCGATCAATATACTCTGTATGTTGGGATCACGGTTTGGCTTGTGGCTGGAAAGGTTTGTACACAATAGTGGAATCCACTCCTTCTTGTGAGAAGTAGATGGTAGTTCCCTTAAGGGTTGATTCAGGGCTTGAACAATATGAGCGCTCTCCTAATTCCGTAAGGAATGTAGGATTTATTGTTCATTAGAGAATCAATGGTACTTAATGGAAAGGTATGATTAGAGGGGTATAACGGACATTATGACCCAGCTCTAATTATGAACTACTTGTGGAGGATTATACCATATGTAATAGCTATATCGATGGACACCGAGAGTTATTGGTTTGTGTAAAAACGTCTACAGTTGAGAGAGTGCAGCTTCGGGTTTTTAGTGGAATAACACCGAAGTTAATAATCATGAAATATTAATTAAAGAGTTTAATTAATAATTTCAAAGGATTATTGGAGCTCAAAATACTGTGGGTCCATTAGGTCCCCTTGCTAGCCCGATCGATTTAGGTAACAAGGGTCACGGTTAATTAATTGGATTGTCCAATTAATTGTGTTACGAAAGTGACACGTATTTATTCGGGAATTAATTGAATAATGAGATTATTTAATTAATGAATAATGGTGATTAAATAAATTAAATAATAAGATTATTTAATTATGTTGTTAATCACTAAATGGAGGGTGTTAGTTGATATTTGATTTTGAATAAAATAAGATAATATGATTATTTTATTTTATTAAATTAAATATTTGAAATTGAATTTAAAATGTTTGAATTCAAAAATTAAATATTTAATTATCTTTTTGAAAGATATGAGATATTTTTGAAAAGTTTTAAAAATCAAATAAGATTTTGGTTTGTTTATTTTTTGAATATATATGAGATATATATTTAATTAAATAATAAATAAAAAAAAGAACAACCGAATAACATATATAACTAAAGTAATCAGATTACTTGATTTGATGAATGAGAAAAACATACAAAGCAAACAAAAGTGTGATTGTCACACAGCAAAAAGCAGAAGCAAAACAAAAGGAAAATAATAGTGTGTGGTGAGACCGCAAAATGCTGCACTTCTAGAGTTTGTTTTTGTGTGTGTTCTTCTCTTCTTCCTCCATACAGGTCCTGAATATTGTGACGCGCCCACACGCTGTTACCAGTTCCGGGAGATAGCGAGGAAGATCACGTGGTTCAAATCAGGAGCAGTTCGTATCAAAGTGAAGTAGCCTCCTACGTAGGTATGAAAAATGTTTCTTCACTTTATTATTGTATTTGATTATTACTGTACAAATGGGTTAGTTTAATGATTGCATAAAAAAAATTTAAAACCTTCCGCTGTGCAATCTGTAACCCTAGGTTCCAATAGTTACAAAAGTGTCAGAACATGTTATAAAAGACTTAGACACTATAGCCTATTCAAAAGTCTCGGACAAAAGTCTTGGAAATCTTATATAAAAGTCTCGGGACCTGTTTTAAAAGTCTCGGACAAAAGTCTCTGAAATCTTATAAAAAAGTCTCGGAACTTGTTATAAAAGTCTAGGACACTACTGCTTTTACAGAAGTCTCGGACAGAGTTACTAAAGCTTTATTAATCCGAGACTTTTGTAATACTATTCGAGACTTCTGTAACATTGCCTGAGACTTCTGTAACATTGTCTGAGACTTTTGAACAGTGCTCCGAGACTTTTACTAACCAATTTACTGTACTTCGTCTTACTGTTCATCATCTTCCTCAATCTAACCCTAGAAACCAAAAACTGAGTCTAAAACTAAAAACCCTAGAAACAAGATCTAACAATGAAAAAATACAAAATGAATGTTTAACCCAACAAAACAAAATCAAATCGGTATTTAAAATCAAATCGTTGAAGTTACATACCTTGTTTTTGACCTAAATCGGAATCGAAATGGAAATGGAAAAAAAAAATCCTCGCCGTCTACTGTCAAAATCTGGTTGCTTGGAAACTCTGAATCGTCACGCAACTTCTCTTTCTACTATTTCTGTGAAATGTAAAGTAAAAAACTAAAAGTGAAATATAAGTTTTCAAAATAGCTGACGTGGAAGTAATTTTGGAGCATATTTGTCCGTTCACCATAATAGGTGCATTTTAAATATAACTTATTAAAACGGTGATAGTCTTCAATGGACCCTTAAAAAGGTGCTAGAAATTTTTTAGACTCGTGGCGATAGTGGCATCCCCTCAAAAACTGTATCTACACTCCTTTCATAATCACACCTATCAAATGTTTTTATAAAATCTCTAATTTGTAAATAAACCCCATTTAAGGCAAAAAAAATACCCTTTCTTTAATTATAATGTATTGTATTTTTGTAAGTACACACCACCTATGACTATTATTATGTTATTTAATCAACTTTATTATTATTTCAAATTTTGTTGTTACCTTTAATTCTCTTTCTATTCTTTCTCTTCTTGGTTTTTTCAAAATCAAACTCCATTTTTTGTTAAAATTCCATTTTAAGATTTTTTTTATTGGAGAACCACTTTATATTTGAGAGAGGTGTGTCATGTCCCAAGTCATGTGGAATTAGATAGGTGTTAAATGATATTTTCAAAAAACAATATGTGTTAGATGAAATTAAAGAACATCTAATATTTTTTTGGACAAGAAAAAACATATAATATTGATAAATAAAAAAAGTCTAAAGTGTGTTTGAAAGAAATAAAAAATATATAAATAATACAGTTAATTTAAAAGTATATTTATATATATAATGATTTTGTTTTTTATAATAAAAATTAATTTAAAACTTAACTTTTTCACTATCAAATTTGTCTCATGATTATGATTCATTTTCCATACTTAACAATCAATTTGTATTTCCTTAAAAGAGATTGAAAATATATTTAAAAGAGAATCTATGGTTTATTAAAATGGAAAGAGTTTTTATGATATATGTTAGTATCAAACCATTAATATGAAAAAAATTACAAAAGATTAAAATATGAAACTAATTAATAATTATTGGTGGGTGTAATAACAAACAATTAGTCCTCTTAGTAATTTTACTTAAGGGTATTATTGGATTTTTAAAAACATACTAATTTGGTGTATGCATACGGTTTTTAAGGGTGCAAATATCGTCACTCGAGGTTTATTACGGCGAATCCGAATCTAATTGAATATGTTTCGAGTTGTAAGTAGGTTGATTCAAATTTTACACAATACAAATCCACCCATTAGCTTATTGGGTTTGAAAATGAAAATTCTAACCTATTCGCTATCTTAATGGGTAACCAAAAATCAATCCATTTATCCCGTTATTTCTTACGTGACGTTATTTGTATCCCTAACACACCGTATATATATAATGCTGTAGTTTGTAAGGACATTCCATATATTTCCAAAAATATCATCTCTCGTAACTTTTGGTTAAATACTAAACTAATACATTAAATCCTTACTCAAGTATCTTAAGGGTGTTCGCCAACATCTTCCATTGGCCATCCTTAACTGTTTTCAGGGACACCAGATGCAACCTTTGAGGACCATCTCCCGAAGGAAAGAGGAATCCAGAACCTCAAGGGATATCCAGATGCACCATTTGAAGATCATCCTTTGAAGGATGTTAACCAATCACCAATACGTAGGGATGGACGTTTCCCCATGGGCCCTATCCCCCACGGGCCCCGATGGGGTTTTAAGGGCAAATTTTACCCCTAAATGGGTTTCGGGAGTGGGGGTGGGGGTGGGGGCAAACTTAGCCTCCATTTTGTAAATGGGGGAAGTTGTGGGAGGACACATCCTCAAACCCATTCCTCCATTTCCCCCAATATATATATATATATATATTATATTTTTTATTTTAATCTATATCTATAGTTTTAATAATTTTAAAAAACTAATATATTATAATATTAAAGTAAGTTAGTATATGAGTATTTGATTTATTTTGACTTTTATCGTGTAATATTCTATTAGAAGTATTTGTATTTATTATGAATTCTTTAAACCAATTATATATTTTAGAACGAATATTTTGATTACTTTTTGAATTGAATATTTTAACAAGGCCAAACTAGATATTGAAATGGTCAGATTCCAAATTATGAATTTCGATTTTCGGATTGATAATTGGAAATTTGAAATTGAAATGAAGGAAATGAGGTTTGGGGGTGGTCTTAAATAGTTTTTTTTTTTGTTTGTGTGTGTGTGTGTGGGGGGGGGGGGGGGGGGTTGGGTTGGGGGTTTTGAGGAATGGGGTGGGGGGTGGTCCCCCACTGAACCCTACACCATACCTACTGTAGAGGGTTGTTCTACAATTAGTGGATTGAGTCGAATTCAAATTTGGCCCAAGCAGCCTGGTTGGATTGGTCGAACCGAGTAGGCCGTCTTCTTAAAAAAAAACATGCAAAAAAGATGAAAATAACATAAAAAGAAAAAGAAAATGGTAGCGATGGTGATTTTGGCCTTAGGTACGCTTAGGGTTGAGTGTTAACAGTAAAGAGAGACTGAAACAAGAGTTATAACTAGATTTCGGTGACCGGAGTAATAATTTTTAGCAGAGTTTCGGCTAGCAATAGCGTTACTCAAGAGAGAAAAGTCAAAATCCCCTCTCAGGCTATGAGAGGTTCTATTTATAGGCCTACTTAGAGTTGGTTTACGTGGGTGGGATCCTGAATCCCAGAGATCAAGACCTGAAATTATGGAGATAGTGGTTTAACTTTATCTGATGATGATAAATCTTGGACCAAGTCAAATTGGTTACGTTTCAAGTGATAAAACTCCTTGGTCGACCCGTCACATAAGGGCCTAACCCATGTCAACTACATAATCGATGGTGGGCCTAGGTATTGGGTATAAAGGCCATTTTTGCCTACCACAGTTTGTCCCCTGCTTTCAAAAGAGGAAGTCTCCGATTTAAGAGTGTGAATTCGAGTCGAGTCGTGTGTGGGTTCTACAAAATGTCAAATAAGATGACTTACAAGAACCTGAACTGCGATGTGGTGTCGACTACTTCTTCAGCTTCGAGAAGTTCAACCAATGGGATTGAAGCAGTTCAACACCTAGGGCTGACGTGCTACCTTATTTTGGCGTGATTTCAAGTTCTGGGCACGCTTATCGAAAAGGTTAAATTTCAAGTTAACTCTCGATCAGTTACCTTGGATAACCGGGTACCACAGCGGTTACTGACACGTGGCGTCATTGGTTAAAACGTGGGTTTATATAAATCAAAATCTCCTCCACTGAAACTCTTACTTCACTGCTTCGAATTCTCGCAAAAAGGAAATTCGTTTTTCTCTTCGAGAAAGCTATGAACCTAATCAAGGCATTTTCTCGGTTTAATCTTCAAATTCAAACTTTTAGGTAAGCAAAAGTTTCTTTTTCCTGTTGATCTTATTTGCATAAGACTTGATTTTTTCTACACATAGGAAATCAGCGAAGCAATACCCAGAAATTTCATTTTATACTTTTGTGTTGTTCTTCGTGCCTGGTGTGAAATTAATGTTGGCAATGGATTTGATCAATGTTGGTGTTGTTTTGTGAGATTTATTTTGTTTATAAATTGTTGCATTGTCGTTGTATACTTTTGGTCGAGATCTGTATTCGATCGACCAAGTTTGGTTAAGATTCTAATAGATCCACGAAAACCCTAGGTATATAGAGTGTATAGAAACCCTAGGTTTTGATCTTAAGATCTTAGGTTGCGATTTTAGGTTTTGGTTTGCGCTTGACTCTTGCATTTTCTACATTTGTTAGCTTTTGGAGACATGTCGAACGAGTCTATGACCTCAAAGCCAAACATTTCCTGGACAACTAATGGTTCAGGAGGCGAAATCGAGAGGGGTATCGAGGCTGAATCCGTAGGCGTCGATCAATGGATAACAGTAGTGCACCCAACCGAAGTAGTTATAGACAAGTCCAGGGTGCTAGAGATAGAAGTCGTGCGTGCTGTTGCGGAGAGAGTCGAACACCTAAAATATATAGAGGTCGAGGAACCATCATGTTCCAGCAGACCGTTAGTTATTCTGGCTGGTGACAACCCAGAAGTATACTTTCTGGTGACGACATGGATAATAAAAGAACGATATATGGGATCCGGACCATGTCATTTTACATGCTGCTAAAGAGCACGAGCGAGTCGACTGGGATATCCCCGGATGAACTTGCTTCTATGAGTACAACTTCCGTCAGGGGTTCAGATTTCCTTGTCCCCTCTCTGGCTCGATGACTTTTGGTTTATTATGACATCCCCCCTAGCCAGTTGATGCCAAATAGTTGGAGAATACTTATAAGACTATTCGTTCTTCATGAGAAATACAATTTGAAAATTGGGTCAGGGCTCACTCCTACACAGCTACTACCTTGAAGCATCATGTGCACAAGAAAGGTCGATTATTGTTGATATTGAGGTTTAATGAGACGCATCTCATAACGGACCTCACAACGAACGACCGGAGATGGAAAGACACATTCAATTTTGCAAAGGGTCCACTGATTGACGGCTTGGGAACAAAAATTACGTCTACCCAAGGGTCTGGAACCGATATGGTGAGTGTCTATCTTTTAATGTCGTTTAGATTTGTTTTAGTTTTCCTAAGTTTTGAGAAATCTTTGTCTTTGTAGAGTCAGCAAATAGAGACAAAAAACCTTAATGTGACGATGATGTCGGTCGTACGTAAAAAGTATTAGCAATTCCTGCTAAAGAAAGAAGTTGGAAACTGTTAATGGCGGAAGGTAACCTTAGGCCCAGCACTATTTGGCTTCATTCTACATGGAATGTGCCACGAACGCCTTATCCTCTGATGAAAGATTTAGTGTCGTTTGCCTTGATAAGAAGAGGGTTTGAAATGCTTTGTGGTTCAAAATTTTTGTCGCCTATAACTGATGTTGAACGTCGTTTCATAGCTAAGTTGCTAAAGAACATGAAGTTCAACATGCCTAACCTGGAGGAGGCGCTGAAGTGGCAGAAAGAGGCAATGGCGAAGAAGAAGGCAGTCGAACTCGCCAAGAAGAAGAGCGTAGAGGGAGCGACATCGACCAATAAGTCGATCGTCCCAGTTGATAAGACACTCTTCGAGTTATCCCCTGAGATGGACCCTTCAAGGGTAAAAAAGAAAAGGAAGACAGCTGAGGGGAAAGATAAGGGGAAGTCGATCGACGATATGTCGAAAGAAGCAGCGATCGAGGTCGATCCGAAAAAATCTGATTTGACCTTGGTCGCATTCCCTTAAGGGGTTTCCTCTTTCAAAGAGTCGAGTAGCTTCTTAAAGAAGTCGGACGACGTCTTATTCTCAGCTGATAAAGAACATCTGATGGGGAAAAGACGGATTATGGATCTAGGCATGCCTTATTTTTTCTTTCCAGGTGAGCATGTAATCGTTATTTTTTTTCATCATGGTCATGTCAAATACTAATTGCTAATATTTTTCCTAGGCTTTCTAGATGCAGCTATTTTTGAAGGACATGTTTGTCACCAATCGAGAGAAGTGCTCGAAGATGCAAAAGGCGAACAACACACCTAGGCGGGAGCGTGATTTAGTCGACATGGATAAATAAGAGGTCGTGAAGAAAGCTCAGGCACTTGACGAGGAATTGGCCAAGTCTATGGAGGCTGTTGCTGATAAAGATCGACAATTGGTTGATGCCAATGCAAGTCTTGTCGAGAAAGATTGACAAATAGCTGCTTTGAATGAGCAGCTTAGGGTATTTTAGTTAAGGCCATGTGTGCTGCCAGAGTCGATCTCTTCAGACAATGCCTGGCTAGAGAGCATTCAAAATGGGACCCCCAAACTGAGATTGCAGAATGGGAGAATGTTGAACGCCTTGATGCCGAGAAGTGTCCTTCTGTAGATGAAGATGCTGGAGGACCCGACAAATGCCTCGATGACGTTGTTGATCCTGACGCTCAAGCACCAGACTCGACGCAAGACCAACCTCAACTCTAAAAACATTTTATTTGTTTGTGTATATGATCTTCTTTGGTTTTTTGCTTTTGATACTTAATTTTAATTTGAATGGATGGGGGTCGGCTTAATCGTTTATTGTTTTTGATCGCATTCCGTATTGTTTTGCTTCGCATACAAGCGTAATTTAGCTAAAGTCGACGCGACCATTATATTCTTCCAAAATAGCGTATGTGTTTAATCTGATATGGTCAACACAATTGTTATAAAAAATCCCGTACATGCGTATATCATTTTAATCGACATAATCGTTACACAGATAAATAATCGCTTACAAGCGTGATTTCAATTAAGTCGATTCATCGATAAAGAATCGCTTACAAGCGGAATTTCAGTCAACACGACCGTTATATTGACAAATAATCGCTTACAAGCGGAATTTCAGTCAACACGACCATTATATTGATAAATAATCGCTTACAACTGTTATTAATTTTGGTCGACACGACCGTTACATAAGAAATCACATACTATGCGTTATTAATTTTAGTCGACACGACCGTCACATAAGAAATCGTGTACATGCGTTATTAAATGGTGAGTTGTCCGCATTGATACTCCCCCAACTTCCTGTGTGTTGTCGATTCTAGACACTGGGAGTTGTAGTCGTGTATCCTTTGATGTGAGGCGTTGGATCACAATTCTTTGATTGCAGAGTTCTTGTTAGCCAATCCTTGAATGCAGGATATCTTGCTTCAATTAAGTTCCTGTAAGAACTTGTTTCATAGCTTGTCAAAGTCGATAGCTCCTTATGGTGAGTAATAATGAACTTTGAAAAATTATTTTTTATGAGCTCAGTTTTGCACTTAGTTGTAACTAAGGCATCATTATAGCTCTTGTCGATCGACTTGTTAGTATCAAAGGCACAAATGAAAAACAACGATGTAGAAATAAGAGATGATTAAGATTAAAAATGGTACTGTTTTAAGTGCAAAACATTCCAGCTGTTGTGTATCTCTCGACCGTCAATGTCTCGTAGATTGTAGGCTTCTCGTCCTTTCACTTATGTTATTTGATAGGGCCCTTCCCAAGTCAGACCCAGTTTTCCTACTCCTTGATCTCTTGTATTTTGGAAAACCCTACGTAGCACCCAGTCACCGATTTTGAAGGTTCTAATTTTTACGTTCTTGTTGTAATGTCGAGCGACTTGCTGTTGATAAGCCTGAATTCTAAGGGTTGCTCGCTCTCAACGTTCGTCGAGGTGATCCAATTCGAATTAGAGTTCCATGTTGTTTTGTTCTTCACGGGGGTTTTCACTTCGGGCTGTTAACAGTTGTGTTTCAATAGGAATGACCGCTTTTGAACCTTAGACAAGTGAAAATGGTGTTTCTCTTGTCGATCGACGAGGAGTTGTCCTGTACGACCATATAATCTCAGGAAGTTTGTCATCCCATTGACTTTTTTCAGCTTCAAGTCTTTTCTTCAATGTGTTTATGATGGTTTTGTTAGTCGACTCTTCTTTTCCGTTTGCTTTAAGGTAGTGGGGAGTTGAGAGGCTCAATTTGATACAATATTTGTCTCAGAAATTTTGGAAGTCAAATGAGATGAATTGCGACCTATTGTTGGTCACCATTTCTTTTGGAATTCCAAACCTGTAAATTATTTGTTTCCAGAAAAAGTTTCATACCTCTATGTCTTTTATGTGTTGTAAAGCTCCCGCTTCGACCTGTTTGGTGAAATAGTCTGTTAAGGCTAGCATGTAA
The DNA here is from genome assembly GCA_033220585.1 of Dipteronia sinensis. Taxonomy (NCBI): domain Eukaryota; kingdom Viridiplantae; phylum Streptophyta; class Magnoliopsida; order Sapindales; family Sapindaceae; genus Dipteronia; species Dipteronia sinensis. Next base: position 68,412,400 of record CM065637.1, on the reverse strand, counting down.
ACAATCCCTCATGGTGCTGCTGGAAGTTTACCTACAATATCCATACCCCATTTCATAAAGGGCCAAGGGGCCAAAATTAATTTAGCGTACTTGGGGGGAGGTGAGAAACTTGGGCGAACCTTTGGCACTTGTCGCAGTGCTTCACATGTTTTTGGGAGTCTTATCGCATTGTTGGTCAGTAGTATCCAGCTGTGATTGCCCTGTTCAACAGGCTTCTTACGCCCGAGTGATTTCTGCATTCTTTGTAATGAAGGCTCTTGAGGATGTCATACGCTTCAAGGGGCGTGACGCATCTTAAGTATGTACATGTAAAAGAGTTTTTGTAAAGTTTGCCATATATGATGCATAATTATCCGATTTGGCTTTGATCTTTCTTGCTTCGGCTCTGTCGCCTGGTAAGATGTCGGCTTGTAGGTAATCTGTTATTGGATCCATCCTAGCTTGAGTCATTGTTGATTGGTGTCACATTTTCTTCATCATGTATTGTGGGCAACAATAGATGCACAATGGGTATAGATTTGTGGCCGTTAGTTTGAGTTGTCGACCCTAGGCTAGCTAGAGCGTCCGCCTGAGCATTTTCTGTTCTAGGTACCTGCAATATAGAAAAATTGTCGAATGTGGACTTCGGTTGCTTGGCCTCAGCCAAGTATGCTGCCATTCTTTTGTCCTTTGCTTCATATGTCCCGTTCATTTGTCGTACGACTAACTGTGAGTCGCTTTGTACTTGTATGTTTTTTATGCCCAAGCTTTTTGCTAGGTCAAGTTCAGCAATCAACTCCTCGTACTCTACTTCGTTATTTGTTGCACGAAAGTTGCAGTGGACCGACTGTTCCAGGTTTTTCCCTTGTGGGGATTTAAGCACAAGTCCTAGTCCACTCTCTTTTATATTGCTTGACCCGTTTCCGTTTGTCGCATCTTCAGCGAGAGTCATTAATTCCTGTTCAGCCTACAAGTTCTTGCTATGAGTGAAATCTGCTATGAAGTCAACGAACACCAGTGATTTCATGGTTGTTCGCGGCTAGAATAAAATATCGTGTTTGCTGAGTTCGACTGCCTATTTTGTCAATCGACCTGAAAGTCCAAGTTTATGCAATATATTTTTGAGTGGGTAGGAAGTCAGTACCTTAAACGGATAGAATTGGAAGTATGGCATTAACTTGCGTACGGCTACGACAAGTGCTAGAGCCAACTTTTCAAGCTTGCTGTATTTGGTTTCTGCGCCGAGTAGGGCTTTGCTTACATAGTACACCGGGTGTTGAGAATCTTCTTCCTTTCTAACTAACACGGCACTTACTGTAGTGTCGGATACTGCCATGTACAAGTATATGGTTTCTTTGTTTTTTGGCTTTGACAGTAATGGGGGTGAAGCTAGATATTCTTTCAGTTCTTGCAATGCCTTTTCACATTCTTCGTTCCACCCGAACACCTTGTTTTTCCTTAGGGTGTTGAAAAATGGTTGACATCGTTCGGATGACTTGGAAATAAATCTGTTAATAGCTGATATTCGACCTGTAAGTTGCTGTAAATCTTTGATGCACTTAGGCGATTCAATTGCTTTGATCTACCGAATTTGATCTAGGTTGGCTTCGATCCCTCTTTGTGTCACTAATTAGCCTAAAATTTTTTCCAGAGGAAACACCGAAAGAACATTTAGTGGGATTAAGTTTCATACCGAATTTGTCGAGCACGTCGAATGACTGCTACAAATGCTCTATGTGTTATTGAGCGGCAATCGTTTTAACCAGCATGTCATCGATGTAAACTTCCATAGTTGTTCAGAGCATATCAGCGAACATTTTGTTGACCATCCGTTGGTATGTCGCACTTGTATTTTTCAAACCAAATGGCATAACCTTATAACTGAAAATACCTCGTTAGGTGATGAATGCAGTTTTCTCTTCGTCGTTCGGATGCATTAGAATCTGGTTGTTTTCGGAGTAAGCGTCCATGAAGCTAAGTAGTTCATGCCCTGCTGTGGCGTCGACAAACATGTCGATGTGAGGAAATGAGAATGAGTCTTTGGGGCATGCTTTGTTGAGGTCGATGAAATCAATACAAACACGTCACTTTCCTTTTTTCTTCCTTACAACCACGACGTTCGCCAACCAGTCGAGGTACTTTACTTCTTTGACTGATCCGATGTCGATCAACTTTTGGACTTCTTCGTTGATTTTGTTTCTTTCTGGTGTGAACTTTCTCCTTTTCTGTTTTACTGGCCAGTGATTAGGGTCTATCTGCAAATGATGAACAATTACCTCTGGGTCGATTCCGACCATATCTAAGTGTGACCAAGCAAAGCTATTACGATATTCTTTTAAAAAGTAGATCAACTGTTTTCTTATCTCTTCAGGTAATCTCGACTCGATTTGAACTTTATGCTCCGGCTCTTCTTGGTCAATTGACACCTCATCGAGATCCTCCATCTTAGGCTTATTTGATGTTGACTCGACTTTGGTTTCCTGTAGTTGCTAGAGTTGCTCCTTTCTAATTTTCATGGAGTTATGGTAGCATTCCCTGGCTATTCTCTGTTCGCCCTTGATCTCACGAACTCCCCATTTGGCAGGGAATTTGATCATTTGATGGTAAGTCGAAGGGATTGCTAGTATCTTATGAAGCCAAGGTCTACCCATAATCGCATTGTAAGGGGATTGATAGTCGAGCACTAAGAAGTTGATATATAAGTTCACTCCTTCGGCGTAGACCAGTAGTACAATCTGAAAAATACAAACACGATTAATTTGCATTAAGCTAACATAAGGGGTGAATAGGTTACAACACCTTTTTCGCTCCTTTGAAACAAACACAAGTTTGTCCCTCTAAGTAGCTTGTTTCACACTTCAAAAACAAGTACAAGTAATATTAATTCAATTAAATATATACTTGTTCAAACAAAGTCAATATAAGGTATAACATGTATATGATACTTTGATCAATCTTCTTATCAATGGAAACTATACAATCATCTTCTAGGTTTGTGAAAGAAGCCGTTAGAGCAATAAAGTTGCTAACATGTTCTTCTTCTTCACTTGAGGACTCATTACTAGAGCTCTCCTCATTAGCTAGAACCACTCTCACTCTAAGTGGCAGCTATAGCTTTGCCCTTCTTGTCTTTCTTGGACTTCTTTTTAGTACACTCATTTACAAAATGTCTAAAACCTTGACATTCAAAGCATTGAACACTCTTTTTGTTCTGGGCTTGACCATTCCTATCAACTATTGGAAAATATGGTTTCTTGATTTCTCTTTCCTTAGAAAAGCTACCTCTAGGCTTAGTACCTCTTCTCAGAAACTTCTTAAATTTCCTAATCATAAGAGCCATTTCTTCATGCTCATCATCACTCTCTTCTTCAATAGCTTTGAGAACGATTTCCTTACTCTTGGTCTTTGGCTTCAAGCACATCTCATAAGTTTGGAGTGACCTAATCAATTCATCAATGCTTAAACAATCTACATCATTGCTTTCTTCAATGGCCGTGACCTTGGCCTTGAATCTCTTGTAGAGAGATCTTAGGATCTTCCAATTTAGACGCTCTCAAGAGATTGGTACTCCAAGTGCTTGACATTGGTTAGCAATATAAAGAAAACGAAATCGAAAATCTTTAAACTTGTCTTCATCACACATTTGCAAGTTTTCAAATTGTGATGTCAACATTTGAAGCCTAGACTTTCTCACTGCCAAAGTGCCTTCATTTGTGACTTGAAGTGTATCCCATGCTTCTTTGGCCAATTCAAGATTTTGTATGTAGGAGAATTGATGTCCATCAACTCCTCAAAATATAGCATTCATAGAACGATGGTGCCACTTAGCAACTTCAAAGTCATTAGGCATCCATTCACTTCTAGGTTTGGAGACTTCGGTTCCATCCTCTAGAACCTTACTAGGGGGAGTATAGCCTTCTTCAACAACCATCCATGCTCTTTCATCTATTGAGTGAATGTAGGCTTTCATCCTCAATTTCCAAAATCCATAGTTGTTACCACGAAGTAATGGTGGCCTTGTATTTGAAGCTCATTTCGCCATTACATCATCTTGAAGTCTCATTGCTTCAATAACTCTACAAATCAACGTGAATGTATATCGGGATCTCACTAAGTACAATCTAGTGACCCGCTTTGATACCAAATGAAAAATATAAGCACGATTAATTTGCCTTAAGCTAACCTAGAGGGGGGGTGGGTTTAATAGATTACTACACCTTTTTTGCTCCCTTGAAACAAACACAAGTTTGTCCATCTAAGTAACTTGTATCACACTTCAAAAACAAGTAAAAGCAATATCAATTCAATTAAATATATGCTTGTTCAAACAAAGTCAATATAAGGTATAACATGTATGTGATACAAACACAAGTTGTAACAAGGCTTTCATTCAAAAAGCTCTAACATGTACAAAGTTGATATAATATGATTATTAATTACAAAGATATCAACAAAGATATTTTATATCAACACATACACAAATATAAGGAGATAAGGATAACTGAAAATCAACACATGATTTTTACTTGGTAAAACCTCCTAAGAAGAAACATCCACGGTTGATACCACAACCACCGGCAAACACTTTTCACTAGTAAGATAAAAAGATACAATCTCTCAAGTGACCACTTCACCTAGAAATCTACCCTTCAACCCTACACAATGAAAGAGATGCCCCATTGCTCAACTATCCAGATCACCCCAATCCTAGTCGAGACTTCCATGCACAAATTGAAGATCCTCTCTCCAAAATGTGACTTCCAATGCTTAGCTATCCGGATCACCCCGATCCTAGCCAAGAATTCCAATTTCACAAGTTGAAGATCCCCTTCTCCTAAATGTGACTTCCAATGCTCAATTCAAAGAATCACTCTAAGAAATGAGACTTCCAACCTTTTGCAAGGCATGTGACCTAATGAATGCAAATGATGCAAACACACACAACATAGTATATATGATCAATATATCCTATGGAAACTAGAATTGAATCATTATGCACATGTCACTTGTATTATAGTTTACAATCCTAAAAATAATGCAATCACACTTAATGATGCATATACATACGAAATTTGTGGATTAGGCACATAACATAAAGAACTAGATATTTATCAACAAAAGCACAAATCAATTTCATCTAGATCTTATTCTATGAACAAACAACCTAGAGTATGTGAAACACCTAACACACATAAAAATCTAGATTATGTTCAATCACATAAAAATGCTAGAATCAATTTGATAAAATCAAAAATGAATCTCTAGCAAAATAATAGAACTTAGATTCTCAAGATAATCAATTAAATCCAATCAAGTCCTAAATCATCAATCATATATGCTATTTCAATAAATCTTCAATTAAAAAGATCTAGCATATAAGAAGACTATCAATCAAAAAATTATGTCAATAAACACACAAGATAGTCCTAGATTTGAAGCTAGCACAATACAACATATCAAACGTGTGAAAACATAGATTTAGAAAAATCTAACTCAACATGTTAATCAATTGAAGCTTAAAATAGCTTTATTAGAGATCATTTCTCTAATCAATGATTACACATCAAACATACATATATATGAGAAGAAAACCCCAAGGTGATTGAAGACTTGAAGATCAAGAACAAAATAGAAATCAATACCTTGAAAAAAAATGTGCTGTCACGTTTTTGTGATTGAAGCTACCAGAAAACTCAATCAAATGACTCCAAAATCTTATGAAATGATAGAGGACTGATAGAAAAAAATTCTCCAATTCGAATCACTCGATTCAAAGTCCGAATGAGAAAGTTATGGTGTTTGGAAGTTGGGAAAATTGGAGGGGAAAATTGGAGAGAAAATTCTCCACAATGTTTTTCAATTTTTCTTCATGAATGAAATTGGAGGGGAAATGGAGTATTTAAAGGAGGGAAGCAAGAAGGATTTGAAGGACCAATTGGAGGGTGCCTACATCTGCTTCCCATGGAGGCGTGTGGCCTCCACGGGGGCAGAGTGCAGCTCCACCCGTGGATGCCACGCGCCTCCACGGGGTGAGTTGCAATGGCCCTCAATTTTGGCCTTCAACTCCTCTCACTCACCATTTTGTTCTTCGACCATTCTCCAGCCTCCAAACTTCGATTTTGAATCCGTTTTTCGATTACGAACTGAGACTCCCTCACGTACAAGAGTCGTCAAGAAAACTTTCACATAAAATATGGAATTTAACTTGAAAATCAAGGACGAAAACCATGTACGATAAAATCACGGAAAGCTTCTTAACCACCTAATTTGAACTCGAAACTTAAAGAATGAGTAACCTAAACAACCGGAACTCAATGTGGAATTATACAAGCTCATATTCAAGTTCAATAGCACAAAAACAAAAACAAATAAACTCAAGAACATACAAGTATGCTATTTCCTAGAAATAGTCCTAAAACTATGCAATTTATGAAATTGTCAACTTAAGTCTAATGCATGTGCATACATAGACAAGTGTATGAATTGTGCTATACCAAATTTTGCACAATGATACAAGGACACATATGAATGCGATGTATGTGTATGCTTAGGCCTTGCAAGAGGAAAGAGGTCTCGATATACCTTTTGCTAAGCAACTTAGCTTTGATCCTCTTGTAGCCACCACTTTGCTTGAATGTTGTCCAATCTTCCTTGAAGCTTGATTATCCACAAATCCTAGATAACTAATCAATACAAAGCAAATGCCGTTTTGATATAGAACTATGCCAATACAAAACTCAAATACCTAACACAATCTTGCCAAGCGTGCTCTTTTGTTTGCCATTGAATCCTGTTAATACTGTCGTTCGACGACTGATTTTAGATTTTTCGACCTGCATTTCCTTGAGTGCATAATTGAATAAAATGTTACAAGAGCTACCATTGTCAATTAAAATCCCCTTAGTTAAGCAGTTAGCAATATGTAAAGAAATTACTAAAGCGTCATGGTATGGAAAAAACAAATCTGATTTGTCGGTCGACTTGAATGTGACCGTTTCATCGATTTTAAGGGGTGGTCTCTACTGGGCTGAATCTCTGTGTTTGACACTTGTTGAGCGTTTATCTTCGAGGCTGAGTAACTCACGCCACTAACCTCTGATTCGTCTACTATGTAGTTGATCACCCTTTCTTGCTAGAGCGGTGCTAGTGGTCCATCCTCTGAATTGTCTGCTGCTTTTCTTCTTGTCGAACGACGGTCTACTTTCCTTTGTCGATCAGGTATTCCAATAGGTGTCCTCCTTTCAAGAGTTCTGAAATCTCGAGCTTTAAAGCGATGCAATCCTTCGTTCGATGGTCAGGATCTCCACGGAATTCACATCAAAAGAGGACATCTCGGTGTTCTGGTAGAGCGTTCATCTTCCTTGGCCACTTGACTGTTCTCATCATATCCTTCATTAAAGCCACAAGGTCAACTGGTTCGATGCTAAGGTTATATTCCGGGAATGGGCCTCGCGATCGACCAGTTCTTGGTGGGTTTTGATCGTATGGCCTTCTGTTGTTATGTCTATTATTGCGGGAGTTATTGTTGCCTCGATTTCCTGTTGGATAGGGCTCGACTCTTCTATCGACCGATCTTCGATCTACGCGATCGTTGCGTATGTTGTAGTTGTTGGCTTTTTCGATGTAGTTTGCCTCGTCCTCCTCTCATATAATCTGGGCACATGCTTATGCCAACACATCCTCCATTATCTTACAAGGATATTTAGTGAGCTCTTTGTAGAGGTCAGAGTTGAATCGAAGTTCTTTCCTGAAGGCTGAAATTGCTGTCGACTGGTTTCAATGTGGGATTTGCACATTTTCTTTGTTAAATCGTCCGACATATGCTCTCAAGTTCTCTTCGCTTCTCTAAGTTATTGTATAGAGGTCATCCGACTGTTTCTTCAGTTTTCGACTGCTTACGAATTGATCCATGAAGGTGTCTATGAGCTACGTAAAAGAAGAAATAGAGTTGTTAGGTAACTTCTTATACCATTGTAAGGTGGGGCCACCGAGGCTGGATCCGAATGCCTTGCACATGCACGCTTTTCTAAGGTCATGTGGGATCGCTGTAGTGAACATGCACTGCTTGTATTGAGTTATGTGGTCGTCTGGAACTATCGTGCCTTCGAACTGTTTCATGTTAGGGAAGCTGAACTTCTTAGGCATCTCGATGAGCGCAATGGTGTCTACAAATGGCGAATCTACGAAGCTATTCACCGTGCTTTTCTTGATGGGTGCTGGTACTCCTGGGATCCTCTGAATGAGTGCTTTAATTTCTACAAACTTGCTAGAAAGCTCAGGGTCAGCAAACAAATGCAAACAAGCATTCGGCGTTACCAAATTTGGTGTCGACTGCATCGACACTGGGGTCTTTAAAATATTCTCATGTTGTAGATCGACAGCTGGATTTGGCGCCTGCAGCATCTTCTGCTGGATCTGCGGATCTGACTGGTTTGCTTTAGCTTGAACGTTTGAGTCGCATCATGGCTCGAACCCTGATTGGTGTTGGCTTCTGGGTTTGGAGGATCAACGGAGAAGGTTGGAGCTGTCCTGTCTACATTTAGTTCGTTGTTGAGCACTGGGACTGGGGGTTATGGAGTTACGTTGTTGGGTGCTCAGTCGATGATGGCTCGTAATTCAGCATTACAAGTTTGAATCTCATCATTTTCAGCTTCGAGCACCCACAGTCTTTCAAGCGTTTGCGGTCATCTGGACGGTCAGCATAGAGATCTGCTCCTTGACGGTGGGGACGTTTCCATCTCCTAACATTTTTAAAGCTTTTCGTTCGATCCAACGGGTTCGTCTGTCAAGCTGCAATGGGCCCCACGGTGGGTGCCAAATTATAAAGGGTCTTTCTACAGTTAGTGGATTGGAATTCGAATTTGGCCCAAGCTGGCTAGTTGGACTAGTCGAACCGAGTAGGTCGTCTTCTTAAAAAAAACCTGCAAAAAAATGAAAATAAAAGAAAAAGAAAAAGAAAATGGTAGGGATGGTGATTTTTGCCTTATGTGCGCTTGGGATGAGCATTAACAGTAAAGAGAGACTGAAACAAGAGTTATAACTAGATTCCGGTGACCGGAGTAATAATTTTTGCAGAGTTTTGGCTAGCAATTGCGTCACTTAAGAGAGAAAAGTTAGAATCCCCTCTCAGTGGATTAAAGGTTCTATTTATAGGCGTACTTAGAGTTGGTTTATGTGGGTGGGATCCTGAATCCCAGAGATCAAGACCTGAAATCATGGAGATAGTGGTTTAACTAAATTCAAACTTCGTTTGAATTGTTATCTAATGATGATAAATCTTGGACCAAGTCAAATTGGTTACGTTTCAAGTGATAAAACTCATGGGTCGACATGTCATATGTGGGCCTAACCCATGGCAACTACATAATCGATGGTGGGCCTAGGTGTTAGGCCTAAATGCCATTTTTGGCTACCACATCTACCAATACGCCTCATTTTTATCCTCAACGGATCTCTTTGCTGTTGTATTTTGAGTTGGATTGTGGAGTTAGTTTTCATTGGATTGGAGGTTTGATGTTGGTGAAATCAAATGGAAAAAAAAAATTATTGGTGATGGGTGATTTGGTTGGCGGTGGTAGAGACCGGAGACGAGAAGGATCTCCATGGATCTCCTTTGATGCATCCCTTTTTTTTTCTTTTTTTAAATATATAATTAAATAATTAATACATCTATGAATTTTTTTTATGCTTGAAAAAATCAGGAAAAAAATGTTATAATGCTTGAAAAAACTTTCAAATTTTATTTACAAATAGATTTTATTGAACTTATCATTCACGAAAAAATTTAGATCAAAATTCATTCAAAGCGATATATTTTATAGAGATCCTTACTTTATATTAAAATAAAGGATCTTTTCAGAAACATTATGGGAAGGATCTCCACCGATGAATATCCTTTGACGATGGAGATCGCCCAGTCTCCTTCTCCATTTTTTTTTGTTTTTAAATTTTTATTTTTATCTTTTCTATTTGATTTTCAAAAACACTACAAAATATATATGCTGTGGAGATCCATTACTAACCAATCTCTATATCCATCATTGTTTTTTCCAGAATTCTTCTCTTTTCTTTTTTCCAGGATAATCTCTCTCATTTTAAAAAGTGCATGTGGTAGATAATATCTATGATAGATCCTCATATGCATCATATTTTCCATAAACACTGGATCCAAAACCCAAAATCTAAAATCTAGATACGGTGGAGATATGAGCTATTCAAATCCGATTACAAATGCAAAAATCAATCAGTTTTTTTTAATGGTAAATCTAATAATAAGATATATAAATAATATTATAGTTTAGATTTTAAGGATATAATAAAAAAATAAACATTTTTCTGAAACTGGTAAGGGTACTATAGTTTTTTTATTTGGTTAACGCAAATCAATTTAACGGAACAGTTAGCAATGTCACGGTCCATGTATATTTTTGAATAAATACATCTTTATCAATTCATCCAATTTGAAAAGTCACAAGATTTTTAATATTAACCCAAAGAAGATAGCTAAACATAGTCTATCGAGAACCATTTGACATCACGCATTTACTGTAGGTTTGTTTGGGAAAGCTTTTGAAAGTCAAAAGCTACTTTAGAAACTGTTCGGGTAAAATACGATAATAGCTTCTTATGCTTGAAAGCTCTTCTACAGGAAGTACAACAATGGATGATTCTCTAGGTAGGGCTTCTAAAAAAGATGCGAAGCCAAATGCACAATTAAATGCAGTTTTTTAAATTACCAAATTTACCCTCAATTCATACTCATATCCTTTTCACATTTTTATCGGATGATGTTCGATGTTCGCCGAATGCTCTGATTTTCTTCACCAATTTCTTATAATAACCCTAATCTCTCTAATCTCCTAAATAGTAAATATGTCATCAAATCCACCATTTGCAATGTGTTTCTAGAAAGATTCAAACAATTTTTAATTGCAATTTCATTATCAAATTTTATCTTCATTTCGTTCTGATTTCGTAGATGCCAAAGCCCTTCTCTCCTTTATTCACCAAACGTCCTCTATCCCCAAAACCCCTGATTCGGACGAAGAGCACCGCCTTCGGGACGCCGAGGAGCTCCCCCGCGAGGCCATAAAGGAGCTCCAGGGCCGCCAGGGCTCCCGCCCCGATGCTGCTGGTTCCTGTCCTGGTGGCATTTCTGTTTCGCACCTGCCTTGCCACCACGCGATCGATGAATTGTGCATGGCCAATGCAATTAGCAATCTCTACCAGAGCTCTCTTCTCTCTTACGTAGTCAGAGTTGGGATTGGAATTCTCTTCCGCGCTTTCAAGCTCGCTCGTCGATAATCTTATTCTTCGCTTCTCGATCTCAAATTAAGATTTTCTTTTATGGGTATTTCGTAAGAATTCTTCTCAGGTTGATTTCTTGCTCTTTTGTTGATGTTTGGTTGCTGAGAAAATGTTTTTGATATTAATCGATTATGTTCTGGTTTTGATAGAATTGAAAACGTATTAGTTCTTGGTAATCTGTTTCATTTTTTGGTTTTGTCAAAATTCTAAATCATTTGAAAGACAAAGAACATAAGTTTTTGGTTTGTTCTTGATAAATTTTAGGTCTAGAATGTGTGATGGATGCGTTGTACTTTAGTATTCTGATGACTGAATATTTTTGATCTCACATTCTTGTGAATTGTGATTTGTAAAGAATGTTTGGAATCTGGGAAGCTGCAGAGGGTTGTATTGGTAATAATGAGCAAGGCCACCGGTGAAGTTCTAGAGAGATGGAACTTTAGCATTGAGACAGACAGTGAGGTTGTCGAAAATGGGTAAGTTTGATCGATTAATTCTCTGATTTCAACTACTTATTCTCCTGTTTTGTATGCTTACATGAGAATCTTATTTCTTTGTTTCTGTATGTGATACCATTTCAGTGTCTCAAGGGAGAAGAGTGACAAAGAAATAATGAGAGAGATTCAAGCAATTATGGGACAGATTGCCTCAAGCATTACTTATTTGCCTTGCCTTGATGATTCCTGTAAGCTTCCCAATTGATCGGTCTATTTCTATACATATTTTAGGTCCCCATTTCCTATTATTTGCGCTTTGTTCTTGAGTGAAATTAGGTATTTTATGTGTTTGTTGAGCATGTGTAGGTCACATGTCCTTAAAAGAGGTGTTTGTTAATTTTTCCAAGAAAAGGAGTCTAAAAGTGAGAAAATGGGCAAATCTGTGAAGCACCGCTGTGTAGGTCGTTTTCCATGCACTGCATAAGTCGCGGTCTACCAAGCGCTGCAGATCAGTAGGTACTCGTTTGTTACCCGCGGTCCATACCGCTTGACAAGAATTACTTCAGTCGCGGTCCACCAAGCGCTGAAGATCAGGAGGCACATAGCTACTCAGACCGCGGTTCAGGCATGAGTCCGCCAAGCGGTATAGAGAGCAGTCGTGCACATTCCTTGTTTTCGAAGGAGATCTTAAAGCCCTAATTTTTGGAGATCATATAAATACTTCTTATTGAGAGAGAAAAAACGAACTTTTCACTTTTCTACTCTTTATTCCTAGAACAACAACACACTCATCCATCTTTACACATTGAAGATTTGAAGACGAAGAAGATTACAATTGAAGATCTTAATGGGTTTTATCTTTTCTTTCTCTTCTCTTTTTATTTTAAATATGTGTAACTAATCCCATAACTAGGGAATCAATGTGAACCTTTTGTGAATGCTCATATATGGATTAATTATTAGTTCATCAATTTAATTCTTGATTTATTCATTGTTCTTAATTGCTTGATCCTCATTAATTTTAATATTTATTCACACCATAGACCAAGGGTGAATAACTATTTGGCATGATTTTAGGGTTAAGACTATCTGAGAATTATGGTTAGAGTATAGACCAAACCTAATCTTAATTAATGCTCTTTTGAATGAATGAATTTTATCTTTAGCATAGGCCAAGCAAAGTATAGAATTTGGTTCTTAATTCTTGAGCTTAAAGGGTTTCCGATCACTGTTCACACCATAGACCAAGGGTGAATAGTGGTTGGAAGCACGTGACTCATCCCATGACCATACGGTAATAGTCATATTAAAGACAAAGAATGAACCCTAGAATTGATTGAATCTTGTTTATAAATTAATTCCATATATCGAGTGTTCATAATTGGGGATCATTGATAACCTAGTGCTTTCTACCTCTTGATCACAACCATATTCTTTTTAATTGTTTTCTTAGCTTAATTTAATTTAGTTTTAGTTTAATTAAATCATCAATAAATCTTTTGTTAATTTTAGTTTAACTTTAATTAGAATTAGTTTTTAATTATTAAATCTCTTTTCATTGTGGGAACGAACTTTACTTGTCACTGTGCTAATCTTCACGATTCGTGCACTTGCGAGTATAGTTTTTAATAACACGATTTTCACCATCACCAATCATGTCGTCTTTTTGCAGAAGTTGTTGTTCTATGTAATGGTAGCCTTTTGTTCGAATTTTTGTGTTTCGTTTGTGTACTTAGGTGTCTTTGATGTGTTCAGATATTGCAGTCCCATTTACTTCGCTTACTGCTTGCTGCAAGTTTTTGTTTCCTCCTTAGACTCTAGAAGAGTTTGTGTTTGTACTGTGAATCTTTCCGTTCACATTTTGTTTACTAGGTTGATTGGAAAAAAAAACGATGGCTAATGTGTAGAAAGTCTTTGTTTCATTTTGTCATGATGACCTGTCAAAGGAGCATAGCTTCATATGATTTCACTGCTTTCAATTAAAAGCCATGTGTTTGTTTTGTACAAAATTTGATGAAAAAGATTGGTTGCAGAATTAAAAAAAATAAAAAAAAAAAACCTTACTGTTATAGCAATTTTTTGCTGTTTTGATTTTAGAAGATGTCAACTCATGTTCGTATTTGTATCATTGTATTTGTGGCATGTAAAATTTTAACTATCATTTTGTCTAGTTTGTGACATTTTCGTTCGGTGAAGCTTTATTATTTTAGTATATTTTTTAAGGAAATATATTATAAAAATGTTATATTATCCCAAATAATAACTTTTTTATGGAAATTTTTTATACACATATTATTTACTCCAATTATGGTCCAAATGTCATATAACCTTTAAAACAAATAGTAATATGTTCCAACTAGTGGTGTAAAATCGTGCTGATCCGGTCCACATAGGCACAACACACCGGGCCTGTTTTCCAAATCTGGCTGGGCCTGACACGGCACGCCCAAATTGACGTGTCATGCCGTGCCCATGCCTAGCCCCACCCATTTTGGAAAATAGTGGCCCGGCATGGCATATGGGCAGCCGGTCGGCACCAGTGTGCCAAACGAGCTGAGCCTTTGATTATTTTTTTTTATTTTTTAAAATATTTAATTATATAAATGTAATTGTGTCAAGTTATAACTATAATATTGTTTTAACAATGTAATAATGTAATTTTCATTGCAATTTGTTTATCTTAATTATTATTGTAGTGTAATAAAAAAATGTTGCTAATAGATAGATTTATTATTTTTATTAATAAAATAATTCAAAAAATGAATAAAGATAAAGTATTAACGAAAAAATAGATGAAGTTATGAAAATATGAAATGAATAATTATTTATTTATTTCTGACTTTTGGAATTTAGTATTACATATTTACATGATTGCCTCATTAAAAACCTTACCAAGAAAAACCCAGTGGAATAAAAACTTAGTAAGGGATAAAAAGAGTGCAATCGTATTACAAGTAAATGTACATGTATAACCTAGTTCTGAACCTGGTTACTACCAGAACTCTCATCAACATATAAATTGGAGAAATTTTGAATAAATTCTTCGTCTACTGTTTCATTTTGCAACCTCTTTCGAGAATGCTTCCAATCTCGAACGCATGTTAATACCTCCACCGTCTTTGGAGTCAAACAACTTCTTCTTGGTTCAATAATTTGTTTACTCGTGCTGAATGCTTGTTCTGAAGACACAGTGGATACGGGGATAACCAGTATATCACGTGCTAGGTGCGACCGGACCGGATACCTATAGCTATAGGTCTTCCACCATAACAACAAATCAAATTTCTCCGTGTCTTCGCATACATCGAACTGTGCTTCAAGGTACTTATTCAGTTCGGCTCTAGAAGATGCAGCAGATCGTTGCGCTGGAGAAGAACTTGATGATTTGTCTTTTTTCCGCCGTTTCAGAATGCTCCAACTTGTCTGCATCGGCTGTGTCTCCGGTTCTGTTGATGGTTGCATGTAAACGCCGCCAAACCTCCGCTCATAAATACTAAAAACTTCGAACAACTTGTTTCGAATGTCAGTAATCTGTTCTGAATAATCTACTGTCAAATTAGTACCAATGAACTAAAGCAAAAATTCTAAACCAGATAATTTAACCATAGGATCTACTATAACACCTAAGGCATAAAGTCAATGAATCGTAGACCAATATTTTTTCAACTTTGTCTCCATAGCAACAATTGCAGAGCCTATGTCCTATAAGTGTTTAACACTTCAGACATTTCCACTATCTGATGGATTACCTGGGAAGATGTGAGGTAATAGACCCCGGAAAGAGTTATAATGGAATTGTAAAAAATCTTTAAAAATTCAACAAAAACCCTTGCCACATACCAATCGTTGGAGGTGAGTGCTTGTGCTTGTGGACGACCAATTTCGACTATTTTCATGTTATAAAAACCTGTAATAATTGTATCATAATCCAAACAATTTTGCATCATTAAGTAAGTAGTGTTCCACCTTATCGGCATATTAGTTTGGAATCGTCGGGGTTGTAGACCGTTTAATATACAATGTCTGCCGAATTCTTGTAATCTTGGATTATCCAAGAAATGACATCTCTGATGCGATCTATACGATCACTTACTTCCTTCAAACCAGACTGTACAACTAAATTTATGATATGACATGCACACCGTTGACGGAAGAAATAATCCCTATCTTGAGAGATTTTTCTTTCAATAAATAATGCAATAGAGCTAGTATTTACATATGCATTATCTAATGTGATAGAAATGATGCAATGAGTTATTTTATACGTTTCGAAAACAAAAAGAATGACATTAAAAATATTTTTCTACGGTAAGTGCTAAATCCATAGGACGAAAACCAAGAATTTTTTTGTTAACCTCCAATCAGAATCTAAATAGTGTCATGTGACACATAAATAGTCATGTTTGGAACATGCATTCCAAATATCAGAAGTTAATGCAATAGAGACACTTAGATGCTGTAATTCATTCATCAAGTCATCTCGTTGGATTTTTAACAATTTTATCAAATCATTCCGAGTGGTGGTTTTAGAAATAATTTGAAATTTATGGTTGAATGCATCTGCGATAAATTCCTGAAGAAAAAAAACATTGTCACCAAAATTAATCGGTTAATCAGTTTGTGCAATGTATCGGGCCAAGCAATCTGTAGCATGCGTGGGGTCGTAACGGACCCGTCTGGGATGTAGTGTCTACCTATCCATGTGCAGGCATGCATTTAAGAATATACCTTCTCAAATGACCGGTTTCATTCCTACTATTGGAATAGTCCTTATAACGAAACTTACATTTAGCTCTGGGGCCGGTCGTACCGTCTGGAAGTGTCATTTGTACTATGTCAAAACACTGCCAGACATCTGAAGTAAACTTTTTGGGACGTGATGTCGGTGTAGCGGCGGAACCAGAAGGTCTCACTTGGGTTTTCGTTGGTCCGGAAAGATCTAAATCATCATTGAACATGTTTAAACCAGTCTGGAAAATAAGGGTGGTTAGGATCCATTTCCTAAAATACAAATATTAACTCATTAGTCATTAATAACTACACATAAAAATGATTAATTTACTAACAAAAAATATTTAAATTCATTACTACACATAAAATGCTTAATTTACTAACAAAAATATATTTAAATTCACTACGAAACATAAAAATGATTAATTTGCTAACTAAAAAATATTTAAATTCACTACTACACATAAAATGCTTAATTTACTAACTAAAAAATAATTAAATTCACTACTACACATAAAATGTTTAATTTACTAACAAAACATATTTAAATTAACTACTACATATAAAAATGATTAATTTACTAACAAAAAAATTTAAATTCACTACTACACATGAAAATGATTAATTTACTAACTAAAAAAAAATTAAATTCACTACTTCATATAAAATGCTTAATTTAATAACTAAAAAAATATTTAAATTCACTACTACACATAAAATGCTTAATCTACTAACAAAATATATTTAAATTAACTACTATATATAAAATGCTTAATTTACTAACTAAAAAATATTTAAATTAACTAACCAAAAAATTTAAATTAATTTACTAACTAAACAATAATATTGAAATTAATAACTAAGTATAAACACAAAATGATAAATTTACTAACTAAACAAAAATATTAAAATTAATAACTAAAGTCTAAACATAAAATTATAAATTTACTAACCAAAATTTAAAAATTAAATAATAACATTTAAAGAAAAATGTACCTTTAAACTTTGATGTGTTGGTGGAAAGTTTAGAGAATAATAGATAGATAATAAGAAATTAATAATATAATATTGGAAATTGTGTAGAGAGAGAGAGAGAGAGAGAGTAAAAATGAAATTATGAAATTGTGTAGGGAATTGGTGAATGGAGAGATTGAGAGAATGAGAGAAAGTGAATGAAAATTGAAATGGGTGGGAGTATTTATAAGAAAATTTGAACTGTACGTAAAAATATAAAATAGAAGAGTTTAGGGGGCAAATGACAATTTGTTTCATCAACAGTTGAATTTTGAAAATTCAACCGTTGGTTGAAAAGTTGAAAAAAAAAATTTCGCTTGGCGTGCCGTGTCGGGCCGGCATGTCTAGCCCTCGACCTACTGCCCGGCATGCGGCACGCATGTGTGCCGGGCCTGGCACGGCACGTCCCACATGGCAAGCAGGACGAGCCGTGCTCTTTGGGCCAAGTCCACTTTTACAGCACTAGTTCCAACCAAATAATTTCTTCTTTTGGAAAGGTAAGAATGTCATATCATAATTAGAAGAGATTTTAAAATGTTCCAACCAAACAGTCTCAAAAGCTCATCATGACACAAAAGCTCTTCTGAAATATATCATCCAATCAGTAACTAAAAAGCTCAGGCTTTTATTTCTCTTTTTCTATTATGAAAAGTCAAAAGTAAAAGTTATCATAAACGGGTGTAAGAGTGTAAGACGCCAAGGTTGAGTGGTTGACATAGCTAGGTCAGCTGTAGAAGATCATCTCATCACCACTTATTGAATTCCTATTAAGAAAATAAAATTGAGTCAACCACTTATTCTAGCACAAAACCCCGTCAATTTTAAGGATCACTATTACTTCTCCTAAACAATTGATTTTGGCTTCCAGTACTGTGCCCTTATTTTCTGTGATTTGTAATTAGTTGTAATAATCTCCTTACTAGGTGTATAAATATATACCCCTAATGAATATAAACTATAGTCTAGCCGATAGAGGAAGCGATTTGGATTTATTTACTCAAATCTCTCCTCGTTGGAATTTGCTTAAAAATACTAGTGGAAGGATGTTCCTTTCATGCTTAATAACATATAAAATTCTTATAAAAAAAACACATATAAAATTAAAAAATATGTATATATATATATTAATATATAGAAAATAAAATATGAGATTTTTAATGAAGGGAGGCTTGCATGAACCTCCTCCTCCCCACGGTCGGGTATGAAGGGGGCTGGTTCGAATCTCCTCCATTGGGGAAGGTTTATGTGAATGTATCCCATGGTTGTGTGGTGCATGCGAAGAATAATCAATCTTCACTTTTCTATACATGTCAATTTTTTTTTTAAAGAAACAAAAATTCTCTTATTGTTTTTTTTTGTATAAAACTATTTTTATTGTATGCTAAATATTGAATAATTTTTTAGGGCATTTTACACTTTTTTTGTTGTTGTTGTAAAGTAGAGCATTTCAGACATGATAATATTGTGTTAGTCAAAGTCAGCTTATGGATGCTATAGTGTAATTTCCCGTGCTATAATTACGGGACTCAAAAAAGTTGTTTATAAAAGATGTTGCAATTTATATTTAAACAATCAAATTGGGATATGTTTCTACATTTAATTATTATTATTAACTTCTTTTATAAATGTAGATATATATCTCAATTTTATTGGTTAAGTACAGATTAAAATACCATTTTTGGACAGATTTAAATCCATAATTATAAGTCCCATAATCTTATCTACTGTATAAAAGCGTACATACAGATTGGCAAATTGTCTTCCAAAATCTCTCTCTCTCACTGCAAAAGCTATCATCGTTGTCTTGTGCTCTTTCCGATATCTTGTTATGGAACCAAGAAAACTCCTCTCCTCCTTGTTCTACTTCTCTCTTCTCTCCCTTCTCTCAGGTAATTCATTCATGATTTCGCCAACCCTCCATTAATCAAACTCTCTCCTACAACATTATTTTCAATGTTTTTGGGTGGCTAAAATCTTAATTTGTGTGTACAGGAAACCAAAAAGTGGTGGGCTCGGCTCATCACCACCACCACCACAAACATCGCCATTTGTTTGATTTCAAGCTATCAAAACTATTCGTATTTGGAGATTCATATGCTGATACAGGAAACCTTGGAAGATCAGTTGGCCGTTCCTGGAAAGAACCTTATGGAATCACATTTCCCGGTAAACCAACTGGCCGTTTCTCCAGTGGCCGCGTCTTGACTGATTACTTGGGTAAAAAATAGTTTACTTCCCTCTCTCTCTCTCTCTCTCTCTTTCAGATGAAGTGCTTTAATTGTCTTTTTCTCTCTCTTTATTATTATTTTGGTGGTACAATTAATGATGGCCATTCTTTAATCTTTAGTTGAGTTGCAACTTTCATGTAGAGATGTAACAGGATTAAAGACCTATACGAGTTAGAAATTTTTACTTTTGATTGAACATCGAAATCACTAGTTAGGAGGATATCTTTGTAAAATGAATATTCTAAATAAATACTTTACCAATTTTTATTTAATTTTTTAAGAAGGTAAAAGTTTATCGATTATGAAATCTGTATCGATGACAACTGTAATCTCTCTCCCAATGTAAATAATTATTGAGTTTTAAAAAAAAACTAATATATAATATTCTTATATTATTATATTAATTTGATTCTTTCTAAATATATTAATAAGTGTTCTCATAAATTTAATTTATTTGATTATTATATTGGTTTAGATGTGATAGAGCATCAGGAAATAATTATACTGTTAGTTTGCTTACTAATAAATCTAGAAGAAAAAAATAATTAAAAAATAAAAATCCAACTTATCAAGATGCAAAATTTTCAACCAGAACAACTTGAAAATTCATTTAACAATAATATTACTTTGTAAATTTAAAATTTAAAAAATGAGGAGAGATAATTGTTATTATAAAAAAAGAAAATTTATTTTTACTGTTTAAATAAAAAAAATTAATTCTTTAATTAATTTTTTTTATTTACTATTTTTTTTAAGAGAGGCTAGGTGGGCTGCACACCTAGCCCCACTAAAGGTCCGTCTCCGGTTGCAAAGTGGCATACTCATCTCCTCTCCAGACTTGCTTGCTGCTTTTTGCCGCTAAAACAGTATAACATTGCATTATTGCCTCAACTTTTTCATTTTATTTCTTTATCTTTCAATTTTGTCAGATTAACAATTCAGAGCTTCACATGCTTTAACTACTTTGGTCCTTTTATCCAAAGTCATCTCCGATGCATATTTAAATGTCGATGATAAATTTTATATAAAAATTTATAAAATATTATATTTAATATATCAATTTACCATTATATTTTAAAATAAAATTCTATTTAAAATAAAATTTTATTTTTTTTATTATTTAAAAGTATAAAAATCAACAAATATAATTAATGAATCGAATATTTTTTTTAAATTGTTTCCTTTTTTATTTTCCATTTTCTTGTTGTGCTAAATTTACCTAATTTTTATTATTTAAAATCATAAAATTTAACAAATATACATGTATTTATTAATGTGTCAAATTTGACATATTGTTATACTTTGTGCTTGGCACAATATTTGACATTGTATTGGAGTATTTTTTTTTACTCTATGCTAAATTATAGCATTTGTACAATAAAATAGTATTTCATTGGAGATGTTCTAGATAGAGTTTGGATTGATTCCAGACCAACTTGTCCGTTCGGTAACGTTTTCAGTTTTCTCATTTTCATTTGATTTTGATAAATTGATTTTTGTATTTTTTCTAGTTTGAAAACGCGTTTGGTAGCATTTATTGAAAGTGATATTCTGATAATGATAATATTAAAAGCGTGTCTGGCATAACTGATTTTCATAATAATTTTCAATTAAGTGTAACCTTATAATCAAATATTCTATAAGAGCATCTCCAATGGTATCATCAAAAGTAGGAGAGCAATCAAAATTTGATTAGGCCACGTCCTGCAGCTGTTTTTTTTTTCGTTTTTGTTTTCCAAAAACGATTTCGAATTCGCGTTCGTTAACCGTTTTTCATTTTATTTTCAAAAAACAAAAAAAAAATTGAAAAACACAATTAGCGTTAAAAGTGAAAAATTTGAAAAACATTTGAAAGTTGTTTTTCGTTTTTTTTTTTTTTTCAAAAAAATTAACAATTTTTTTTTTCTTTTTATAATCCACCAGACATATCTTTCTTCCTCATCTCCATACTCTTTCTCCTTCATCAATCTACTCAGCCGCCGATCTGCTCACTGCCGGCGGCCGATCATCATCTTCTTTCTTTCTTCTTCTTCCTTCCTTCACCGATCGCAGCTGCGGCCGGCTGATAAGCTATTCTTCTTCTTCTTCATTCCTTCCTTCCTTCCTTCGTCGATAGCAGCCACCGTAGATCTGCTCGCCGCCGCCGCCGATCTGCTCTCCTTGTGCTGCTTGTACGACGAGCTTGTCCACCTTGTAGAGCGGTAACGCCACCGTTTCTTGCCCACTTGACTTCAATGTTTTGCGTCAGCTAGCCGGGTCGAACCGCCCCCGAAGTTGATTCTTCGAGGAGCTGTCAGTTCATTCTACAAGGGCTTCTACTTGTCCAGTCCGTTTAGCTCCAACGAACTGGGTTTTTCTTGCCGCCGCTCAATTCCTCCGAGTCCTGCTGGGTAGCTTACCAAATCCTAATCGACGATTTCCTGCCCAATTTCAATATATGTTCGTGTTGCGGATTCGATTGTGTGTGGTGTTGGATTGTTGATTATTATTGGATTCGATTGTGTGCGGATTGGATTGTGTGATCTTTGGATTCGATTGTGTGCGGATTGGATTGTGTGATCTTTGGCATAGACATGTGATTTTGAAGGGAAAAAAACAGAGTAGAAAACCAGTTGATAGAACTGATTTGGAATTGAAATCTATAAGTGAGAGTACAACTTTGGTTAGGTTCACATTTTCAATAGTTTTCAGTTAGTCTACCAGACGTGTTTTTCCCGTTTTTATTTTCAAAATACGGATTTCAGTATATGCTACCAGACGTGTTTTCGGATTTCGAAATTGAAACCAAAAACACTGTTTTCATTTTTATTTTTATTTTCGAAAAACGTCGACTAAAAAATGCTTACAGGACGAACCCTATTTATCTAAAAAACACTTTACAACGGAGTCACTAAAATTTAGTAATTGTAGTTATCAATAATCAAAGTGCTTCTTCAGTAATCAAATTTGATGATTGACTTTCAATCATCAAATACAAAATTTATCCAAAATAACTGATGTAGTAATTTTATCATTTCTCTCACATATGTGGCTTTTTTTCTTTGTTTTTTCTATGATCAACTATGCATCTCATAATTGTTTCGACCCTAAAAATTTCAATTAGGTAAAATTCGTCTCTTCATTACGAATGGATCAATACCCATATCATATACCTTCTCTTGCCTTTTATAGTTTTTTTTGTTTTTTTTTCTTTTTTTACCCTTGAAATAAAAATGAGCGGGAACAATGAAAAATGTGACAGATTAGAATTTTGATTTAGATAAAGTAGATTTTTGATTTAGATAAAGTGTACCATTGTGTACTACACAATTATCAAATTTAACAATCCTTGAAAACAATCATCAAATGCTGATGTAGCAACTTTTGATGATCCAAAATTGCTTATACCATTGGAGATGCTCTAAGGTTATAATTCAAATTTTGTGTTTTTTTTTTATAATTGAAAGAAATATTATGAAAAGAATGTTAATTAATATAATAGATATTTGTTGGAATTGTTTTTGTTTTTGTTAAGGGTGGTTCTATTGTCACCCACAAAATATCTTCTTACATCTATATATTCCTAATTCATTATTAATTAATAATAAAAACTTCACATTATCAACTCTTAATAGGTAAATGAAAAATTATAATGTTATATAAAGAAAAGTACAATAATTAATAGTTTAATTAATGGGCCATGAGAAGTAATTAATGGGGCCAATAGGAATGAAAACAAAAATGTGAGAAGCTTCATTGCACGCCGATTTATAAACTTTAATCACAAAAATTGATTTTCGTGTTTTTGTTTTCACTTTTTAGAAAACATCAACCGAACATGATATTTTACATTTTTTGGTTTTAAAAACTGTTGAAAATGACACCGAGCAGCACCTTAGCTTCTCTTGTTTTATTAGTTGTTGTTTTTGTTGTTGGTTTATAGTCGTTTTTTCTTTAAAAAACAAACAAAACAACACCAACAACAATAATCGAGAGCGTCTTATCCTTTTACTAGCTAGTTGCTCTCACTTTCTCACGTGGTATAAAGATAGAACATTTTTAGTTCTTGTTATATTCATTTTTATTATTTTCAGAATTTTCCTCATCATCTGTTGAGCTATTCTCACCACTGCCATATATGTACATTACCTCAGAATTTAAATATATTTAAAACTAAGCTGGATCACTAAAACCACTGAAATTTTTGAAATGTGAATCAAAAATACGAAAAGCTTCTTTATGAGGTGGCAACATCTCTGTATAAAGCCCTTTCAAAAAATAAAATCTCTTTATAAAGCAACTACCACGGTACCACCATCAACCAGTCCACCACTATCATGCATCAAATTAATTAAATTGCCTTTAATTAATTAACTAATTAATCTCTAATCCCGTAGACTTTACGGCCAGTACTTTCCTAGTAAAATCAATTTGTTGATTTATTTATTTTTACATCTGGACTGGACTTTACTCGTGACACTCGAAAATGGACGGCCATTGTTGTTTATTAAAGCCAAGTTTGTGGGAATAAAGTCGCCAATACCATACAAGTTAAGGAGAGTTGGTGGGAAATACTTGACAAATGGAATGAACTTCGCATATGGAGGGACGGGCGTGTTCCAGTCCACATCTCCATTACCAAACATGACCACCCAGATCGGTTTCTTTCAACAACTCATTAAAGAAGAAGTCTACAATTCACTTGAAATACAACAATCCTCTGCGGCCATCCTCGTCCTCTCTGGAAATGACTACTCTGCTTATCTTTCCAGAAACGGCTCTGCTCAGGTACGTGTAAATCAGTACATGTACTGTATGTGCATACATAATTATATATATATATATATATATATATTATAAGTATGGGAAAATAAATGAATTGATTAAATCTACTCATGCAGTCTGCAGTCATGCTTAGGTAAGATATATCTTCCACTGAGATAGCGTAGGTCCATGCTATTCTCACTATTATTTGCTACAGGCTATAGCACAAGGACCATGCCGTCCTCTACTGAAATAAAGTTTTAATTTTTCTTTTTAAAATTATATATAAATATATATATTTATCTTCAAATCTTGCAATTATTTTTATTTTTTTAAAATATTTTATTATTGTATAATGATCTTTCAAAATAAAAAATTTCGATTATGCCATTTGATAAAAATATAGCTTGATGATTATTATTTGTCACAATGACTAGGATGTATATGTCATATTATCTTATAAAACTTCTTGAGTTTAGATAGATGTCCACACCTTCAATGTTGAATCCGTTTGGACAGAGTATCGCTAAACGTGGTTTGGTGGTAAGAACTTTCGGTCAGCCTAGCAATATTTCGGATTCCTGTTGATGCCACTATATGTGGTATATATATATATAATCTATTTGGATGTGATCACAGGCAGTACTTATGGATATTAGATCATGCATTGTGGTTGTGATTAATTAGTTGCCTAATGGTTATTTATTTAATGATTTGGAGGAGGAGATTTGAATTTGAAATCCCAACTTTGTTGAGAAATGCTATTACCACCGGTCTATTAACTTACAAAGTTAACTATGTTTAAATAAATAAAAAAAGTAACATGAACATTAATTTGCACTTGAAAATAACTCTATTTTCTTTTACTAATTTTTCCTCTATCACCAATCTAGGGTTTTCCTTCCTTCATTACCCAAGTGGTGAAAGAGCTTGTTTTAAATTTGAAAAGGATTCAAGGGTTGGGACTGAAGAAGGTAGCAGTGACAACACTGCAACCCTCAGGCTGTGTCCCTCAGATCACCGTTGCCTCTTCTTTCCAAAAGTGCAATGGAACTTTAAACTCGCTCGCCAGTTTCCACAACCTCTTGTTGAAGCAATCTGTGGCAAAGCTGAACAACGAAACAAAGGAAACCACCATTGTCATTATTGATCTTTATAGTGCTTTCATGACTGTTTTCAACAACAAAAGCGACCATCTAGGTTAATAATAATTCTCCTTCCATTTTGATCGTCTTTTTTTCTATGTTCATTATAAATATGTATATATTTATATATCTGTTGTTGTACACAGGAAGTTCGAAATTTGAGAATCCATTGAAGCCATGTTGTGTTGGTATAAGCAATGGAGATTTGTGTGGAAATGTGGATGAGAGTGGGACAAAGAAGTACAAAGTTTGTGAGAATCCTGAAGCTGCATTCTTTTGGGATACAGTGCATCCCACACAAGAGGGATGGCGTTCAGTTTATTCAGCTTTGCAAGCCAATCTTCAACAGCTATATTAATCCAATTCTAACTTCTAAGTAGTCTAAAATGTTCTCATGTGTTTGGTCTTCTTTATTATTATTATTTTTGTGTATGTTATTTATGCATGCAATCTCTTGTAATTCATTTGTATCAAATTTCGGATCGCTGTAACATGGTTTGGACTTTTTTTGTGAGATGTATGGAAGAAATAATAAATAGGGCAATTAGCAAAATAAGTATAGTTAATTCAGAGTAGTTTGCAGACTTTTACCTTTTTGATTAAATTGGTTCCCATGATTTTTCATTAATATTGGATTGGTTTCTCTTATGGACCTCACACATTAAAAAAGTTCCTTTAATTTTCATTCCTTAACTCTCGCCGTAAATGTGAAATGGACTGATATTTTAGTTTTAAAATAAAGCAGGTACTGATATTCTGAAGGACAGCCCATTGAAGAAGCCTATGCTTATGGGCCTTGAGTCAAATGATTGAGGGAAACTAGAGCCGAAGAAACAATGGGCCAAAAACCACATTTAATTTTAACGAGAGTCCATAGAGCAAATTCTTCCGTGATTAAAAGAGTGGCAATAATTAGGGTGGGCAGTTGATTAGGATCGGTTCGGTTTTCACTAAAACCAATAAAAAATAGATAAACCTCGGTTTTTAAAAAAGCGAACCGATCCAATTAAATTTATAAATATCAACCGATCAAAAACCAACCGAATTGGACCTGTTCGGTTCGGTTCGGTTTTTTTGGTTTGGGCCTATTGGGCCAAAATTCTGAACTTTAATTATTACACACTTTGTTTATTTTTTTAACTTATTGGGCCGAATTTATCTACATTACAACAAAAACACACTAAAATTCTGCAAATCATAATTAAAATTTCTACTGATTGCCTCATACAATACAAAACAAAGTGAAGTTACATTTCTAAATCCAATACAATATACCTAATAAAATAACAAAATTAAGTAAATAACAACAATCCAAACCTAATAAGAGTTCATAAACCACATATTAACAATCCACAACATAATAAGAGTTCATTAACAATCCATAAAGTCTAGATAAAACAACATAATAAAGCAGTCCATCAATTGAAATTTCTAAAATTCTTCATTGCTCCATCAATTGAAATTTCTGCTTCATTGCTCCAAACTCACTCCAAATTAATAAGAAACCTGTGGGCTGTCATTGAATTAAATACATTCATCAAACAATAAGTAAATGACAATAAAACAAATTCATACTATTTTGTAATTCTTATCTTACCATTCATTGTTCACTACTCTTCCGCATCAAATCTTAGCATTGTCACCAATGTTTTTATCAACTTCTCAAGTTCTATATAAAAATAAAAGTGAAGTG
Organism: Dipteronia sinensis; assembly: GCA_033220585.1. Classification (NCBI taxonomy): domain Eukaryota; kingdom Viridiplantae; phylum Streptophyta; class Magnoliopsida; order Sapindales; family Sapindaceae; genus Dipteronia; species Dipteronia sinensis. The sequence goes on along the minus strand of CM065637.1, from coordinate 68,385,123 downwards.
GGTTAGTGATTTTCAAAATGTAGCATAAAAATACAATAAGATAGACAAGTATTCAAATTAATTAATTACTACTTACCGGTTTCGGTCTCTTCATTGAATTACAAGTTTTCAAAAGATGAATCATCATTTTGAGCATGCATTATTGCATCTTCAAGTTGACTCGTACGATGCTTGGCCTTGCAACCAATTTTGTGTACAAATCAAGCACTCCACCATTTTAGGAGTCAATGAACTCCGGAACGAATCTAGAACTCGTCCTCCACAACTAAATGCGGACTCAGAAGCCATAGTGGAAATCGGCATTGCAAACACATCTTTTGCAATTGATGCCAAAATGGGATAGTGTGCACTAGAAACACTCCACCAAGTCAATATATCAAAATTAGAACGCTTACATTCAACCGGCTCCAACAAATACCTCTCCACCTCATTTTTACCATTAACATTATCTTGCCTCTCAACTGTCTCCGAAAAAGCAACCGAAAGGTCAAACACACTACTATCATCACTTTCTACATCACCAAATGAGGGGATTTCATCAACACGATCTGTACCACCACCACCACCAACACCACCACCACCACCACCATACAATGAACTATAACACTCATATAACTCAACCAATGCATCTTTGATGTTTGCGGTCATTGAATCACGATTCTCAACACCATATAAAACCGCAAAACAATAAGACACATATTGCAATTTGTATCTAGGATCCAACACAACTGCTATAATCAACAACTTGTTTGTGGTTTCCAAACTCCCCCAATATTTTTCAAACTTACACTTCATAGTTGAGGCCATTTCACATACAAGATGATTTCCATCACCACTCATTGATGTCAATTGGTTATTAATTGTACTCCATTTATGAAAGTATAAATTTGAAGTGACACTCAATGAAGCACTAAATTGCAAAGTAACATCATAAAAGGTTTTCAGGAATTGAACAAATACCATAGCATTCTCCCAATGCTCAAAATTAGGTGGCCCAATCCGTTTTTGCCCATTTTCAGTCTCCTTAAAGTAGTTCTGGTAGTGTTCATCTTCATCATCCAACCTATCAAATGCTTTGACAAATTTGAGTGAACTTGCCAACATTAGATAGGTGGAATTCCACCTAGTAGGTACATCCAACACTACAAGCCCCTTATTCTGAATTTTTTCAAGCTCAACACATTTCTTGAACTTATCGAATCTACTAGGAGATGATTTTACAAATTTCACGGCATTACGTATGGCAACCACTGAATTATGCATCTCTTTTAACCCATAATTTACTATTAGATTCACAATGTGTGCACAACACCGTAAATGCAAATACTTCCCATCCAAAATCGCACCATCTCTATGCCAACTACTCAACTTTCTTTTGACATAAAGAATGGCCGTACTATTGGCAGATGCATTATGCACAGTGATTGTGAAAACCCTATCAATACCCCAATCAAGTAACACTTTCTCAATACACTTCCCAATGGTTTCCCCTTTATGATCAGAAATTTGAGTAAAACTCAAAATCCTCTTTTGCAAATGACATTGTTCATCAATGAAATGGGCTGTCACAACCATGTAATTGATATTTTGGATTGAAGTCCAAGTATCAGTGGTAAGACAAACCCTCACCTTACTCTCTCTAAATTGTATCATCAAAGATGTTTTCATATCAATATACAATTGCAAAATATCCCTAACTATTGTTCTTCTGGAAGGGACATCAAACCTAGGCATACCTACACGAGAGAACTTGCGAAAACCCCGTTTCTTTACAAATCTAAATGGTAACTCATCAACAATCAACATCTCTACTAATGCCTTCCTAGTATCCTCCTTATTAAAAATACCCAAACCTATACTACTACCACAACCCTCCTTTGATGATGTTGTATATGAAGTAATACATTTTTGTTTTGGGTCAGCTATAGCTAATTTGGCATGGTAATTTTTGCACTTCTCTAGGTGCTTTTCATATTGGTTGTCCCATTAGTATTTGAGTCACAAGCATAATTTTTGGGACAATATTTGCATTGTGCTCTCATTCTCCCATCTTCTTGATATTTTGTAAAATGATTCCATGAATCAGAGGTTTGTCTACCCTTCCCACCTATAGGTTTAACATTCCCCTTTAAAGGGACTCTTTCTAAAGAGCCACTTTGTACTGCCTCCTCACCCTTAGAACTCGAGGAATCAACAACATTGGTCGGCAAAACATTATCATCATTCATTTTTCTGTCATGAAATAAAAATATCACATAAGTTTATGACAAATTAACAATGCCCTATTATCACATTTAAGATCCAATAATAATCTAATGGTAAGAGAATCAAAAGACATTAAAAAATATAATGAGCACTCTCTAATATTAACCAAATAAATATGCCAATAATGGTATCTTTTAAAAACTTTATCTACACCCCTTTCGTAATTACACCTATCAAAAATTAAAAAAAAAAAGAGTCTCTCCTTACAATCCACAAATTATCTATTTACACTATAATTTAATTTTTTTTATTAATGATAATTTTAACCTGAATTAAAATTACTAAACAAGACAAAAAATTTAAAGACACTCCAAACTAATTAAATTATTAAAAATAAAACAAATTCTCTCTCCTAAATCATTAGATTAAATATTACTATTAAACTCTCTCCCCTAAATTTGTTATTACCATATTAAACAATCTCTCCTAATTACTCTCTCTCCATTTTTCAAAAAACAAATTATATTTTCATACTTTCTCGATCAATATCTGATTAATAGTTAAAGAAAAAAAAAACTTATGAATATTTTGATTTTTTGCTAACAGTAATATATATATATATATATATATATATATATATATATATATAAAATTTCTTAACTGTTAGTATTACTTGAGAAAGAATAGAAATAGAAAATTAGAGATATGTATTGAAGGAGAGAGAATTTAATATGGTAATTAAAAATTTAGGAGAGAGTATTTAATATGTAATAATTAATTTAATGATTTATGAGAGATAATTTGTTTTTTTAATAATTTAATTCAAAAAAGATAAACAGGATAATCTTGTAACAAAATGAAGTGTCTTTAGAATTTTTTTAAATTTAAATTTTAAGAATGAAGTGTCTTTAGAAAAGAAGTGTAAAAAGAAAAAAAATTGATTGTCAAAAGAAGCTCTCTAAAAAAATCTCTAATTTGTAAATAAACCCCATTTAATGTCAAAAATACCCTTTCTTTAATTATACTGTATTGTATTTGTGTAAGTATACACCACCTATAACTATTATTATGTTATTTAATCAACTTTATTATTATTTCCAATTTTGTTGTTATCTTTAATTCTCTTACCTATTCTTTCTCTTACCTACTTATTTTCTCTTCTCGGTTTTTTTAAAATCAAACTCCAATTGATGTGGAACTAGATAGATGTTAAATGATATTAAAAAAAAAACAGGTGATTCCTTGAAATTGGAGTGTATCTAATATTGATAAATAAATAAAAGTCTAAAGTTTGTTTGAAATAAATAAAAAATATAGATAATATAGTTAATTTAAAAGTCTGTTGATATACATACTGATTTTGTTCTTTGAATAAAAAATAATTTAAAACTTACTTTTTCACAACCAAATTTATTTCATGATTTTGATTCATTTTTCAAACTTAGCAATAAATTTGTATTTCCTTAAAAGAGATTAAAAATATATTTAAAAGAGAATCTAAGATTTATTAAAATGGAAACAGTTTTTATGATATATATTAATATCAAACCATTAATAGGAAAAAAAATTACAAAAGATTTAAATAGGAAACTAATTAATAATTATTGGTAGATGTTCTAACAAACAATTAGTATTATTAGTAATTTTATTTAAAGGTACTATTGGATTCTTAAAAACATATTAATTTGGGGTGTACATACAGTTTTTAAGGGGTGCAAATATCGTCACTCCGATTAAAATTCTTCAAGTGAGTAGTAGTAGCCCGGTAGGGCTTATAAAGCTTGACAAACAATGGTAACACCTTTTTTGGGCAGAATAAGGAGGTTTATTTATCGGCAATCGAATCAAATATGTGTCAAGTTGTAAACAGGTTGACTCAAATTTTATACAAAGTGACGATATTTACATCCCTCAAAAACTGTATGTACACCACTAAATTAGTATGTTTTTAAAATCCAATAATACCATTGAGTTAAATTAACAAGAACACTAAATAGTTTGTAAGTATACACACTAATAATTATTACTTAGTTTCATACTTTATGGCCAGTTTGATATTGCTTTAAAAGTTAAAATCAGATTGTTTTATAATGGGTGCCGACACTGATATCCATAACTTATGAGTAATGCTACTTTATCCAAATTTAGTGCCAAATGATATGGCAAAACTCTAATTTATTCATTTAAATCATACAAATCTAATACAATTTAAATGAATGGATTAGAGTGTTGTCACATCATTAGGGCACCAAATTTGAGCAAATTAGCATTATTGAAAACTTATTAGTACACCCATATTTTCTATAAAAAAATTAATTATAAAAATATCTCAATAGAAATTTACCAATAAGGAAAAATTACTTTAATTAAAAATAAACCAAATAATAAATACACGCATTAATTACACTTATATCTTCAACTATATTTCTTTATTAAAAAAAACGTACATTTAAAAAAAAACTTATGATAAACCCTAACATATGATAAACTATAATTTTTATGATAAACCCTAATTAAACTCTAATTTTATTTCAGATATCAAACTTTCTCATCATCACATTATTATCATATTGTTTTTGTCTTTCTTTATGTATAGTTATGAACTCTGTCAATAAACAAAATATATATTTTTAATGATAGCTATAGATATCAATAAGGTATTTTTTTTAATATAGCTGTATAAATACTAGAATTCTAGATTGAAAATCTCTTGACCCCATATACTGTTCAATATATTCTCTTTTATAAAACTCCTACATTCGAGATATTTCCAAAAGTAAATTGGACAATCATTAAAAGAGAATTTGATTCCAAAAATGATATGATTTTTTTTATAAATTGGGTGTGATAATAATTTCATATTGGTATTTATAAATAATATGTATTAAAATGAATATATTTATTTTAATGAGGGTACTATTGATATTAGGATGAGTGTTTATAACAATATTTATTTTTTAAATTTTAGACATGAGTATACTTATAAAAATGGGTGTACTGATAAGTTTTATGAGTGTCAATATCCGTACCCTTTTATAATTTTGTCATAAAATGATGTTTGGTAAAACTTCGAAAAATGATTAATCAATAATCTAACAAGTTTTGACACTGATTTTAAGAAGTATGTGAATGTTATTTTTTGAAAGTGATTATGGGATAATCTATTTCAGAATTTAATGCATCATTTAAAATATCATTATTATGCTTATGAAATCAAGTTAAAATCATGTATATACCTTAGTTCATCTCAATATTTTAAATATTGATTTGATTTATAAAATCTTTTAAAAATATTTTTATTGTTCTTTAGGAATTTTTTTCCAATTTAAATATTCCACTTAAATATTGATTTAATATATATAATTAATGAAAAAAATGAAATAGGGTCATAAACTCATGTATATTTTAGTCATTGTAATTAATCTCAACACTTTTGTAATAAAATTGCCAAACATATATATACTGCTTTTGAGCTATATAGTAGTTTTAAAAATGCAAATAACTAAACATCTTCTGATTAACTTCATAGCTGATTATTCCTTCAGCACAACTAACATTGATTATTATAAAAGTTACAACAAGACCAAATTGGCCCTTAATCTTTTGTGAAAAAAAAAGTTTCATATTAATGATTAGATATTAACATATATCATTAAAATCTCTTTCCATTTTCTTAAACCCTAAATTCTCTTTTAAATACTAATTTCAAATATATTTTTAATTTCTTTTAAGGAAATACGAATTAATTGCTAAGTATGGATAATGAATCAAAATCATCCAAAATTGGTGTGAAAAATTTAAATTAATTATTAATAATTTTAAAATAAAAATCTCTTTAGACTTTTTATTTATTATCAATATCAATCGTTCTTCAATTTCATCAAAGGCTTTTCTATTTCCAAATAAATTGGGACATTGCACAAACCTTGCATCCCTACCACTTTCACAAACAAAAAATGGACCTTCAACAGGAAAACTTCAAATCGTAGTGATTTTATGGACAGAAAACAATCAATAAGAAATGGAGAGAGTTCCTTCACATGACGAGAGATAAAAAATAAAATAAAAATAAAAATAGAGTATGATTTTGTAGAATGAAAACATGGAAGAGAAAATGGGAGGGAAAAGAAAGAATAGTGATAAAATTAAAGATAATAATAAAATTGATTAAATAACATAATAATAGATGTAAGTGGTGTGTACTTACAAAAATATAATACAATATAATTTTAAAAAGAATATTTTTGATATTAAGTGGGGTTTATTTACAAATTATAATTTTTTTTAAAAATTGATAGATGTGATTACGAAAGGGGTATACATACAGTTTTTAAGAGGGTGTCATTATCTTACACTATTTTGAGTTTGAGTTTGACTTTCAAGAGTATCATTATGTTAATAACTTAAGTTTTAAAGACACAAAAGTGAGTGAATTTTCTAAAATACTCTTACTTTTATATATTTTTTATTTACTTTTCAATTTTTCAATTTTTATTTTTTATTTCTCATTTTCTTCATCGACTTCCAACGGAGGTCTGTTAGACCTCCAATGGAGGTCGAAGTAGTTTGACCTTCGTCGAAATCGACCTCCATCGGAGGTCGATAAAGAAGATAATGAAAAAAAAATTGGAAAATTTTATTTTTGTCTGATAAGTCACATGTTTTTTTGTGTATCTGAAAATTATTTTGTATTTCTAAGACTTATTTTCTAATTTTCGAGACTTTTCAGATAATTTTCGAAACTTTTTGGTAATTTTCAAGATTTTGTTAGTTTCCGAGACTTTTTGGAAGGAAATCATTTTAGGTGCCCGTTAAACTTAAGTTATTAAAGGAATTATACTCTTAAAATTCACCCTTAAAAAAGTGCTAATAAATTTTTGAACCCTTAGTATATATGTATATATGTATATATATATATATATATATATATATATATATATATATATATATATATATTAAAAAAGAGTAATGCTAGACTTCCTAAATATTTTTCCAAATTTCTTCTGAAATGGTGTTGACACATGAGATGTCAACATCTTATAAATCATGAGATTATATGATGAGTGATGTAATATTAACACGTCACATACCAACACAATTTGGGAAGGAATTTAAGAAAAAAATTGAAAAGCCTAGCATTACTCTATTTTAAAATGCTATATATTACTAAAAATATTATTTATATTAACTCTTGGTTAAATACTAAATGAGTACGAATATTGACATCCATAAAATTTATTATTGTCCCATGATCCTTATATGAGGACGTACCGCATAAAATACAAAGAAGATCCTAAGTTTGCTTCATACTCACATGCCTCTGTAAACTGTAATCACATCGTAAACTGTAATCACATCAAACAAAACAAAACCACTTTTATTTTCTTCTTTCTTTTGAGTATTTATTGACTTTGATTTTTGTATTTATTTGGGTTTATGAAATTGATATATTAATAATAGTTTTATTTAAGGGTATAGTTGGAGCTTTGAAAAAAAAAAAAACAATTTAAAGATATATATTCGGTTTTAAAGGGGTGTAAATATCTCAACTCTTAATTAGTATCATTAATAACTCAATTTATTAATGTCTCAACCCAATGGAGTTGGACTCATCAACCCTTTTTTGCCAGTGGATGTGGATCGAAATTTGTGAGTTGGGTGTAATTCGGTCAAGTAACCTAAGGTTAGTAAAATGATATACTAATGTTTTTAAATTTGTGTCAAATACAATCAAATTGTATTGATAATATATTATCAATGGTTTATTGTCTTAATAGTTGGAGACTTCAAGAAGAAGCTCCACCTCCGGGCTCCAAACCTTAGTTTTAACAGTGCCAGCTTTTGAAAAAGTGCATCGGCAATTATTAATCAACCTCAAATTTAATATTTTTGTTACTTAAATTAAAATATTTACTTTTATAGTTATTTAAATCAACCCCTCAACCATTGTTTTGATTTACTTTATTGTTTTTATTTAGCTGTTACAATTAATTTGAAGTTTATAGGAGACGACATAAGTACGTGAATCTAACTTACAACTTTAATAGTGTAAGCGTAAAGGGCATTTTAATGGGCTAACATCAACTTGTAATTAGATGGACGAACTTGGGGTTTGGGGAAATGACTCTCAGATCAGCGGTTCGAACCCTACCAATAGCGAAAGCTTTCAAGAAAATACCCGGTCCTCAATTAATAGATGTTGTCTCAAAAAAAAAAATTGTTTATTGTCCTAGATTTGAAATGCTGCATTTTTTATACAAATTTTACATGTATCCATTTTTCTTATATATAAATTTATAAATTATTGATAAAAGGTGAGAAGTCATTTTCTTTTACATTTTACAACTCTCTCTTCTTCTTTTTTATTTTTATTTTTATTTTGAAAAAAGTTGATTAATTTGGTAATTTTGCATACGACACAAAATTTTGAAAAATAAAATCTATTTAATGCATGGCCTTTACTGATACAATATGTCAATATGTTGAAAGAAAGGAAGGTTTTATTAGGGATGCATAGATTGTTTATGTGCAGGTTATATTCATACTTCTAAATTTAATATGAGGAAAGAAAAATATAAAGTGACATGAATATATGACAATATATTTCAAAATTCAGATGAGAAATATCTATCATAATTAATTCTCAATATTAATTGTTTGAAAAAAAAATCTCAATGTTAAAATTCAATTTGATGCTACATATAAGTCTAGAACTAAGTAACTAACAACCATGCATTGTTGAAATCAAATTTCACCTTTTTAGTTTCAGGAAAAATTAATGATTTTTTTTTTTGTTTTTAGGTTTTCACTCGGAATACATTTTATTTAAATAATTTTTTTAATACATATTAACTATTAAGGGGTCGTTTGTTTTTTTTTGTCTGAAGACTGAACAGTCCTGAATTTTTCTGAAGACAGAATAGGGACTGAAATCTGAACTTGAATGACATGTTTGTTTTTTTTTTTCCTCACATCTGAATGTATTGTCAACATGTTTGTTTTTTAAAAGTAAAATTGTCTGAAACTAAGTAATTTTACATTTGTACCCATGTTAAACAATTATACATATAATATGGAATTAAAACAATCCAAAAATAATAACTATATATGAACACATATGATCATGATCTTCTTCTTCAATTATAAATACATTTCATTTTTACTAAGAAAAGAATTTTTTTTTTCAAAAAATAAAAAGGACAGCCGGAAAACTCACGCAAAATATTCTAAAAAAATAATATATAAATACATCACTCTAATATCATAATAAAGTATTGATATTAAACACCAATACGAGAAGTGATTAGAGTTCTTTTTTTATTTTTAAAGCTATTTAAAACAAGCAATTTAATAAAATAAAGATTTTTATACCATGTATAATTATGATGAAATTGGAAATATGTTATATATGGGGGATAATATCGGAAGAAAAAATTTTGAATTGCATTTAATGCAATTCAGTGATTTGCAATTAAGTGAAAAGTCATGATTTTTTACTTTTTATTTTAAGTTGTTTTTTGGTATTTTTAAGTTGGTTGACCACTTAAAAAAACAAACAAAACAACTTAATAATTATGATTCAGAGCTATTAAGTTTTAAGTTGAAAAAACAAACGACCCATAAGTCAGTATATAGTTGGCAAGTGGTATGCTCCTTTGCACGTGCGAAGCCAGAAAATTTTATTTATAGGCTAATTATATAGTAAAATATAATATTTTAGGGGGATTAAGGTGAAATTTTGTAAAATTTAATATTAAATGTATAATATTTTAAAGAAAATTTTAATATTTTTTTTAGCTCCTCACACCTATATCTTAAGAATGTCGGTTCAAGTCGACAAGTCGTATTCCAAATTTATTATAATAGTTCAAAAAGAATAAAAAAAGTATATATATATATATATATATATATTGGTAATTTTCTAATACGGGATCCCATACAAATATTTCATACGGTTCCACTAATTATCAGATGTAAATTTTATTAGTGATTTCGTACTAATTTCAAGTTCATGATCCTGCACTTGAAATTTATATATATATAAAAAAAAACTTTTTACGTAAATTCATAACAGCAATTTTAATACTTGCTCCGTGTATTATTGGTATACTTTAGTCTCACAATATGAAAACATAAATTTCAAGGATTACAATGAAGAGTTATTGTCTGTTCTTCAGAAAGTCTATAATTGAGATACGACATCTAATGGTATAACAAGAGTGATTACCAGAAACTTTACTCCAATGGAAAATGCTCATTTGTCATCTCCAAGTGGTCAATCAAAAATGAATTTCATGACTGGATTATATGCTTTGCTAAATTTAAAAGGCATATAGTTGATTCATTATTATTGTCTCTCAGACTCAAATCTCTTCCATCACATTATCAGTATCACGCACGATCTTCTTTGAGGGAAGAACGATTGCAGCCACAGGATTATTTGGTAGTCCGCCGCCTTCATCAATAATGAGCCTAAGGCCATCAATGTGAAGTTTTCCATGGTGGCCGCTTACAATAATGGTTGGTTTCTCAGTTAGTTCCTGTTGAGATTTCAAGATATATAGCACCATTTAGTAATATAACTATATGCCAGCTATGTAAAACCAACAAATTTATCTCCTATTAAAGACCTTTTGTGACTGAAGGAGGATTTACTATAATTGAAAAGCTCAACAAAAGAAGTTCAGTTAATGTGCACACAATTAACAGTAGGAGACAGTGGACAATCACCTGTGGTATATCCCATACATTTTCCCGTCCACTGAGAGCTTCTACCTTGGACACCCCAGTGTCCTTGGCTTTCAAGCGTTTCAGTTGCTCTTCGACATTTTTCCCTTTCTCTAAGCCAGCATGCACAGCGATCAAATTACAGTGTTTTATTCCATCCTCAGTCTCTATAGAGACATCATCCTGAAAAAAAAAAGTATACATTGTCAACATCCTTTAAGCTTCGGCCTCTCCTCTAATTGTTCACATCAAACAGTCGGCTTGAATGTATTGTTTCAGAAACATAAAGAATATCTCATTTAACTAATAGGAACACGTACATAGCTGACGAGATTTCGAAATGAAAAACATGGAAAAGATAAAAAGCCTTACCTCTTCATGGATCCAAACCATATTAGCCAGAAATTTCTTGTGATCATCAGGAACTGCCTTAACCAAATCTGCACACAACAATCACTCTCTTTTCAAATTTTAGAAAAATACCAAAGCAAGAGAATAGTATTTGTTAGATAAAAGAAACCCCTTAAATCGATTGAACTAAATACTACGCAAACATTTATGAAATAATCCATTAACAATTACAAGACAAGAATGATGCTTCATTGCTTCTTCTCACACACAACAACCCTTTACACAGAAAGACTAAAAATCACATGAACAAAACAGAGTAATATATTTGGTAGACTCGAAATAGCCAAGAATCGTATTAATCATAAGCACAAAAGCATTCCAACATAAATAACCTTGTTAAAGCGTCTAACCCATGTCTTAACTACGATAGCCGATCCCTTAAGCTTCTGATTTTGGTCTACTGGTTATTAACAAATTACAAAACCAATCACCATGAAATTATATGAAAGACCATACTTACAACTAACACATGAGCTATAACAAAGCATTCCAACATGACATCTAAAAACCATTATCATTCACAAAAACACACCAGTTGAATTAAATAACCTTGTTAACCCGTCTAATCCCATGTCTTAAATACTAAAGTTGAGCCCTTTAGCTTAATTTTTCAGTCCCCTGTTTACTAACAAAACCAATCATCACAAAATTATGAAAACAAGCAAAGAAACAATAATATTAATAATACAAGCATATATACCGGCAGATCCATGAGGAACACCATAGGAGTGAAAAGTGGGAGCAGCATCATAAATAGATCCTTTATATTCGAAACCTTTGGCAACATTAAATCTATCTTTAATATCACCAGCCCACCTTCTTCCTTGTAAGTGCATGCTCTCATATCCATCACCATTGAACCAACCTTCTCTTTCTTCATTGTGTTCATACTCCTTCCAACCCTCCTTGAATTCCGTGCCGTCACTCGGCTTTGGCAAGACCCCAACAAACGCTGAGAATGCCAGGTCGTGATTTCTGGACAAGTAGACGTGTTTCTGTTCTGGGTATTTTTTTGGTAGTGAGATCAGGAAATCTGTCACTTGACGCGTGTCTGGACCGCGGTCACAGTAATCGCCCAAGAAAATGACGAGAGCGGTGTTGAAGTGTGATGGGTCGATGAGGGTTTCAAGATTGGTCCAGAGTTTCTGGAGTTTTGAGATGTATCCATGTATGTCGCCTATGCAGATGACTGTTTTGGGATTTGTAATTACTTTAATGACTTTGATGAAATTTAATAATATATTGAATCTTGGTTTGATTTTTTATATGGATGATAAAAATATTAAAGTACAATTGTGGAAAAAATTTAAAAAAAATTCAGGTCCAAAAACTAATATTTCTGATTTTTTTGAAGATAAAACATTTAAAAATAAAGAAATATAAGAAAAAATAGTTCTCAAATCCAAAAAAGGTTCCATTTTTTTTACCAAATGTGTATTTTAATTTACTTATGATTCATACAAAAAATCTCATTGAAAAACATTCGATTACTTGTAATTTTATCAAAGGTGCTTAAAATGTGCATTTTAAAAAATCATCATTGGAAATTTTGTCATATATAGAAATTTTCCAATGAGAACTTTTTACAATGAACACTTTAAACACATTTGATGAAATTTAATAGAATATATTGAATCTTGATTTGATTTTTTCTATGGATGATAAAAACATTGAAATACATTTGTGGAATTTTTTTTTAAAAAAATTCAGGTCCAAGAACTAATTTGTTCCAACTTTTTTAAAGATAAAACATTTAAAAATAGAGAAATATAATAAAAAATAGTTCTCAAATCCAAAAAATTCCAAATTTTTACCAAATGTGTATTTTAATTTTCTTAGGATACATACAAAAAATCTCATTGAAAAACATTCGATTACAGCAATTTTATCGAATGTGCTTAAAGTGTGCATTTTAAAAGTCCATTAGAAAATCTCTCTCTCTCTCTTTCTCTCTCTCTCTATATATATATATACATAAATTTTCAAGTCAGTACGCACTGATATAACTTCATCAGTGCGTTGGATGTGGACCATTGGATTTACATACTTTAACTCACAGTGTATGCACTTGTCAGAACTTCTCCATAATCAGCGGTCCACATACAACGCACTGATATAAGTTATATCAGTACATGCTGAAGAGAAAATGAATATATATATATATATATATATATATATATATATATATATATATCAAGAGTATTCTCTTCTGTGTACACTAAACTTTAGGCCTGTGATAATTAAGTAGAAGAATTTGATTATTAAGCATAAAAAGATAAATCCAATTGTTGACGCAGATGTTGTCCATTTTATTGTTATACGCATGTATTTCACCCTCACGAATTTACTTTGGATCATGAGTTTCACACGAATGTCATCTGTCTATGGCTCAAAAATCATGTACTTAGTTAAAAGAGGTCAAAGCTAGCTTATATATGTGACACTTGCATTGGCTCTAAGTCGTTATGCATTAAGGATAATCTATATACTAATTATAATACTATGACCATGCCTAAATAATGTTGCAAATTGATTTTTAGAAATCATATTAATCGTAAGTAGTGGCGAAGCTAATAAGTGGCCAGGAGGGATACGATTATGGCAACTGCAGCCTCTTGAAAGAGTCTCTTTTAGTCCTTAATATTAAGTTATGTTTTTTCCTTTCCTCCCTTTAAATTGAAAATTTTATGGTTAGGCTCCTCAAACTTTGATAAACTTAAAATTTTGGCTTCACCTCTTATTATAAGATGATGTATTGATGCTGTGATAGTAACAAATCAATTTGGCAAATCATTTGAACAATGAAATTGGAAATTTTTTTAATAGTGTAGTATTATTCATATTTATTCATACATAAGGGGAACTTAATAAAATTCAATTAATTTTGATGTAACTATTCTTATAGATGATAAGAACAATTAAATGTACATAGTTTAATTATGCTGCACCATTTACAACATTAAAACTTATAAAAAACTTTAAATAATTTTCAAATGATTAAATACTTGATTTGAGAGATCAACAATAAACTTCTAGATTTTTTTTTCTTCAGAAAATGCATACAGAAATTAACGGCGACATCTTACGGATTGGCGAGATGATTATTTATCACATGCCAATATTGATTTCAATTATTATATGCGAAATAATAATCAACATTTCATATCATACGAATTACTTGATCATTTTTTTTTTGAAGTGTTACAAGAACTATCACAATAGGGTGTCGCTAGTGGAAAAAATAAAAGTGAGTGAGACGATGCCAGTGCCGAGGAGAGAGAGTCCATGGGGGATGCTAGAGGGAGAGCATCGGCAGCCCAAGGCACACAGATGCAATGATCGAGCCGAGGATGTCATCCAAGCTTGTTTTGAGGGAAATCCATTTAAGACAGTTCCAAGACCTTTCAAGCTCTTTTGGTGGTGCATGAGATCAAAACCTAAGTAGGAACCCACTGAGCCATACAACTATTTGCAATTCGATCCCCCAACGAGAGAGGTGAAACTCGAGTGAAATCCTTCCTTAGAATGTGATTTAACTATTTATTTTCTGTTGTGGTTCAGGCCTTGTAGGTCTTCTAGTCTTGTGATTTTTGATCATCTGCAGTGACAAATGTGTAGATGTTGTGTGGCTCTAATATATTGCATGAACACAATAGCTTTCAATGGAATTTTCAATGGGATCTGTCAAGATCAAACATTACATGTGCGTATGGTGGGATTTGAACCCCTCACCACTTATATGGAAGAGAAGTGTACCACCAGCTCTACTAAGAGGTTATGTGCTACTACTTGATCATTATTTAAAATTAAAAAGAAGGCAAAACTTAAATTATAAACTAATTAGTAAGTAAGTTAGCGTCAAATTAATCAAATTTTTCTAAAACAGACTAACAGAGTGCTCGATCGCTTCCAGAATTAATATTTGTTATAAATCTAGATAAGATGAATCAGGTTTAGTAATCAAATCAGAAGGAAAACTTTAGGAGGGTGCCACTAAGTCACACAAAATGAATCATTGAGATCATTCAAATTGTAAGCGATCAACTATAAATAATGATTTTCATCCCTACTATGTTTTTGAAACGTATTACGGGATCTTTTGGACTTCTGCAATTTTATTTATGTACGGTTTTATTCCGATAAAACCTTCATCAGGTCTAGTAATCATACGTACTTCTACTTTCATAGGATTGGAATCCAATGATTTAAAGAAAGAAAATTTATAAGATGATTGACGGGATATTCTAACCAATTAATCATGAGAATATATATATATATATATGGTGAGAAAAGTAACAAAAACATTGTTTAAGTTGAGATACAGTACTTGCAACTAACATTTTATCCGATCTATCTTTCTTCTCTTTTGCTAGGGAAATCTCCAAAGCCTCTTCAATAAGAAGCAAACAAGTTATTTATTTATTTTTTTCTATTTTTTTGTATGCTATGTTACAAAGATCGGTTGCATTCAAACTTGAATTGTATAATCTGAATGTGAGATGCACATATTTCCATAATGTTTTGAAATTGAATATAATTTTGTTAAATATATATCTTGGATTGCAACCGATGAAACACGTCCATCTAATTAATTGATTAATTATGTCAGTTTTATTCATATGAGAAGGATTTATTAGCATAGTATAGAAGAATCTTTTGTGCTCTTTAATGAAAAAAAAAGAGACAAGTATTTAAGTGATGTTAAGTCAAAATTAATATAACAAATATTTTTTAAAACTAAGATATGATTTCGAGTTTTGAATAAAGAATTCGAATACTATTATATTATTTATATATATATATAGTCTTTCTCCTGTCAGTTCATCCTGATATTAAATATATCAGTTCCTTGAATGTGGACCATAGATTATTGAGAAGTCGTAAAAAGTGCATACACACTGGGTCAAAACAATTAAATCTAATCGCCAACATTTAAGAAACTCTATAAAATAAACATTTCATTATTTTTAGTTTTTGAACTCAACTATTGAGATTGTATTAAAAATAATAATACAACTTAACAAAACAATTTCGCATTTCAAACTATTGTGTAAATGCTTTAAAAAGATTAAATAATTATATTTAGATAAGAAACCAGAAATCAAATGCCTCCTCAAGATTTTTTATCGCAGTGAATTGAAGTGTATTTTTATTTATAAAAAAAACAGAATTGAAGTATTTATGAGTCCACATTGGAAAAAATAAATAAATAGTGTGTATATATAAAAGCAATGATATTCGATTTATATGTGTAATTATATTCTCTAATGCAAACATTAGCTAGGCTCATATACTTTTTAATTTTCTCCCAATTCCTATGCTAAATCTTAATCAACTACTACTACAGGCATTGAATGGTTTAGAGAATTCAAATTTAAATAATATAAAAGCATCTCTAATATAATAGTGGTTTGTGAAGAAAAAAAAAAGATACCACGTAGGATTAAATGATTAATAGACATTCTTGTAATAAACCTATCTCCAATGCAGCCATGCATATTCAACATCAAGCTGACGTGGCAAAAAAAATATTATACATTATCAACAGGACCGTCTACTTTTATGAGTTTTTTTTTTATGGTAGACATATAACTATTAGAGCATCTCCAATGCAAAAATGACTTGCATATGATAATTGTTGACATGACAACAATATCAAGAGACTTGTTTCCTATGTGGTATAAATATGGACATTATAAACAATCAACTTAAAATTTGGTCTCCAATGCTTCCTTTTAAAACACATTTTGTTTTAATGACGTGTCCAATTTTATTTACTATTTTCTTTTTTATTTTATTTCCTTACCAAAAATAGATAAAAATTAATGTCAGTTTTAAATGTTTGCTGAGTCAACCTAAAAAAGGGTTGTGCAACAAGCCATTTGAAAGTGGACGGTCATGTTAACAATGTCTATTATTTTTGTTGCCACGTCAGCTTGAGGTTGAATATGCACTATTGCACTGGAGACACAATTATTAACAAAATGTCTATTTATCCTATGTGGCATCTCTTTTTTTCACAAGCCACGCTTGCATTGGAGATGCTCTTATAGCATATTAATCCACCTCATTACTTTTTGTCATGTGTCTATTATTTGACCCAACACATGACAACAAGATATAAGGTGAATACGTGTGCTATAAGTGTGGTAATAGTTATATACCTGCCAAAGATAAACTCCACTTTTAGACGGTCTGTTGCACAACTATTTTTTCGGTTGACTCAGCAAGTATTTAAAACTGACATTAACTTTGTATCAATATTTGGTAAGGGAATAAAATAAAATAAAAAAATTAAAAAAAAATAGACACGTCATTAAAAAAATTGTGTTTTAGACAGAAGCATTGGAGACCAAATTTTGATTTGATTGTCTATCAAGTCTATTTTTATGCCAAATAGAAAGCACGTCTCTTGATATTATTACCATGTCAATGATTATTGGTATGCAAGCCACTTTTACATTGGAGATCTAAATGTGCTATATATTGAACCCAATATATCATACAAAAGAATATAAAAGAAGCCCATTGCAATGATACTATGAATTCATCGATTCAAACACAATAAGAATTATACTGTCTACCACATGATGAGGTTGGATATGTAGTTTATCTTTAACACCTACACTATAAGTTAGTCCGAGTTTATCCCCTTCCCATGTCCTAAATTATTGTAATATTTAAATATATATATATATATATATATATATATGTGTGCAAAAAAGAAGAAGAAAAGACTCATGTTTGGTGCGCATCGAAGTGATTTACAATTACAGTAAAGAAGAATTTCACCAACAAATATCTCGATGTAACAGCAACACAGATAAAGAAACAGCAGCTACCAATCATTTTGTACAAGTAGCCTGGCTAAATATGTGCTACCGACACCAATCATTAATTCTGCATATATATATTTGGTGTTTAAGATCATCTTAGCCATTAATCCACATATCTTTTGTCGCATATGATTCATGCCTCTGCATTTCGATTGGCACGGGCACCCCGCTGCTGCATCGGCGGCTAGCTAGATTATACTAATTTATATAAATGATTTATACACTCGATCGCGCAACTAAAGATTAAAAAAGCTTAATTACACGCCCTCTAAGATGAAATATATGATTTAAGTATTGAAATTATCATGAAAAGATGACGATAGTACTCTTTCTCGTACCAAAACCGGAAGGCCACCACTGAAAGTGGCGGTGAGACCAGGAGAGAATCGCGGGACATGGCGATGTTGTGTTACCGCCACCAACTCGATTTCAAAACGTCTAACAAGTGAAAGAGCAACGCTTTTGAGCTCCACCAAAGCCATTTCTTTGCCCAAACACACCCTAAGTCCGGCTTGAAAAATCGGGTACTTAAAAGGGTTTTCCGGGTAGAAAACACCATCTCTCAACCACCTCTCTGGCTTGAACTCTAAGCAATCCGGACCCCAGATTTCGTTGATCCGACCCATCGCGTAAGGATGATACGTAACCCTAGTTCCACTCTTCACGAAAGTCCCGTCCGGTAACACGTCGTCTTCTTCACAGAATTTGGAGTCGAATTGAATCGGAGGATAGAGTCTCATACTCTCATAAACAGCTGCTTGTAAATAGTGAAGTTGTCGGAGTTGTTCAAAGCTTTTGAGATTTTGGTTTGGACCAATAATTGTGTCTGCTTCAATCCTAACAGCTGAGACAACATGTGGATGCTTTGCTAATAACCAAACAAAGCTTGTTAAAGCAGATGCAACCGTGTCACGGCCAGCTAATAAGAAACTTATAACAATGTCTCTCAAATATGTGTCATCATTCACAGTTCTCATGAAACGAGACAAAAGATCTTTATGGGATAAAAAACCCATTTTACGCCTTTGCTTTATGACATCTAGGGCTAAAATATCTATAATCTTTATAGCTTCTTTTAATTTCCTCTCACTACCCAAATTCAACCACCGTTTGATCTTCCAAATCAACGGTGATACTGTCATGGCTCTCTCGGCTGATAATTTCGATGCTAGGTCAAACGCTACAGCGAATTCAGACAACGGAAGTGACAGCTCCAAACATCTGGGGTCTAGACCAAAAGAGAATCTGCACATACTATCGAATGAAAACCTTCGAAAAACGTCTTGTAAATCCAAAACGCCACCGCTTTGGTCTTTGCTTGCTGCGGCGGATGATAATAGAGGGATTAGTCGATGTTCGATCACTTGGTTGATGATTTCTAAAGCGTAAGATCGGATTGATGACCTATCAAGCTCAAGACTGGCCATTTTCTTCTGAAACCTCCACGACTCACCGTCGACGTTGAATATTCCACGACCGAGCAAGTCACCGAGGATCGTAGAGAAAGGTTTCCCTTTTGGGAAATTATCGAATCTTGTTTTGAGCATGTATTCAACGTTGTCTGGATTGGCTGTGATTGTGTTGCCGAGGACATGAATATGGATTGTGTTGGTTGGAGATTTCTTAAGAAGATGAGTGAACCAATCACAAAGATTGTCAAATTGTTTTGACCAACTCAACGTGAGATAAGCATCGCAAATCTCACAGTTGCACCAGAGCTTTAGCTTGAGTAAGTAGTAGAGCAAAACAGAGAAAAAAAGAGAGACGATGATGATCATGATGGAGATGAGAAACAAAAACGAGGCTTGGAGCTGAGTATGCAAAGACCACCACGATGATGAGGCTTCTTCTGATCCAATTAACTCCATTAATGGTGTGATGGATAAATAAAGATAAAGATGATATGTTGATGAGAAATTAAATTTGAATAATGAGAAAGAGACCCGATGAGAAAGAGAGAAAGAGAGAGACTAGAGCGTAATTGAAGGGTTTTTTTTGTTGTTGTGTGAATTGGATCCTCCAATTTTATATTGTCACGCACAGTTATAGTTGTTTAATTGATTACTTAATTAATTTATATTATTTGCTGTTTACTCTTTAGTTTTTACTGTGCTTAGTGCTATTCTCTGTATGCACTTAATGCAAATAAATTATAAAATATTGAAAAGTATTATTAAATACGGACATAAAAACCCGTGTGCAATAGGAGAAAAGCTTGAATGCAACGGTCCCATTGACATGGCTATGGAAAAGTGTACTATGTATTATTTTAAAAATATTGTTTTATATTTTCGATATAAATGATACACTCTCATTGGACAGTCTCACAATGTGACAATAAGACCAGTTCCATGCAAGTTTTTCTCGTTCAATAGTACAAAGTGAACTACGACCAGAAGTCTACTTAGAGAGGCATCTCATCTATTCTCTCACGTGCTTTTATTCTTATCCGTACCAACTACTTTTTTTTTATAAATACAAAATCATGAGAAAATATTTGGGTTTCATTTTTTTATCTAAGAAAAATCATGAGAAAATATTTGGGCAATCATAGCTGAGCATATATTGCCACAAAAACACCATAAAATATTAGGAAACTGGAGCTGGTTTGCCTTTCAGACTTTCGGTGGTCTAGTTCCAGCATTTTTTTTTTCTTATATACCAAATGCAGTGGAGCTGACCCGATCATGGAATATCACTAAACCGAATGAGTGTTGAATTTCCATTGAATCACACGGGTGGTGATTAGTTCCCGCATGTTAATTCTTGCTTTTTTGCCATATATGATACATTCAAGCTTAATTAGGTTTGACCAACAGTTGTCTGTTATTGTCTATATTTAAGTAATAAAACTGGAAATTAGAAATATCCACAATATACGTGTAATTTTCACTTTCTTGGAAAAGAATAATAGAATTTCAAGTAGTTATTGTGACCACAAAGATCTGGTGATGCTATATTGCTATCCGGTCAGCTCTGCTAGACTAGAAGCTGGTCTGGTCACTCTCCTTGTGCTTAGAATCTCCGATGCCGGTAATGTAGTGAAACTCATCGATTATGATTGATTGCCTGGTTGTGAGATTAATTGGCTTCATTTTTGCGCGATATTTCAGCTCTACTGGGTAGGAGGAGCAGTGGTTCCACATGCAGTTGCTTTTGTTCCAAGATCAGGCGAATAAAGTGGCACATGAGCTACCAGAAAGTCATCTGTTAAAGAATGATGTCTCAATTTTGTGTATAATCAATTAAATTAGGTAATATGAATATGCTTTTAAAAAATATAATTAAATATAACATATGGTTCAATTTGGTTGGTTAGATATAAATTGGTACACCATTTTTTATTTGTTAGAGACAAAATCTCTCAATTAACAATAGAGAAATGAGAGTAATTTGCTCTCAATTTACTACAAGGATTTAGGGAAGCATTATATTCTTGTCAACAACTCCCTTATCTCAACGGTTTGGATTTTTTTTAATGCTCGGTTAATCGATTTGGATAGTAATTGATTTTTTTCTTTTAAATGATGTGTTTACTAATCAGCAAAAGAGAACTTAATTTTACTAAAATCAGTTGAGAATTAAGATCATGTAGATCTCATATAAATTAGGAATCGGCATTTCTCTTGAATATGAATCCATTTTGTAAAAATAATAATAATAATAAATACATATTCCATCTCCAATATAATTATCTAAAGAAAAATATGCATCAATTTGATCACCAATCACCATAAAACTTTTATCTCCCTCTATCTCTTTTTTATTTACTATTCACCCATATATATTATAGCATGACCCATTTATATAAATAGGAAACTTTTCTCCTCGGTGCGCACTGATAAATATATATCAATTCCTTGTGTATGAACCATTAGATTCAACTGTTTTGATTCAGTTTGCATGCACTTATCCATAATCTATGGTACACATACAATGCACTCATGTATTTTATAAGTACGCGCCGAAGAAAAAATGACTATATATATATCACTTCTCATAAAACACATAAAAATACAACAAATTAACGAATATATTTTAAGTTTTGGTAGTTCTTATAAAATTTGTTGGCATATACCCTATTATTTATATCCAATAGAACAATTGATTTGAGAATAATGATGTCCCATTAACTATTAAATATTATCAATTTGAATATGAGTTGTCCATATTCTCATATAGTGCGGCATTGTTCCCAAACTAGTTTATATATCTCAATAATTTTCTGTAGACATTATACATATATATTACTCGGTTATAGACAACATTATATATTTAAGTGGATGGAAAACTAAATAAGTTCATGAGGGCTAAATAATCGAACAATATCTAACTTAGATTGCTTAGATATTAAGACTATCATCATGAATTAAAAGACTGCTCAAATATTGTAGAAACATTCTAATATTTATGATATTCATGAAAGTGATAAGTATATGGTTCAATAATATAAAAGGGCCAAAAGTAATTTTTATTTTGGGTTTCTTTCCCTTCTATAGACTATAGGACGATAGAAGAGATAACAAGCTAGTACCTAATTTTTTATTTCTTTTTTAAGTTAGCTAATACCTAAAATATTGAATAAAATAATTTACCAAAAATAAAATTGAACATAATTTATGCAATTTGTCAAAGTTTGGGGTAGTTTAAAAAGAAATTTATAGATCATGTGGACTTTATATTAATAAACAATTTTATTGAAAAATTGACGTGAAAACAAAGAAGAAAAAAGGTGGACAAAGATTGACGTGAGTCGGGACCCTAGAGAAAAAAATTAAAAGACAGCTGCTAGTCTGCTACCGTGATTACTGACGTTGATGGAGGGGGCTACATTAAAGAGTAAAAAATTAACAGAAACAACATCTCAGTTAAAACTTTATAAACATTATCAAATTGGATAAACATCTTTCACCGCCATACCATTATTGGCAATGTTACTGGATGGATCAGTTGACTTGGCCCAGAGCCCTAGACCAAATAGTTGACACAAACATAATTATTTGATATGTTATGCTTGATGCTTCCGATGTTAAAATTCATCATATAATGCTAGCTAGTGCGGCCGGTGTTTATTATTTGTTTATTTTTCTTAAACAAACCTGAGTGGCTAAAAGACTATTTTAGAACCTTAAAAAAAAGACTATTTTATAAATAATTTATTTATAAAAAAAAATAGTAGAGTCATGTCTATTCTAGAGTTTCTTAATCATGAATGAAAGTATATTAACTTAAATTTATAATTTAACATTCAATCATTCGTTTAATTTTAGTTTAAGAAATTAAGAGCAAATAGATATTTGTTGAAGTCATATATAAACAAAAAAAAAGTAAGTTGATATAGATTTTATTTCAAAAAAAGTACTTATGTATAGATTTGGTAAATTTATAAAAGATAGAATGTGTAGTGTATTGATATTCTTATGATGTCTTACAATATATCTAGATTTGAGTTATTTGAAATTTGTAGAGTATTATTTAAACCTCATCTAAAACCCATAAAATATGCCTTATGAGGAATTGTGTTGGAAATATTTCATAAATGAAAAACAAAAAAATCCTGCAATATCTGTAATTAAACCAACATTATAATATTCACCCTAATGGATTAATAATATTATGAGAAAACAGAATGTTCTCTAGAGATTTGATATATAGGGCTCAAAAATTAAATTGCACTTTTTGGAGGTGGTATTTTAACACTGTTACTACTTTAATAATTTATGTTTAAAAGACACATATTACGGTGAACAGACAAAAATATCCCAATAGTTGTTCCACATCAGATTTCTTTCATTCAATTTACAGTGACAAAATTGTGAAGTAGAGAGAGAAAGTCCGGTTGAAACCAGACAATCACTCGAACGGTGACGAAGTGGCGCTACGCAGACACATTCGGGGGTCGAGCTCGGAGACTTATGTAAAAGGCTCAGAGACTAATTTAAAAGTCTTGAACACTTCTTAAAAAGGCTCGGAGACTAATTTAAAAGTCTCGGACACTTCTTACAAAAGGATCGGAGCATTATATAAAAGGCTCGGAACCTTATGTAAAAAGCTCGAAGCCTTATATAAAAGGCTCAGACAGTGTTTATAAAAGGCTCGGACAGAGTTTAGAAAGGCTCGGAGATTCAAAATTCACAAAACCAGCTTCAGGTTTACGCAAGACTCGGAGAACAAATGAAAATGAACGGATAAAGTGTTACAAGACTTAGAAACGCAGGTATAGAAAATTTATTGTGGCTGTGCTGTAGAGGATTTCAATTTTCAGACAAGTTTATTGTAGAGAGAGAAGAGTTACTGAGTCCAGTGTTCGAAGTGTGGAGATGGAATACAAACAGAATAAAATTGATTATTTAAGGGCAATTTTGGTAGTTCACCATAATATGTGTCTTTTAAATATAACTTATAAAAGCACCCACTTAGGTGCAACAAAGGTTCAAAGATGTGACATTTCTCACCATTTCTACTATAATATATATATATATATATATATGAAACTTTTCTCCTCGATGCACATCGATAAATATATATCAGTGCTTTGCATGTGAATCATTAAATTCAATTAATATATATATATATATATATATATATAAATGTTCTCTAGATTTGTTGTCTAATAAGTTTTGTTTTTTTAGCACATTGATCACCTCTCCTTCCACACTTGTGCCTGTGGGTTCAAGTCTCACCATGTGCAATTATCAATGTGTGAAAAACCGACAAGATGAGGTTGGAGATCAATGGTACATCCATCACACTTACATTCAAGAGGTTGTGAGTTCATATATGTTGTACACATGTATTTTAACCATTTAATCTTGTATTTTCCAAGTGAAAAAAAAAAGAATAAGGGAAATATTTACAGTCGACCTACTGAAATCAAACACTATAACTCTAGAAGAGCGGTCCAGATTTATACTTCTATAGTTGGTTCCCACACCGGGAGATGTCTTATGTGCAATAGTGCAATATATATAGGAAACTTTTCACCTCAGTACGCACTGATAAACCTTTATCAGTGTGTTGCATGTAGACCCATTAGTTTTAATTGTTTTGACTCGGTCTGTCTGTACTTGCTAGTGTTTATTCATAATCTATGACCTACATGCAACACAGTGATGTATTCTATATCAGTGCGCACTGAGGAGAAAATGACTGTATATATATATAATTATATATATAAAGTTGTTCCCACACCGGGAGAGGTCTTATGTGCAATAGTACAATATATATATATATATATATATATATGAAACATTTCCCTCAGTACACACTGATAAACATTTATCAGTGCGTTGAACGTGGATCTATTAGATTCAATTATTTTGACTCAGTCTGTATGCACTTACCAGTGCTTATCCATAATCTATGGCCCACATGCAATGCACTGATATATTTTATATCAGTCTGATAAATGTTTATCAGTGCGTGCTGATGTGAAAAGTTTTCTATGTGTGTGTGCATATATATATATATATATATATATATATATACATATATATATATATATACATATATATATATATATAAGGTATCAATGTTTGAACTTGGTGGGTAAGATGGGTATTTCCTCCGAAATCCCAATTTTCCCAAAAAATAATAATATGCATTTCCAAATGGAGAAATGGGGGGTAGAGATGAAATTCATCCCCAAATTGAAATGGGGATAGGGAGGGGGTGACCTCCCCCCAAACCCATTTCCCCCAAAACTATTTTTTTTTTATTTTCTTAATAATAAGTATTTTCCCCATTTACCCTATTATCCCTCTTCCCCCTTTCCCAATTTAAACCCTAACTATAATTAATTTATGAATTATGATTATGAACTTGAATTTTATTTGAATATATTGGATTTTATTTGCATTTGTATTGATATTGTTTTTGCATGTTATAACTTATAAGTAAATTTTTTTAGGGTCATACTTTATTAACTTAAATTTCTGACTTAATTTATTGACTTCAACATCTAAACTATTCACGTATTCATGTACTATTTAATCCAACGGTTGAGATGTTGAAGTCAATAAATTATGTTAGAAATTTAAATTGGTATAACCTAACCTTTTTTTAATATGTAATTTTTAGTCAAACAAGATCAAATGGGAGAAAAAGAGAAAAAGAGAAAAAGAAAATTCACATTGAGAAAATGAAAGAAATGGAAAAATTAGGATGGGGATACTTCTTCCTAAACTCTCCCATCACCATTTTCCCCAAATAGAAAAATTGGGGGAGAGAGGATGGAGGAAGGTTTGGGAAATTGGGGAATCAATATCCATTCCTATTTTCTCAATATGCATCTCTATTCGTGATTGATGAATATTGTCAAAGTCTCCGACAATAAAACCAGGGGCCCTATGAGCATGTCTATTTTAAAACATGCTATTGATATATACTACTTACCTGATTGAATACAACCAATGTCTTTGAAGTTTATTACATGAAATGTTACTATTGATGTAAACAAATCAATAAATAAATTTAGATGATCTTGCACGTTTTTGTGTAGTATATATCGTAGATAATCAGACTTGATAATTACTTCAATATCAGATTTGATAATTTAGTACCTACACCTAATAAATTTTATTGATAAAACCATGCAATAGTATTTAACGCTTTCTCTTTTCAAGAATAAATAGTGTGAATGAGGTCATTAAGGAGTTAATGATGCCATTAATCATACGTATGCTACATGTTGAAATATGATTTGATAACACGTATGCCATGTTTTTCTGTGCTTGAATTGTGTTGCTTATAATTTGGAGTCAAATGTGAGGTTCTCGATCAATTCTCATTTCTTTTTTGATATTTTCGACTCCTGCGTGCATCTCTCTCGTCTACTAAAATTGACCTTCCAGACGCCAACTTTTTTATAAAATTCGCGAATCACATTGTCATTGTAATTAATTCAAAATTGGGCACAGAAACCGTAACTAGACGGTGCTGTTAATAAAATAAAAAAAGAGAAGTGAATTTATAAAAAGTAAATTTTTTATTGATTTATTTGTTTTAACCATCTATTTATATTTTATTATTTTTATTACTTTTAACTGCTTTTAGAAAAAATTACTATAAAATTTTACTTCATCTGACAAAGTGACATGCAATTTCGTTATATGCTATTTGATTTTAAATTAAATGTAAGTTGATTTTTTAACTTACATATCAATAATTTTCAAATTACATGTTAGCTGATATCTAAATTTTTGAATAGATGAAGTAAAGACAAAATGGATGATAATCTTGTCTGTTTAAAACTACAGGTAATAAGTATAATAAATATAAATTAATGGCTAAAAACAAGAAACCAATAATTTGTTTTTGATTACTTTTTACGATTTCCTCTAAAAAAATGTTATTAGCTAATTTTATCAAATTTTTTTTTCATTTTTATGTTAATTTCTTTTATGCTTTAGAAGTAAATCTAATGATTTTTAACTATTTCATATAAAATTATGACTCAAATATTTAGTATCATAAACAAAAGTAAGATGGATGCATATTATATTAAGATGTCATGTCAATATAATCTTTACTGAATTACCGTATATGAAAAATACATTTTAATCATTCCAAAAAAAAAATCATAAATTTATATCAAATTTTCATTATTTACAGCAAATGACTTGTAAATTGTTAAAAATAAAAATGAAAAATAACACAAAAGTACTTAACGATAAATTGGGAATACATTCACTCTAATAACAAAGACTAGTTAATAGGGGTGGGCAAAAAACCAATAAACCGAATCGAACCGATGAACCGAACCGATCCAATCGGTTTTTTTTCCGGTTTTCTTATGTTGACCGGTTCGGTTCGGATCATTTTTTTGAAAACCGATTGGATCGGTTTTTTTCCGGTTCGTTATCCCAAACCGAAAAACCGAACCGAGATCCAATATATATATATATATATAACCTTAGTTTTAATGTTTAATAGTCCATGAAACTATAAAACTATGAAAGTGTGTCACATCATATTTTTTTCTTAGTTTTTTTATGAATATTATTTTAAACTAGTATTTTAATTTGTTCAAACCCATAATTTAATTTGGTCAAAGATCCAAAAAGATTAAAATATGAAAATATGTGTACTAATTAAAACCCAAAAATTTGGTCCAATTGGCCCAAAACCGAAAAAACCGAACCGAACCGAACCGGTCAAATTTAATCGGTTTTTGATCGGTTCATAATTGTTAAGTTGATCGGATCGGTTCACTTTTTTAAAAACCGAATATTATCGATTTTTTATCGGTTCACTGCCAAAAGTGAACTGATCCATTAAACGCTCACCCCTACTAGTTAACATCTTAATGATTTATCTTTTATATTTATTTATAAAAAATTAATATTCAAATAATTTTTTATTCTTTTAAAAGAGAATATTCGAATAAATTGAAATATAAGTTGATGTGATTGATAATTTGTTGGTTTGATGGCATTTAGCACTTTCTTTTTATTCTTTAGTTTACTTTTTAACTGATAAAATAGTTTCCATTTGTTGCATCTTCTCTTAAAAAAATTTTAAAAAAATTCAATAGGGGTATAAAGGCTAGAAAATTCCAAAAAACAAAAAATAAAAATAAAAATGGGAAAATGACCCGCTAGGCATGAATCAGGTGGACAACAGAAAGTGTCATTTTTTAAAAACTGTCTCGCACAACATTCTGTTCCTATAATTATTTTAAATACACATCAACGGGTGGCCAGAAATTACTGCTCATTTTGTGATATATATATATATATATATATATATATCTTTAATATTTTCTTAATTCAAATATCCCAACTAAGGGTATAGGTCTTAAGTATTATTTTCTTAATTCAAATATTCCTACTATGGAAAGAAAATATTGAGATGAGACGAACATACCATATCAATTCACTCAAAGCATGTATCAT
Source organism: Dipteronia sinensis (assembly GCA_033220585.1). Classification (NCBI taxonomy): domain Eukaryota; kingdom Viridiplantae; phylum Streptophyta; class Magnoliopsida; order Sapindales; family Sapindaceae; genus Dipteronia; species Dipteronia sinensis. The sequence goes on along the minus strand of CM065637.1, from coordinate 68,356,049 downwards.
GTGATTATATAAATTATTAATCTTGTGATCGGAAAGAAAGATTCGGCATCCCTATGCAGAAAAACTCCTGTCTTCTCTCTCGCCCATGGCTTATGGATTATGAAACAGACAAGTCAAATATATAAACAAATTATATATATTCATGAATTAAATGTACAAGTTCTTTAAAATATATATATATATATATATATATATATATATATATAGTCATTTTCTCTTCGGTACGATATAAATTACGATATAAAATATATCAATGTATTTTATATGGGTCATAGATTATGGATAAACACCGATAAATACATACAGACTTTGTCAAAATCATTAAATCTAATGATTCACATTCAACGCATCAATAAATATTTATCTGTACGTACCGAGATGAAAAGTTTTATAATATATATATATATATATATATATATATTTATGCAACTTTTGACTAACCCGTACTTCCAGAAACTATATTTGATATTTTGGTCACATGCTATAAATTGAAGGGATATTTTTCTCTCTAATTGGTTGTAGTCATGATAGCCTTATCGTTAATTCCTTTTTGGATAAAAGCTTTGGTGAAGCAAATCTATATGTACGTGTAGACCCACCAGCACGTACATGTTACATCCCAACAGTAAAATGATGTTACGTCAGAATCCCTATAAATTAATCTCCTGTAAATTAACCTCTTCTCTAAATTAATAAAAAATATCGGTCTCGATTCGGGTCAGTGTAAAAAATTAATAAACCCCTCTATCATAATAATTAATAATCTCTTTTGAAAGCCAGTGTAAAATTTCGGTCCCGACTGTCCTATAAATTACTAATTTCATAAAAGTAAAAAATATATTATATATTATTCAAGAATTATAAAAGTATTTCAAGATGCTAGTCTGCACTAGGCCACAATGTTTGATATTTTTGACTTTATCCTTCATCGTTTAAATTGTCCTCAAGAAGCTATTATCATCACTTTCTTGTTGTAGATAAAAAGTTTCAATTAAATTTAGTATTTCAACAGCCTTACTTGTACAGATTTTAGATACCTTATGACTATTGTCGTCGTCGTCATCTATCTCAACCACATCATCATCATTCTTCCTTGTGATATCATTGATGATAACCTCTTCAGTTAGAGTGTAACACACTTCTTCTTCAAATTTGATGGCAGATAGTGTACTGTGGTGTTCCTAAGTTAAGATGTGATTAGGTAACTCTATAAGTGGTACATGGGCATTGCAATTGTTAAGGAGAAGCGGACATTTCGATTTGCCGTGGGCAGTGCCATTGCAATTAAGAATCTTGAAAAAAAAAAAACTTTCCCTGAAGAAGAAAACTCATTAAACAAGGAATCCCAAAAAGAAACCTTCCCTAAACAACAAAACCAACCCCCACACGTTTTTAAAGACAAAATAATACTTTACAAGGTAAAACCGTCCAAATTAATACTCAATGGTGGATTCCTAAAATATTAATTTAGAGAGGTTCGACTATAACTGGAGTCTTCATGTGATAAGTTATTTAAATCAGATAGTATAATTTGAGTGTGGAACTTAATAATTATATATGCACTGAATTGAAGCATCTCTCAGCTTTCTTCTCTGATGGTGGAGATAATGGGAAGTGCATTGTTTAATTAGAAGGTCCACATTGGACTATTGTGGCCCGAGTTGACACGTATCGGTTGAGTGCTTTGGACCTGTACGTGTCGAAGGAAGAGATTTGGGAGTTAGGATTTTGTGACTTTTGATGAACACTCCAGGTGTACATGTCTAATATCTAATGGTCATCCTCCACCCCATCATTTCATGCAAAAGCTTTGCTGGTTGCATTTGTGGCATTGGCAGGAGATAGAGTAAATCGGCAGACCATTTTCTCGATCCAACACACATGGTAACCTCCGTTTTGGATAAGATTATCATCAATTTTTATCAGACATAAGTGAGTGGAAGGGACACAAGAAGATGGGCCTGCTTGTAAGATTATCACCAACTTTTCTGCTCCAGATCGATGAGATATTTATGCTTGTAAGTTGTAAGAGCACAACATGATCTCTCATTTCTGATTTCCACGTACTCAATATAATCAAATCAAGCTAGCAATTCCAAGCTGGAGCCAAAACGAACCTACCAAAGATTGTATTCTTTCCACTTAAATAACTAGATTTTTTTTTTGAAAGCCTAAAATAACTAGATTCTGGTTGGTAACATTGTACAAGTTAATTTGCCGAGATATTTTTCTTAAGTGTAATGTAGTTAATGTGAACAAAACACTTATATGCATAAGAGAGAAAAAAAAGTATCAAATCATGATCATAGATATAATGTTTTTAATTATACTTGGGTGTTATTTGATTAAGGGAAGAAGTTAGAGAATCCGAACTCACGAAACCATACAAGTGTTTTCCTTTTTGAAGAGGCCTTATCCTGTCTTGACCGGGATTAGGATTATTGAAAGATCAAGCACTTACAAACTTGTCTACAGAATCCATTACCGTGTCCTATTTAACTTCTGGTCTAATACTCGGCTTTATATCCCCCACTATACCAGTAGGACAGACCATATGTTTCAGTGCCTCCCCCTCTGTCAATGTTATGGTCCATACGCCAGTAAGATGGGAAGATATCAAACTCCCAGAAAACTGGATAAAAGAGAAAGTTAACCACCCTTGTTATAGACCACCCATGAGAAGCCTCCATGACTGCATAAATGAGCAAGATGGAACTTTAAGAATATCCTTTAGAAGGGATAGATCTTATAGAGGACCCAGTACCTCTAATCCCTCCGACTATGACTTTCAAACAGCTAGACACTCCCTATCTAGCCTGTCCAGACTTAATATTCAAAATCAGATCCCCAGTCTAGCCTCACACCAGATTCTTAGCCTAGCCCCCAACCTAGCTGACCAGTATAGACCAAGCTCTAGTGAAATTTCAGAACCCATAAACCTTGTCCCTAGACGTAGACGCCCGACTGGGGTTGAAATCCCCACTTAGGTTGAAATCCCCACTCACGTCACCAGTATACACAAAACACCAGAACAAGTAGCTCAACCCATTCATGCCTATAACAATGAAGGACAAACATCTCCTACCCTCTTACAAGTCTTGACAGAATTCCTCAACCTGAACCTACAATACGAACCATTAATGTTCTCAACAAAGAAAATGTAATTAATTATGATTTTCTGCTTGCAGAATATTATTGCCCGCATAACCGAACATGAAAGAAAAATATGAAACGAATTACAATAACAGAAAAAGAAAACAATTCCAATGCAGATGGATGCACAGTATTAAAAAACTCAACAAAGAAATACCATTCTTCAAATGGTATGCAAACAGAAAACCAATTGAAGAACAATGTCTTGTTCTTGACCACTCTCAGGACGTATAAAATCCGTCAGGGGAACAAACAACAACTCCATCCTCCTCCTAGAGACCTTGAAATTGAAATGAATAATGAAGATCCAGAAAACACTAATAAGATTATTGAATGTACTCCATTCATTATTTTTGATGAAACACTTTCTCCAACTGTTCCTGCATCATCAAATCAGATTGACATCGTTATGAAGCAAAACAATTACACCAATGTTTTCCTTAACTCGATTGGAGAACAACTAGACAAAATAGAACTCAAAAGGACAAGCACAATTGCCATTCATGTCTCTCCCAATGAAACACCTCAAGTCTATGTTCCTCAAACTCATAATGAGACTGATAAAAAATTAAAATCTCCTATTTCCTGACCCTACTGGTATCGAGAAATGTTTCGACCATTTTCTGGATGAAACAGAATTGCTTAAAGCCTTAGAAGAAAGACTTAGGGTCATTCCCTAGCCAGAAATCCAAACGTTGGAAGAAAACATTACTTCCTCCTTCAGTGATGAAGATTTTGATAATATGGTCCAACGATTAACCTCAATTGATAAAGTTGATATTCATACGTATACTAGATATTACCAAAACAACAAACCTTATTACCAAAACCAACTCCCTCAGGCCTTCAATATAAAAAAAACAGTTCCTTACAAAGCTTATACAGGCAACACCTACTATCAATTTAACATTGATGGTCTGTTAGAATATCAAATCATGACAGTCCTCAAACAAATGCACATTATTGGATATATATATATATATCAAAAAACAAAACATGACTCATGCTGATGCTGTAACATCACTTATCACGGGGTTTGAAGGCCAACTGTTTGGCTGGTGGACTCCTACCATGATTCTAAATGCCAGAGCATCTATTATCAACCAAACAAAAGAAATTATCACCACCACTCCGGCTAGATCAGCTCCTGACTCAGCATCTTTTATACCCTCAACATCAACCACTACTACCACATCTCAACCAGATAGTATAGATGTCTTATGTTACACAATATTAATGCATTTTGTTGGAAATCCTAACCGATTCTAAGGCAAAGAATTCTCAAAACTCCAAAATCTTAAATGTAAAAAACTCGGTGATTTCAAATGGTACAAAAACATACTTGACCAGAGTCCTCAAACGGGCTGACAATACAAACTCTTATTGGAAAAAAAAATTCACATCTCGTCTACCAACACTTTTCTCTAACAAAGTTAGAGACACGATGGTTGAACAAATGGCTAGCACCGATTGGTCTCAGATAGATCTTTCCACTTGGACTTATGGCGAAATCATAAATACTATTAACATTGTCGCCTCACAATTATGTAATGATATTAGGCTAAAAAGCCAGCTCAAGAAGCAAAAATTAACCACCAAAAAAGAACTTGGTTCTTGGTGCGAACAATTTGGCTTTGAAAAACTCCACAGCCAAAGAAAAAGGAAACCCTCCAAAGACATCAAAAAATACAAAGGTAGGAAAGGATTTAAGGGAAGAAAGACTTATAAGACTTACAAGAACAAAGATAATGCCTCATCCCCAAAACAACAAAGTTTTAAGAAATTTACTAAAAGATCTTCAAGACAAAGAACCACCGGATGTTTCAAATGTGGAAAACAGGGACACTATGCCAACAAATGTCCCTAACTGAAAAACAAAATTCAGATTTTAGATATTGATGATCATATCTATTGACGGTGATTTTTGGATTTCGTAAAGTCAATCACGCGTCACACAAAGTATGTAAATTTGACAATAATGTTGTGAATAAGAAAAGAAAAAGAGATTATGAAGACACAGATTTTACGTGGTAAAACCCCAAGGGGGGGAAACATCCACGGTTGCCAGTAACGGCGAGGAGATGAATTCACTATGAATAATATGATTACACAATCTGTTTCTTTCTTTTCTTACGTATCTCTCTTTTATGTATGTCTGTGTATATTTCTGTCTATGTTTATGTCTATGTTCTATACGAGATTATGGGTCTATTTATAGTGCATAGAACCCTAATCTTTGTTGTACAAGTAAAGAAAGGTGGTGGTGTTTAATTAGGACTGGTTACTTGTTGAAGTCGTCTTTGTCTTCTTTCCTGTTTTATATCTTCCATGAATTGAATGAATCAGACTTGTTGCCTGATTTGGACCTTGATATCTATAAGGAAGTTTGTTTCCTTATCAGAGTTTACTTCGTGATATCTTATTTGAATAAGACTCTTCTTTTACGTATTTGAGTCGTGATTGTATTTAATGTCTTCCATGCGTCATCTAACTGACCAGCTACCTAATCCGACCAGATCTCTTTTACCCCGATCAGATTGTATTCACCCGACCAAGTTATCTCTACCCGATCGACTAGCTTCCCCGACCAGGTTATTCGTACCCGATCGTTTAATTTCCCCGACCATCTTAGGTAAACTTGATTAATCTTTGAGATCATCTATTGGTCGTCTTGGGTTGATCTTTCCTGGCTGACTTTGATGACGTGGCATATCAATCACCGTATTTTCAGGTGATCATGCTAACTTGTCATGCTATCAAAAAATCCCTATAACAATACCCCCTCAAATCCGCGAGATGAACTCTTAACAGCTCATCGAAGGGGATTTGAATAATCTTTCCCTTGATTTTTTAACTCTTCTGATCTTATCGCTTTTCACGATCAAGTATCTTATTAAACTCACTACAATAAAATTGATATTTGGTGATTAACTTTTTACAACAAGGTAATAAATGGTTACGAAATATCACTTTCGGCAACCATACTAAGATTTTAGTCGCAAATATGCACGTCAAGGATCCAATTTCTTCTGCTACCAGATTTTTAGGACATATGAATACATATTTAGTCATTAAATAACTCATTTGTCGACTATGTATCTAATTTAGTTGTAAATTAGTGTTTAATATTTTGGCGCAATCCTTTCCCTCCAAATGCATACATCTGGCAATCAACATGTATCATTCGCGACTATAATTTATGTTGGGTAATGAATTTTTCTATGGATGATATTTTTAGTAGATAAAGAAGAAAAATCATTTTGGAGCCATTCTTTCCCTCCAAAACATTTTTTTTAAACGAACAATATAGAATCTGAAACTAAAATTTAGTCAAGTAACATATTTTGTTTTGAAATAAACGATTTTTTTATTTGTTACTAATACATTTAGTTGATAAATAGGAAAGAAAATCTTTATGACTATTTTATGTTTTATTAAATAAGTTAAAGTTTTCTGTAACTAGTTTTTTTTTAAATCCTTAAAATGATTATATAATAAAAATAAAAAATTATTTTTATCTAAAATAAAAATGCTGTAAAAAAATAATAAGTTAATTTTTTTTTATCATTAGTGACTATTCTAATATTTCAAAAAAAAAGTGAGAAGAAAAATAAATAAAATGAAAGAAGGAATAAATAGTAAAAAAAAAGGAAGACTAAGAAAAACAAATCAAAAATAGAAAAAAAAAACGTAAGAGAAAAATTGAAAAAGGAAAAAGAATAAAAAAGAAATAAGAGTAATGAATAAAAATAAAATGTAAAAGGAAATAAAAGAAAAAAACGAAATCAGTAAGTTTATTCACTAGGGTATGTTTATAAAAGGTGCGGTTCAAAAAAACCCTACCCCTGCTTATCTTTTTCTATTCACAGCACATATAAACTCCACAAATTCACATTTTCTTTTCACTTCTTCTTTTCACATGTTTTCTTCTTTGTAAGACTCAAACAAAAAATCAATAAAAAAAAATTTCTCTTATTTGATATATACCCGACAAGTAAGTCAAGCAAATATATTTCATTTGTTTTATGTTTCTTTTTTATATTGGTTGATTTTATTTCTTTAATGTTTGTAATTTTCTTTTGTTTTTTGTTTTATTTTCTACTTATATTTGTTGATTTTATGATTTTATTCTTTTTAATTTGTGTTATTAGATCTATGTCAATGGTTTTGACTTTGTAAGGTCTCTGATCAATTAACAAGGAACAGAAAGTTTCGAATGATGAAAAATTGGTATGTTTCAATTATTGATGGTTATTTTGTTTGTTAAAATTTATTATCTTTTACTAACTTTTATATATTGGCTAATTGAAAAAATATACATCAAAATGCTCAAAGTTTGAGTATTTGAACTACTTAGCAATTGGTTGAATTTAGGATGAGATTCTGATATTGCTGAAGATTCGGAAGATGCTGAAACAAGGGAATTCGACTTGTCAAACTAGTATTGGAGATTCAACTTATCAAATTAAGAAGACGCGTCTTATTGTTTTTCTTGTTTTTGATGGTACCTAAATGTTGTAAATGTTACTTATGATCTACAATTGTAAGAATTTTGAGTTAGTATTAATAAATCTTATAAAGTTTTTTTCATATGAAAATGTGTCTTGAATGTATATATTATACAACAATACAAAATATTTGGATGTTAAAGTTATTTTTACAACAAAACATTTGGTTGTGAATATACATTTTTCGCTACTACTTGTATTTAGATGTAAAAAAAACTATTAAATTTATGTGGTTGCGAAATGTATGTTTCTGCAACAAAATATTTTGTTATAAAATACTATTAGTAACTATTTGCTTTGATTCTCTATGATCTTAAGCAACTAAAACAACCACAATCTACAACAAAATATTTAGTTGCAAAAGGTAAATCTTTCTGTAACTACATGATTGATGGTCGCAAAAACCTTCTGCAATTTGCCTAACGCTACTAACTTTGCGACCAAAAAAAAAAGTTGCAAAAGGTATTTACTAACTAAAAACATACCTTACGCGACTATGAAGTTAGTTACAAAATACGTTTTTTCTTGTAGTGACTTATCGGTTTTTGTTGCTGAACTGATCAAGTATCTTATTAAACTGATCGTTTTTTGTTGCTGAACTAATCAAGTATCTTATCAAACTGATTATTTTTTGTTGCTGAACCGGTCGGTGTCCCGGCTCTTTACCTAGGATAATTCCCGACCGTCTTGAGTCTTCAGCCAAGAGGTGTTCTGGGAACCTTGCCCCATTTTCCCTGTTCTTCCCATGTAAACAAGTCACCAAGGACGTCTCCCGGTTTTGTCTGTTCACAAGGGTTTGGTCGAATCGTTAATGAAATACTAACATAACCAAACACATCTCACCAGGTTTTCCCCGATGGCGTACCCGAGTGTTTTTTCCCGGTAGAACCGGCACTTCGGGGTGGCCGGATTGCTGACATTGCTTTATATGCACCTAGTCAGTTCGGTAGGAGCGTCGGATCTCTAACAACCGACTTCTCAGCCTCTCTGGCACCTTCACCTACCATGGCAGGTGTCAACGCTGCGAATTTGTCTTTGATAACAAAGATGATTATAAAAAATTTGAACACCATTCTTGGCTTCTTCATTAATTGATCTGAAAACTAACAACATCAAAACACCAAAAATAATTAGAAGAAATAATAAAAAACAAACTTAAAATATCTTAAACAAAAACTGAAAGCAACTAAGCTATCTCTCCCTGTAGCATTTTTTTTTAGCCTAATCAAGTATCTCATTAAACTGATCAGTCTTGGTTTAAGTATGATCAAGTATCTTATTAAACTAATCATCTTTTGATTCACCCTCCTTAAGCTTTACGAATGCAACTCCTTCTGATCAGAAACTGTTGACAATTTTTGAGTCTCGACCTTTATTTATGCTGAACCGCAACATTCTAAAAATTGTCAAATATTCCTCGAGATAAATTGATTATGGACCACATGTTCTCAAAAAGCATCGTGGGTCTAGTTTATAGCAAAATTTGTGGGTCAGTGATTCCATGCTTGCTGGAGAGAGCTACCTCCGTTTTAGCGAACGGTAGTCGGATCAGAAAATTCTCTGCGAACCACTTTCTTCAAAGTTTCGGGGGCCATAAAAGCTTCCATAGGTTTAACCAGAATGTGAACCATATATTTTCGGAAAGGCCTGGATGTCTAGTTTTCAATGGTTTTCACAGGATTGTGATTCCAACTTCTGTAGAGGGAGATATGTTTGTTTTATCATTCGATGGTCAGATCAGACATCTATCCGCAAATTGTTTTCTATAATATTGCGGGAGCCACCAAAAATTGCTCGGATTAAACTAGGCTACAAACAATATATGCTTGGAAATCCTTGGATGTCTAGTTTCCAGGGGTCCCGTAGAGGGAGATATGCTCACTTTAGTGTCCATTGGTCAGAAATTCCGCGATTCGCGACAACTTTCTCTTCTTCTTTTTTAAACTGTCAGAATGGGAAAGTAATTCCTCAGACCAATTTTTGACACTTAGAAGTTTTGAGTATTGTTTTCACAATATTCTTCCTCTAAATTTGGTCACGACCGTGGCTCCTGCTACAGGTGTTATAATTGATCCACACCAGAATTCCTTCTGTGGTCTGTTCATGAGAGTTCCTCGAAGTTGAGTTCTACCCCCTCCTTCTAGGGCCAATTGTTGAAGGTGATTTTTGGATTACGTAAAGTCAATCACATGTCACACAAAGTATGTAAAGTTGACAATAATGTTGCGAATAAGAAAAGAAAAATGAGATTATGAAGACACAGATTTTACGTGGTAAAACCCCAAAGCGGGGAAATATCCACGGTTGCCGGTAACGGCGAGGAGAAGAATTCACTATGAATAATGTGATTACATACTCTGTTTCTCTCTTTTCTTATGTATCTCTCTTTTATGTATGTCTATGTATATTTCTGTCTATGTTTTTTTCTATGTTCTATACAAGATTATGAGTCTATTTATAGTGCATAGAACCTTAATCTTTATTGTACAAGTAAAGAAAGGTGGTGGTGTTTAATTAGGACTGGTTACTTGTTGAAGTCGTCTTTGTCTTCTTTCCTGTTTTATATCTTCCATGAATTGAATGAATCAGACTTGTTGCATGATTTGGACTCTGATATCTATAAGGAAGTTTGTTTCTTTATCAGAGTTTACTTCGTGATATCTTATTTGAATAAGACTCTTCTTTTACATATCTGAGTCGTGATTGTATTTAATGTTTTTTCATGCGTCATCTAACTGACCAGCTGTCTAATCCGACCAGATCTCTTTTACCCCGATCAGATTGTATTCACCCGACCAAGTTATCTCTACCCGATTGGCTAGCTTCCCCGACCAGGTTATTCGTACCCGATCGGTTAGTTTCCCCGACCGTCTTAGCTAAACTTGACTAATACTTAAGATCATCTATTGGTCGTCTTGGGTCAATCTTTCCTGGATGACTTTGATGAAGTGGCATATCAAATCACCATATTTTCAGGTGATCATGCTGACTTGTCATGCTATCAAAAAATCCCTATAACAATATCAAAGATAGACTCATCCAAGTCATTTGCAATGAGTCTGACACTGATATTGAAATATCCAGCTCTGACAATGAAATCCTAATACTAGGAGATAGTGACACCACAAAAGAAACTATTTTTGATGCCACATCAGAAGAAAATCCTGAAACACAACCTTGCATTTGCAAAAAAATCAACGTCCTTGACCAACATGACTATTCCCATATAATCAGTATGATTGATAGCATTGAGGATCCCACACTCAAGGCTAGTCACATCAGACAATTACAACAAAAGATTTCGACAGAAAAAACACATAAACCTATTCTCATACCTCACATGGCTGATAGTCAACCGTCCAGTTCACCATTCATTGCCCCTGATTTTGATGAAAATGTTATTGGACGTTTTCAATCAAAACCCAGGAAAGTGACCATTTCGGACCTACAAAAAGAAATCCAAAACATTAAAGATGAAATAAAAACTATAAAATTCAACATTGAGATATTACAAGTCCAAAAAAGGACCACCAAGAAAAGCATGCCCAGTAAAATTCCTGAAAAACAATCTACCAGTCCCAAACAACCCGGCTTCAATAATTCTGATGGCTCTGGTTCAGACCCATAACATTCTGACCATGAACACGAACTAGCAAACCTTCAAGAAAATCGCAATTTTACCAATATTGTCAAAAACTACAAAATTCAAAAATGGTATATTGAAATCGATATCAGAATTTCAACTGACTATAACTTAATGGTAAATGCTTTGATTGACACTTGAGTTGACTTAAACTGTATAAGGGAAGCCCTTGTTCCCACCAAATATCTTGAGAAGACCACTAAATCTCTATATGGTGACAACATACAACAACTTGACATTCAATACAAACTCACAAATACTAGGGTTTGTAATGAAGGAGTCTGTTACACTACTGATTTTCTCATAGTCAAAACACTATTTGAAAATGTGATCCTAGGTCTCTCATTCCTGCAACTAATCTCGCCCTTTAAAGTTACCAGTGAAGGCCTTGTCACTGAGTATCTTAACAAGGAAATCCCATTCCCTTTTATCTATCCACTCATTATAAGAGACCTAGAAACATTAAAAAGGGAATGTGTATACAAGGAATCCAAAGATATATATATATATGTTCCCCTCGAACAGTGTATTGCCAACCTTAATATCAAACAAACTCAAATATCATTCCTCAAGGATGACTTAAGTTTTGCAAAACAAAAGAAATATTTGGAAAAACCCAAATTACAAGATAAGATAGCATCTTTTAGACAAAAAAATAGAAACAGAAGTATGTTCTTCTTTCCTTAATGCTTTTTGGGATAGAAAAAAAACACATTGTTTCCCTTCCTTATAACAAAGAATTTTCAGAAAAAAGGATACCTACAAAAGCCAGGCTTATCCAGATGACTGCTGAATTAGTCAAATATTGCAAAACAAAAATTGAAGACTTATTACAAAAAAGACTTATTCGACCTTCCAAGTCACCTTGGAGCTGTCCTGTTTTCTATGTTCAGAAAAATGTTGAAATTGAACGAGGGGTTCCATGACTTGTTATCAACTATAAATCCTTAAATTAGGCTCTCCAGTGGATAAGATATCCAATTCCAAACAAATCGGACTTATTAAAAAGACTCTATGATTCCTAAATATTTTCCAAATTTGACATGAAATCGGGATTTTGGTAAATCAAGTTACTGAAAAAGACCGATAAAAACAGATTTCACGGTCCCATTTGAGCAGTATGAATGGAATGTTATGCCTTTTCGGCTTAAAAATACCCCCAGTGAATTCCAGTGCATTATGAATGAAATTTTCAATTCTTATACTGAATTCTACATTGTTAATATTGATGACGTACTTATATACTCTAACAATATTGACCAACATTGGAAATATATGGGTCCATAAGTCAGAGTGGTCTCGGCCATCCCAAGGATGGATTCTTTATAATCTGTTATCCTTTTGTCGCGAAGGACGACTAATAAAGAATTGTTAAGGCCAATCTTTGATAAAAGTTTGATGCCAACTTGCATAGTACCAATGTGCATGTCGTTATAACCGATCTTGTGATAGTGATTTAGGTTATTCTTGTTTAATAGATTTGTGGAAAATGTGTTGTTTTGGAATTTGACATTGATTTCTTTGGTTTTTTGTCCGAGTAAAGTTCTAAAATCTAAGATGTTCGTTTTCTTATATATGCTATGTTGTTGAATATTAGGTAATTGTCAATTGTCTAAGTCTTTGTCATTCCAATTAGTTTCATAGTTTGCTATAGATCCTGTGAAACTATTGTCATCGTTAGGCTCTATTCCCGGCCTAGAACTACTTGCAGACATAATAGAGAAAAAAAAAATCAAAATGCTTCCTAGGTTTTAACTCATAGCCTGTCTATGGGAATTACAGTATGTCTAACGCTCTCATAGCTTATGGCTATCTCACCGAGTGACTATTGACTTTTGCACCTATAAAAGAATTCTAATTATTTCCTTCTCCAACAAGTCTCAAGGCTTCGATACCAAAACGTAGCACTAACAAATACAAAAGAATCCACATAATAATATATAGAAAACTAATTAACATAAATGGAAATGAAAAGTACTCACTGATCGGTCATTTTATGTATGTGTTTTTGGTCCCCATTCCTCCAATCAATTGCTTGTTTCTTGAGTTATTTAGGGGTTTTAATTTGTGTTTTGAGCATTTTCAGGTTGTTGGATCTAAGTGATGTGTTTGAAGTATTTCAGTGCAAAAAAGTGATTTTGGATGATTCAAGGGACATATATGCAATTTGCCACCAATTGCCATGAAAACCGCTGTGAATGTCCACAGCTAGGGATGGGCATTTCCCCCACGGGGCCCCATCCCCATTTGCCCCCACCCCCATTTGGGGGCAAATTTTGCCCCCACATGGGGTTTGGGGGCGGGGGTGGGGGCAAATTTTTCCCCCAAAACCTAAATGGGGATGGGGGTGGGGGGACCTACCCCCACCCCCATTTCCCCATTTCCTCATTTCTTTAAATGGGGGTGGGGCCCCATTCCCCCATTTTCCCATATGTATAATATATATTTAAATATTTTTAATATTTAAAAAAAATAACTTTAACTTTATTATTTTTTATTCCACCACTAATTGACTATCTGACAGTTGAATGTACTAGTTTTTTTGTGAATTTGTTTTGGCTTTTATGTGTAATACTAGATTACTATAGTTATTTCTATTAATTTTTGACAATTATATGGATTGGATATCGAAACATGGTGATTTGTAGGATTGGAATCATTGAATTTCGAATTCAGAATTATAAATTTCAGATTTCGAATTTCGGATTGTAAAATGGGGGAAATAGGGGAAATGAGGGACGGGGATGGGGGCAGGGGAACCTCCCCCCAAACACCCCCATCCCCACTTCCCCCAAATGGGGTTTGGGGGCGGGGATGGGGAGAGGTTTGATAAATGGGGATGGGGGTGGGGGTACCCTCCCCCGCCCCAATGGGGCCCCACGCCCATCCCTATCCACAGCTGTACCCAAAGCGCTCCCAAAAACAGTGAAGAAATGCTGTCAAACCGCTGTGGATTGTCACAGTGGTAGTCACAATGGTTCCCGAGACAATGCAGGTCATCTGTGTTGCGAATGCCATATCTCTTTGCTCTGATTGAACTGTGTGTCCTGCCACCTATGGATTTGAAGCTTCGAAAGTTTAGTTTCTAACCCAATTTCTGGTTTGTCAATCCAAATTATTTAGAAAACGTTATGCTCACTTGAGTACCTTTTTCAGCAGATCAGTCAGTCATAAAATCCGCAAATGGTGACGGGATTTGTTTTGCAAGTTATCGGAACGAGAAATATTACCTTCTTGGACATGAGTGAGAGTCTTTGGAAAAACGTTGACACATAATCTTTATCTTCCTTCAATAAGTCATCAATTTTAATGGTTTAGGAAAGAAATAAAATCCCAAAAAGGTAGAGTTCTAAAAGGGAATTGATTTCCTTGTTGTTTAAGGACTTGGCTTAATATCTAAAGCCTATTTAAACCCCTTTGAACCCTAATTTCGAAAGAGACACAAGCCAAGGGAGGTCTCAAGCCATCAAGGGGGCCGTCCCCCACCATTCCATCACCATACACCATACCATTCTCTTTCATTCATCTTTACACATTGAAGATTCGAAGACGAAGAAGAATTCATCATTGAAGACGAAGAAGAATTCATCATTGAAGACCAAGAAGAACTCATTGAAGGCCAAGATGGGTTTTATCTTTTCTTTCTTTTCTCTTCTTTTTATTTTCATGATATGTAACTAATCCCATAACTAGGGAATCAATATGAACCTCTATGAATTCTCTTCATTAGAATTGACTACATGTTAATTAATTCAAGTTTTGATTCATTCAATTCATTCTATATCTTAATTCTTTATTCTTGTTAATGCATGATTATACACTGGCATGAATTTAGGGTTTTGATAATTTAATAATTGAGTTTAGAGTGTTGATTTACACGCAATCTTAATTAATATTCAATTGAATGGGTAAAACTGATGTTAGCATTGATCTATGCAAGTAGGTTTTGGTTCATTAGTTCGTGTACTTAATGGGTTCTTGGTTGTAGTTTGCGCCATTGATTTATGGGTAAATTATGATTGAGAACACTTGATTCATCCCAGGATCATACAGTAACAATCATACTTAAGATAAGAACGAACCCTTAACTTGATTAATATATTTTCATAAGTCAATTCGAAACATTGAGTAGACATAGTAGGGGAGCATTGATGACCTATTTTTCCATCCATTGATCACAAACCAATTTTCTCTCTATTGTTTTCTTTAATTTAGTTTAATTCAATTCTCAAAACAATCTCTTGGTTACTTTTAATTTAACTTAATTTAGAATTAGTTTTAATCGGTAAATCACTTTTCTTCGTGGGAACGAACCTTATTTGCCGTTATACGTATCTTCTACGATTCGTGTACTTGCGAGTGAGTGTTTTATAACACGATTTTACACATCACTCACAACAATAGCAAAAATAGTCTGACATCAATGAAGATATACAGAAATAAGTCACGCACTTTATTGATAATTTTAGAAATTTTATAGAGAGGGTGAGAGGAAAGATTACAAGTAGTAGTCTGAGAGAGAAAAGAAAGAGAAAAACTGAATCTGCCTCTCAAAGGATACATAGTTTCTTAAATAGAGAGAAGTATTAACTATAGTAAAGACTACCATGGTAAACATAACCGTGGTTGGTCAATAATAATTACATTATTGGAATCTTTACTGTGGGGAACAGTAAGTTCTCTGGTCTTGATTGATGATAAGTTTGAATGGGTCTAAACTATTCTGGATAATTCTGGAACTATTCTTGTCTGTATCTACCGACAGTAGGATGAGTAGATAAGAGCTGGCTTAGTTGGGCCAGGAGAGGGTCTAATAAGTCAAAAGAGGTGTAATAATGTTGTGTTGACAGGATATGTCTGGTAAACTTGATAAGGTTAAAGCCGATGAGAATGCGATAAGTCATGGCAGAAATAGGTTGTGGGGTCACCATCACTGAAGTCATCATTCCTATCACCTTGGTTTTCGGATTCTGAATCGATTTTAGATATACTGGTCATGGTCTTCTTCAATTCATCTGCTATTTGTAATAGTTCTGCAGGAGTGCTGGCTGCAGCTATCTTGGCCTGATTCTGAGATTTAGCCATCAAAATGGGGATCGTTCAGATACTTTATTGTAGAGGGTAGGGTTTTCTGCAAACCATTAGCAACTCTGTTTGTGCCATGATCTGTGATATTCATACCACTCCACCATTTGATCTTTGTTTGTTAGCCAAAGTATGGGACATTGACATTCCCAATCAATTTGTCTTTGATTGCATATTCGAACATTAGACTCCAAGTTATATTGAAATGTTTGAAAAAGAGTAACAAGTCTGGGATAAAATCTCAATCGGTTGGTTTGGAAAGATAGGTGGTCCAATATCCGTATCCTTCCTTGACAGATGGGGGAAAACATCAATAGTGGGGCCATATTTATCCCACCATTCCAAAAACCAGAAAGGAACAATGAGTGAAAAATTCTTGTCGAAATAAATGAACCAAGACAGGGAATTGCCTGGTTTTTGGCCATATAACATATAAGTCCATGCATCAGTATAGTCTCAGTAGAAAAAATCTGAGATGTGAAAAGGTCTGGAAAATTTGATTCTTGTGTTGGGATCACCACCCCATTGGTTTAGGGTTAAAATCTTGCAGAATCTTATTTTTCTGAAAATGAGTTTTTCTTTGTTGGTTTTGTCAAAAACATCAGAAATGTAGATGGAGTATGTATCTACAAGAATAAATTCATAAAATATATGTCTTTTTGATGAGTCTTGAGGGATCCGAAAAACAGAGGATCAATGATTGTATCCGCAAGTTTCTTGGGTTCCTTGAAATAACGGTCTAGTAATAGTGTTGTTTCCACCGTGAAGTATCTGTCGAAAAAGGGTTTGGTCAGATATGGATAAGTGGGGTGATTGATTTTGGGAAATGTGGTTGGAGAAACCTGGGTTTGTTGAGATGATTTGTCTAAGGCCAATTTGTCTTGTTTGGCAGAATGTGGGCTAATATAGGATGAAGTAATTGTCTTAAATGAAGAAGATTTTGCTTTTAATGGGGAAAAACTGTTTGATATTTGCAATTGGTTTGATGGGCTTGGGTTTGATGGGCTCAATAAATTTGGGTCTGGAATAGGGGAAGCTGATTGTGGTGTATTGAGTTATGATATCAATGATATGGCATATTTGTCTTTGTGATTTGGTTTCGGGGGAGTATTATAAGTCAATGATAAGTCTGACGATAAGTCTGCATCAATAGTGGGCTTAATGTCCAATAGGATAGATGATAGTGGTGGCCTGATTCCTCGGCCACCTCGGCCTCTATGGCTGCTACTCATAGGTTTTGTCCTGCAAAAATTCTCTGGTTAAAAAATCTGGAAGGCTATTTTCAGCCCCTTTAATTTATTAAGTGGTAAAATCAAAAGCAGATAATAGAGCCGGCCAAAGTGCCACTCGGCAAAAATTTGTTTAGAAGCTAGATTTTTAACATCTTTTTTCAAAATAAAGTTTCCTGATTGACAATCAACCTTTAAAACAAATGTTTGGTTGATCAAATCATCTTGGAGTTTTTAGATAGTTAAAACAATGGCTAAGATTTCCTTTTTGACAGTGAAATATTTTTGTTGAGTATCATCCTAGGAACCTGAAACATAGCGGACTAAACATTCTTTTTCCGTTAATGATCTGTTTTAGGATTCCTCCATAGCCTAATTCAGAGGCATAGGTTTCAACAATCTTGGGAGCAGTAGGATGATAAATATACATGCTAGGTAGTGTTTGGACATGTCGTTTGACATGTTGGATAGTTGAAGTATAGGCATCTGTCCAAGGGAGGGGATTTGTCGTTAGCCATTGAAAAGGGGTTTACAAATAATTCTTAGTTCTTTGTAGAAGTTTCCAATATAGTTCAAACACCCTAAGAATCTCTGTAACTGTTTTTTATCTTTGATTTCATCGGGGAATTTGTCAGCAAAATCTAAACTCCTCTGGATATGGATAATGGTTCCTCGAGTGATGTTGTGACCTAAGAACAGAATATGTGTTTGGAATAGAGTGATTTTTGGAGCAGAAACGACCAAACCATGATGTTTAATGGTCCAAAGAAATATGTCAAGATGCTTCCAATGTTGGTCAATATTGTTAGAGTATAAAAGTACATCATCAATATAAACAATGGAGAATTCAGTATAAGGATTGAAAATTTCATTCATAATGCACTGGAACATATATATATATATATATATATATATATATATATATAGGTATTATCACCAAAGTCCTTACTTTTTCACGAATTGTCACATTTTAAACGTCTTTGTCATATTAGTCACTTTAGTTCCTTTGTTTTTTTCAAAATACATCACTTTAGTTCATTTGACCAAACAATTAAAGGTCAACTATAACATAATGTGTAAAAATACAATTTTACATTTTATTGTTATTTTTAAAAAAAAAAAATTCTTTTAACCCCTCTTGTTTCAATAACAGCCGATCAACCTTTGAAAAAAATTAAAACGCATTAGCCATGGGGATTGAACCTTTGACCTTGAGGTTAAAAGCCAAAGGCTCATTGTTTAAAAAGTGTTGATTTGAATATATATATATATATATATATATATATATATATATATATATATAAAGTTATATAATTTATTTAAACAAATTTAAATATGTTTATATCATTTAAAATAAACTCATATATATATATATATAATTTAAAATAAACTCACATTTAATAATAATAATAATATATAAAAACATATTTATGAAAATGAAAAAAAAATAACAAAACAAAAGGAAACTTAGAAAATAAAAAAAAAACTCAAAGCCCATAAATTTTTTTTTTTTTGGAATTTTTACTTTTCAAAAAATCCAAAATTTCAATTTGTTAAAAAAAACCAAAAAATCAAAACCCATAGATTGAAATGGGAAAAAATAAATATATTTTATTATTATTATTTTGTTGTTGATTTTTTTCTCTTTTCAATTTATGGGCTTTGATTTTCTGGGTTTTTTTATAAAAATTGAAATAATATTTTTTTTTGAAGGAAAAAAATCCAAAAACAGAAAAAAAAAATTACGGGCTTTGATCTTTTTAATTTTATGTGTTTTGTTTTGTTTTGTTTTGTTATTTTTTTTTCATTTTCATAAATATGTTTTTATATATTATTACTATTAAATATGAGTTTATTTTAAATTATATAAACATATTTAAATTAGTTTAAACAAATTATAACTATATATATATATATATACACACATTTAAATCAACAATCTTTCAATAATAAGCTAGAGTATTTCAACTAGCTATAGCTCGTGGCTTTTAACCTTAAGGTTGAGGGTTCAATCATTGGCTGATGCGTTTTAATTTATTTCAGAGGTTGATCGATTATTATTGAAATTAGATGGACTAAAAGAAAAAATTTTAAAAATGATTAATATAGTAAAGACATTTTAAAAAAAAATAGTAAAGACTTTGGTCATATAAATATAAATATAAATATATATATATATATATATATATATATATATATATTATTAAATATAGCACGAGGTTGTCAATTAGGTTATAGCTGTCAAGAGGATTGACACGAGGGCAGGGAAAGTAACATTGAAGTGACACCAACCATCAACCATGCATGCAATTTGCAAAGCCAGCCACAGCCCACAGAGATGGCCTATGGCGAGCACAAGACGATCAGATGAGGTAAAGATACCACTGATAATTACAAGACCGAACACCTATTTATTTATTTATTTAATTTTTTTTTTAACAGAGGTACCAAGCCAGGAAAAACAACCTAAAGCAAACAAGGCACAACAACAAAACAGAAAAAAAAAAAACCCCACAGAAAGCAGACCTACTGCTGTCAATGTGATCTTTTCTATTATATAATATTGTTGGTCCACATTCCGCACCAAATCATATTTCTTTCACTAAAGTGTATATTCATGTTCACGTGGTTATCACTCACATCTCTGATACAACAGGGCACTATTAATTAATCGAAATGGAAATTAAAATAGAAATGGTTAATTTGAATGAAATCATAAGAATATAGATTCTATACCTTTTATTTCTCCATAATTGTAGTTTATCAATTGGCCAGAGCACCGCTCTGTCCCTCCCTCAGCTCTCATCTCCCAAAAAATTACGATAAAGCCATTTCATTCTCGTAGTGGATAGATATTCGATGACAAATAGAATTATATTAACATATATATGCATAAGCCTCTTTATATGTCAAGATTAAAATTAAATAAATAAATATATTATAGATATTTTGTTTTGATTCAAGAATTTAAACTTTAAACATCAATATTTGTTAATTTGTTAAGAGGTATATTACCACCGGAGTACTGTATATGTTCATCACCACTGGTGACTCACCAGGCCCACCACTTATATATATTTTTCAAGACTAGTAAATTATGTATAGATATATTGAAAAAATTAATTTAAACTTTATAATTCATGATATATATGTCTTTCGTTTCGTTTTAAATTACTAGAAACATGATTGACTCAAATGCCCCGCAATATTTTTAGATATTTCACTACATTTTTTATTAAGAAACGTTAATGATCACTTCATTGGCTTATTGTATTAGAAAGAGTAATATTAGACTGTCTAAAAATATCAGTTAAAACTCATACCTAGTTGATATTGCATGTGACATGTAAAAATCTGATAAATCATGAGATTTTGTGACATGATAATTAGTGATTTGATGTTGATAACACATATTACACATTATTTGAACATGAATTTGAACTAATTTTTGGGACAGTTTATCATTACTCGTATTAGAAAAGTCCAAATGTTTGGAATTCACAAACAAAAATACAATGAATTAATTCTCAAGGTTAATTTGGAGTTTCCTACAATGATAATTAATTGTTTTATCATAAATAAGCTTGTTATATATGTAAGTTTAGTTATTCTTTAGACAAGAATTTATTTTATCATGAAATTGAGTCCGCTGAGTTTATCTGCTTTACCTTCTACATGTTCATGTGGAATGATAAGGAACAGCAGCAGCCGCTACTTATTATTAGTCTTCCACAATTCTCTTAGATGGAAATTAAATTTTCTATTTAATTTCTTATTTTGGCAAGATATTGCATTAAACAGATGAACTAAAACGAACACGACTAGCTAATTAAAGCCAGTTCAAATAATTTTAAAAGCAATAAAACGAGATATCACATATTAATTTCCTTGCTTATCTTTCTTCAAAAAGCAACTCAACTGCGTATATATGTTGTGTTGCTGACAACATTATCATCCTTTCTCTGTCACGTGAAAACTGTACACATGATCGACTTTTCTCGTTTAAATGAAAGAGGGATTTGGGTTAACTAATTAGGTCAAGTACAGAGTATCAGTGTATGTATATATTATAATCAGAGAGTCATATCTGTCGGCCACTTTTGGTGCATGGTAGGCTCTCAGTGTTGTAATATCTCTTCAAATTATTATAAATTAACTTATGTTTCATATATTTAGGTTATTGGGCAAGTGTGAAAGAATTATAAGTATAGATGTAAGACACTAGAAGTCCGCGAACGGGCCAATGATTCGGATTTAATTGGATTGGGAACCATAATATATTAGTGGAAATGGTGAGAAATGTCACATTTTTGTCTCGCTGTTGCACCAACGTCACCGGTTTAATAACTTATGTTTAAAAGGCACCTATTTTGGTGAACTACCAAAATTGCCCTTAAATAATGAATTTATAATTGTGTCTGTACTTCCATCTCCACACTTGAAACGCTGAAGGCAGGAACTCCTCTCTTTCTCTGTCTACAATAAATTTCAAAACTACTCTACTCAACGTTCTTCAGTAAGCACAACAAGGTAATATGTTTGACTGAAATACTGTTTTTGATCCTTCATTTTTTTAAAACGTTCCTTTTGTAAACATGAAACTGGTTTTGTGAATATTGAATCTGTGAAATTTGAATCTCCGAACCTGTTAATAAAAAGCTCGGAGCCTGTTTGAAAATGCTCGGACCCTGTTTTAAAAAGCTCGGACACTGTTTGAAAAAACTCGGAGCATGTTTGAAAAAGCTCGAGCCTTTGGACAAAAGGCTCGAGCCTTTAGAAAACAAGCTCGGAGACATGAAAAAAGCTCGAGACTTTGTAAAAAAGCTCGGGACTTTGTGAAAAAGCTCGGGACTTTTGTAAAAAAGCTCGGGACTTTGTGAAAAAGCTCGGGACTTTTGTAAAAAAACTCGGGACTTTGTGAAAAAGCTCGGGACTTTTGTAAAAAAGCTAGGGACTTTGTGAAAAAGCTCGGGACTTTGTAAAAAAGCTCGGGACTTTCTGAAAAAGCTCGGGACTTTGTGAAAAAGCTCGGGACTTTTGTAAAAAAGCTCGGGACTTTGTGAAAAAGCTCGGGATTTTTGTAAAAAAGCTCGGGACTTTGTGAAAAAGCTCGGGACTTTTGTAAAAAAGCTCGGGACTTTCTGAAAAAGCTCGGGACTTTCTGAAAAAGCTCGGGACTTTTGTAAAAAAGCTCTGGACTTTTGTAAAAAAGCTCTGGACTTTTGTAAAAAATCTCTGGAATTTGTAAAAAAGCTCGGACTTTGTAAAAAAGCTCTGTACTTTGTAAAAAAGCTCGTAAAAACCTCGGAAACTATTTTAAAAGGCTCTGAGCCTTTTCCATAGCTTTTATGTTTGTCATAATGGTTTGTGGTGATGAATGTTACAGGATAATGAATCGGGTGAGAATAGTAATATCTTACAACGGTCGATGGGAGCAGTTACCCGACGGAAGTCAGAGGTTTGTTGGATCCGACAACCAAGGAATGTATGTGTCAAAGAATATGAGTTACGAAGAATTGGTGTCGATCGTGCATACCGTTGTGAAGTATGATGTAAACAAATACAATGTTGATCTACAGTCAATATCAATCGTTCCTGGCGCTACATGTCGCACATTTGTAAGAAATGACGATGATGTTCAGTTTATGCTAGGGGAAGATCGGGTGATCCCTCAAGTATGTGTTAGTCTAATTGAGAGGGCAACTGGAGATGTGATACGGAATGATATTCCTGCTCCTGAAAATACCCAACCATTTGGATCCGCTAGCGGTAGCAACCAAGTGTTCACACAAAGGAGTGCCACTGAAGGTGGGGAAAACATATGTGCTGTCCAACCGGTAGTGGTCGACCATGCAGATGTTTGTGAACCTCAATTCGACGATGTGTTTGGTTGTCGATTTGAGATGAATGATGAGCGGTACAATGAGCAATACAATGAGATGTACAATGAGGAGAACACTGAACCGAACCTTGGGCCTAACCAGGAGGTGGATAATGAGGCAAATATTGATCTGGTAGATCCTGTAGAGAACACTGATGAAGATCATGTCCAAATTGAAAGACGTGGAAGACGTGTAGAAGGAGTTAGTTGCACCGGAGCAGATATGCCTGGTACTTCCGAGGTCCGGCATAATGTATCTACAGATGATTCTGATAATACCACAACGTGGGTTATTCCCGGAGCAGATTCATACTCGTTTGGGATTGGTAGAAGCACAACCTTGGTAGCAGAAGAACCTACATCCATGATTTATAAAGGTCAGTTCTTTCCGACAAAAAAGGATCTGAAGAGACTAGTTGGCCTTTTCGCAATGCGGCGAAACTTCGAATGGAAGGTGAAAAGGTCCAATAAGACAACGTTACATCTTGTTTGTTTGATTGACAACTGTACATGGAAATTAAGAGCGGTGAGAAGAGATGAAGGGATGTACTTCCAAGTAAGAAGTTTTGTCAATGAACACAGTTGTCCATTGGAGGAGATTCACCGTCGCCACCGACAAGCTAGTGCAGTTATAATTGGAGAAGTGGTTGCACCTAGACTTCAACAACAAGATGGTCGTCTCATGCGTCCCAAGGATATAATCGCCGATATGAAAACAATGTATGGCATCCAAATCATGTACAGTAAGGCATATCAAGCCTTGCATTATGCATTGTCACTGACCTATGGGACACATGAAGAAACCTTCCAACTACTGCCGTCTTTTGGTTACGTGCTGGAACAACAAAATCCCGGCACAATCACTGACTTACAGTGCGCTGACGACGGTAAATTCCTTTACTTTTTCATGTCATTAGGGGCCTCAGTTAGAGGTTTTCAGAGGTGCATGCGTCCGGTTATTGCAGTTGATGGTACCCATTTGAAGGGAAGATTCGGGGGTACAATGTTTGTTGCAACTGCCCAAGATGGAAAGGAACAGGTGTATCCAATTGCTTTTGGGTACGGCGACTCCGAAAACAACCTTTCATGGGAATGGTTTTTGGATTGCTTGAAGGGTGCCCTTGGTCATATAGATGATCTGGTTTTTATTTCCGATCGACATGCAAGCATTGAAGCAGGGATTTCTAAAGTGTTCCCTTATGCAACCCATACCATATGTTGTTGGCACTTTGGTGAAAATGTGAAGAAGCGATTTCACAGAAAAGATGTTGCCAGCTTAATGGGCAAAGCCGCTAGAGCGTACACTGAATTCAAATATAACCGGTACATGGGTGAGTTACGTAACCTGCACAAGAATGCGTTCGATTATGTTGAATCTGCCGGTCCACACAAATGGTCTCGTGTACACTGTCCCCAACGAAGGTTCAGGGTGATGACAACAAATGTTGCAGAGTGCATAAACTCATGCCTTAAATTCGCACGACAACTCCCTATGTTGACATTGGCAGAGTTCATTAGGAATATGTTACAGCGTTGGTTTCACCATCGACATCGAGCTGCACAGTCCATGCGTCATCAGTTGACCGACGCAGCACATCTTGTGATGCTACAACGGGTCGAGAAGTGCGGTTATATGACCGTCAATCCAGTGGACTGGAACATTTTCTCTGTCAAACGGTCCGGAAAACAGTGGACTGTTGACTTAGCCCGGAAGACATGCACATGCAACAAATTCCAAATGGATCAGTTTCCGTGTTCTCACGCACTCGCAGCGGCAAGGTACATTAACAGTATAAAATTATACCCTATATTAAGCAAGCGTGATTGTCACTTTTTTCATTGGTTTTGCAGGGAGCGGAATTTGGATTTCACATCGCTGTGTTCGGACTACTACAAGAGACAGACACTTATTGATGCATACTCAGTTCCTATTATGCCTGTTGGCCATCCTTCTTCATGGGTAGTGCCGTCCGACATCGCTGAGCGGGTGGTTTTAAATCCAAAGACCAAGAGACAATCAGGTCGCCCGATGGAGGGTCGACATGCATCGTCTTCCGAGAGGACAACCACCCAATCGTGTAGAAGATGTGGACAATCAGGTCATAATAGCAGGAGGTGTTCTAATCCGCCCTTGATTATTGAAGGTCCGAGCAGAATTGTTCCCGAGGAATACCGTCGTAAGTGTAGCGTATGTCATCAAGTTGGACATAACAAACAGACGTGCCCACACAAGGAATCTGCCGATGAGTGAACCGAGCCGTTCATACTTATTGTTTAATTGAGTTGGGGTGTTAATTATTACTTGTTTTATTGTATGATATGAAATGCGTGTGTTGTACTTGTAAATGAAAACACTTTAAATTTTAAACAAAAAATTTATAATTTGAAAGTTCATTACTATAATTGTTTGTATATCGACAACTACAACATCTAATGTGGCTTGGAGTTACAAAAAATCTCCACAGCCATCTTCTCCCGTATGGTGCACATATCTTCTTCTGACCAGTCGAACGTCATCCTGTTCGCCAGTACGTACTCCATCAATCTCAAGGTATGAGCACCACAGTTACCCCTGCGACTCAGCACATGAACAACCGTTACAATAGAAGTTGAATAAAACAAACTTAAAGTTTAAATGATGTTCGTACAGTCATACCCTCTAGTCTGTTGGGGCACATGTGTTGTAGACACCATGCTTACCCCAAAGGGCCTATTCCGCTTCTGATACTTCGCCTCGCCCGTTGGTCTGGCATCGTGAAACCCCACCTGATGCAACATCGAGGGTATAAACCACCGCAATGGAGCGACCTGCTCTTTCCTGATCTGTAGGGGGACTTCCTGTCTGAACGGGTCTAGCAGGTGGATCTTCCCGACAGTAAGGTCAACGCTGGCCACGAGCCAATGCTGGCCACCAACGTTGCACGGAATAAGGACCTGTACCAAGTGTTCAAGATATTGTTATGGTCAAAATAAGAATTTTTAATTAAACACATTGAAACCATAACTGTATTTTGCTCACCGTGTCAACCTCGTGCCATGGTCGGTTCCCTACCGGGAGCAATCCACGTACCGTCATCAGATCTTCAGGGGACCACCTGTACTTCAACACAGACCAGTTTTTTGGGGCTTTGCCCACAGCATCGCGAGGCATGATTCTCCGCCACTGAAACTCCATCATTGACTGAAAATAGACAACGAACTGAAACGTTAGAAACAGGATGAAACACAACAAACAGACGTGTGAAAACAGTACATTTGAAACACTTACATAGAACTGAGAATCTAGTAGGTTCATCCTCTGAATGTAGACAGTGGGGAATGCTCGTTGACGCTTCCGTAAAATATGCAGGTACGCGTCAATATGCTGACAATATAAACATTATACATTGTTAGTATTCTTCCATAAGTTAAACAAACTTAAAAGACAATCAAAGTAAGGAAAGTACCGTGTCCTCCAACTCCATAAAGTTGGTTTGCAACCGGTGGAACCAAGTCACAGGCACGGGGGTCATCAGATCCACATCACGTCTGTGTAATTTTCAATTATTTAGGAATACAACTAATTTAACTTAGGTGTTTCAAAATAAATTCACAATATTTTAATACTTACAATTCCCCCGTCACGTTCCTCTTGTAGGCTTTGTAAGCCGCAAGCTGGTCAGCGTCTACCGATCCATCGGGCCTGAATGTATGTGCTGATGACATGGGCAGTGTCCTTGGCCTCTTCGGCCGACAGGGGTCAGTGTATGGGCTCATCAACTGCCAGCCTCGTTTGCGCATCCGCTGCTGCCTATGCTGACTGTGGATTGGGGGGTGTTGGGAGGAGGAACTCTGAAATGGCTGATCACGT
Source organism: Dipteronia sinensis (assembly GCA_033220585.1). Classification (NCBI taxonomy): domain Eukaryota; kingdom Viridiplantae; phylum Streptophyta; class Magnoliopsida; order Sapindales; family Sapindaceae; genus Dipteronia; species Dipteronia sinensis. Next base: position 68,328,700 of record CM065637.1, on the reverse strand, counting down.
CGAGGGCTCCGGTGGGTTGGACCGCCAGTGTCACTAGGGGGTGAGGTGTGACGGGATCGAGTAGAGGGGAGCGGTGTCGGATGGACCGCAGGGGTGCTCCCTATGGATCGCCTGGTCAGGTCAGGAGTGTGGACTGTACGGGAGGAGGGACTCTGACCCAGTGGACTGAACGGGTCCGCTGTGTGGTCCTGGATATAAACAGGAGGATCCACATCCTGTACCTCCATAAGCAGCGGATACTCTAATATCGCCTGGGTAACTGTCTCCCCAAATACTCCTGTATCCGTGCCACCAGGGACTTGCATCTGCTGGTCTCGTACTGTATCTCCAGCTGTTGGACCCTGTGTCTGAGGTCCATCAGCCTCCGTCGTAGGTCCGGTGGCTGGGTCTGTCCCTCCGTCTCTGTCTGTACGGGGAGAGTCTTGATCATGGGAGGGTGGACCATCCCTGCCAGACTGTGATGTCGAACCCCACCGCCCCCGGAGAAAGTCCATCACCTCTCTATGCTGCCTATCCCGTTCCCGATCACTCTTCCGGATATCCTCCCGTAACGCAGCGACTGCATCCATCACATCTTGGATTTTTTGTTCCAAACGATCCTGAAACAAAATCATTATTATCAGTACTAAAACCCAACACTTGTTTCAACATAAATAATGCATTACACCATTTTTTACATACCTGGCGATGCCCTCCAACGTCTTCTCGTGAATGTACTCCACTGGGCATCGCAAAGCGAACCTGTCTGCGCCTAAGAGGACTCCCAGCGACAAACTCCGGGACCGAACCCTCCGTATCCGGCCTGTGCCTGAGGGGACTCCCACCGCCAAACTCATGGTCGGAACCCTCCGTATGACTGGGTCCGGCAGTCGTATGATGTAAAGGATCCGGTACCGAGCCGTCGTGTCCATCGGCAGTCATATATAGACTGCCTCCCTCATTTATGCCTTCGTAGTACCGTGCAACCCTCTCAGCTGCTGTCGGCACCAGTGCAGTCCTCGCAAACATCTGAAATCGTGGTTAGACCATTCTATTTGTATAATCGTAATATGTAAACACTTTAACACAATAGATCCTTACCCTGGCTAAGAAAATTTTTCTGTCCAGCTTGTCCGACCTTGGTTGAGTTTGCAACTGCCATTTCAGAATACGGGGGGACAACTCAATCTCCCTACGTGTCCCAAATCGGGTCCCAAGCTCGGGGATAACCTCATACGCAAATACCTATGTAAAAGAACAAGTTATTCAGAATCCAATCATTTATTCCGTAACTCATGGAAAAAAAATTTCAGGTTTTCAAACGATACAAATTCTAAATTCTCACCAACAGTGCGTGAGCTAGACCGTAAATGTTGTACGTCTCCACCGTGTGAACGTCAACGCCCTTTTCATGCTGTCGTCTCTCATACCGCACACGTCGACCGTTTAAGGCATTCTTGAATCCAATAATGGACTGCCTATACACGTGGGCACCCCACGGGAATGCATCAAAAGCGTCCAAGTCCTCGACTAGCCGGATCTGCCATAATGGAACTTTCTGTCTCTCGTCCAACCCCATCAATATCCAGTTTAGCATATAAAGGAGGCACAGCTTCACAGCATCGTACTGCTCCTCAAATACACCGATCCGTAGAACAGCTTTCAGCTGTTCATAATCCACATCAGCTGCACCATTGAAATACCGTTGTTGTATCCCGTTCTGAACCATCTCATACCTCGTCGTGTCGGGAATCACTCCAAACTTCATTCCGGTGATCAGACAGAATTCAACCTTGGAGAACCGGACCGAACGAGTACCTAACAAAAATATCATCTCATCCTGCGGCCCATCGTGATGTAGCTCGCGCAATAGCAGTCGATGGACTACGCTACCCGAAAACTTCATCCCCCGATCCATCCTCAGGAAATGACCAAAACAAGACTCTGTATACCGACGTCGGTCTTCGACCTTGAATTGTTCTGGTACACTGTCTAGTGCGACGTCGATATCTTTAAGGTCGCTGAAATGGTCATGCCGAGTTATTTTTCCATCGTACCATTCATCCTCTGGAGTTTTAAGCAAATCCTTTAGTTCACTACTCATCTGCATTTTCATAGAAAGAATGCATCAGTAAACTGTTAAAGGCTAGGACATAATAATATAAAATAGCAGAGAAGCAGTTTCAAAAAGCTCGGACTCAAATTGAAAACGCTCGGACAGTGTGAAAAAAGCTCGGACACAGTTGGAAAATGCTCGGACTCATATAAAAAAAGCTCGGGCACAGTTTGAAAAAGCTCGGGCACAGTTTGAAAAAGCTCGGGACCAGTTTGAAAACGCTCGGACTGTTGAAAAAGCTCGGACACTGTTTCAAAAAGCTCGGACACGTGGTGAAAATGCTCGGACTGTTTAAAAAGCTCGGACTCGGTTTTAACAAGCTCGGACTCAGTTTAAAAAAGCTCGAAAAATCTTTCAAAAAGCTCGGAAACTGTTTCAAAAACCTCGGACACGTGTTGAAAATGCTCGGACTGTTCAAAAAGTTGGGACTCAGTTTTAACAAGCTCGGACTCAGTTTAAAAAAGCTCGAACTTTTTTCAAAAAGCTCGGAAACTGTTTCAAAAAGCTCGAACACGTGTTGAAAATGCTCGGACTGTTGAAAAAGCTCGGACTCGGTTTTAACAAGCTCGGACTCAGTTTAAAAAAGCTCGGAAAATTTTTCAAAAAGCTCGGACACGTGTTGAAAATGCTCGGACTGTTCAAAAAGCTCGGACTCAGTTTTAACAAGCTCGGACTCAGTTTAAAAAAGCTCGAAAAATCTTTCAAAAAGCTCGGAAACTGTTTCAAAAACCTCGGACACGTGTTGAAAATGCTCGGACTGTTCAAAAAGCTGGGACTCAGTTTTAACAATCTCGGACTCAGTTTAAACAGCTCGAACTTTTTTCAAAAAGCTCGGAAACTGTTTCAAAAAGCTCGAACACGTGTTGAAAAAGCTCGGACTGTTGAAAAAGCTCGGACTCGGTTTTAACAAGCTCGGACTCAGTTTAAAAAAGCTCGGAAAATTTTTCAAAAAGCTCGGACACGTGTTGAAAATGCTCGGACTGTTCAAAAAGCTCGGACTCAGTTTTAACAAGCTCGGACTCAGTTTAAAAAAGCTCGAAATTTTTTCAAAAAGCTCGAACACGTGTTGAAAATGTTCGGACTGTTCAAAAAGCTCGGACTCAGTTTTAACAAGCTCGAACTGTCTAAAAAAGCTCGGCAACTGTTTGAAAAAGCTCGGACTCAGTTTCAAAAAGTTCGGACACTGTTTAAAAAAGCTCGGGCTTTTTAAAAAATCTCGGGCACTGTTTCAAAAAGCTTGGAAATTGTTTTAAAAAGCTCGGCCACATTTTAAAATAGCTCGACAATAGTTTCAAAAAGCTCGGCCATTTTCAAAAAGCTCGGAACCAGTTTGAAAAAGCTCGAAAACCCAGAAAAAGCTCGAAAACCCTGAAAAAGCTCGGAAAACGTTTTAAAAAGCTCGGAAAAAACTCTTAAAAAGCTCGAATAAGCTTGAAAAAAGCTCGGAATCACCTTGAAAAAGCTCGGGAACCCAGATCTTCAACGGATTTACAAACCCTAACCTAACCCACAACCATTCTCAGATCAACAAACAAACATAATCTACAAGTTTAATCTACAACCAACCAACATCAAACATGAACTTATTACAAACAAAATCAACAACATAATCTGACTCAACTTACCGTCGATTGAAGATGCTCTCGTCTGAACACCCGATAAACACTGTTGTCCTACCGCCGGTTACTTCGACGTCTTTTTCAGACGGAAAACCACTGATCTTCCAACGCCGGTTCTTTTTCCAAGAGATGTTTTCTCTCTCTGGTTTTTCTCACTAGGTTTGAAAACGACAAAAACTCACTTGGAAGGGGTATTTTTGTCTGGACACCTATATTGGTGCCTTTTAAACATGAATTAGTAATGTGGTGATATTTGCACAACACCCACCACAAATAGTGCTATTTATTTTTTGACCCCTAATATATTATTGGAATAGTCTCAACTCTCAACAAATCCTAGAATGATAATGCCATTACCCACAACCATTTTCTCAAATTCAACTGTTTTAGTTTTCATTTTTACGGTTTTTCCTTTTTTAGAAAATTTTTTCCTATCTTAATAATTTTTTTTTATAAATTTAATTTCATGTTCAATATAGTTATTTTTGTTGAGTTCCATTAAGAAATTTATTTCAGAATTTGTTAATAACCCAAATTTACCTCTTTTTATTTCAAAATTTTTCTTTATGTCAATCGATTCAGGAGCTAGTCGATTTTGTTTTTCTATTTAACCATATCTACAAAGCTAGTCTTATTGTTTTATATCTTTGATTATTATCAATAAATTGTTCATTTTGAGCAATATAATTTTTTTATTGTGATTTGACTATTCAATTCTATGGCATTTGCTTCATGATATATATATATATATATATATATATATATATATATACACTTGCAAGATACTATATAACTCTAGTGTAGTATAATGTTGTGATGTAATAAAGAAAGAAGTGAGACATCTCTCGGATGATCCCTCAGAAGTGATGAGATATTAAAACGACATTGAAAATACATGTTATATATAGATATTTAAGACAATCAAAACTTGGAAGCTTGGATCCATGTGTTGAAATACAAACAAGTTAATTACTGATCGAAAGGCCAGTATTTCTCATCGAGGTAGTGGTTAGAATTGAGTCCCGACTCCTGATCCACTCCAGCCATTAAGATATATAGTTTTCATTAGGTACATGCCTGATGAGATAATTTCAATCACATTAATCCATTATTAGACCTTAATAATTTCTTATAAATCCACATTTCTTATTAATCCATTATTAGACCTTAATAATTTCTTATCAATCAATGTCCTTAGATCATTAATTAAAGTTAATTTCCTCTGTATATATTTTGGATCAAGACTACTTTATATATGGTGTTTGTGGTGATGAGGTTATTGATAATTAAATTGAAATCATTTTTTTCTTTTCTGCACAAAAGTACCATCATGGAATATACTGTATATAATAGAGTGATTTGATCTCAAATAATTACTTCAAAAGAAACCTTTTTTTTTTAGTAATATTATACAACCCAAATAGTTAACCTATATTGAATTGATGTTTTTACATTAAAATAATGTCAACTATTTATAGTAGCTGTGATGAGGTAACATGATAACATCAAACCTCTAACTGATAATAACAAAGAAATAAAAATACCTGATAATCCTAACTATCAGATAATACTAACAAAAGATAAATAGGAATTATCTGAAGGATAAATCCAACCTAATATCTAAACTGATAATTAAGGATAATTAATAATAATAACTTGGTTTAATCCTACATAGCTCCCTTTAAACCAAGTCCTTCATAACTCATCATGCCCAAAGACATCTTAAGCTTATGAAAAATGTCAACTTTGAGCGGCTTCGTGAAAATGTCTGCAACATGTTCCTCTGAACGGCAGTACTTGATCACGATCTCATTGTCTTTCACCAAGTCCCGTATGAAGTGAAATTTGATGTCAATGTGTTTACTTCTACCATGGTAGACTGGATTCTTGGTCAGAGAAATGGTGTATTTATTGTCGCGGTAGATCACCGTGGGAGCATCCTATTGATGCTTCAACTCAGAAACCATGTGACGCAGCCACACAGCATGTGTAGCACCACCACCAGCTGCAATGTACTCAGCTTCTGTTGTCGATAGAGCAACCACATGTTGCTTCTTCGATGACCAAGAAAATACCCCAGAACCAAGATGTCAGTTAGAGGTTTGATGTTATCATATTACCTCATTCCCAACTACTATAAATTGAATTAATGTTTTTACATTCAAATAATGTCAACTATTTATAGTAGTTGTGATGAGGTAACATGATAACATCAAACCTCTAACTGATAATAACAAAGAAATAAAAATACCTGATAATCCTAACTATCAGATAATACTAACAAAAGATAAATATGAATTATCTAACGGATAAATCCAGCCTAATATCTAAGCTGATAATTAAAGATAATTAATAATAATAACTTGGTTTAATCCTTCAACCTAAAATTCAATCCAATTGATATGGCAGATGAATTGTTATTACTACACAAATTATAGGATGATGTGGTTAATAAATAAATTACTTACCACATCATTTGAGTTGGTTTTTAGGTTAATTTTTTGGATTTTCTAATGTTATTGTTTTTTTTTTTTTTGAAAGGAAGGAAGAAACCCTGATTGATCATATTTGTAGTTTTTTTTTCTTGCTCAAAGTTTGCACATGAGTAGCTTTGCATATACATATCTAGGGACAAAATTATGTCCCATGACACGTCCCCATATATATATATATATATATATATATGGGGACGTGTCATGAGACATAATTTTCAGCTGCATGCAGACTCTGACTCTGGTAATATTTTATGTGTATTTATTTCAAAGATTTGCACATTTTCAACGTGTATGAAAACAATGTTTCTGTTTTTATGTTTGAAAGGATGTACGAAACAATGTTGAGGGTCTCCTTTGCAAAGATGATAAATTCAGTGACAAGCTCACAAGCATGAAGCATCCAAACAAGACATCTGGTGGCAGGCATAAATCGCATGGCTGTCAACAACTCTCATGTGTTTCTTCGTTTGAGAATGGGACTCATTCATATTTTCTAACCACTCCTTTTTTAGTGGATTTCTTACATCAACTGAAATATATATGCTTTAATTTTCCATTATATGACAACATACCAGACAATAACTACTTTTTAATTTACTTTTCACAAACATCCAATTTTTTTTATTGATGGATTTCACAAATATCCCATACTTTGTAGTGATTTGGTAACTTCTAAATTCACTTCTTTCAAATCCTCCCAACTGAAATTTAGATTGTTTATTAATTAGCAGGAATATGTAATATACATGCATGTACATAGTGTAGTATAAATGACGATCATTAATTAATGACAGATCTATGATCGCTCGCTAATGTAAGTAGTAGATTGAAGAAATAAGGGTGCTCCGATCAAGAGGTCCTATATAGAAATTCATAACTTTTATTTTGTAACCTCGCAGAAGTAGCTTTCGGTTGCAGATGAGGGGGCACCCACCCTCATAAATTTTTTATTTTAGTGTAACGGCCCTACAAATTAAATAAAGATTGATGTCTCTACCTCTGCCCAGCTCATTAAAAAATCAAAGTTCTAACAAAAAAAATCATGACCCTCGTAGCTAGAGAATTATCAGAATAAATAATTATTAGAATTATGGTTTAAAGTGTATATTTCCTGCTGCTTAAAGACTTCTATCACGAATTAAGGCTTGATTATCAGATCTGAGAAGCACAATTTCTCACCGTGTATAATTACTAATTATTACATATATATATATATGTTATCATAAATTATTTTCCTAGTATGGACGAATTTTTTTTCAGATCTACCGAGTAACTAGACAACTATTTATTGAACCAAGACAATCGTGCGAGCAGCTTATACAATTACGCTTACGCATGCAAATAAATCCAAATGTAGTTAAAATTAAGATATGGTAAAGCTAGAGAACTGTGTAGATTATCATCCACTCAATCCTGTAAGTAATGGAATAAATTTAAGTGGGGCACACATGCATGACATGACATATGATCAAAATACTATTAGACATTTAGACGTCACTGCTACGTAACATATAGGAATGGTAAAATTATTCACAGATACGGATATCAGTAAATTGATACTATTATTTGGGGACGGAACGATGATGGATAATACTAATATCCATTTTATTTTAGAGGATTATGATGGATATCGTCTATGGATATTCATTTCCATCTGGATCTATTATATATTTTAATATTTTAAAAATATAAAGATTTATTATGTAATTTTTAATTCTAATTATATATGTTATTGTTAATTTTTATATTTAAACTTTATTAGAGGTATTTTCTCTCTTTAAATAGGATAAAATGTACTGTTATATATGTTAGTTATATTTTTCTCTTGTAAACTATAAACATTTAAAGTTTTTTCATCATATACGGATATTAACGGAATGGGGATGGATATCTCTATCTTAATTAGCGGATTATCCGAATCCGCTCCACTCACTTAGAAATGGGGATAGATACAAGGAATTAAGATATATATATCTCAAAAGAATACGGGGATGAATATTGGGGTATCTATACCCAATCCGATCCATTGTCATCCCTAGTAACATGTTTTGGGTGGATCAGATGCACTCATTCAACCAATCTATGTCTCGATCTATGTAGATGTATATTGCGTAATCGATGATGCAAATATGTACTATGCTTACGGTTTGTTTGGGGGCTTAATTATTTTTGTCGTCAAAACTTTCCTGGAACTTTGTTAGAAAGGGTCACACACTCATGTTATTTTAGTAGCTGGTTGGTCACTGATCAAGAGAAAAGACAAGGCTAAAAAATAAATTAGCTCGGTTCAGACTTTGAAAGCGATTTTGGATTTCAACAATTCTATCATTATCAGATGTCGGGACCAGCAGAAAGAAAATAGCTGGTATGCATTAGGAATTCTTTTCAGGAATTTTGTTTTCTTATTGTAGAATTGCATGAAATGCAAAGAAAAAATAATCATTTCTGTTCCAAGAACGTGAATGAGAACAGAATCGACCATAATAACTAAGATCACGAGCACAAGATTTAGACATAACATATTAACATATATAGAACATATATAAAAGGTATAAAATTTACTCATAACGATGTTCTACCATACAAGGAAGTTAAGAAAATTAACGATGTTCTCTTCTCATCTTGCTTGGTTTTTCCTTATGAAGTGACACCGAGTACAAATATACAAACAAATGTTTCATCAAATTAAAGTACTCCTAAAATAGCCCAATAAAAAGTTAGTCAAGACTCCAGACTCAAGAAGAGGATTCAAACTCAGAGAATAAATTATCCGTTAATCAAGGAAAACTTGAGTGTGTCCATCCAAATTTATGTATCTGATATTTACAGCACGTGGCATATTGCTAGTACAAAAACACTCAAGTGAGAAGTTGCATCCGACTTTTTACCATGTAAACATTATTTGATCTAATTGCATTGCTTTTTCCCAGTAAAAATGATGAGGTGGATAAATGTACTATAGCTTATAAGTACGTTCATAGCTATATGCATATAAGTGAAAAACTTAGATTTTCCCCATTTAATTATCATGTGAGCCTGGGATTAATAAATTTTGTTTTTTTAAATTTGATATGGGAATTAGATTCAAACTCATAACATTAATAACATAGGTGTGAGAGGTATATTATTTGGCCAATGTCATATCATTGCCTAGGACTAATATAATTGAGCAGTTATAATAATATTAGGAAAGAATGAGTCTTTCATGAGAGATCCTTTATTTTAATTTCGGTAAAGATCATGACGAAAACACATTGATTTTAATGAAATTTAATCTGAATTTTTTTGTGGATGATGAGTTCAATGAAATCTAAGTATGAACAAAATTTAAGAATTTTCCGAGCACTAGAACTATTTATTCAAATTTTATTAAATATGAAGGCATCGGAAAATAGGAGAAATATATGAAAATTCAAGAAAAATAGTTATGATTTTCAAAAAAATCTCAAATTTTGTTTATAGGTAGATTTCAATGAATTCACCATTCGTAAAAAAATTCAAATCAAAATTCATTAAAATCAATGTATTTTCATCAAGATCTTTACCGAAATTAAAATCGATCTTGATGAAAATGAGGAATCCCTCATAAGAGACTTACTCTATTAAGAAATATTACGATAGTATTCCAAAGGTAACATGCGGGCAATTAATCAAACATCTAATCGACTAAACTAAATTAGAAAAACATGTTATGTGACATGTATTGCAATTCTAATGTGGTTTTCATTTTGTTTTTGCCCTTCTAACCACTTATGGTTCCCCAATTAAAACTCTTGCTTATCCACAGAGTTAACATCAATAATTAATGTCAATGCTTATAAGTCATAATCACTGTGACTCCGAAAGGAATAATAATTTGGCTTAGACATTAATTCATTCAATGAAGTGAATTACAAGATCCATTATAAAGCACCTCTAGGGGTGTAGTTCAGCTCGTAAATGGATGAGCTTGAGGATTAGGTAAATGATTCCAAAGTCAGCAGCTTGAATCCTACCAATGGCAAAATGTTTAAAAAAAATATCTTATCTAAATATGTGGATAAGCAGTGTCAAACAAAAAATCAATTATAGAGCTACATGGTCCCATGATAAACATAATTAACTTTTTGTTTAAAGCTAACTATGACAGATCATGATCTAATTATTTGATCATATATCCAATGATCATGGGATGATTTTTTTTTTCACCCCTCTAACACAGTATCTCATCTCAATATCAATAATTTAACAATAAATATACAAATTTTACTAAAAAAAATAATTTAATATAATCATATCCAGTTTTGTCTCATGGTGCGCGGAACACAAGACAGTATTCAATATCCATTCAAATCGACAACGTTTTTAACAAATTTGATCTCAATTATAATAATATTACAGATTGAATATTTATCTCAATGTTTATATTAAGGTTGTTGGATTGTAATCTAATCAATAATTTTTAAAAGAAAAAAAATAACTTAAATTTGACAATGCTATCATGTGCTAGGTAAATTCAAAAGGATTCCTTTTTCAAAAGTATATATATATATATGGAGCCCTTCTCGACTTAACTGATCAAAAAAGCAAAATGTGCAACAGAATAATATATGAAACAAGTTATATTTGTGATTGAACTTGTTAGCTCATGTCTTTTTTTTTCTTGATTTTGATGATAACAAAGTTCTAACAAATTTTGATTTGAATGTGTGATAGTGAAGTTTTAAATATATTAGAAATATAGTATTAAAAAAAGCTATGCAAAGTTCTAATACTATTGGAGAATTAATTTACTTGACTGAATTGATCTAGATTGAACCTTTCGATCCATTAATTATTTTTATAGTATAATTTTAAGCCTTCTTGGACCCTTTCTAAATTGTTTGGGTCATGAATTTTTTTATTTGAACATGATAAACCAACCTATAATGTCATGTCATAATAGTCGATTATGGGTATGAATAAAAGTTTTTGGACTAATAGAGACTAAAGTGTAATTTTATTGGGGCGTATATGAATAGTTTTGAAATTATAGGAGTCAAAATTTAATTGTCCAGGACAAGCATGGTCATTTGGTAGGTTGTCCGACCCAGGGTTTTTTACAAGTCTGTAACTCGTCCAAAATATTTTAAGAGCCTTGAAAATTTTACTATCATCAACTTGAAATCTTTTTAAGCATACTTGAGTCATCAAAAACATATCACACATATTCCATAGCTTGATCTTTTTTTAAAAAGGAATTTTGGTTTTCACCCAGTTGTCCCCACCCACATTGGAGTGGGACTAATCCTGTCGGCATGGGAGATCAATAAAGGCCTGACCATAGATACGCTCTACAGGACTTGCTTCCGGTGGAAATCAAATTCGGATAGTGCTCGAACGGCTCACCCCACATGGAGTGCGGTGACCAACCCCACCAAACATTGATGGCTAAAATTGAGGATTTCTTTGTACTTACATATTCTATTATATTTGTTACTAAATTGATATGATGATCAGGCACTAAGGCCTTTCATGAACTGCAGGACACCAATGCAAAGCCCAAACCGGCCTTCCAACGTACATGACATTGGGCCATTGGCTCTCCTTTCACAGCTAATAGTAAACTAGATATATAAATGGGTGCCCAAGCCCAGCTGCTGGATAGCCCAGACTTGAGACAAGTAAGTCCAGTGGCACATGCTTGCAGACCGGACCGGGCTCAAAGAAAATATAAAATAAGAGAGAATTTAAGAATGAGCAGCGATATTCATACACCTAAAAATGTATTTGAAAGTGCACCCCATAATTTTCTTTTATTTTAAGAAATTCTAATTTTTACTTTTTTTTTTTGAAATGTTATATAAATTTGGGGGGTTTTTCAGAAGGGATGACTCGAACCCACAACTTTATGTGTAAGTAGACGGGAGAAGTATACCACTGGATTCTAATTTATAATTAGAGCAAATTGCAGCCAACCTCCTTGAGGTTTGGCCTTTGACAACCATAAACAATTTTATGCTTAATTGATAATAACATTCCCTGGCATTAATTAAAGTTAGTCAAACTTAACAAAGATAAGGGTATTTTGTCCTTTCAAGCCTTTTTATTTATTAAAAAAAAAACAGATTTAAAAGCTTTAAATCTTCACCATTCATCTTGGCCAAAAATTAAACTAATTTGTTTTTAAAAAAAAATACAGAACATTGGATATGAGGATATCAGACCTCCATTAAACAATGAAGGTCTGACCACCATCACTGTAGATTTGGAGCAATCTCCATGTGGAGATCACCCAGATATACATTGTACCAGAGTGTGTGCGATCTCCACATGAAGATCAGCTAGATCTCCAGTCGGAAAGGATGTTTAGAGAGCACGGTGGTGGTTGCGCATCAACGATGGTGGCCAAACGACGGTGGTTGTGTGACAATGGTGGTGACGCAGCTGCGGTAGTGTGCGGCATCAGTGATAGTGGTGGTGTTTTTGTGTAGGTTGTGATGTAAGATATAATGAATTTGAGTGTGAATCGTGATCTCAAGTTTTCTCACTTTCATTTTCTTTTCTTTTCTATTTTCTTCTCGAGTTTTACTAAAATGGAAAAAATGAAAAAAAATATATGAAGAAAATGTTGTTGGATTGGATTTAGGTGAGCCACATTAATTTTTATTTTTTATTGTTTAAAAATATAAAAAACTTGAATCTGAAGAAAAATCTGGAGATACATCAATGGAAGAAGAAATTAAATGTTGTTATATTAGATTTAGATAAGCCATTTTTTTTTTAGTTTTGAAAAATCTGAAAAAATTGAATATGAAGAAAAATCTGGGGATCCATATGGAGAAGTAAAAATTATCTGAAGAAAATGTTGTTGGATTGGATTTTGATGATCCCGATTATTAATTTTTTAGTTTATTTTGAAAAATCGAAAATTTTGAATTTGAAGAAAAGATGCAACACATGTCACTATGTCTTTTTTTTAATTTGTAATTTTTATTTTTTACGGTGGAGATCCAAATTTGTTTTCATATATTTATATATTTTTAAAATTAGAAATTTTTTTATTCAAGGGCATTTTAGTATTTGTAGCAGCCAAATCCAGTCAATGGTTAAATTTGATATGCTTTGACTAACAGTGTAGGAGATCATTATCAATTAATGATAAAGTTGTTTCTAGTTGTCAAAAACTAAACCTCAGGGAGGTTGGCAACAATTTGCTCTTATAATTATAACCTCATTTAATACTATAATTTTTTTTTTCTAAGAGTGGCTCTAATGACACTGACTCGCTCCAAGTGGGCGCTCGCAAGTGTACGAGGCCGGAGTGTAGTACAATAATAAGTAAAGTTGGTTCCCACGAAGATTAAGGAGTTGATTACCAAAATTGATTGATTTAATCACTATTTGAACAATGATTAAAGAGGTGATTTTTTTAAAACTACAATTACTCTAAATTAAACTATCAAGCAACTTCAAAGTAAAATATGAATTTGAAAGTAATAATGAATGTAACTATATGATGAGAAATGCTAAGACATAGAATCCACCTCACCCTCTAACCAATTAAGTTCTAGGCTCACTCAACTACCCAATTAGTGCAATTGTGAATTGTAGACCCGTGTGCCCAACACTAACTTCTATTCTCCCTCGAGTAATATATTATATCCAAGCATACCCAAAGTCTATCTCTCGATGGCCCTAGAATATATGCATGGATTCATTAAGAACTTTGGCACACATACAAGGATCTTATTCTCTAGCCTCGTGTATCTCTACCTTACTAGACAAGTTTCATCCATTCTTTAGAGCTAAGTGATTAAGGTTATACCCGGATTTGTCCTCCATAGGCACAACCGAAACCCACAAACACTCAAACCCATCCATACAAGTTAATTTCGACATTCCAACGACATACATGCACAAATGGGGTATTTGATTACAACTACTTCTACAATTAAGTTAATCTACTCCTAATATCATCCATGAACACATATCAATTTCCAATCTCCACACACAAACATATCAAGATAAGAGATTAATCAATAATAGCAAGAACAAATCAAAACCCAAATGAATATAAAAACAACCAACATATATTGAGCACAAATAAGATTTACAATATTTCCCCAATGGGGATTACACAATCAAGAAAACATGAAATACAAAGAGAATGAGTTTAAAGGAGACAACCCTTGAAGAAATCCCTCCAAGAGCTCCATGAATCCCTAGCTCGAAATTGGTCATATGCCACTCCTATCTCTTTGCAATCAACTCTCAAAAGTGGTGGATGATAGGTAGAAAGTGGTGGTGGTGAGCTTCACATGGAGGAGATGTTGGAACCGGTAACTCAGCGGAAATAGGTTTTAAAAATTTTATACAGATCGTAAACGATCTGTAACCAGTAAACTTGAGATGGTAATTATTTTTCCGGAACTAATACATACAATATGTAAACACAGGAAACTGTAATCAATAAATTTATATAAAAAAAATTAGAACCTTATGATGCGTTTTTTCATTTGTTTTTGTTATCAAAATATGTATCATATTTATATTATTATAACTAAAACTTTTTAAATGATATCTTTTCAATTTTAAAACTAAATCTTTTAAAATGATATCTCATATCTTTTATTTTAAAATATAATTACATATTTATTTTGAATTTAAACATTTTAAATTCAATTTCAAATATTTAATTTAATAAAATAAAATAATCATATTATCTTATTCTATTTAAAATCAAATATCAACTATCACCCTTCATTTAGTGATTAATAACATAATTAAATAATCTTATTATTTAATTTATTTAATCACCATTATTCATTAATTAAATAATATCATTATTTAATTAATTCCCCGAATAAATATGTGTCACTTTCGTAACACAATTAATTAGACAATCCAATTAATTAACCGTGTCCTTTGTTACCTAAATCGATCGGGCTAGCAAATGGACCTAATGGACCCACAGTATTTTGAGCTCCAATAATCCTTTGAATCATTAATTAAACTCTTTAATTAATATTCCTTGATTATTAACTCCGGTGTTATTCCACTAAAAACCTGAAGATGCACTCTCTCAACTATAGACGCTTTTACACATACCGATACAACTCGGTGTCCATCGATATAGCTATTACACATGGTGTGATCCTCCACAGTAGTTCATAATTAGAGCTGGGTCATAATGTCCGTTATACCCCTCTAATTACATATATCCTTTAAATACCGTTGATTCTCTCATGGACAATAAATCCTATTTCCTCACGGAATTAGGAGAGCTCATATTGTCCAAGCCCTGAATCAACCCTTAAGGGAACTACCATCTACTTTTTACAAGAAGGAGTGGATTTCACTACTGTGTACAAACCTTCCCAGCCACAAGCCAAACCGTAATCCCAACATACGGAGCATATTGATTAGGAACTGCATATGACCTCACACATGGTATATCAAAGACCACGATCTAACCTGAAGGAGTCGATAAGACACTCAGGATTAAGATCACCCACATATAGCCATCATTAGTTGATATATATGAATCTCATCAGTAAACGGATCTTAGTGAGAGATTCATATAGATCATCACCCAGTCCTATATGATCACATCATACAAAGTGCCTCCATTCCCATATCTCATATGAATGAATTAGGATAGAATCACCATACATTACGGAATGGACCGCAACTATAGATTAACCACAAATAAAGTATCCAGCTTTATTTGCTATCTATGGACTTTTTAGATTGCACGTCTCTTACTGTATCCATCTGTATATGGATCTGTATATGACACTCATATACACAGTTCGAGATTACATCCGGCAATCTAGGATGTTAATATATGCACAAGTTATAAAATAAACAACACAACAAGTATGAATTGAACTTTTCTTTTTATTTATTTCATAAATCCATTTACAAATTACATCTTTAGGGTATAAACCCCAACAATCTCCCACTTGCACTAAAGCATGTGAGGCATGTTTTGTAACCCTGGACCATCTAGATGACCAAAAACACTTTAGCAGGTAAGGTCTTTGTAAATGGATCAGCATGATTGTCTTGTAAGACTATCTTGGTGACGATCACATCTCCTCTCTACACTATCTCTATAATGAGATGATACTTTCTCTCTTTATGTTTCCCTCTTTTGTGGCTGCTTGGTTCTTTGGAATTAGCCACAGCACCACTGTTATCACAATAAAGTGTGATGGGCTTATCCAAATCAAAAACACCTTTGAGATCACTCAAGAACTTACGGAGCCAAACAGCCTCTTTAGCAGCTTCACAAGCGGCTACATATTCGGCTTCCATGGTGGAGTCAACAATGCAAGATTGCTTAATACTTCTCCACACAATGGCTCCACCACCTAGGGTGAATACTGATCCAGACGTGGATTTCCTAGAATCTCTGTCTGACTGAAAATCAGAATCTGTGTATCCTAACGGGATCAAATCTTGTCCGGAATACACTAGCATATAGTTTCTCGTTCTCCAAAGATACTTGAGAATATTCTTGACAACAATCCAATGATCCAATCATGGGTTGGGCTGGTACCTACTGACTACTCCCACTGTATAGCAGATGTCTGGTCTCGTGCATAACATAGCATACATGAGACTACCTACTGCTAATGCATAGGGTGCACGTCTCATATCCTCAACTTCTTGAGGTGTCTTAGGACATTATTCCTTACACAAGTGAACTCCATGCCTAGAAGGTAAACTACCTATCTTGGAGTTCTGCATCAAAAATCGCACAAGAATCTTATCGATATACGATGCCTAAGACAGTGCTATGAGTTTGTTCTTACAATCCCTTATAAGTTGGATCCCTATAACATAACTCGCATCTCCCAAATATTTCATTTGGAATTGGCTAGCCAGCCAGCCCTTTACATCAGATAACATTCTCACATCGTTCCTAATGAGTAGGATGTCGTTCACGTATAGGACTAAGAAAACTGTCTTTTTGTCAATGATGCGCTTGTAGACACAAGGCTCATCGACGTTCTGCTCAAAGCTATAGGTTTTGATCACATCATCAAACCTGATGTTCCAAGATCTAAATGCTTGCTTAAGTTCATAGATGGACCTTTGCAACTTGCAAACCTTTTGCTCTTGATCTAGAGACACAAATCCCTCTGGTTGCATCATATAGATGCTCTCGTCAAGATTCCCATTCAAGAATGCAGTTTTGACGTCCATCTGTCAAATTTCATAATCGAAATAGGCAGCAATGGATAAGAGAATCCTAATAGACTTTAAACATGGCTACTAGCGAGAAGGTCTCTTCATAATCAACCTCCTCTTTCTGGGTGTAACCCTTAGCCACTAGCCTTGCTTTGAAGGGCTCTACCTTCCTGTATACTCCTTTCTTTCTCTTGTAGATCCACTTAAACCCTATGGGTTTTACCCCATCCAGTAGGTCTACAAGATCCCAGACTGAGTTGGAGTGCATAGACTTCATCTCGAGATTCATAGCTTTAAGTCATTCCTCTTTATCATAATCTTCCATTGCATTATTAAATATCAATGGATCATCCACACTATCAGTAGAGACAACACTTTGTCCCTCACATATACCTAAATAGCGTTCAGGTTGTCTTACAACCCTCTCACTACGTCTAGGTGATAGTGTATCCTGATCAGGAATCATCTGACTCTCAGATGTTTGTGGATCAACAACTCTTGTTGATGAAGCACTAGTCTCACCAGGCTCCTACTCATTCAATACAATCTTAGAACGAGGTTTTTGGTCACTAATATAATTGTCCTCAAGAAACGTTGCATTTGTCGATACAAATACTTTGTTATCTTTGGGACTATAGAAATGTCCACCTCTGGTCTCCTTGGAATATCCTACAAACAGGCAGACCACAGACTTGGAGTCTAGCTTTCCACTTCTGTTCTTCAGCACGTGTGCTGGACACCCTCATATGCCGAAATGTCGAAAACTAGCTTTACGACCATTCCACGACTCTAGGGGAGTCTTAGGAACAGATTTGGATGGCACTGCATTCAAATTGTATACCGCTGTTTGTAACGCATATCCCTAGAAGGAATTTGGTAATGATGAGAAACTAATCATAGATCTCACCATTTCCATCAGGGTTTATTTCTCCTCTCTGCTACACCATTTTGCTGGGGTGTACCAAGAGCTGTGAGTTGGGAAACTATCACATGCTCGACCATGAAGTCTTCAAACTCTTGGTCAAGGTACTCACCTCCACGATCCGATCGTAGTAACTTGATAGTCCTACCTAATTGATTCTCAACTTCAGCTCGGAATTCGTTGAAATTTTCAAATGTTTTCGACTTTCGTTGCATCAGGTAGACATATTTGTATCTTGAGTAGTCATCTATAAAGGTGACATAATACTCATAACCGCCCATGGCTCTAACATTCCTCAGTCCACAGACGTCTGTATGTATGAGTTCTAGTGGCTCTATAGCTCTAATCTCTTTTCCAGTAAAAGGTCTCTTAGTCATCTTACCTTCTAAACAGGATTCGCAGATAAGTAAGGTACCAACCTTTAACTCGCTTAAAGGTTCACTTTTTACTAGTCTGTCTATCCGGTCAATGTTGATATGACCAAGCCTTAGATGCTAGAGATACGTGTCATTATCTGGAGAAATCTTATGTCGTTTAGTTTTTGGTTTTTCAACCTTAAACATTTCGGTGTTAATCAGTGTAGTATGTATTAACTGTCTTAACACATACAAATTGTTTTCATTAATTCCTGAACAAATATTCAGACCATTCTTTCCAATAATAACAGACTTATTATTAAAAGAAACAGAATACAATAGTTCTAACAACTTAGAAATGAAAATCAAATTCCGTGTAAATCCAGGAATATAAAAAACATTGTTTAATAATAAAAAACTATTATTATTACAAAATTACAATCTTATTGCTCCCACTGCTTTGGTCGACACGACACCCCCCGACCCCACACGCATTGAGAAGGCTCCCTCCTCTAGCTGTGTCCAAGAATCAGTCCACTGCAAAGAAGAACAAACATGGTTAGTGGCACCCGAATCAACTATCCAGGGTGAAGAATCATCTTCCATTAAACAAGATTCAAGAACAAATAAATCATATTTACTTTTTGTCTTGTTCTTCTTGGCTACCTCCTCCAGGTACTGAGGACAGTTCCTCTTCCAGTGCCCGACCTTGTTACAATGGAAACATTTTCCTTTGTCTTGGTCGGTGGAGGTGCCCTTCTTTTTGCTTTGGGCCTTCTTGGGCTTGAGCTTACCTTTGGCCTTACCAGTATACCTCTTCATTTGCTTATTATTAGAGGAAGATGGTTTGGCAACATTTGCCTCACCGATCTTACTTTTGCTGTCCTTAGTCAAGAACTCAAAAGTAGCGAGCTCATTGAGCAAATATGTAAGATTGAACTTTAACTTGTTCATCCCGTAGTTGCTCTTAAACTGATCGAAACTCTTCGAAAGAGTCGTCAGTATAATGCTCACTTGACGGGTTCATCAATGGCCCCGCCATTGACTTCTACAGTGTTGAAGTAGGACATCATGCTCAGGACATGTTCCATAACTGATGTACCTTCCTTCATACGGGCGAGCATAGCGGAACGAACAGCTTCGTGTCTCTTTTGCTCGGAGGGCTGCCCTAAGATAGCTAGCAATGACTCCATAATTTCGAATGCTGAAGTCATTGCTTCGTGCTTTGTGACAAGCACTTTTGTCATAGAAGCCAACAGATATGTTCGGGCATTCTCATCAAATGAGACCCATCGCTGGTATGCCTCACGAACAGTTCGTGTGGCATTGACAGTAGGCACCGGAGGACATTCCTCCTTAAGCACAAACTTGAGGTCTTTGGTGACCAATATTGCATTAATATTAAGTTTCCACTTAGTGTAGTTATCACCAGTTAATTTGTCGTGTGCAAGAATTTGAAGTAATGCGGAAGACATAATTGGTGAAATAAATAAAACATTCATTCAGTCATTTATTAAAAAAAAAGTGCGAGTGCTTTGGCATAAATTTAAACATGATGCATGAACATGTTTAACGAACTAGAAATACCCAAAAAAACAGTTACTATACCACGACAATCCAACATACCACAAAGAAGTGCCGCCTTAGGGTCGGTCAAGTCTTTGCCTGTAGGACCGAGACATTCTCAATCAAATGATATTCTAGAATAACTTTTATTCCATATCATTCAACCATCGTTAATTCAGTCAGGTTTTTAATTAACAAAACTTAATTAAAACCTTCGTGAGTGTAACCCACCATTTCAGATCTCACAAGCTTAACTCTAGAATTGCCGCCTTAGGGTCGGTCAATCCCGAAATACCCTTAGAAATCCTATCCGTTAGGAAGTCAACCTTGGTATTGATCTTTGTGAAAACCCTCTTTAGGGGGGACGAAAGCAAAGCCATCACGATGCCCCACTCGGATCTCACGATGTTGAACTAATGATGGAGACTGTGGGATATATACGTCATATATCCCTCTCTCACTCACTATTTAAAAATTAGGATTTTATATTATCCGTTAATGCACCTAGACTCTACATGATCAAACGGCTAACTTTAATCAAGTTATCTAGCGCATTAACAAATTCATTATTATAAATAAATTCTAATTAACTAATAAATTATTAATGATTTTTAACAATTAAAAATGTAATCTATTAGTGAATAATCTAAGCCTTTGTAAACTATTTACTAAGGTCAGATTATTATGATAGTGTTTACCAAGTTTTAACTATTAAAACTCTAACACTTTATTCGGTTCATTTACTATTAAGTTATTAATCATATTAATCCTAATTACAATAAATGACCCTATTAATCTAACTTATTAAACACTTTAATAACTAGATTAATATTAATGAGAATTAACAAGTTTTCTAACTATTAAAAAACTAATCTCATTTTCATAGCCAATAATGTATTTACCTATTTTAATCATATTAAAATATATATATATAAATATTAGGCTATGATGCATGTATGACATATCAAATATATTTGTGTAGGCACACTAATCTAAATGACATACGTATGCATGTCAATGCTTTTATCATCACATAATATAAAGCACACATGAATTGACCGAGTACTGTGGATTATTTAACCTGAAAACAATTGAATCTAAAATTACAAAAATATCCCCAAGACCTTCATTGGCCTTCATTGGCCTTCTTGTAATTTCCGAGTCTTCCAGTCTCTTCAGGTCACTCTGATTCATTTCATGAATCCGAAATAAGAAATTCGCACGGAACGCACTAGACAACACTTGCCAATGGAACCGCGTGAACAGTACCACACATGAACAATGCAGTGAACAATGTCATGAACAGTACTGTGTGAACAGTACCGTGACCAATATCACGTCGGGCGTATTTTTGATTTCGCCCTTCTGTCATTGTTTCCAGGTCTTCAATATAGAATACAATTTTTTTTTACGATACAATAACAGAAAAAAATAAATAAAAATTAATACAACCCATGAAACCTAAATCCACAATACCATATAATTAACGACCAATCATGTTTTTGTAAATTAACAAATTTAATATATATACAAAAACAACATACAGTCAATTTAAATAGTGCCTACACAATCGTACATACAGGAGCATTGAAAACAATTTCATGTTCCGAAAAAAAAATTGGCTCTGATACCAATTGTTCGAACCCCGTTCACTGGTAACGCAGCGGAAATAGGTTTTAAAAATTTTATATAGATCGTAAACGATCTGTAACCAGTGAACTTGATATCGTAATTATTTTTCCGGAACTAATACATACAATATGTAAACAGAGGAAATTGTAATCAATAAATATATATATATATATAAAAAATTAGAACCTTTTGATGCTTTTTTTCATTTGTTTTTGTTATCAAAATATATATCATATATATATATATATATATATATATATATATATATATATATATATTATAACTAAAACTTTTTAATTGATATCTTTTTAATTTTAAAACTAAATCTTTTAAAATGATACTTTATATCTTTTATTTTAAAAGATAATTAAAAATTTACTTTGAATTTAAACATTTTAAATTCAATTTCAAATATTTAATTTATTAAAATAAAATAATCATGTTATCTTATTCTATTTAAAATCAAATATCAACTATCACCCTCCAGTTAGTGATTAATAACATAATTAAATAATCTTATTATTTAATTTATTTAATCACCATTATTCATTAATTAAATAATCTCATTATTCAATTAATTCTCAAATAAATATGTGTCATTTTCGTAACACAATTAATTGAACAATCCAATTAATTAACCGTGACACCTGTTACCTAAATCGATCGGGCTAGCAAAGGGACCTAATGGACCCACATTATTTTGAGCTCCAATAATCCTCGGAATCATTAAGTAAACTCTTTAATTAATATTCCTTGATTATTAACTCTGGTGTTATTCCACTAAAAACCTGAAGATGCACTATCTCAACTGTAGACGCTTTTATACAGACCGATACAACTCGATGTCCGTTGATATAGCTATTACACATGGTGTAATCCTCCACAGTAGTTCATAATTAGAGCTGGGTCATAATGTCAGTTATACCCCTCTAATTACATATATCCTTTAAGTACCGTTGATTCTCTGATGGACAACAAATCCTATTTCCTCACGGAATTAGGAGAGCACTCATATTTTCCAAGCCCCGAATCAACCCTTAAAGGGAATTACCATCTACTTCTCACAAGAAGGAGTGGATTCCACTATTGTATACAAACCTTCCCAGCCACAAGCCAAACCGCAATCCCAACATACGGAGCATATTGATCAGGAACTGTATCTGACCTCACACATGGTATATCAAAGACCACGATCTAACCTGAAGGAGTCAATAAGACACTCAGGATTAAGATCACCCACATATAGCCATCATTAGTTGATATATATGAATCACATCAGTAAACAGATCTTGGTGAGAGATTCATATAGATCATGACCCAGTTCTATATGATCACATCATACAAGGTGCCTCCATTCCCATATCTCATATGAATGATTCAAGATAGAATCACCGTACATTACGGAATGGATCGCAGCTATAGATTAACTACAAATAAAGTACCCAGCTTTATTTGCTATCTATGGACTCTTTAGATTGCACGTCTCTTGCTGTATTCATCCGTATATGACACTCTTATACACAATTCGAGATTACATCCGGCAATCTAGGATGTTAATATATGCACAAGTTATAAAATAAACAACACAACAAAAATGAATTGAACTTTTCTTTTTATTTATTTCATAAATCCATTTACAAATTACCTCTTTAGGGCATAAACCCCAACAGGAGAACCTCCATGGGAGCTTTGGAAGCTTCTCTCTCTCTTGATTGATGAAGAAGATGAAGAAAATGAAGGGT
Source organism: Dipteronia sinensis (assembly GCA_033220585.1). Taxonomy (NCBI): domain Eukaryota; kingdom Viridiplantae; phylum Streptophyta; class Magnoliopsida; order Sapindales; family Sapindaceae; genus Dipteronia; species Dipteronia sinensis. The sequence goes on along the minus strand of CM065637.1, from coordinate 68,305,113 downwards.
TGCCCGGTTCTTGTCTGAAGAGAAGAGAGGAAAAGATGTATTTATAGCTAGGGAAAGTTTGGGGACGAATTGGGGTGAGAAATGATACATTTGCCCATTCAAAAATGGCCTAAAACCGACTTGCCACGGTTCGGAATCAGGTGTACCGTGGTCTAGCAAGACGGCACACCAACGACAGCAATTTTCACGATTTAAGTGTCGCTGTCTAGCAAGACGACGTCGTGGCCGCGACAGTGTTTCCAGCCTCGCGCACCGTTACGAAAACGTGCATATCTCCCTCTAGAAAACTCAAAAATGTGATCTGTAAAACCGCTGGAAAGTAGACGTCTGGAGCTTTCTAAATATATAAAGAAATCATCATGGTTAGATCTGAAAAGCAAGATATAGTCCCCGAAAGTTGAGTATTCTGCATGGGTATTTTACAATTTCAGCCCATCAACTTTTGGAAAACAGAGTTGACCAGTGCCGTGGTCTCTATGTCGCGTTCTGGCTCAACGGCAGATCCATCATGAAAAATTGCCATGGTTGACCATGGATCACGCCGCGGTTTGGGTCGACGGTGAGGCCACGACAACTCTGAATACTTCCAATATATTATCTTTTTGCTCATTTTGGCTTCCCGAACTTGACTTTAAGCTCAAAACCTTGAAATAGGGAATATGTACCTACACAAGGCTCAACAACACATTATATACAAAAATACGCATGAAAACGAGAACAAAAGCTAGGAAATTGGGACTTCAATCAGGTACATTTATCGTCCGATCAATGAGTTTAGAGAAAACTAGATGGAAAGTCTCCTCCTTTTCTTGGTCCTTATTCTTCTTATTGTTGTCTTGAGCTCCCTTTTGCCTAAAAATGTGAAGTAAGGATGGATTTGGAGCATGGGTGTAGTGATGGCTTTGGATTGTAGAGAAAGATGGTGTCTTTGTAGTTTTCTTGGGAGATGTGTGAGTTGTGTCTAAAGAATATGAAAGGGGTGAGGGTTTGAGAGAAATTTTAGGTAGAGAGTGGTAGTTAGGTCTGAAAACAATAAGGGAATATATAGAAGAATGAATTATGGCAGGGGGAAAAAGGTAATTTTCTTGATTTTGTACCTTTTCTGGGCAAAGAAGCAGCCTTGGGGCGACCTGGATGCGAAATATTGCAGGTCGTTTTACTCTCGGTCTGAAATGAGGAGTCCTGACCCGAGGTAATAGCGACATTGGAGCGACCTTAGCTGAGGTCGCCTTGAGGTCGCTTTCTTCTCTGCTGTTGGAGTTTCAACCCAATGCAATAGCAATCTTGGGGCGACCTTAGCTGAGGTCGCCTTAAGGTCACTTTCTTGTCTGGTGGAGGGGGTCTTGAACCGATATAATAGCTACCTTGGGGCGACTAGGATGAGATCGCTTTTGAGTCTGTTCTTGCTCCTTAGGCTGTTTCTAGTCCACTTCAGCTCCAACCAACACAATTAAGTTCCAAACTTAACTTTTCCCTACACAACTTGTTTTAAAGGTTAAAAACGCGGTTTTACCCAAGAGACGCGCACAAATTGATGAGAATTTGGGGCTACATTATATGTAGAAGTGGAGCAGTCAGACACCCAAAGAAGTTCTCCTCACACCTACCTTAAATTTTTGGGATAATTACCCAAGTGGTCATTCATTTGGTCATGCACTATCAAAATGGTCATTATATGAGAAATTCGATTCAAATTGTCTAATCTCCAACCGTATTGTTTTTAATTTTTTTTATATAAAAAAATTGTTTAATCTCCAACCGTCCATTACAATGATGGATGGTTGGAGATAAAAAAAAAGTTTTTTTCTAATTTTAAATTTTTGCTATTTTTCAATGATTTCTATTTATAAAATTAAATTGAGCGGCCACTTGAGTAACACTAACACATGACCAAATGAGTAGCCACTAGGGTAATTTTCCCTTCGAATGGTCATTTGAGTCACACTGTTTGCATTAATGGTCATTTTGAACTGAATTTCTCATCTAGTTGTTATTTTGATAGTGACTCACCAAATTTTTTTAAAAGTAATAATTTACTCTACACCACCAAAAATACCAAAACTAACCCTAATTATAAATAATAACTTTTTTTAACTATTATAATATTTCGATATTGGAAACTGTAAATATGATGAGCTTACTATTAAGTCAACCTCATCTTGTCAATTATGAATAATGACTTGATTGTATATTGGTGTGTAATGAGCATACAACACCTAAAATACCAAAACTAATCATACTTATCAATCACTTCAACAGTAATCCTTAAAAATTTGACTCAAAATATGTGACTTCAATATTCATACATTTATTTGGTTTAAATTTAAAGATATTGAAGTCACGATTTTAGATCAAATTCTAAGTTGATTTAGTCAAACCCATTTATTAAAATATAAAACCAATTTTACCACTACCAAATGTAACTTGGTGGTAGATGACGTTCATTTCAATATAATAATGTATCAAGTTTAAATCGTCGTACCGTAAAAAAAAAACCTTGAAAATCCTCTATTAAAACTTCATTCAATCAAAAGAAAGACCAAGTGATTCAAACATAGTATGGTCACTATCTTGATTTGTACATATTGACACCGTAACATAGAATTAATTTTATTTTTTTATATGTAATCACGAACTTACCACGTATAAGTCAGTTGATTTCTTTGCATTATTTGTCTATAGATAGGAAAGGATATCATGTGGTATGATAATCGAAGACTTTAGACCCTTTCATTTAGAATAGTTTGAGCATTATAATTTGGGTTAATTGCGCTAACTTCCCCTGAGTTTAGGTCTAATTACAGTTAAATGGAACTTTTGCTTAAAATTATACAAACCTCCCCTACTGTTAGTTGTGTGCCATAGAAGTTATCGATGTAAGGGTAAAGCCATCTTTTTACATATCTAATAGGGCAAATTATACTGAACCCCTTGAGGTTTGGACAAGTTACACTTAGATGGATAAGTTTCTTTATTATACACTAACACCCCCAAAATTTAAATTTAACTTTAAAAATACCTAAAATGCCCTTCGTTATATTATTTTTCACTTTATTTTTTTTAACTTTAATCAAACACTTTATAAACTTTAATAAAATAAAAAAATTAAATAAAAGATATAATTCATTAAATAAATAAATAGTTTAAATAAATCAATATTTTTTTAATTAAATAAATAAATATTTTGAATAAATAAATAATTTTAAAATAAATAAATAAATGAAGAGTTTTTAAAAAATAAAATAAATAAATAGTTTTAAAAAAATAAATAAATAATTAGTTTAAAATAAATAAATAAATAAATTTAAAATATTAATAAATAAGTGAAAAACTTAAAAACATTAAATTTTTTAAGGATATTCATTAATATGGACAAGAAAAACTCTAAATATCTAAACTTTTACCGTAAAGATGATGGTGAGAGAAGCTTCAAGGTTCCCAACACTCCTTAGATATTTAGAGCTTATATTGTCCTTATTAAAGATATTCTTAAAAAAAATTAATTTTTTTAATTTTTTTCACTCATTTTTTAAACTATTTATTTATTAAAAACTATTTATTTATATGATTTTTTAAAACTTTTTTATTTAATGTTTTAAATTATTTATTTACTTAATGTTTTAAAAAATATTTATATATTAAAATATTTTAAACTATTTATTTTTTTAATTTTTAAAACTATTTATTTTTTTAATAAATCATATCTTTTATTTAATTTTTTTATTTTATTAAAGTTTATAAAGTGTTTGATTAAAAGGTAAAAAAAATAAAGTGTAAAATAATATAACTAGGGGCATTTTAGGTATTTTTAAAGTCAATTTTAAATTTTGGGGGTGTTAGTGTATAATAAAGAAACTTATCTATCTAAGTGTAACTTGTCCAAACCTCAAGGGGTTCAGTGTAATTTGCCCTATCTAATAAATAAACCAATCATTTATTGTATACAAACTATTATTTTATTATAAACAAATAAAAAATATGACATAAATATTTTTTTTAAATTGTTATATCATTAGAAAAATGGCCTAATCACATAAAATCACTTTCTAGATCAATAATTTAGGGTGTTCGATGCCATCCCAATTTAACAAAACACCAAAATAAGACGACTCTGATTACAACATTGAAGAACGAAAAACACAGTAAAACTGTAAAAGCTAAGCCAAACAAAAGCCAAACGCTTTAAAAAAAAAGGCCAAACGAAACCCCAGAAAACAAATATCACTACAAAATATGTATCATCATCCACGATAAAATACTCGAATTCTTTTTAGCTTAATTCAATTTCACAATTTGTCTCTTTCAACATCATTCTACCTTCTTCTTCTTCTTCTATGCCCCAAACGCACCTTAAAACCACAAAATATTAGTCATTCTCCTATTGCAACCTCTCCACTCCGGTTCATCTTCCTCACTTAAAAAAAAAGTAAAGAATTTGAATTCAATTAAACGGATGTAGAGTACAAATACAATGATCAAACTTCACACACCTTTTACAATCCAATAAAAAAAGAGTGAAATTGTTTGGGACGAAAATTGGTACCTAAGACTCGCACTCTCGCCAGTATTTGGCAACTTCTGCCATACATGAGTCGTTGAAGCTTCTGGACTCGAACTAAAGCCAAGTTTCAACAATAGCGTGAGAGGGCTTGGTTCATGTCAAAAGTGTTGCGATTCTCCCAAAATTCGTAGTCGGTGTTGAGACCTAGAAGGTGTTCGAGTGGTGTGCAAAGTGTAGAGAATGTCTTTGTCGACGCTGACTCTCTTCTCTACACCTACAAAACTGATTGCCATGGATTCGCTTCCTCTCTCAATCCCAGTTTTGTAGGTGTAGAGAATAGAGTCAATGGTGGAAGAAAGAAGTTGAAGATTGGTTATGTACTAATCGTAGAAGAGATCTGAATCAGATATATTTCCAAGATCGAAAATTTGAAATTTCATCTCCAATAACAATTAGATTATTTCCATTTTTTTAAATATAAATAAAATATTTAACTTATTTCTTTTAGGGGTAATAAAAAAATAAAAATTATTAAGGGCATTGTAGTCATTTTACACTGATAAGCTGGTCAACGATTAAAATGGATAGAAATTAACTAACAACAGAGGAGGTTTGTGTAATTACAAGCAAAAGTTTCATCTAGTTGCAATTAGGCCTAAACTCAAGAGAAGTTAGTGCCATTAACCCTTATAATTTTTGTTCATTATGGGTACGTTTGGCACCTGGATGGGACTAGACTGGACGGGACGTGACGGGGCTGGACGGGACGGGACTGGACAGGACATGACTGCTATTCCGTATTGTATTTGGAATATCTGGGACAGAACTGTTAATTGTACTGTTATGCGTTTGGTATGACCAGGACAGGACAGGACAGGACAGGACAGGACGACCAGGACAGGACAGGACAAAAGGTTCAAATGACCAGAATGCCCATATTGTTGATTTTTATTTATTTATTATTTATATTTACATTCATTTATAAAAAAAAATTTAATAAAATTTTAGCCAAATAATACAAGATAATGTAGGAGATCTGGAAATTTATTTTGTTTAAGAGATCTGGAAATCTCCATTCACAGATAATTTTTAAAAATAAAAATAAAAATATAAGATTTGTTTAGGAGATCTGGGAATCTCCCTTCACAATATTTTAAAGAAAATATAAGGAGTTTTTTTTAAAAAAGAAATTAGTTTGGAGGAGATCTCCGGTTCTCGATCTTCAATATTGGCCATCAATTTTTTGTCTCTCAAATCATCATCACCAGTTAAAGAAAGGAAAAAATCACAAACAAAATCAACACAAAATCAACATTGACTCTCCAAATCTCTATTTTATTCTCCTTCAACCATGGTCAGTACCATTTTTTTCTTCTTAATCATCATCAACATCAACAGCTTCTACTTAACAAACCAACACAAAATCAACAGAAAATTCACAAACAAAAATTTAATTCTTTGCTCCTCGCCGGCGGGCGGCGGCGGCCGAGCAACGGTTGAGAGAATGACAGTGAGAGAAACTGCGTACTGGACTATTGTTTGAGAGAAAGATGAAAGAGAAAGACGAGCGTGAGAGGTGAGAGAAGGAAATGGCTTTTGGGTTTTATTTTATAGTTGATATTTTTGGAAGTTTTGGAAGTTTTGAGGGCAAAAATGTATTTTCCAGACTTGTCCCATGCATGGGACAAGTCTGGCCGAGGGCATGAGGTGGGACAATTTTTCATGGTTTTTGTCCCACCTTGTCCAGTCCCGTCCCAAGCTAATGGTGCTCCAAACATGGGACAACAAAAAGTTGTCTCACATTGTCCCGTCCCGTCCCGCGTACCAAACGCACCCTATGTACTCAATTTTCGTATCATAGAAATACATTATATTAAATTAAAACTTAAATAAAAATATTAAGGAATATAGTGAAATTCAAAGAGTATACTCATAGAAGTATTTTCGATATTTATAGCTCATTATCAATATCGGACTATTGGTACCCCTAAAATACAAACATCGACAGTAACACAATATGACAATAGCATATATCACAGTGGAGCCTCCATTCAAACCCCATCATCTAGAAAAAATAAATCACCCTAACCTCATGCAAATTAACAGAAGATCCACAAAAAAAAAAATCAATATTCTCTGTAAAACCTCAAAACAACATCAAATCCACCAAACCCATCCACAAAAACTTAGATTTGAACTGATGCATGTTGTTAAGTGTCAGTGGTGTGACAGTACAATAAACATTAGGGAAAGTATCATTTTCCCCTCCATAGTTTTCCATATTAGAAAGACTGCCTCATCTAGTTTCAATAATAGTCAATCAGCCTTCTAAAACCCTTAAAAGCATTTGGTAAGGGAACGGAACAGGACAGGGCGGGCGGAACGGGACAAGATAGTTGTTCCTTATTGTGTTTGGAATACCTGGAACAGAACTGTTAAATGTACTGTTATGTGTTTGGTATGGCTGGAACATGACGGGACAATTGGTACAAATGACTAGAATGCCCTTCGTATATATATATATATATATATATATATTCCATAACAATTCACTTTCAACTCAAACTCAAAGCATTCATGGAATAATATATGTATATATAATATTATAATTATTATATATATTTCCCCTACACTCTCTTTTTTTATCAAAAAAAAAAAGAGACGAGGTGCTTTGAAATAAATAATTATTCTGATGGAACCTTCTTTTCTACCAGAGATTGGTCATTGATACATGATCAAGGCCATTCATTACTTTCTATTCGTTATTATTAATATGTTATTGGTAAAATCTAAGGGACTGACAGGTCAGCATCATTATTGAAGAAAGCGATGATCAGATATGCCACGTCACCAAAGTCAGCCTGACAAGATCAATTTTAGTTGACCAATAATCGACTTTAAGTCCCGAAAAGACCTGGACAGGTTTATCCGATCGATCGGGTAAAAATAACCTAACCAAATTCATCAGATCGAACGGGTAGAGATAACACGATCAAGTTCAGCTAGCCACAGGTAAAGTAACTTGGTCGGGTTAGACAGCTAATCGGATAAAGGATACACTAGTTGGGGTTGAGTAACCGATCAGGATAATGGGACCCGGTCGGGTTAGATAACCGGTCGGCCAACGATACATGGAGGATGTTAAGTCCAAGAAAACCACGATTCAAATACGCAGAGAAAGAGTTTTACCCAAACAAGGAACCATGAAGTAAACTGTAATAAGGAAACAAACTTTCTTAAAGATATTAGAGCCCAAGTTCAACAGAAAATCTAATCCATTAAATGCGTAGAGTATATAAAACAAGAAAGAAGATAAAAATGACTCCGGCAAGTTAGAGTCCTACTAAATCTCGTCAACTTTCCTTACTTGTACCTTAAGAATTAGGGTTCTATACATGTATAAATATACCCTCAAATACCATTATGTTCATGATGTGAAAAACGCATATAGTAGCAAGAGTGCAAGAGAGATAGAGTTCTGTAATCCATTTTTAGATAGTGAAATCTTTCCATCGCTGTCTCCCGCAACCGTAGTTTTTTCCTTTTAGGATTTTTCACGTAAAACTTTGTGTTTTGCATGATTAAGTTCAACCTTTTTACATTACGATTAAATTGTTAATCGCATTAACGTTATTGGATGCGTGTCTATTTCTGGAATCCAAAAATCACCGTCAACATATATGTATATATATATAATATTGGACATGTTAGTAATTTTTTAAAAATTTAAATGGTAAATCGTCTTTTTGACACTTGTCCCATGGCATGGGACAACTTGTCCTAGGATCTTGGGTGGGACAAAATTAGGTGTTTTTTTTATCACACCTTGTCTCGTCCAGTCCCATGTTAAAGACGCGCCAAATGTGGGACAAGAGGAAATTATCCCACGTTGTCCCGCATACCAAACACACCCTTAATATTGGTCATATTCCCCTTTCCGTCATGTTTTCCGTTAAAAAAGTGCTTTGACCGTCAAACACCAAAGGCAATAGTTTAAAAATAAAAAAATTTGTTAAATTTAAAAGGGTGGGTAAATTGGTGAAAACAACTTAAATTTATTTAACAAATATTAAAATTAACAAATTCAAATTTAAAGTTTTTGAAACAAAAATCAAATTTTAATTAAAAAATAATAACGGCACGTCCTGCTAGAGTTGTACATTTTCACCCGGATCCCCAAATCCCCACGTCCCCATCGCTATTTGAGGAATTTTTATAGAGAAAATGGGGAAATGGGTGGGGATGGGGATGATTTTCATCCCCAAATTGAAATGGAGATGAGGATGGGGAGACTCCTCATATCCCTAATTTCCTCATTTTCTCTACATATATATTGAAATGGGGATGGGGATGGGGAAACTCCCTCCATCCCTATTTCCCCCATTTTTTCCAAAACATATATAAATTTATAAATATAATATATATATATATATATATAATTTTTTTTATTTCTCGAAACCCTAACTAAGTAACTATATAAACTCATTTATTTTGTAATGGATTTTCTTTTGTATTTGTAATGCTTGTATTTGTAATGGAATATTTTATAAATATATATATATATATATATATATATATATAATTTGTAATTTTTAGTCAAACAGGAAAATTGAGAAACGGTGAAACGGAGAAAAACAGAGAAAAAGGAAAAAATGGGAAACTGGGGTTAGGGATGGAGATACCTCCCCCCAAAATTCCTCTTCCTCATCCTCATTTTCTCCATGGGGAAATGGGTGGGGATGGGGAAGGGTCTGGGAAGTGGGGATGGCGATAGGGGGACTTATATCCATCCTCATTTCCTCAATGTACAACACTAGTCCTGCAAGCGTTTTTCATTTGCTGTTTTTCAAGAATAAAAATGAAAATGAAAACAATGTTTTTAGTTTTAGTTTCGAAATCCGAAAACGAGTATGGTAGCATCTGCGGAAAACGGCATTTTGAAAATAAAAACACTAAAAACGCGTCTAGTAGGTTAATCGAAAAATCTCAAAATTTGACAATAATTCATCCCAAATAATTATCAACTAAGTCATAATTTTTTGTTAAATAGAAATTTAAAAATGTAAAATATTAAACATTATTTTCTTAATAAATATAAATTAAATAAAAAATAATTAAAATATTTTAAAAAGAAAAAAAATGAAAGAGCATAGATCTGCTCTTGGAGGAGCAGATTAGCTACTCCAACATCGGAAAAGGAGAGATCTTCTTCAAGCGACGCCGATCTGGTCACTAATTATATTGAAGACAAACACTAAGTACATTGAAGAAGACAATTAATCCTAATTAAATTTAAAGACACATGAAGAAATCTAAATTCCAAATACTAATTGAAATCAAATATGTGACCTCACATGGCCTCACCAAATTCATTCAAAAAATAAAAAATAAAGAAGACCCATATCAGATCTTATTAAAGAAACCCAAATCTTATCCAGTTAATAGAATCAGAAAAAAAAATGGGAGCTTGTCACAGTGTCTTACCCAACAAACTAAGATCAGATTTCGTATGGAAGAAGAAGATAATAGAAGAAGTCGTATGGAAGAAGACGAAGGAAGAATGGAAGAAGAACAAAAAAAAAATTATGTCTATGTGTTATTAAAAAAAAAATTATGTCGGTGTGTTTAAAAAAATGAAAAAAAAAATAGAAAACATGTTAAACATGTTTCCCATGTTTTTCAATTTTAATACTGTTTTGTTTACCATTTTGTTTTTGTTTTTTAAAAATAAAATGAAAAACGGTTACCGAATGCGTTTTCAAAATTGTTTTTGAGAAAACAAAAACAAAAACACTTTAAAAATAGTCTAACAGACAACCCCTAATTCCTCCTATCTCTCTCTCCGCATCACCTTCAACAACCCAATCACCAAAGCCTAGCCACCAAAAACAAAATATCAGCATCATCATCTCCAACACCCAAACAGCAAACCCTAGCCACCACCACTCTCTGAAGGTAAAAAGGGTTTTGATTACAAAAAATGCAGCGGAATATATATAGGGTTTCAAAACTTTTTCCCTTAGAAAACATATTTAAGAGAAAGGATTTTTGTATATATACATGTATTAAAAAAAGTTTGAAGTATACCTGATTGTTTTCTTGATACTTTTGTTCCGATTTCACCACCAAGCCTTCTGAGCTATGACCCGCGGTCTGATAACTTGTATGGAGGCACGTCACGGATACAGACAGGACTAGATGAAGGTTATAGAAATCAAGAAGACAACTCCTTGCCTTCTCCTTGTGTTCGGCCGGCTCTTGCACAATTAATTTATTTTCTTTGCTTTGCCGCACCTTTCTCTCTCTGTTTTTAGGTTTTTGGTTGCCTTATGTTTCCTGATATGTATCTATTTAAATATCAGGATCCTAGGTTTTAGTTGTCCAAGTCAAAATAGAATTCTAAATCCTATTTTAATTTGGTCAATACTAGGACTTGAACATGTGACCTCTAAGATTTAAAATAATCTTAATTATCTTTAATCATTTTGTATTAGTCATGGTTCGAACCTGTAAACTCCTATTAATAATTTAATAATTATTAATTATTAATTATTAATTATTAATATATCCAATTATTAATATACTAATCAAATAATCATATTATTTAATTTAGTTGCCTGGTTTATTCGTGTCATTTTCGTAACATGACCAATTGGACTATCCAATTAATTAACCGTGACCCTTGTTACCAATAAACCATAAAGGGGCTAGCAAGGGGACCTAATAGATCCACAATTTTGAGCTCCAATAATACTTAGAAATATTAATCAAACTCTTTAATTAATATTTCATGATTATTAACCTTGGAGTTACTCCACTAAAAACTCAGGGCTGCACTCTCGAAACTGCAGATGTATTACACAGACTGAAATCTCAGTGCCCATCGATATAGCTATTACATATGGCATGATCATCCACGAGTAGTTCATAATTAGAGCTAAGTCATAAAGTTCGTTATACCTCTCGAATTATATCTTTTCCTTTAAGTACCATTGATTATTTAATGAACAATTATATCATATCCTCCATTACGGAAGAAGGAGAACGCTCTTAATTGTTCAAGCCCCAAATCAACCCTTAAGAGAACTATTCCTCTACTTCTCACAAGAATGAGCAGATTCATTTATTGTGTGTCAACCTTCCAGCCACAAGCTAAACCGTGACTCCAAGATACATAGTTATTGATCTGGAATGTTACTCTGATCTCACTCATGGTATGTCAAAAGCCACAATCCAACCTGAATGAGTCAATAAGACACTCATGATTAAGATCACCCATATACAATCATCATTTATCGATATATATATATATATATATATATATATATGAATCTCTTCATTTAACGGATCTTGGTGAGAGATTCATATATATTGTGGCCATGTCCTATATGATTTCATCATATAAGGTGCCTCCATTCCCACGTCACTACATGAGCAGTCTAGGATAAAACCACTGTACATTACGGAATGGACCGCAACTGTAGATTAACCACAAACAAATTACCCCGCTTTATTTGCTCTATACGTACTTTTAAGATTGCACGTCTCAAATTGAATTCATCTGTATATAACAATCATATATTCAGTTTGAGATTACATTCAACAATTTTGGATGTTTTGCACATATGATATAAAGTTTGAGATTACATCCATCAATCTTAGATGTTTTGCACATATGATATAAACGTTCTGGTGTTAATAAATCAATATTTACAGAATATAAATATTCCTTTATTATGTTTTTATAACATTTACATATTACAAGCTTTAGGGCATAAATCTCAACACTTCAAACAAGAAACCGAACCGATTTCCACATGGCCGCCACATCGTATGTCGACTGATCTGTGAGCTCGATCTCTCTCTGTCTGTCGCATCATACGTCTCTTCACTTTCTTCCCTCTTCTCTCTCTTCATTTCCGTCTCTCTTCACATCAAATCAAAACCTTTTCTTTGTCGAATCTAGTTCTTATTGGATTATGGTGAATGGATAAAAGAAAATCAAAACTGGTTTTGAAAAAAAAGGATTTCAGTTTTAAATTCTGGAAAAAGTTTTGATTTTCGGTTTGGATTCTTCTAGTGAATGGAGAAATTTTGATTTGATTTTCTGGGTTGTTTTTGGGTTTTATTTTTTATTTAATGAATTTTTTTTTCTTAAATGTTCATTTTCTGATCATATTAAAGGATAAAACGGTCATTTAAAGTGAGGATTGACGATCAAGGTGCTTTTTCAACGGAAAACCTGACAGAAAGGGGAATACGACCAATATTTATGGGCTGTTTGGTATGAGGTAATCAAAGTTTTCTGATTACTGGAAAAGTTAAACACATTAATATGGTTCTTAAGAAGCTGGTTGTGCATGGAAATATTGTGTCAGGTTCCTAGGAATAATAGATAATTACATTTGGTTGCATATGGGAATCTCAGTGTCATTAAACATAAAAAATGCCAAAACTAATTTAAAATGTGATTAAAAAAATTATAAATAAGATAAATTTAAAAATGTTTCAAAAAAAAGATAAAATTGAAAAACTAAAAGATAATTTTTTTTCTTTTATTAATTTTGTTGGAGGGATGATGGATCTCCACGAAAGAGAACAACTTTGAAATAAAAAATATATATCAGGCCGCGTCCTGTAAGCGTTTTTCATTTGTTTTTTTTTTCAAAAATAAAAATGAAAACAAAAACAGTATTTTTAGTTTCAGTTTCAAAATCTGAAAACACGTCTGGTAGCATTTCTGAAACCTGTACTCTGAAAATAAAAACAGTAAAAATACGTCTGATAGATCAAGAGATTTTTTTTTATTAAAAAATAATGTAAATTTGTATTTTTTTTTAATATTACAACCAGAACTTGTTCGTAAATAATGGCCAATATAAGTTTCCTATTGTAATTTGTACATTCATCACATATAATTTATCAATAGTTTGCTTAATAAGGGGGGGCTTCAATAACTTAAGGGCCTGTTCAGTACCGTTTTCGTTTTTTATTTTTTAATTGGTCTAAACAATCATATCCGTTTTTGGTTTTTGGGGAAATTATATTAGTAAAGATGGGTGCATATATACTGCTACCTCAGTTGACTTTTTATCCATAATATTGCCAATTTTTGAGGAAGCAAAAATGAAGAAGGGGTGATCCTGGGAAATTCACGTATTAGAGGAGAAATATGTTTATTAATGACTCTCCTGATATCAACATCTATTTATATTAAATTTTACATTTTTTATACAAATTATTTTTATTAAATATTTTGTTTTGATTTAAAAAAATACTACAGATTCAACACTATAAAGTATAAACTCATAATACGAAACAAATATTAATTTTTATTAAATATAAATTACAGTTAAAATCTTTAAAATAAAATTAAAAATAAAATATCAAGAGGAGTGATCTGCTCCTCCAAATCTGAGGAAATATGCTTCCTGAAGAAGAAGAAGAGGACGATAGAGAAGAGGAAGAGAAGAAGAAGGAGGAAAAGAGAAGAAAGAAGAGTCCTAGATGAAGAAAAATAAAATAAAATTTACTTGTGATGTTAAAAAAAAGTGAAAAAAAATGAAAAACATGGAAAACATGTTTAACGTGTTTTTCATGTTTTTCAATTTCAACACTGGTTTTGTCTTTCGTTTTCGTTTTTATTTTTTAAAAATAAAATGAAAAACGGTTAACGAACACGAATTCGAAAGTGTTTTTGGAAAACAAAAATGAAAACGGCTGAAATGACAGACCCTTAAATACTAGATCTGGGTTTCTCTAGAAACCCAGATTCGTTCAAACTCTTTTTATGGAGATGATCCATCTCCATCTACAACTACTCCATCTTATTGAGACAAAGATGGTGCTTGATCTTCGGCTGGCCTATTACTCCATCTCCATATCGTCGTCGTCATCTTCCTTGACTAAAACCACTGACGTTGCCAAAAACGATAACACAACAAAACTCTAGCTCTGACACCGGAGCCGTATCGTCTCCGGAAGAAGAAGAGGTTCTGCGGAAGCTGAAAAGCATCGACATAGCCTAGCAAGAAGAATGAGCAATCAATCTACGAAAGTTGATGCGAACAAGAGATGATAAAGGTGCAGATGATAATGAATGCTTCCATTGTTGAAGATGTGGTGTTTTGCTCTATTCTCCCAGGTTGAATTTCTGAGGGTTTTTTGTTTTTGTTTTTATTGTAGGGATTTTTTGATAGCCTGACAAGTCAGCATGATCACCTAAAAGTACGGTGATTAGATGTGCCATGTCACTAAAGTCAGCCCGAAAAGATCAACCCAAGAAAACAATAGATGATCTTAAGGTTTGATCAAGTTTACCCAAGATGGTCAGGGATATTAACCGATCGGGTACAAATAACCTGGTCGGGAAAACTAACCAATCGGGTAGAGACAACTTAGTCGGGTAAATACAATTTGGTCGAGGTGGAAGAGATCTGGTCGGGGTAAAGTTAGATGACGCATGAGACTCATTAAAGGTAATCACGACTCAAATACGCAGAGAAAGAGTCACACTTAAACAAGGCACCTTGCAGACACTCTGATAAGGAAATAAACTTCCTTATAGATATCAGAGTCCAAAACAAGCAACAAGTTTAATTCATTTAATTCGTGGGAGACACGAAACAGGAAAAAAGATAAAGACGACTTCAACAAGTAATCAGTCTTAATTAAACACCACCACATTTCCTTACTTGTACAACAAAGATTAGGGTTCTATGCACATATAAATAGACTCATAATCTCATTGTAAAATATAGATAGAGATATACACAGACATACATAGAAAAAAGAGAGAGAAAAGAGAGTCTGAGTGTGTAATCATATTATTCATAGTGAATTTTCTTTCTCGTCGTCACCGGCAACCGTGGATGTTTCCTCGATTTGGGTACCACGTAAAACCTGTGCTTTTATTATCTCTTTTTCTTTCCTTATTCATAACATTATTGTTAACTCACCATAATTTGTGTGACGCGTGATCGACTTTACGTAATCCAAAAATCACCGTCAACAGTTTTTGTTTTTGAAATTGGTGTGGTTCTGATTGAAGGAGAAGTTTGGATTAATAGCATTTGATTTGGATTATCATAATTGATTTGAGTTTGTGGAATTTGATTGAAGAAAGTTGGATTGTGTTTGAGTGTGAGAAAATGGAGAAAATCGAGTGAGAAAATGTAAGGAAAAAAAATAAGTGTGGGTCCCATAAAAGGAATCAGATGGAGGGTAATGTGATTCACTTCCTGGGAATCAAAAAACGCAAACCTAGTAATAAATATGAGAATGTTATCATATTATCATTCCCATACAAACATTATCCCATATCAAAAGTCCCCTTAGGGTTTTAAGAGGCTGGCTGACTGGCCATTATTGAAACTAATGGGACAGCCTTTCTAATATGGCAAAACACAGGGAATACAATGATCACTAATGCTAGACAACCCAAAAATTTAACTCAAATTTCAACTCAAATGATATGATAAGTGGTTTTTTCATCAACTATATCATCTTATATTGTGTGTAGTGATGACAACTCACTTGCTACATCATTTGGGTTGAAATTTAGTTAATTGTTTGGGTTGTATAGCATTATTCTAAAATGATACTTTCACTAGACTTTAAACAATAAATAAACATCTCTAGGTCCATTGTAATTTGTAATTTCCTCTAGAGGGGAAATTACACCGGACCCCTTGAGATTTGGTCTTCATAAATCTAGTTGGAGAAGTTTGGGTATTCTACACAAACACCCCAAAGACTTCACTGTCACTGCTATCATCTAACAGTGAAAAGTTATTTTAGTCTTTCCATTTTTATTTAAAATATTTTAAAAAAATTCATTAATTTTAAGGTAAATTGCAATAACATGCCCCCACATTTGCCAATACCACTATATCGAACTTTTTCCTTAATTACAAAAAATACCTTTGATTGGTGGTCAAACCGTTAGCTTTAACAGTGGGTTTAACTCTGAGATGAAAATGTCCAAATTACCCTTCCTTACTATCTTATAAATTATTTTAATAAATAAAAAAATAACAATACATATTTAAAAGATAAAATTAAAAAGTAGTAATAGAAAATTAAAAGAACAGATTAACAAATAGAAATTAAAAAATAATAAACTTTTATTTTCAAGAAAAAAAAAACCAGATCCATCTGCAACACCCCACCATATGATCCTCACCAGCAGCACAAATCCTCACCGAATGTCCACATTAACCCATACCCATAACCAACACCCTTACCATCTCCAAATCCAACTCCATCACCAACAACCGCCACACCACAACCGTCATGACCTCCCGCTGCCGTTACTCCCTTCCACTATCGCCGCGTGTTGTTCACCAAAGCTCCACCGCCGCTGCAATCTCTCAAAAATTAAGAAGGTGTGTTGCAATTTCAATGGAAGAGATCGCACCAATGAGATTTGGAATGATCTCCACCTATTTCAAAATTAAAAAAAAAATTCAATTGGTGTGAGATCTGGTATCGCACCAGATCTACCATTTGACTTTGTTTTTTATTTTTATTTTTCAATTATTTGTTCTTTATAAATATAGAGTCATTTTCTGTTCGGTGCGTACTGATACAACTTACATCAGTGCGTTAGATGTGGACCACTGATTATGGAAAAGTTTTGACAAGTGCATTCACTTTGAGTCAAAGTAAGTAAATCTAATGGTCCACATCCAACGCATTGATGAATTTATATCAGTGCGCACTGACTTGAAAATTTCTATATATATATATATTTTTTAAATTGTTTATATTCATTATTTGAAAAGTCATTTTATATTGTTGATAATGTTTTTCAGTTTGTTTTAATTTTTAAAATGAAATATTGTTGTTTGTTTTACTTTCTGTAAAAAGTCTTTTTTGCCCTTACATCGTTTAGCCCTCTGTTAAGTTTAACTCTGGTCAAAGTGATCAAGGGTATTTTTTTTGTAATTAAAGTAAAGGTTCGATCTCACAATAATATAGACAAATGTGGGGGTAAGTTATTGCAATTTACCCTTAATTTTATAACGATTAAAAAATTATTAATCAAACCCTAACATCTCATTATCTTACCAAACACAATCACATCAGAGACCTAACCTTCCACCACCATCTCTACCAACATTGCCGCTGCCACCGCTGCCTCCTCCACCTCCACCGGCCTTGCCTCCTTCACGTGATAGAGTAAGATAATTAGTGGGTTTTTTTTATGGATTTGATGTGTTGTTTGTTTGGTTTGGATGGATTTGAAGTGTTTGATATAAAATGGGTGTGAACTGTGAAGTAGGTGGAAGTGAAAAAGGATTTTGTGTTTGAAATCTTCCAATAAAAAGAATTTTTGTTTTTTTTTTTATAAAAAAGGGTAAATTGTAATAACATACCCTCACGTTTGCTCATATTACTACCGGATCGAACTTTTGCTTTAATTACGGAAAGATACATTTGACTGGTTTCGCCGTAGTTAAAATTGACATGGGTTTAACTTTGAAATTGAAATGTCTAAATTGCCCTTTTCTTAAATATCTTATCAATAATTTTAATAAATGATAAAAAATAAAAAATAACAATAAAAATTTAAGAAATAAAAACTGAAAAATAGAAAATAAGAAAATAAAAACAGAGATCTGGTGATTTCAGATCTCCAACACCCCACCATCACTGGTTGTAAAAATCTACAGCACCCAGCCACACTAATCATCACCAGATCACCAAGACACCAACACATTTCAGTCATTCACCCACACCATTATCTCAATAAATAAAAAAAAAAATAGATTAATGACAAGGAATTTGCAGTACCAACAACAAAATCTTAAATATGAGAATCAAAACATCTCATATCTTATCTGATCGAAATAAAGAAAAGATCATTTCAAGTTTCATCATCCCAAAAGCAAGTTAGATCTCTATCTCCATCTCCAACTCCACCTTAATCACTAAACATAGCCACCACACCACACCACAGTCATCGCGCCCTCCCACTGCCACTACGCCACAGCCGTCGCGCGCTATTCACCAAAACTATACACTACCGCCACAAATTGGAAGAGATGTGGTGTGATCCTCTCCATGGAGATCGCACCAATAGTCGCCGTGTTCTTAAACTTTCACCGTGACATCCATTAACTCGTCGTTGCGCCACAACATCTCCACCAAAATGGAGGATATGTGCAAATGAGAGCAGGGCGATCTCCAGATCGCACCAGATCTCCTATGGAGACTCCCCCTTCAACTTTTTCTTATTTTTTTTATATTTATTTATTTACACATTTCTTTTCATTTTTTATTTTGTAATTACATATATTTTATTTATTTGCCGTCAAAAGGCTCATTTGCCCTTGCACTATTAAGTCCACTGTCAAGTCTAACTGAAGTCAAAGCGGTCAAAAGTATATTTTCGTAATTAAAGCAAAAGTTCGATCTGGTAGTGGTATGAGCAAACGTTAGGGTATGTTATTGCAATCTACCCTAAAAAAAATCCATTGTAATGAAGCGGGGATGAAATGCCTCTATTGATGATATATATTGGATGCCACTCTCAAGTGACTTCCATTGTGTGATTTGCAGAGGCCACCCTCATTCCCTCAACAGTGATCCGTGAAAGTGGCCTCCGGTTGTCTACTATTTTTTTTTTTTTCGTTTTTTAATGTTTTTGATTATTTTATTTTGCAAGGGTAGTTTGGAAATTTCTCAAGCAAAAGTGGGCCAAGTTAACGAAAGCCTAAACATCGTTAAGTCTGAACTCTGAGGCCCCGTTTGGTACCCGATATTGGATTGGACTGAATTGGATATGATTAAATATAACATTGTCTATTGTTTAATGTATAACATAAGATTTGATTAAAATAGTCCAATCTTATGTTTGGAATGATTTGGGAATGGATTAGAAATAATATGATGAATAATTTATATTTTCATTATTATTTTTTACTTTCTTCAATAAATTATTTTTATATGATTTTATTCTTTAACTAAAATTAAACAAATATTATTTTAATAACATTTTAATTTTCTATCTAATTATTACATTCTAACAATTTTCAACTAATTGAACTTATGTGGAAAATATTATATTATGAAGAAAATGAATTACAATTATATTCAAGTACTATTTTTTTTAACTCAGACAACAATGATTTAGGACTCAATTTTCTTAAAAAAAAACACAAATGCAAACTTGTTTTGAGTAAAGTATTTAAATAATACTAGTTTTAAGTGTATGAAACTAGTGTATTTGTAAAACCATATTAATTTCAAGTGTATGATACTAGTGCATATGTAAAATCATACTAGTTGTACTTGTGACTAGTGCATTTATAAAACAATACTAGTTTCACGTGTATAAAACTAGTGCATTTGTAAAACAATACTATGTTCCAAAATAATAATATGTTTTGTTGCTATTATTTAAGTTTTTTGTTTTTTTTCCTTTTTGCTATCATTATTTTAAAAGTAATGTTAGGCCTCCCAAATGGTGTTGGCACATGAAGTGTCAACATCATATAACTTACCACATAATCTCATGATTTACAAGATGTTGACATCTCACGTGCCTACACCATTTGAAAAGAATTTTGGGAAAAATTTAGGAAGTCTAGCATTACTCTTATTTTAATATGTCTATGTTATTGTATTTTTCATTTGGAAGTTTTAATGTAACTATGTTTCGTCTTTATTTTATTACTAACTTATAATTATTAATATGCCAATAATATAAAGTACGGTAAGAATAAGTAAATTTAATTATTAATAAACTAGTGCATTTATAAAACAATATTTCATGTATATGAAACTATTGCACTTTTCAAAACCCTAAAAAATTATTAAATAAAATATTATTAATAAATATTCAATATTAGTCTTATTTTAAAGATCTAACTGAGACCTTTCTAATAATATAATTTTTTATGATAATAAAATTTATAAATTAAAACTTATTATATATAAATTGAATTTATATAGAAGTGGGGCTCGGGTGGGATCGGTGATGTAAAAGAGAGATGAATTAAATAAGTGAGGTCCATGTGTAAAAATAGTCTTAGGATAACTAAACACAAAAGGAGTGGTGAGTTTATTTTGTCCCATAATTATAGGACTAATTTGCTTTAGGGATTATTAATCCCAGTAAAATATCACCAAACACAGGATAAAGACTAAAAGAGTCCAATCTCAAACCATTCCTGTGTGCTAATTAGGGCCCGAAGGGTGTTTGTGTAGAATACACAGATTTCTCCATCTAGGGTGCGTTTGGCACCTAGATGGGACATGACTAGACGGGACGAGACTGGACATGACATTTGTTTCGTATTATGTTTGGAATACCTGGGACATAACTGTTAATTGTACTGTTATGCATTTGGTATGACCAGGACAGGACAGGGCAAGAGGTTTAAATAACCAGAATGCCCTTATTGTTGATTTTTATTTATTTATTATTTATATTTATATTCATTTATTAAAAAAATTAAAATAAAATTTTAGCCAAATAATACAAGATAATTTAGGAGATCATGAAATTTATTTTTTTTAAGAGATCTGGAAATCTTCATTCACAGATAATTTTTAAAAATAAAAATAAAAAAAGGGGGTACGCCGCGTTGCTGATGTTAATGATGTTGTCATAGATGCTGGACCTTATTCCCACCCATGCCCTAATCGACTGTTTTCCCGAATTTCTAAGACATGAGACTGCCTCTTGGCTTATGTCGAGATATTGATTCCTCCACACAACAATTTGCTTCTCGTATCGACGAATTAGAAGAGATGTCAACCGGCAACCGTATCTGGAAACAACGATTAGTGGATATTGGTACTGTCACTGCACAACAAGCAAAGGATTGGGGATTCAGTGGTGTAATGTTAAGAGGTCGTGCCTTCTCTTTCGGTGCTAGGCGAGGAACCCTACCATCTATTCTATCTGCATCTCAATTCATTCAATCCTCTGCTTGGCAACCTCCATACAACTCCCATTTTCTCCACAGAAACTATCAACACTGACTAGTGTAGGGTCAGTCTGTGTCGGGTCTTTAAGATAGCGCAGAAGGTATAAGATTTGTTTTGGAGATCTGGGAATCTCCCTTCACAATATTTTAAAGAAAATATAAGGAGATATTTTTAAAAAGAAATTATTTTGGAGGAGATCTCCGGTTCTCGATCTTCAATATTGGCCATCAATTTTTTGTCTCTCAAATCATCATCTCCAGTTAAAGAAAGGAAAAAATCACAAATAAAATCAACATTGACTCTCCAAATCTCCATTTTATTCTCCTTCAACCATTGTCAGTACCATTTTTTTTCTTCTTAATCATCATCAACATCAACAGCTTCTACTTAACAAACCAACACAAAGTCAACAGAAAATTCACAAACAAAAATTTAATTCTTTGCTCCTCGCCGGCGTGCTGCGGCGGCCGAGTAACGGTTGAGAGAATGAGAGGGAGAGAAACTGTGTACTGAACTATTGTTTGAGAGAAAGATGAAAGAGAGAGAGACAAGCATGATAGATGAGAGGTGAGAGGTGAGAGAATGAAATGGCTTTTGGGTTTTATTTTATAGTGATATTTTTGTAATTTTTGGAATTTTTGAGGGTAAAAATGTATTTTCCAGACTTATCCCATGTATGAGACAAGTCTGGCCGAGGGTCTGAGGTGAGACAATTTTTTAAGGTTTTTATTCCACTTTATCCCTTCCCGTCCCGTCCCAAACTAATGGCGCGCCAAATGTGGGACAATAAAAAATTGTCTCGTCCTATTCTATTCCATCCCGTCCCACTTACCAAATACACTTTTTATAGATCATAGATGTACCGTGTACGAAGTCCAAATCTCAAGGGGTCCGGTGTATTTTCCCCTTTCCTCTGTATAAAACACTAACAAAGAGTGTCAAATTCTTCAACTCACTCAAAAAACCGCCAAGCAATCCCCCAAACAATACCGTCGCCGCCGCCTGCGTTCCACAGTCGCCGCCCTCCGCGCATAATTTACCGGCGGGAGCGCCGCCTTATAGGTAGGGCATTGTAGTTTCCGGCTTTAATTTTTGATAGAAAATAATTTTCAAAAAACAATGGAAGAAGAATTGCTGGGAAGCAATAGTGGAGGAATTTGTGTGTCAAAATTCGATAACTCAGTTGAGAATCATTTTGAAGCAATTGACACGATTTCCAAGCTCTGTGATGAGCCAGAGAGTGACGTCCTCGACGAAGTCGATATTCAACGTCTATCTTCCTCAATTACATTCTTAAGGTGATTAATCATACTTGTATATTATCTAATTTTATGATAGTTTATAGTTATATCAATAAATTAGTGAGAATGTCATGTGCGTTCAGGGAATGGAGATATTTCAATTACGGTTCAAGAATTATCAGGTTTGCTAATGAGACTGAGAGTGGTCCCGAAAAAGATGTTTCAAGTGAGATAAATTTGCCTCAATTTTCATCTGCAGCGGTGCCTAAGGTATATCAGTAGCCTCATTTTGTTCGCATATAACTCTTTTATTTTCTTTTAAATTGCTTCTGATATTAAATTGTTCTTAATTGATATTGTTTGCATATGTTTGTATCAGGAGAGATTATGCCGCAGCCCAACTGGTCTAGAATCTAGGTATGGTTTGATAACTTGATTTAAATTTGACCTATGTAGATTTTTGCTTGTGCTCGAGGTGTGGTTTTCGCAGTTTTAATGGGAAGAGCTCCCTTCTGTATTTTACTTGTCTTATGATACGTGATTAATATTTATTTTGAAGTGATTATTATCACATCACGTCATTGAAGTAAAACAATAGTTGTCCTTGCGTTTTCTTTCTTGACTATTTTTATATAGCACAACTTTAAATTTTCTGCTGCATTGTGATATTACGTTCTAGAGCCCCGTTGGATGAAGCTATTTTCGCACAATCATTTTCAACTGTTTCCTGTTATATCTTGATGCAGCAAAGACTTTGTGATGTATGTTGGAGGGTCTGTTTGGGCATTGGATTGGTGTCCTAGAATTCATGAAAAGCTGGACCATCATACCAAGTGCGAGGTACTTGTTTTCTTATCACCTGGAAGAATAGGTTTTGGGATGTTTTAATTTTGGATTGTATATTATCAACCCAAGCCTTGTCAATTGATATAGATGTGAATTCTACATGAATGTCTTTTAACAAATGCTTCAATGCATAAGGTTTTTGACCTTTTGGAATTTATAATCCTCTTTATTGGTCCTTATGTTAGATTTTTTTCATAAGAATTAATGAAGAAAAAAGCTGATTGTATTGAAGTGAACAAGCTGTACACAAAAGAAGGACCAAGACAAAAGGTAGGACTTGCTTCACAAATATACAGTGATGTACATACAAAGACTCCCCCAGAGTTATCCTAATCTATCTTTTTTTTTTTTTGATAGACTAGAAATCCCCTAAACCCACTTAGCGAACAGAGTTTGAAACCGGTGCCCCCACCCTGCCGAACCCTAAATCTTTGGGAAATAGTAAACTATGGCCTTTGGTCATGTAGGTACCAATGAGTGCATTTGAACCCCAGAACTTGTGAGAGCAAACCGCATGCCTGCAAAGACCTATATATAAAGAGGCCGTCTCTTACGTATGTATATACATCTTATGGGTAGAAAGCTCAATAGTTTGCTTTTAGGAATTTGCTTGTGATAATGTGGGTCACATCCATCGAATTTTGTATATGGATCGATAGTGGGATTTCCTCTTAGTCTTTCCCTTGTACTGTTTTGGGGAAAATTTGCATAAAACTTTTCATTTTCCCATGAGAAAGAAAAGGTCAGTTTTATTCTTTATTAATGGTGTGAATTGCTGTCAAACGACTTTACATTTATATGAATGAAACATGGAATTGTATGGCAATATATTGCAATTTCTATTCGTTGTTTGTGACAGCTCCCTTTCTGTTTCTTTCATTTTTCTCTTTTCTAATTTCGGCATTCTTTTCCCCAGTTTATTGCTGTTGCTGCTCATCCTCCAGAATCATATTATCACAGGTTAGGTGCTCCACTTACTGGTAGAGGTGTGGTTCAGATATGGTGTGTGCTGAATGTGGGGGTAAATGAAGAAGTGGCACCTCCTCCAAATAAAATTTCAAAACAAGGACCACAAAGCAATGAAAACACAGAGGACAAACCAAAGAAACCAAGAGGAAGACCCAGAAAGACACCAATAGATCAGTCTCTTGATAGTGAAGCCACAAAGGGAAAGCCTACTCAATTGAAGAGGCCCAGAGGAAGACCTAGAAAGAAACCGATAGGTGAATCTACTGATTATTCAGATGGCAATGACCAGTCTGTTCATGCTCTTGCTGTTCAATATCCAGAAGACGCAGCTGAGTTGCTAGCTATAGAAGGAGTTTCTGGGAGTATCCAGGAGGATACTGTACAGAAGAACCGTGGTAAAAAGCAAAAGGTTTCTAAAAAAAAGGCATTGCCAGCAAATTCAGCTGTTGAAATTCACATGAGAAGTAGAAAACCGAGAAGTAAGAAAAGTGCATGGAAATCTGGTGAGGATAAATGTCTATCAAGAATGACTCAAAATGAAGATCAAAGATCTTCTATTTCAAATCATCAAATACACAATAGCTCTGGAAAGGATTCTGCAGAATGTAACAACATTTCAGGAGAAGCTATATTGGACCCAACCTCGGCTTCATGTTCTGTTTCGAAGGACATTACCCTTCCCAGGGTTGTACTATGCCTAGCTCACAATGGAAAAGTTGCATGGGACGTAAAATGGCGTCCATATAATGCAAAAGACTCCAAATCCAAGCAACGAATGGGTTATCTTGCTGTCTTGCTGGGAAATGGATCCTTGGAAGTGTAAGAAATCTGCTTCAGTTATTTAGACTCCTATATTCATTTCCATTTTCTGTCTTTATTTCTTTTTTATTAGTTTTCTGGGTTAATTAGCAATTTCTTCTTTCACTTATTTATGGGTAAAGATTTGAATCTATCACATATGTATGTGGTCTATGATCTGGATGCCAGGTGTGGGATAAAGAATGAACATTTCAATATTGGTCAAGGTTTTAA
This sequence comes from Dipteronia sinensis, assembly GCA_033220585.1. NCBI lineage: Eukaryota > Viridiplantae > Streptophyta > Magnoliopsida > Sapindales > Sapindaceae > Dipteronia > Dipteronia sinensis. The sequence goes on along the minus strand of CM065637.1, from coordinate 68,279,583 downwards.
TGTTAATATAGGCAACACTTATTAGCCAGTCATTGTCAAAATGATTTAGAGTTGTGGGTAAAAAGTTGTAGAACATAAATCAAAGGATTAATGTCCTAGAGAAAATTAAAATTGACAGTTTCACTGTTGCAATAAGTACATAGATAGCATGCATGTGGAGTATGGGATGCTAGACCTGGATGTTGAAAAATCAGCGTGTATTGGTGTATAATAAATTAGCCACTGTTATTCTTTATTTAAGTTACTCTTGTTTCATTGTTATGCATTTATGAGCTTGTCCTTTTATATTACCTTTCATCATTTGCTTAAGATTTGGATGTTTCTGCCTCTCTAAGATGTACCAGAGGTAATCAGTTGGCTCATTATCACATTTATCAAATGCAGGTGGGAGGTTCCTCTTCCTCGTACTATGAAAATCATTTTTATGTCTTCACTTAAGGAGGGCACTGATCCTCGCTTTGTAAAATTGGAACCAGTATTCAGATGCTCAAAGTTGAATTGTGGTGGCATACAGAGGTAATTTGCATGTATATTTCTATCACAGATAAAAAAATTCAAATTTAACAGGAATAAAAGCAAAAAAGTTTCTAAAAACCAGATTTTACAATTTAGATTTATGCTGTTAAACAGAGATTTGACATCTTTCATCCATTGATTCCCCCAGCCGACTACAAATTCTATTAAGAATTTCTTAAACATAATTGAGGCATTTCCGAAGATTAATAAAATAGAAATATATATTTTGATGGAATATGTCAGCATGCTGAGACACAAATTATGTGTCCCAGGCATGGTAGTTCTAAGGCCTAGCTACTGCATCCACTTCAGTGGATAAGGAAAGAGAAAAACATTTTGGGTTAGACAAAGAATCAATGGAAAGTTAAAAAGACTGCATTTCTTGTCTCCAGTTGCTAGATATCATTACCTTACCTGTCTAGGATACACCTGCACCCAATTTTCTCATAACATTGCTCAATTAACTATATAATCTAGATCTCTCATCTTCTGAATGATTGTGTATATTTGCTGACTGGATTCTCTGCTTCAATAAGACTTCTAAAACGGAAAATTCTGCTTGGTTTTATATATCTCCTTGGTCATCATGGATGCCTTCTATAAAAAGGCTGCGCATTTTACCCACAATAAATTAAGGAGAAATTCCGTCATCCAGCTAGTAAATTCATATTATCATGAACTTTGTAATTGTTTGCTAAATTTTATGGTCTCTATTTGATGTAAGGCTAATTTATGTCCACTGTTTACTATACAGCATTCCTTTAACAGTGGAGTGGTCAACTTCACATCCACATGATTTTTTACTTGCTGGTTGCCATGATGGAACGGTAATACACTTGTTTTGTTCTTTTTTGTGCTTCAGTTTGCATACTAGGTGATTTGTGGGTGTAGTTATCTTCTTTTTTTCATAAATGGAAATGAGAGTATCATTCTTCATGAAGTCTTTTTAACAACCGATATTCTCTCCAGAGTTTTTGGAGTATGTTATCCAAGCAATATCTGTGGATTGAATTTATGCTGATTTTTTTCATCTTATTCATCATTTGTGTTTGATAGATAGATCTTTGGTTTACCATTTTAAATTACTATGGTGTCTGAACTAAAGAGCTGTTGCATGTGTTCAGGTTGCTTTGTGGAAATTCTCTGCAAGTGATTCATCAAAAGGTAATAACTATTTTCTTTTTAAATGTTAACCTGTTTCTCCTAAAATTCTGCGGTAAAAAACTTGGACTCATCATGTGCAATTGTGTATCATATTAATTAAGTTTCAACTTTATTTTCCTTGTGCCATTTGCAGATACAAGGCCCTTACTTTGTTTCAGTGCAGATACAGTTCCTGTTAGAGCAGTTGCGTGGGCCCCAGTTGAAAGGTCAGTGATGTCAGAAAATGACTTTCACTACTGTTTTTCTAGTGATTATCGGTACTTCTATAACCCTTTATGATCTTCTTTTGCATAAAATGATAGTAATTTTCCCCTCTTTTGGGGGACAGATAAAAGCCTTATTTTTTACTTTTAGCAATTTGTTCTAAAGTACAGTTCCTATTTGAATATTAATCAGGGATTTGGATATTGATTTTATATTTTATTAGGTATTTTTGGGGGTTCTATACTTCTATATTAATAAGACTTGGTTTACTCGTTTGAGTTAGATAAGGTTTTATCATTGCTTTTGGTTACACCACTATTAATAGGTCTATTTGTTTAAGGTAGAAAATTTTAGAAATCCTAATTCCTCTCTTGCCCCCTTTGTGTTCTTCTCTTCTCCCTCTTTCTCTCTTTTTATTTTTCTTTCATTTTTCGCTTTTGTTTCTCTCCTACTTTTCTGGTCATACAGTTCCAAATCCAATATATCTATTCTTACCTTAGTAGTGGAATGCTTGAGAAATAACTTCTGCTTATCATCTTAATCCATGAAGAAAAGACATCCAAGATATGTACAAAGATGCAGATTGAATGAGAAACTTGGTTACTAGATGAATGCCACTCCATAATCATATTATGACATATTTTGATTAGAGTGGATTATAATGATCGTATATTATTGCCCTTCAAGCTGACACAAATGTCAGCAAGTCACTTGTCCAAGCTTATGACTAGAATGGCCCAATGGCTACAATCTTGTGGCCAATTTCAATTTATGACAATGATAGTTCTCACTATCTTTAGTTATAAGTTTCCAATCTTATGCAAACTCATTTGATGGACTTTGGTCACATTCAGTAGGAGCTAAAAGACGGTACAAGTAAAATTATTGCAAGGTGGGCTAAAGTTTGGTAGGTCAGAATTTGAAAAATAAAAAGCCCTTTGGTGCTTTTGATCAAACTACCTTTTTCATGTTGTTTTGAGATATATTAACTGCTCTTATTAACAATTTTCAGTGATCTGGAGAACGCAAATGTAATACTCACTGCTGGTCATGGAGGTTTAAAGTTTTGGGACATACGGTCAGTATGATGACTTCTTTTGGTTCAAGTTCTTGTATACACTTCTTTTCTCTTCATTTTGACATTTTATTGTTTATGATCTTATGTTTCATTTTATTTGTACTTCAAACACTCACTGACGTACCTGTTTAATTTATCATTATATTGAACTTTATGAAAATTCTTGTAAGACAGTTAGCCATCCTTTATCTATGTTGTGCATTGTCTACTATGAAACAGATTGTAATTCATAGCATTGATAAAGTAAGACAAATTATTATATATGATATCCCTCCTGCAATGATTAAAGTAAAGATTTAACCTACTGTTGAATTTACAAACTACACAACATTTTCTTGATCTTTTATTTATTTTTCTCTTTTAATTTGCAAAATTCATTATGGGCTCATGGATGGTAGACGTTTTGAAGATAAGGTCTCTCAGCCAAATGTATGAATCTTGAGAGATGTTAAGCATAGATATACAAGTTTTACTTGTTTAAGTTGTTGGCAGTGGCATGATTACATGCTCACTCAAAAATTTTTGGCTTTTTTGCAGTGACCCATTTCGTCCATTGTGGGACCTCCGTCCAGCACAAAGGTTCATATATGGTGTCGATTGGTTGCCAGATCCAAGGTATCTGCATGATCTATTCCACTGGATGAAAACAAAATTCACATACTCCTCATATATTGTGTTTCACCCTGCCGTTGAAACAATGGTCTTTATGTTTATAGATGTGTTATTTTATCATTTGATGATGGAGCAATGAGATTCCTCAGCTTGGTGAAGGCTGCATATGATGTCCCAGCCACTGGAAAATCTTTTGCTGGAACAAAACAACAAGGTTTACACCATTTAAATTGTTCGGCATTTGCTGTCTGGAGCATACAAGTGTCACGACTAACGGGTATCTCTCTTGCTTTAGTTTTCATTTTTATAGATGTCTTGTTATTAACTATGTGTTCCTTGCCCCATTTTTTTGTTTGATTGTGAGTGACTCCTACTATTTTGTTTAATTTTTGAGCTACATATTTGCAAGATCTGTAGTTATCTTGCAAAGTTAAAACTTTTATCTTTTATATTTTGTTGCCGAACAATTATATGTGGGCAGACAAACATGAATTATTTCCTGAAAATGGAAGTGATTTTTTTTTTACGTACTGTTCTGCATGCAATGTCTGGCCAATTTAGTTGAACAGCTAAATTTCTGATGCTTCAAAATATCCACTAATTGACAATTTTCAATTTTCAATTTTAGGCATGGTTGCATATTGCAGTGCAGATGGTACAGTTCTCCGATTCCAAGTGAGTTTAACTTGTCATTCTATAGAATGTTTGTTAAATGTTTCTGCCTGACTGTTTATTGCAAACTTGATTTCCATTCCTGATGGAAATTTTAATTCAATACATTCTTCTATTAAATTTGTTTTTTTTAACAAATTAAATTTGGTTTCTGTCTGCACCTTTCAATGAAAATAATCTTTAAGTATTGGGACCTAAATTGTGACTTCTCCTTCAGAAACATCTTAACTGAGAAAAGCTAAATATTATTTGTATTTTCTGAACCAACCATCAAATTAGATGGCCTGTTATTATGTGTGTTTGTTAGAGGGCTTTAGACAGGCATTTAGTTTACTGCTTGGTAATTCTGTGGATTATCCACTATTTTGTTTACGATGCATTATTTTTTAAAATTCAAAACTAGGAGAAAATTTTAATGTGACATCATGTCTTTTTAGTCACTTCAAAGCTTTTTACATTTACTCAATCTAGTTGGTCTTTTCTTGACAATAGCTCACAACAAAAGCAGTCGATAAAAGTCCTTCACGATACCGGGAACCACATTTTCTGTGCGGGTCTCTCACTGAGGACAAATCAGCTATTACCGTGAACACTCCATTACTATATACTCCTGTAACATTGAAGAAACCAGGTACTGAAGGAGAAAAATCCATGCGGAGCCTCATGGCCGAGTCAAATTCAGCCAAAAGTGTGAAAGACAACAAAGGGAAAAATTTGGATAATCAAATTCCAGGTAAAGCTAGCAATTCGGTTACTGGTTACACATTACCTGTGCTATCAATTCATTTTAATTAGTATATAACGGTTTCCAAATTGTCTGTTTGCAGCCCTTTGTTATGGAAATGATCCAGAATCTGAATCAGATTCACCCTTGGCAACTTTGAAGAGCAGAAAAGAGCAGAAATCTGGAAATAGCAATAGAAAAAAGACAGACTGTGATCAAGCACTGGTATGTATAGATGAAGAAGAAGCAAGTAATATACAAGGGAATAAAAACGAAAAAGGAGAAGCTGGGAAAGAAGTTGAAGTTATTCCTCCGAAAATGGTAGCATTGCATAAAGTGAGATGGAATATGAACAGAGGCAGTGAGAGATGGTTGTGCTATGGAGGAGCAGCTGGAATTGTACGGTGTCAAGAGATTATGATGCCTTATACCGATGAGAAATCGGACAAGAAGAGTTAGAACTTAGAAGGCCTTGTAATTATTTAGGAGGGTAAATTTTAATTATAGTGATCTGGATCCTCTTCACTTGGAATAGTTTGACCTCATCGCTAACAAATTCAATGTTGTTTATGGTGTAATTATTGGCTGATGTAAGATTTAACAAAAGAAATAGATCAGATAAATGAAGAAAAAGTTGATTATCTGTATTTGTGTAAGTTGTCTCACATAATATTTATTGCAATAGATTAAAAATGGTCGCTAATAAAAGAAACAGAGAATGAGAGAAATGTACCCAGATAGATGAAAATGAAACAATGAATGAAAAAAAAAATTCAATCAATCAATTCCATTTAATATTTAATTGGATTACCATAATTTGTGAAGATCTTGTTCAACAATCTGTCCAAGATTCACAGGCTTAATTTCAGCCATTAATTTGTTATGATTTTATTGATTTACTAAATTAGAAAAAAGAAAGTGTGGTCAATAGAGTACTTAGAACGTGAAATTAATGGTTAAATGGCAATTAATTATAACAGAGGAGCAATGAACAGGTCTGCTGCTTCGGTTGCTAACTTGATGTACGCAATAGATCTAGTCACTGATTGTAACTGGGATCCAAAATCGAAGCCACTCAACTCTCTGTTTTTCAAAAGACTACCACTATATCATCCTCTTCCTTTGCTCCTTTGTTTCTCAGTCAAACCTCTCTCTCTCTCTGCTTATTTTTCGCTTAATGAACTAAAAATTAACTGTTGAGATTCTCCAATCTCCACCTTTTCCTATTTAAAATAAACCACCAATCCAAACCCTTCACTAGATAAAAAAGAAAAAGAAAAAGAAGAGAGAAACAATATGAATATTAAACAAAATTTAGTAGCATTTGTCTGCAATCTTATTCTTGTAGCTACATTGATTAATGGTTCCACTGACCATGAAAGAAAGGTACCTAATACTTTTGCTATTTGTTTTGAACTCTATTAATGATGATCAATGTACAAACATGGTTTTATATATACTGAATACTGATGTATACAAACAACAACAGGCCTACATTGTGTACATGGGAGACGTATCGGAGGACCGTGCCACCATTTCTGTCATGGAGGAACATCACGGTCTGCTTTCGAAAGCAATCGGAGAGTAATAATCTTAATCTTATAAATCTCACCACAAAATATACTATATGTTCTATTTTAATGATTTAAACGGTTTTACTGTAATTCTCAGTGAGAAAATAGCAAGAGAATCCAGAATATATAGTTATGAAAAGAGTTTCAATGGATTTGTTGCAAGGCTGTTGCCACAAGAAGCGGAGAGATTATCTGGTAAACGCAGCATTATTATATGCATTAGAATTTTAATTAAATTCTCAAAATTCATGGCGGTTATATAGTTTTTCAATTGATATGCAGAGGATGAGAACGTAGTATCTGTGTTTCCAAACACTATACGAAAACTTCACACAACAAGATCATGGGATTTTCTAGGAATGACAAAAACAATAAAGCGAAGTCAATTAGAGAGGAATATCATAGTGGCTGTGTTGGATACAGGTTGGTTGGTGGATTAATCTGTCTCATTTCTTCTTCAACAAGCAATTTTTTCTCCTTTTTCTCGTTTCTAATTTGTTGAAAATTTTGTAGGTATTTATGTCGGTTCTCCAAGTTTTAATGATAAAGGGTTCGGTCCTCCTCCTGCTAAATGGAAAGGCAAATGCGATACAGGCCGCAACTTCACTGGTTGCAATAAGTACACACTCGCTCTTTCAACTTTCATGCTAAACTAATACTTTAGGGCATAACTTATATCTGGAATTACTGATTATCGCATAATTCGTGTAAAGTGCTACAAAACTGATTATCACATGTGATAGTTAATAATTTTGTACATAAGTTATTTCCGGGATTTTTTATATTTTTCATAGGAATCCCAATTTGTACATGTGTATAATGAATTCAGAATTCGATTTGCACCCGTATAATTGTTCGTGTATGTATATCATACTACATGAAACAATGTAACATGAGTCTTTTTTTAACATGAGCAGCAAAGTCATTGGTGCAAGATACTACAATCTAGACAACGCAGCCGATCCTGATAGGGACAGTATAAGTCCGGCCGATACCGATGGACACGGAACCCACACATCATCGACAGCAGCCGGTGCTACGGTGAACGGCGCAAGCTTGTATGGGTTAGCGAAAGGGAAAGCGCGTGGGGGAGTGCCGTCGGCACGTATAGCAATGTACAAAGTATGCTGGAACGGCGGTTGCACCGACATGGACTTGCTGGCAGCATTCGACGACGCCATCCACGACAGGGTAGACGTGATATCCGTTTCGATAGGCGGGTCACCCAGATCTTTCCTGGACGATCCCATTGCAATCGGGTCGTTCCACGCCATGAAGAAGGGTATCTTGACCTCTTGTTCAGCAGGTAACGACGGTCCGTACCCAGGAACCGTCCAAAATGTAGCGCCGTGGATTTTGACGGTGGCTGCCACTAGTTCTGACCGGAAGTTTGAGACCGCGCTTAAGCTTGGCAATGGCAACACAGTTTCTGTAAGTTTTAACCTCCTCATCATCAACATAACGTGCATGGAATTTTCATGCAGACAAAAACTTGAAACATTTGAAATTAATTGAAAGATAAAATAGTAGCAAGTTAATTTTGTATTTTTTTAGTATGTAGAAAAATTCTGATGGTTTTCTTTGTTTGTGGGTGTGGTAGGGGATTTCAGTGAATACATTTTCACCAAGAAAAAAGATGTATCCTCTCACTAATGGAGCCCAAGCAGCCAATACCACTGCTAACAACTATGGGAATGTTAGGTAAATTAAACCATTCAAATTAGTGGTTAATGATTTGCTTACAAAGTTTAACAGACTGGATTGAGATTCATTCGTAAACACAACAGTAGATCCAGTGAAATTTGTAATTATTGGTTGATTTAGGACAAAGATCAGTATATGAGAGGATCTCAATCCTGATCAATTTTTGTGGTTTTTGGCCAATAGAAAAGTTCTCTTCTAATAGTGGTTTGCTTATGAAGTTAAAAAGATGGACTGAGATTCTCTTCTATATATGTTGATCTTTGTGCCGACAATGATATTTGTAGGACAAAGATCAGTATAGGAGAGGATCTCAATCCGAACAGTAATAGGAAAACGAAACCATTGTAATAAAAAGGTTTGTCTTCTAATTATTGATAATGATGGCAGTGCTTGTGATTATGGAACTCTAAGCAAGGATAAAGTGAAGGGAAAGATTGTGTACTGCCTTGGAAGTGCTAGTCAGGACTACTTCATCAAGCTTCTAGGAGGAGCTGGAACAATCATGGCCCTTGATGAACCTTCAGATATCGCCTTCACTAGTCTTATATCTGCAACCTCTGTCCTCGCCAAACAAGGCATCAAGATTGATCGTTACATCAACTCTACCAAGTTAGTGCAATTTCATTACATTACACCAAATTCTGTAAAATATGATCAATTATTCAATATATTTGTTAAGTGTTCATGATTTTGGATGATATGTGTATATATATACAGGAATCCTCAAGCAGTTATATTCAAGACCAAAACTGTTAATACAACTGCCCCTTTCTTAGCTTCGTTTTCGTCGAGAGGACCTCAAACCATCAACCTCAACATCCTGAAACCTGATATTGCTGCACCAGGTCTGGACATATTGGCTGCATATTCGCAATTGATTTCGATTACTGGGGAGAGAACAGACAACCGGATCGCACCATTCAACATTATATCAGGCACATCCATGGCTTGCCCTCACGTTTCAGCTGCCGCGGCCTATGTCAAGTCCTTCCATCCGGACTGGTCCCCAGCTGCAATCAAGTCCGCTCTCATGACCACTGGTAAGTGAAATTTAGGGCCTGTTTGGTAATGTTTCTGTTTTTTAAAAGCTGAAAACACTGGAAATGTATCCGGTAGCAATAATTTCCATATCAATCTTTAAATTTTGACTAAAATACAACAATTCCCCAGAACAGAAACTTTTATAATTATATCTTCTATGTCATTTGTTTGTTCTAGCCACACCATTGAAGATCAAACCTGAAGATGCAGAGTTGGGATCTGGATCAGGCCAAATCAATCCAAGGAGGGCAGCGCATCCAGGCCTCGTCTATGATATTACAATGAGCTCCTATATTAGTTTCCTATGCAAGGAAGGCTATAACGATACAAACATCGGTAAACTTATTGGTGGAAAGAAAAAACATACTTGCTCTAGCTTTAAACCTGCACAAGGCACAGATGGCCTTAACTATCCTTCCATGCACACCCAACTCAACGTTACAGCCTCCAGAATTTCAGCAGTCTTTTACAGAACAGTGACTCATGTGGGGTTTGGAAATTCAGTGTATAAGGCGATTGTAACGTCGCCGAAGGGCCTCTCAGTTCAGGTTCTTCCAAGCACTTTGAAGTTTAACAAGTTGCACCAGCAGAAATCTTTCAAGGTGGTAGTGAAAGGTGGTCCTATGAAAAATGGGACTCAAATCCTGTCAGCTTTGTTGGAGTGGAATGACTCCAGGCACAGTGTCAAGAGCCCTATTCTTTTATACAAGCCAATACCTCTGAGTGGTTGATTTAGATTCGATTTCCACAGTTGGTTTCCATTCTTTCTTGTACATCAAGATCATCTTAATACTCAAGAAGAGGTCTGTCGCTAATGGTTTCAAAGATGGACTTGATTCGAGATTTCGAGTTTCCTCCTTTACTTTGGTGTTTTTTGAGTGGTAGAAAAAAAAAATACAGGCTTCCATCTATGTGATATTAGGGAATTGGTTAACCTGCTACGATTACTTAGATGATAAATAAAGTGAAAGGAAAGTTGTGTTTGATAAGTCCATTTCCTAGCAGGTTAACAGCATTATCATCATCAACATTATATTTACTTGTCACATGAAGTCACCTTCTAAACAAATGGTTAAGCAGTCTTAGCAAACAACTGTACCACAATAACACCATTATCATTATCAACATTATTAATATACATGACCAGAACTAAATTGATCACTAAAATTGAAAAGAAAGCTCAAAAGAACACTGAAATTAATAGAAAGTCTTCTCCTTATTGTAAATTGATATGTATGTTTAACAGAGAAAGACCAAACTGGAAATTTGGTTCCCAGAAAACCTATACTTGCTGATATACTTCACTTGCTTTAGAAAGGTATAAAAACTCTATATAAAGTTACGAAAACATCAGTTTAATTCATGTCACTCTTCAACGCTTCTTTAGCTGCCCCTTTTAGCTAAAAGTCCACCAAAATGGCAACATCTTTTTTGTAAGTACTGTCATCTCCCCACCAAAATTTCCCGCCGTCCCAAAATTAGTATACTCATGATATCTCTCTAATCTGATTCAGCCTGGTTTATGTTAAAGAGATAAAAACCATAACTAGGCTGTCTAAATATACCTAAATTTTCAGCTCCACCTTCCAAAACAACCTTTTTGGGAATAGAAAGAGCCTCAAACCACCAATTTGTTTTGCTCCCTTTGAAAGATGTATTTCTGCACTGTGCTCAAACTCTATGAACTTTAATCCCAGCCTCAACGAAATCTTGGCAGATAACTTCAACATTGCATCCGACATTGACGCCCATGGAGGTTCTTCAGCTTTGTAAGTTCCTTCCTCCTCTTTCTTGCCTTTGCTGCAGCACCTGCATCCACTAGCTTCTTACTCGGACAACTAACCGGTTCTTGCTTCTTGTCCGGCAAAACACTTGCAATATCTTCAGCGTTGCAAGTGCAATCTGTGTGGTGTGCATGTGCATTCTCATGTTTAACAATAGACGCACCTCCAGCAGAACACAGTGGTGCATGTGTAAGTTTTGCTTCTCTTGGGTGAGATCCAGTGTGCAGACCACCTCCATCCGGAAGGCATCCAACAGGGATGCCTTTGAGATCAATAGTAGTTCTGGCTTCCGTTGAACCAAAAGCTTCATTTACTAATTTTTTTAGGCATAGAGAGATGATGATTCTCCACATGTGCGATGCTTCTTGAAGATGAACTAATACCGTCTCCATTACGCATGGAAGTTTCAACTTGTGTATTTTTTAGGCCATAGGTGGGTTGATGAGCATGGAATCCATTCACATTATCATGAAGAGGGAAGTACCAAGGGCAAGGCACTAGATATAAAGGAGCTCCTGTTGAATTAATATTTCTGTGATTTTCTTGCTCCTGAAATGGATCAAGGTTACCAGTATTGGGAATGTTTGACGGAATAGTGATGGCATTTTGGGTCCCTTGTTGCAAGTGGACTGGATGTTGAGATTGAACAACAGGAGGCCAGCCTAGTGGTGAAAAAGGGGGATGGTTATATAAAAGCAATGGAAAGTTTGCAGGTTGAGAGGTAGATTTCTCAAGATTCGCCGACTTCAGCTCTCCTCTGACCTCAGTTTTTATTGCTTTAGAAGCCACCTGCAAAAAAGGGAAAGCTTGTCAGACGGATGATGAGAATACATTTTTAAGCTAAAAATATAGTCATCTCTTAACCTGTGCCTTCAAGTGCTTATTTATGGTCTCCAGAGATTGATAGTCTTTAACGGCCAACTCCTTCTCCTTCGCAGAAGAAATGTCACCAAATGTGAAATAAGTCAATATTACAATATAATTGCCAGTTAAAGCACGAGAAAGATAACTATGAAATACAAAAGAAGGTTTATATCCTTTATATAATACTAGCCAGGAAGACATGCGAACTTTAAGAAAGAGTGTACTGTGTACCCTCTTTAAATATTCGTTCTCTTGCACTAGCTCAGTTGCCTTCCTGGTTAACTCCTCACACAGAGCCTGGTCAAAAGTAAAAAAGGACGTGTTCAATTAAAGTTGGACATGAATCGAGCACTTCAAAGAAAAGAAAGAATCTCAATATGTGAGATATGTATATTTCTAAAGCTATGTGACACTTTTCTGCACAGAAAATGCAAGTTTTCATGTATCATTAGAGGTGTGCATAAATAATGCTAACTAAAACATGGTGTCAACAGTGCATCAAATATGATACTGATATTCATAAGCATTCAATTACAGCAGTCAAGGCTTTCTTCAAAACTTTTCGATCTAGGATTATTTTGCCAGCTACAAACATATATAATAGTTTTCAATTCACGACTAGCATATTGGAATTATTCTCTCTACATGGAAAATTTACTGCAATTGGCATAATTATCTGATTTATTTCCTGATTTTCAATGAAACCGATTCCTCAAAAGAAAGAAAACTAATGGTAGGGAAAATAAGTTCGTCTAAAGGCTCCACATTAAGTTATTCAGCGGTTACCAGTATAACCCTCATTTGCGAATGTCCACCAACACAACAGATGAACTAAGAAGGATTTTACCCTCATTCAAAAAAATTTCCTAATACCAAGATTCACTTTTCCAGCTTACTAATTCATTTGCTTCCTATAGTGTTCAAAAGATATATACAGATGTCCATCAATATCACAACATTATGTTTACTTATAAATACAATATATAAGCTTAAATTGCATAATATGAGAAATTTGATTGAAGTATAATATGTCTCTCTCCATTCAGACAATAGTGGTGCCAATAAGATATGCTCAATAGGTGAAGACGGTCCAAGTATACAAAGAATTAATGTTGTTCCTAGACATTTTCATAATACTAAACGAAATCCACACTGAAAGTATGACCAAAATAGAAGTGAATTTATTAAGAAAATTTACAACTCAGGCCGTGTCGGGCATGTAAAACCGAACCTGAAGGTTATATGCCATGGATATTAACAAATTGAGAACAAACAGCTTACCTGTCTGCGACGAATTGTCTGCCTAGCTGATTCTCTATTTGCTAATATTCTACGTATTCTCCGCTCTTCCTTTTCAGCCTGATTGGTAAAGCTTCAGTTACAAATAAAGAGGATTAACTGAGAGAAATTACCGAATAAGATGCTTCAAATACCTCAGTTAAATTTTGTCTTGACCTGCCCCCACCCATTGATGTGTATCTTGGGGTACATGTAGGACTTGGCTTCAGTGATTCAGCGTCTTGTTCAGATTTTACTTGTTCAATTATTACATCATTACGCATCATTTGATCCTGCTGCTGATCCATTATTGCTTGATCCTGCTATAAACAAAAATATTGCTCAAGTCCTGCACAAAGTAGTGTGACTTGGTGACAGACCGCTATAAGTGTCAAACTAGACATAGTAGTTTGGCTAGACGAATTCACATTTCTTTTAACGGTTATTACTCTTGAAACTCAACAGAAAAGACATAGGAACAATTGGCTTGATATATATATGAAGCACAGGAGGAAACTAAAAGTTGTCTTAAATGAAGCACTCAAGCAAATTGGTTCCTGCTCCATCCTTCACAATTTTAAAACAAATTTCTCATTTTTTTTATAAAGAAAGAGAAGCATTGAAAACCAAAGCAATAGAACAAATGAACCTAATCCAAAATGAAATTTAATATACCATAAACAACAGAGACATGTAATTATTTCAAAAAGGATCGTTTTAGGTTTGGGACAAAAAGAACATAAATTCTACATCCCAAAATGTTTTTTTTAGGCAAGTCAAGGATCTTTTGATTATATAATCAAGCAAAGTTTAAATGTTTGTTGCAGTCCAAGCTACCTCTATGCTCACTAATACATTATCATAAGAACTGTTTCCTTTACATCATAATGTAACTTGACCTTGGGGTGAAACAATACTAAAGCACATCAACAATTTCAAAGCCTACTTCGGAGTATCTACACCTAGGCTTCCATGGTGAATATAACTACAACAGGGCACTATAAGGGAAGTTTTTAACAAACATAAAGAGAAGGATATGAAATAATGTTTTTACGCAGAAATAATTGAAGTGTCTGTCCATCATACCACGTTAGTCATGGAACCAACCAATGTGTATAAGTATTGACTACATCCTTGAATTGCAAGGCATGTTTGAAGGTCTTCGAGCTCAATATCATGGAAATTTTCAAATCTATGTACCAGATTTCCTCAAACGGGATTTACGTAAAACACTAAACTTATCAACTGGTTAATTATATTACAAAAAGGTATTTTGCAATCTTTATGCAAATCAATCACCAATTATACACTATAATTGAACTATTGAAGGATCATATGTTTGCTCATCATGAACATATTAAAAGCAACATATAACATATTTTCACTGGATTTATGACTTATTTCTACTTACTACACTACATTCTATCATCAAGCATGCTCTTTACATATTCCAATAATCATTGCAAAATCTTTGAATTCAAAATCATTATAATCTATGATTGCCATTCTCTTAAAAATAACCTAAAAATAATAATCTTTTGGCAATATTAACAGTACTACATGGTCACCAAATTCGATATTCTAACTTCCTAATTAGGACCTACAAGGGCACCGAATTCAATAATATGACTGACAAATTTAGAAAAGATTAAAACCACCCATCTAATTTAAAAAACAAAAGCTATCACCTAAAATAGCAAAACTAAAAAAACAAATAAATTAAAATAAACTGATATACAGAAAACAGGAGTTAATATTCAATAAACTAACATCGGCGGGATCTGAAGAACGGGTCGCCGGGTCAAGTAAGTTCAAGTCCAACCCAGAGTGACTCGACGGTGACTCGCTCTTGACTCGCTGCCTGACTCGTTTCCCTTTGTTACCCCAATTGTTTGCCGCCTCCGGAGTTTCGGTCTCTCTCATCGCTAAATGCGCCAAATCAGTCAACGCCTCCGCCGCCTCCAGCTCCATCTCCACCATCCGATCCTCCACAACACCCGCCGCAGAACTCGGCAACGACGACGACGACGAAGAACCCGACACCGAACAGTCCTCAAAATCCATAATAGATAAAGAAGAGAAACCGAAACAGAAACAGAGAAGACACACACACAAAAAAAAAAAAAAAAACAAGGGTAAAAAGAAAGAATTATTATCCTTGTCTTGAGAGAAAAGGGTTACTACTACTACTGGGTTTGCTAGCTAGCAGTACAGTTTGGGTCGGAACGCCACGTGTCGTGCCAACTCATTGCTAGACATCTTTGCTAACTAGCACCCATGTATCTCTGATCGCCACGTATGGGGTGAAGCCACATAGACTGGATTCGCACGTGCGAATGTCCCACGTACGAGAGAGAGAGAGAGAGAGAGGAGTTTCAGTTCGGGGAACACAAGTGTTAGCGTGGTCGTGACACTGAGAGACACGTGGGGTTTTTGTTGACGGTGGGTCCTTTTTATTATTATTTATGTCTCGCCGGATTGGGTGGGTGTTTTGGGGAATACGTGGAAGTTGAAGGACCAGTAGAAAAGTTAAGAGTTTTACTTTAGTTTACTGAATTTGTCTTTACAGTGAAAAAGTTGTTTTATTTTTTACGGACAGCGACTTGTTTTTGAGGAGTAAAAAGTGCAATCAAGTTGCAACTTAACAAGTTAACAAGTGTGAATGCTTCAAAAATAAATAAATAATAAAAATAAAAACAAGTTAACAAGTGTGTCAACTTGCGCTCCAACTGGCTCATTTCAGTGTTTGGGTTCACAGTTTTTATAGACTACTTACCGTTACCGTGGTCTGTGGTGGACCATCCCTACGTCATACCTTACATTACATTCGTCACGTGATTTTTCAGTATTTTTGTTATATAAAGTATTAGTAGGATTGAGAATCAAATTACAAAAATCATAATTTAAATTAGGGTTTTATAAATAAATTAATTGTTATCTTGTGCCTTTAAAGCATACGGTAATACTACCCTTTAAGTTATTGCCATAAGTTATTGCCATAAAGAAACGTATTCTCTCATTCCATCAAGAAAAGTTCTCTTTCCAATAATATGTTCAGTGATCGGGAATTTTAATAAGGAAAATTAAATTTAATTTCTGATTTCTGATTATAATATTTATTCAGATCAATTGGAAATCAAATTATATTGACCCCATATATAAATCAAGAATTATGTTTTAGATGGAAGGGAACTTAATTTCCTCATCTCATATAAGGAATCAAGTTCCATTTACTAATTCTCTTTTCTGTAAAACTTGATTCACTCTCGTTTCATTCTCAATTGATTAATAAACAAGTCTAAAGTTTATTTCATTTTAATTATCGATTAGCAAAGGCACCCAAAATTTAATATTTATTAAATGGATCTGGATCCTATGTCATCTATTATTAAAATATAACAACATTCCATATTTAGCAAAATATGGACATATTTATCCCTCGTTAGGCCTTGGATTTTGTATACTTTGTTGTACAAAATATAAGATTCTATTTTCATTTTAATGTTTGATGGTTTGTAGTGATGGTTTTGGAGATAGAGTTGTTATAAAGTAGAGATCTTTTCATTCCAATTTAGACAAGACTCAAGAGTATCCAATCAAGAGTTGTATTCAAAAAAGTAAAATGTGTGATACTCCTTTCATCTCATCAAAGTAACAATTTTATTTATTTAATTTTATGACCTATAAACAAATCATTTATCTAATCACATCCAGACTTGAACCTATTCGCAAAAAATAGTTGTGGGCCTAGGATTATTTGATCAGATCATTAATGGATCGGATTATTAAAACCTAAAAAATAATAGTTTGAGTTTGAATTTATCTCTTAAAACCTATGACAATCGCTATAACCTATTAATTTAAAAAATATTTTATTTTTGGACATTTTTGCTTTTAAAATTTGTCATTAAATAGTTTAGATATACATCTATTTTTTGATTAAACCATTAGATAGACATGTATAATATGTTTGTTTATATTAATTTGAGTATTAGTATATTTTTATTTTTAATTCTTTTTTCTTAATTTATTATTTTTACGGTTTATTCTTTTTGCTTATGTAGTCAAACAAATTATTAATTACTAAAATAATAATAATAGATATAGTTAAATGGATCGATTTTGAATCACCCATTAAAATAGCGAATGAATTTAAATTTTCATTTTCAAACCCAGTAAAGTAACGGTTGAGATTGGATTGAATAAAATTTGAATCGCTCCATTTACAACTCGATACTTATTTGAATCGATTAGATCCATTACCGGGTCTAATTCATTTCCAATTCGGGTTTAGAAATGTGTTAAACTTTGAGGTATCATAATTTTGACTCTAGGTTATAAATTAGATATACAAGTAGGATGCCAATTACTGGATCGTAAGACTTGAGAGCAACACTGGACTACATATGTGCCTTAAATACGGTGCTGATTGGAGGCCTAGCATGTTAGTGGTGCACCATTGAGAATTGATATATTAAGTCGGCAGGGAACAGAGAGTACTACATTCTGGATCATGAATCATAGGGTCTGGGTCGTGAATCATGAGGTTGGATCGGTGGTAAAATCTCTTAACATATACAGTTAAAGTTGTGGGTTTAAATACTTCCCTCTTGAAAAAAAAACCTCTAAATTATGTACGATGTGTAATATTAAAAATAAAAAAAATAAACAAGAAAAGAAAGAAAGACTTCAAGCGGTCTAGTTTCTGATTCGGTCGGAGGCGGTGGCATGGCATTGATATTTGGAACCATATGTGATATGACACCCTCATCTCTTTCACTGTTCATGAATCATGCTACACCTGCACTCAAATGCATTTTCAAATTTCAACACAACAATTAATATCTTCAAACAAGTATATGATAAGATCTTCCAATCTTCCTTTACATGATTTATTTTTTTTTTTAACTAAGAGATACCAAAAATATTCTCATAACAATTAAGAAAAATATTTCAAATTTTAGATTAATCCATAATGTTATATTTCATGTTTAATTTTCACTAAATAATATTACTTTTATCAATAATAATTTTAGATTAATCCATAATAATAATTCTTTTTCTTTTTTTTAATCTAAATTTATCAAAATTTGATCTACAGAATATCAGACAAATTATGTTAAAAAAACAAAAAAAAAGTAATTAACATGTACATATGTGAGGGTGTTAAAGGGCGAATAGAAGAGAAAAGACAAATATCATAAATCTTTATTGAAGAATATTATAATAAATCGGGATTTTTAGATAGATACAAATTCAAACTCGCGACCTTATATTATATATAAGAGGGACAAACCATCGGTCTAACCCAATCTTATCAAGTAAATAAAAGGCAACCATTTCATTTCTTGTTTTGCACCTACACTGCACTCTTCTCTCTCAAATCAAAACGATCTTCTCTAATAAATAATTATCGGCGAAATCTTCAATCAAATAAAAAATGGTGTTGCCCGTGCCCACAACACAACTCACGAGCTTCGTTCAATCCATGTTTGACGAGGTCTTTCTTCTTTCCATCCTCACATCTTTCGTTTTAATATTATATGTTATTGCAACTTCCAATATATAGTATAGATATCAATCTACTTATTTGAATTTCCCTAATGTAGAGATCTGTAACATTACAAAATCAAAATGTTAGTATCGTCCAAATTTGAATATTGAATAGTGATGTGGTAGTGTGCAGGGAATATTGGACAGCCAATTTGCTGAAGTTCAAGCTTTGCAAGATTCAAGCAATCCTAATTTTGTCAATGAAGTGATCACTCTTTTTCTGCAAAATTGCTGAAAGGATCATAACAGAAATGAACACCTATCTGTAATCTCAAATTCGATAAACTACTACTATATACATTTTTGCTTTTAATTACAGTTTCAACTTTATGTTGATTTAGTATTCTAATTGTAGTTTATATTTATTTGCTTGACATGAGTCATGCAAATGTTGATTTTAGCTTGCTGAATTCTCGTGTTCATCAGTTGAAAGGAAATTGCTCAAGGTAATATATATTAATCTGATTAATTTCTTCTTTGGCTGGATTTTAATTTATAAATCATATGTTGTTAACTCATTAAATTTCCCTTTCATTTTTGATTTCCTGTTTATAATCTCTCAGCATGGGTGCAATCCGATTGAAACTTGCCTGCGGCCAATGTCGTCAGGCTTCTGATGACAAAAGCAAGGATAGGTGAGACAATAACATGATCCTTTTGTGTTTTCATATAGCCAGAATTTGTTTCGAGTAATTCTCAGAGAGTTTTTCTCCTGTAGATTTTTTCTTGTTTTCATGTAAAACTTTGATTATTGCGTTCTTCAATGAGTTCATTGTTCTTGCACGTGCCTGCAAGTCCTGAATATAATCTAACAAGAATATTGTCTTTTACGAAACAAAATTCAGACCATAATTCAGGTAATATGTAATATATATATATATATATATATATGTTTTCTTTATAATTTTTATGTCTTCAAATTCAATGTTCTTTATAACTCAGATTTTATTAGCAGTTTAGCACTCACAATGGAGTAGTTTTCGTGGGTGCAGGCACAGCTAGAGAATGGTATTTCAGGCGTGGAGGCCAGCCAACAAAAACTGTGACAGGAAGATACCCAGAATGGGTACTCGATCAACCTATATTTTTTGAACCAGACTTCTTAAAATTTCAGCACACAAAAGTGCTATTTAGGCACTTTAGCTCTTTGAACAACGGTTGCCTCTAATATAAGTAAATTTTTCATAAATGAGTATATGGCTCTTGGATTGTGAGTGTTGTTTCTTTTACCATACAGAAAATTTTTTATGGATCAGTCAATCGGATAGTTTTTATTTTTCCCATTTTATGTAATTTTTGGACATTTGAATTGCAGAACATTTATGGATAAACTAGGATCGATGAGGATGATGTTGGACTTCAGTTTTTTTATATTTTCCTGTTCAATGTACAGATTTAGCAATCCTCTCATTAAGAATTTGTAATAACTGCTTTCTTAGTACGAGTATGCAGTTCCAGTTTTCTAAACCTGTCTTTAAGTGACATCGCAAAGTGGCCTTAAGTACATACTAGAATGAGGAGGAGAGACATATGGTTGATGTTTCCACCTATAGTCGAGTCTCTAAATATGCGATCAAGATACTCAGTGATCCAGATAACTTTAGGATAAAGACACGTATGGATGGATCACTGTGAAATATATCTACCTATGACAACAAATCTCATTAGTGGTAGTGGCTAATGAGCACAATTAGATGCAAATTTCATAATGCTATCGGCATTTAAAAAGGCTGAATTGACATGAAGAGCTGATCAGCTTAATAAACATTCACCAAAGTGTCCACTAGGCACAAAGCATCAAAACTGAGAATACGTGAAACTCACAAACCAGAAGTCCCATCACCATGACTTACATTCTATGTCAAGGTGGGATGACCTGCAGATGACGCAAGACCAGTGACTCGTCCATAATGCCATGGTTTGGTAACTGTAGTAGTTCTTGGCAGCTAATTCCGATCTCTGTACTCTCAGCTCTTGGTGAAAGACTAAAACTAACTCCAACGCCAGTACTCAGTTATTGGAAATAGGTGTAGCAGGAGCTCTTGGAGTAGAATCCGATGTGGGATTAGCTGTAGGTGATCCAAGACCACTGACTTGCTTGTAGGCCCATTGTGTGCGAGGTGTAGGAGGAGTTCTCGGAGATAAGTTGACAAATTCCAATGCCTGCATTCTCAATTCTGCAGGATAGTCAGCAACACAACCAATTCTTGGGCCGACTCCAGTTGTCCACTTAAGTGAGAGCTGATTCCCTAACTGATATGATTGTACCGCCTTCTTCGAATTGATTCTATGCAATATAGCTTTTTGAGGCACCTCAGCTCTCGGGCTCTGGAGACCGCCAGATAAAGTCCTTTCATAATTACTTTTGGTCCGCGTTGGTTTAACTTCCAATGATTCCTTGGACAGGTTTTCCTCTTCTTCCTTGGGCACATCAGGCTTAGGAAGGCCTGAATTTGTTGGCACTTCAACTGCATTTTCATCTAGAATAGATGTGCTGTCATTGTAGCTATCAGAGTAATCATCAGTCGGCTTGTGTATCTGGATAAGAAAGCCCACATTATTACACATAAAGAATGCTAGCAGGAAATGATAAAAACTCATTTGATTACCAATTTAACTAGATTTTCAAGGGGAATGACTGCAAAGTTTGATAAAAAACACTCAGGGTCAATACACATACCAAATTCTACAGATTTTATATAGCCACTATCATAAAATTTGGACTGAATTCTCTGTTATACAATCCAGATTTTCTGGTTGGCTAATAAACATCTAGGTTTTTGGATTCACAAAACTATGGGACAACTATGGTGAGATAGAAGTATTACCTCAACTTCATCGAGATTGACTCCATGTTCCTTGAGAAAGGATAAAAAGCTGCCAAGCCTGTCATCTGTTGGCCGGTAATGCCCACTATATGCAGATATGGACTGCAAAATCATGAAAATCTAGGATCAGATGCCATACATTACCATGTTATTCCATAACTTCATAAGGCAGAGCCAATGTCTTTTTTGTTTGTTAAGGAAAAGGAAAGACACCTACAATATCTCGTACACACCAGTAATGGGATTTCGAAGAATTAATCTAGACAACAACAAAACGAGGGTAAAGAAAGATGACCATGTATCACAAAAATGATTTAAATAGAATTACATTTACTGCTAAAATGTCATGAGGCCACCTATAAACTCTTCTAAGGGTCAGTTGCATAACAGGTTTTCGAAGGGTATTCCCTGATTAGGTGATATTACGAACTTAAACGAATAGTACTTCTGCATAAATTTTCTACCCCCAAAGGACTCCCAACAACTTCCCAAATTTTATGGAAGGGTACCTTAAGAATTCCTTGCTCTACCTTGAGCCTTCCAGCAGCTATTGTAGCTCCTCCGGCCAAGAAGCTTGAATGTTGGAATATTCCTTTCTTCTTCTGGAAGATGCAAAAAGTGGATCACTTATTTTTGGAACAGTTAAGACCATTTCAAAGGTGAATAGTGATCACAAAAGTTGTTTATAAGTTTGTTTTAACTCTTACCTCACCAGCATACAGATTCTTTAAGGTGCTCACGACGAATATCCACTTGGCCCCTTCTGATCCTTTATTTGTGTCAAAGAGATCTCCAGTTTGTTTGTGGATAATCTTCCCATCAACAACAGTGTATTCAAAATTTTCCCTCTCTTGCTAATTTCAGCAAACAAGGGGAGGCAGAGAAACAGAGCAAGAAGCTTGTCAGGATTGGCATAACTGGACTATTTAGCTTCATGATTGCCATAACTGGACTATTTCATATGTAATTTAACAAAATGCATTTTCCATAATATCAAATATAGACAATTTAATAAATGAGCACATACAGGTCCCAGATATATAATGCATTGTTTTTGAAGCGTGGACCTGCTGCATTCTTTGAGTTCGAGCTTTTTGCCATCTCCGACATCCAACCTGCAGAGAATAAAAACAACAAAGGATTTAGCAGTCAACCACTTTACCTTTGCAGAATTGAGGTTGTAAAGGTTGAGAGGGAAAAAACTATGTATCCAGTCATTTTCTCCCTTTCTCTTGTTTCTTATACACTTCCCATTTTCCATGTTAGTGAAATAAAACTCAACAATCATCTTTGGCATCTAGGCAACTTAAAGCATAGACGAAGCTATTTAAGGTGTAACAGCATAGATTGATGAAGCTATTTATGGTTTTTCTACAATCAGAGAAGAATTGCTAAAATGTATTATCCTTCAAATTTACACCATTCTTTCTAACATAAAATCATTACCCTGTCATGCAACAAAATTGATTTTAGAGGCATATCTGAGGGTCTTTCAAATTCATTGTCTAAATCAGAAACAAAACCAGCCAGCAACCTAAAACTTTCACCATAACTAATTTGAACAAATAATATATATTCTTTAACTTATACCAGGGGACCTAGGCAACATAAAGCTTCTAAATCCTCAGTTTGATAGAGAGTAATTATGCACTGTTACTTTCTTTAATTTATATTTTCTTTGGAGTAATAATCTAGTATCTTTCCTAGCGTCAAATACCAACTAAAAACACGTAAAATCCCAAAAACAAAATTTGCTCACCAGTAGAAAAATGGTTGACCAGAATCAGTTTTACACCATTCTTCATAATACTTATGCAAATTGTGTCCATACCGATGCCGAGGATCAATCTGCATCCCAAAAATAATTCAAAAAATATATATACAAATTAATTCAGATTCAACCCATCAGAAAAAATAATAAATAAATAACACTATAGTGTAAACCAGTTCAACTTACAGCTTCAATCCAGTGCTGAAAAGCCAATTTTTGTGCTTCGGAGTCATTGGACAAACCCTTACCCACCTGTGAAAAACCATGGTTAAATCCCAATAACAGTGACAAGATTTTAATCCTTCAAACCAAGAAATTGAAAAAACAACCTTAGAAGCATTGAGAATAGCACGATTCCACTTAGAAGCCGCAGTTTCTGGTTTCGAGAAATCAAAGAAAGAAATCGTACTGTGATTCAATCTAGCATAATCTATCGCTTGCCACCTGTAATATTCACCATTTTCATTTTCACTTCAAAAATAAATATAAATAAATAAATAAATATCACAAAAGATACGGTGTACGGATCACCCTACCATAGCTCTTCCGCTACAACAGCCGAATCCGCTAACCTACGCCGGGTGCGATAGCTCCTGTAAACCTTCTGTACCTTCACGGCCGCTGTCGCCTCGCAACGCGCTCCCCCCGGCGCGTTGATCTTGGCGGTCACCGCCTCACCGGATAACTCGGAGGTCCACTCCGTGGGGGAAATGGCCGCGTAGGAGAACGCAGACTTTGACTGGAGTTCGAAGTTGGACAGAGGTTGCGTTTCAACGACCTCCATTGATACAAAAAAAAAAAAAAAAAATTAACTTGTTCGACGGAACGTAAACACACGAAAAATAAAAATAAACACAGCAGAGTGGTTTGGATACCAAGAGAATGAGAGAGCGTAATTTATAATTTTATATACGTAGAAGTGGGTGTTTTGGTTTGTTTTTCCCGGGGAAATCTGTTACGGTGTTACCTATCTGTCAATTTTTTTGCATTTAATTAAAGAATTACGCGCTGGTGTAGGGGATGAGAATATTACTCGCTTGTTATTCACAGAGTCAATGGAGTCAAATAGTCAACAGTCAACACTGTTATTTTTTTTTTTCCTTTCTTTTTTTATTTGAAACTAACAGTGTTAGTTGGAGACTTGGAGGAGAGACAATCGATGAATCGAATTCGAGACTTTGAAATTCTGTGTGCTTCACGCGATTCAAAGTACACTATTCACGAGACTCCAACACAAAGAAGACGTAAAAATGTCACATTTCCCATTTGTGAATGTAGAAATTAGAAATGGGTTGAATTTGAACGTTTCAAGATTGGGAAATGAAATCCGTTGAATTTGGATAACAATCTAATGTGTTTTTATAAATAAATAGATAACAATTCATTCTACTTTAATTCTATGACTATGCCTTATATTTATGTAAACCCCATTGAAATTAATATATTCATCTTTTTACTACAAAAATTTTAATGATTTAATGAAACTATGTTAATCGATTGATATATTATTTATATCTACACCGTTAAGATTGTGAATTCAAATTAATTCATATTTCAAATTATGTGTAATCAATAATAGTATTTTATTTAAATTTATTGTTCAAATCTAGTATCCAATTGATGTGGCATCATTGTAACTCATTCTTTTAAATTGTATTAGATTTACATTATTTAAATGAATGAATTACAGTTTTACCACATCATGAAATTTGGACACTAAATTTCGATAAATTAACATTACTCATTTGTAATTATTTCAAGAAAAAAAATGATTAGGGTATGCAACTTATTCCTTTATTCTTTTACATTAATGATTTGTTTGATTTTGAATTGTCAAACATTTTACTTTTAAAATTAGATTCTTTTAAACCTTCTTTTTTTAATTTGGAGGAAGAGACGTGAACTCAAGACCTACAAATAATACAACGATTTGAATCGATATACTATTTATAAACACATTTAACTAACTATTAACCCACGATAGGGGGAGATAATTTTTTTTCTTCTTAGATTTAGAAGTTGTATTCATAATTGTTTCAATAAATCACATTAAATTGTATACTTTCATTTTTTTAGAACAACATTAAATTTTCTACTTAAACAGGAAAATATAAACATTAATTGTGTGTGCTACAAATGGAATATAATCGGTTCATAATTTTTTATTGAATACATATATTGTCATAATATATGACCATAAAAAATTAATCAAAGTCAAGGGGGGTAGTTGGTCACTATTAAATATTAATCAAAATCGAAAAATAGATAAATATCTAAAACTGCCAACTAAGTCAGTGACAACTATCAACACTTGCAAGCAGCTTACATTACATACATAAAAACGCGCCGGTCTTCGCGTGGATTTACCATAACGGGAACGAATCGCAACTTACGCGGAGTATGCGTACCTCCCACGCTCTGGTACAAGATTCACCTACACTTGACGATAAACAATAAAATCCCCATGACAGCGAACTTTTGCCTTTGGTGTGCGCATTTTTGGCTCATTTGTTATATGGTCGTCACACGTCACACATGCAAACAACTTTTCTTACAATTTATTGATTTACCCTTGTGGGTGCATTTAAATTACCTAAATGCCATCGACCGTGGACCAAAATTGAAGTGAAGTGACCTCACTTACATGTTCTTGTCTACCCAGTACCCACTACAATATGCTTCTAACACCATTCTTGTCATCACTAGAGAATGCAATAATACGATTATATATAATATTATTTAAAGGATTAAATTTTAATATTACTCTTTTGTCCTTTCCAAACATATCATTGTTCTAAAATTTTAGAGTACCACGGTCCACGTCCACGGATGCATCATGCATGCATATAAAGAAATGCTTGTTTATTAATCCTGCTTAGCTGAGGATTAAAAATAGACTATTTAATTAATCTTCACCCGAAGATATTATAAAAAAGGATGTGGATTTTTATATGACAACGTATCACATCATTTTGTATAAATGTATTCCATCCTAGGTTATTTTTAACCATAATTAGGTTTAAATCATTTTCAAAATTAAAATAGTAGCCGCTTTTTAAAATTTATAGGTATTTTTTTTACTACAAGTGTCACCAACTTACTAATCGAAGTTTATATAGTATCTAAAATGGGTTTTGGATGCCAACAGGGGCGTAGCTCAGCTGGTAGATGAACGAGCTTGGGGCTTGGGCAAATAACTCCCAGATCAACGGCTCGAAGCTTTTAAAAAAATACCTGAATTAATAAATATGTTGTCTCAAAAAAAAATGGGTTTTGGATAAAATACCATTTGGTGGACTATTATTAACTATTTAGTATTGTCAATGCCAACACTTAATGGTCTTTTTTTTTTCTCTGTGATGTGTGTTTTTTATTTATTATTATTTTATATATATGCAAAAACAAAAATGTTACCAAGCCACATAAAAACTAAATTTAAAATCTTTAAAAGGAGTGTGTTCTCCCAATCTTTCAACATAAAAGCTTCTCCAAGTCTTATTGTTTTTCTTTTGACAAAATCTCTCTATGTCTTTAATAATGAAATTATTCAACTATCTAAAAAATGGATCGTTCTGTTGAAATTTAGAGAAAATAGAATTTTGTAAAAATAGAACGTGAGAATAGGTTAACTACAATAACTTTTTTTTAAACCTCTTTAGGGGGGAACTACAATAACTTTTTTTTCTGTTTATTTACTTTGATATATAAAAAAATAAAGCTATTAATTGAGTGTAACAACAAATAAAGCCCAAACGGTGCTAGCTAGGCAAATTTTATCATATATATATATATATATATATATATATATATATATATATATATGAATGCTTCTCCAATCAGGACGGTCATAACTTTATAATTTTAGGACGTCCAATTAGAGATAGCAATTGGACCCGCAACTACGGGCACCGTCTGAATCCGACCATGTAGGGTCGGGTTTGGGTGGTGAATTTACGATCCGCAAACCCACGAACCCGTTTAAAGATAAACTCAGCGGGTTCGGGTGCGGGTTGGAAAAACAAACACGCGGGTGAACCCGTATAAATAAAATTGATTTAATATTTATTATTTAAAATATTGTAAATATAAACTCCGATGGAAGCATTTTAACTATATAGAAAGTAAAATATAAATACTTCACTCATTATAAATTTAACGATTACAATTCTTAACTTTCATTTATATATAGCTAATGGTAGAACTTTGCACTCTTGTTTTTTCAATGTGGGACTTTTAAAAGTCCCACATTGAAAAAACAAGAGTGCAAGTTTCCACCATTAACTATATATATAATGTGCTTTGCCTCTTGTCTCAACTAAGAAACACATATGAAATGAGTTGACAATTTTACTTTATTAAGTGTTTCTAATTTTTAAAATCATAATATTTAATATGTTTAAATAATATAAAAATATTATTAAAAATTTGTTTATGGGTTTGCAGGTGCGGGGGTGGGTGTCCCCAAAACCAGCGGGTGAAACTCGCCTGCGAACCCGCGAAAATAAACGGGTTCGTGGGCAGGTGTGGGTGACAGAAAGTTTCGAGGGTGCAGGTTTGGATTTTACAAAACCCGTCCGAACTCGACCCGTTGTCATCCCTACGTCCAACCATAGCTACACATTCACAGTGGGTCCACAATTCCACATTAACAAATACTCACATCCAATATGAATGTGTAAATGTGGTTGGACGTCCTTAACTTATAATTTCAGGACATCCTTACCATAGAACCACCTATATATATTTGGCTATCCAACTTTTACTAACTTACTTTCCAAAAAAAAAAAATTGTACTAGCTTAAAAGAAGAGAAAAAGACAATTAGGCCCCGTCTTGCAGCTGTTTTTTTGTTGTTTTTGTTTTTGTTTTCCAAAAATGATTTCGAATTCGCGTTCGTTAACTGTTTTTCATTTTATTTTCGAAAAACAAAAAAAATTTAAAAAACAAAATTAGTGTTAAAAGTGAAATTTTTGAAAAACATTTGAAAGTTGTTTTTTCGTTTTTTTTTTTTCAAAAAAATTATACAATCTATATTTATTTTCTTTTTTTCTCATCCACCAGACATATCTTTCTTCCTCATCTCCATATTCTTTCTCCTTCATCAATCTGCTCGTCGCCGATCTGCTCACTGCCGGCGGCCGGTCATCATCTTCTTTCTTTCTTTTTCTTTCATCGATCGCCGATCTGCTCTTCCGTCCGCCGCTCACGCTCGCTGCTCGCAGATCTGCTCTTCCGTCCGCCGTTTGCGCTTGTCGCTCGCCGAGATGCTCTTCTTCTTCTTCTTTTTCTTCTTCTCCAATCTGTTACTAGATCGGCGTCGGCCTTGGTGCCACCGATGAGTTTCCTGATGAGTTTCTTCTACTATGTGTTTGTGTTTATGTGTTGCTTTTGTCAAAAAAGAAATTGAAATTCTATCTGTTGCTTTTGTCAAAAAAAAATTGAAATGGGACCCGAACTCACGCACAATTGTGTGATGAAGATTGGACCAACTTTACATTAATACATTTGTTTGTTTATTTGAGGTTTAATTATGTATCAAAAGTAATGAAATGGGTTTAGATGAAAAATTATGAGAATAAAGTGGCTAATAATTTATTTGTAAAATTTTTAAATGGGTGTAAAATTAGATGAATTAAAGATGAATTATTGGGTGGCATAAAGTAAAGAACTTTTTTGGATGGCATAGTTGATAATTAGATGAATTATTAACTCATTTTTTATTCAAATTAAAGAATTACAATAGAAAAAATAATTGAAAAATTAATATATTTTTTTATTTTTTTATTAACCTACCAGACTCGTTTTTTCCGTTTTTAATTTTAGAATACAGTTTTCAGTATGTGCTACCAGATGCATTTTCAGAATTCGAAAATGAAACAAAAACACTGTTTTCATTTTCATTTTTATTTTCAAAAAATAGCCACTGAAAAACGTTTACAGGACGGACCCTGCATTTCTAGATTTCAATAGGAGTGGAAACCCTAATTCTTGCTCTGTCAGGTCACTGAGTGCGATTTTATTGATGAAAATTGAAAATCAAATCCAATGGCAGAAATGCATTTGACTTAAATGAGACATGGAAAAACTTTTGGTCAAATTTGGTAGCATCTGATTTTAGTGTCAAAGATGTTCTCGTTAAAGTCTAATTTGTGGAAAGTCACGAGGAAACAAATTCTTTCACATGACCCTTTATATAGATCTGTGCAACCACACACAACTCTTTCGAAAGGGTAGTCGGTGGGAGATTTCGGTCTTCATTTTAGGGTTTATATATATACCAGCAATTGTCGGCAACTCAAATTTAGACATTGGAGTTGGATAAGGGTGTTTTTTTTTAAAAAAAAATTATATATATATATAAAAGATTAGGCTATATAATAGATTAGGCTAAATTAACTGAAATTTGTGATTTAAAATTTTGATATCAATATCTCCATTATTCATCTGCTCTTAGTTAAAAAATTGTAAATACATTTAAATATCAACAATTTGATTAAGAGCATAAGAGTATGTGAGTGATGGAGATGTTGAAATTAAAATTTTAAGTCACAGATTTAAATATATATATATATATATATATTATTTCTTTTGAGGCGTATAATGTAACCCTTACATATATGAATAAATCTTGGAAGTTAACAACTATATTTAAATTAAGAGTAGTGTTAACCTGGGCACATGTTAAAAAGAAAATATTTATTATACAACCAATCATGTGTTGGTGTGAGTGGTTCGTCACTCTCATCCTTTAAGTAAGATCGTGGGATCAACCCCCCTTGTGAACGGAGCTACACATATTGGGAGCACTTTACCCCTTAGTGGGCCGACCCGGTGCGAGTCCGAATGATACGATTAATTACACCGCAAGTCTGTGTGAAGGCAGCTAGTTCAACAAGCTGTATGAAGATAGCAAGTTCAGCAAGCAGAAGACTTGGTCTATGTTCAGTGTGTTATGTTTAGTATGTTATGTACATATAAATGTGGTTCTTTGGTTCATTGGTTGTATCAACATGATGCAGTTACGGTGTATAGAAGTTACTTGAAGTTATTTTCCATTATCTGTATTCAGTTGTATTCAGTTTCACTTTTGTATTCAGTTTTATTTCTGCCATGTAAGACATGCTATATAATAGCTTGGTTTATGGAATGAAAGGCAGAGAAGTATTTACCAATTTCCAACCTTTCCTTCTTTTCCCTCTTGCTTCCTGTTATTCTTTTCTTTCTCAAAATTATATTTATCAGTGGTATCAGAGCATGGTCCATGGATACCCGTGGTAAATCCAATGCTGAATTTCGTAACGAAGTAAACGAAATTTTGGCAAAACATGAGTCTAACTTTGATCAGGTTAATTCGACTCTTCAAACAATTCTGACCGAACTTCAAGCAATGCGAGTTTCTCGTAGTGCAAACACAAACCACATTGAGACTAACCCATTCGCTCCAGGTGAAGCTTCACATCAAATGATTCGACCTGAAGGATCTCATTCCAACTCTAACTCTGATCGAAATCATCACCATCTTAAGCTTTCATTTCCAAAATTTGGAGGAGAGGATCCCACTGGGTGGATTTTTAAAGTAGAGCAGTACTTTGAATTTAAGGAAATTACTTCTGATCAATATGTTCAACTAGCATCATTCCACTTAGAAGGTATTGTGTTACAATGGCTCCGATGGATCACTAAATTTAGAGGGCCAATGACTTGGGCAGAGTTCACGAAAGCTATTCTAATCCGCTTTGGACCAACGGATTTTGAAGATCCCTCTGAGGCGATCACACGGCTTAGGCAAACTACTACCGTAACAGCGTACCAAGAGGCATTCGAAAAGCTCTCTCACAGAGTTGATGGACTACCAGAAGGATTCTTAATAGGGTGCTTTGTGGCTGGACTCAAGGATGATATTCGACTGGATGTGAAGATCAAACAACCAAAGACGTTGGCTGACACCATTGGTGTGGCGAGGTTGATTGAAGAACGAAATGTACTGCAGAAAAAAGGAATCAGTATTTTTCGTCCCCAATCCTTCACACCAACATAGCGTACCAACCTCAACAATACAGCGGGAATTTTAGGACCACCACCTGATCAGAAGAAAGTTACAGGAGCAGGGTTAAATCCAAACAACATCCGAAGAATTACTAGTCAAGAAGCACGAGACCGACGAGAAAAAGGGCTATGTTACTACTGTGATGAAAAATTCCAACCGGGACATCGATGTCAGAGACCACAAATGTTCATGATAGAATATTTTTCAACAGAAGAATCAGGTTGATGTAGAGAATTCGCAGTCAGAAGAAGTTTTTGTTGAATCAATACCAGAAGTTTCTTTCCATACCATTGCTAGAACAGAACATCCTCAGACTATCCGTGTTCATGGAAATTTGAAGTGTAAAGATGTCACAGTGTTGATCGACGGAGGCAGTACACACAATTTTATCGACCAATCCATCGTAACCAAATATGGGTTGCCGGTAACTCAAGACAAACCTCTACAAGTCATGGTTGCAAATCGGGATAAAATAGAGTGCACAGGAAGATGCTTGGCCCTCACTTTGATGATACAAGGATACTCAATCAAGTCAGATTTTTATATCCTCCCAGTAGCAGCCTGTCAAGTGGTATTGGGGGTGCAATGGTTGGCTACGCTTGGAACAATTGAAACTGATTATCACAAATTGACGATGACTTTCCGAGATAAAGGAGACACACATACATTTTATGGTCTCGGCCGATCAGGAATTGAAGCCATGTCTGACAAAGAATGCCAGAATTTACAAGGTGCATGTTTTTTTTTTACAAATAAGTTATTGTCAGGTTAATTCAAAATCACATGAATCCACCACAAGTCATAAATCCAACGACCTAACCTCACTTCTCTAAGAATTCAAACATGTCTTCGAACCACCTAAAAGTCTCCCTCCACGAAGAATCCATGATCACCAAATACCTTTAATTCTAAATCAAAATCCTGTGAGTGTAAGACCCTACAGATATCCCTACTACCAGAAATCAGAGATTGAGAAATTGGTGACTGAACTTATGAACTCAGGCCTCATACGACCTAGTAGTAGTCCGTTTTCATCCCCTGTTCTCTTAGTCAAAAAAACTGATGGCACTTGGAGGTTTTGTGTAGACTATAGGGCACTGAATAACATAACTGTGAAAGACAAATATCCAATTCCAGTTATTGATGAATTGCTTGACGAACTACATGGTGCTCGATATTACTCAAAACTTGATTTGAGGTCTGGATATCATCAAATTCGGGTGACAGAAAATGACATTCCAAAAACGGCATTCAGAACGCATGAAGGCCATTACGAATTCGTAGTAATGCCTTTCGGCCTCACCAATGCGCCAGCAACCTTCCAGTCTCTCATGAACGATCTCTTCCGCCCATATCTCAGAAAATTTATCCTTGTGTTCTTCGATGACATTTTGATTTACAGCCGAACATGGGAAGACCACCTCTCACATCTGCGTATTGTGTTAATGATTTTGTCAACTAACAGTCTATTTGCTAAGCAATCCAAATGCAGGTTTGAGGTTTTACAAGTCGATTATCTTGGTCATCTCATATCTGAAAATGGAGTAGCTGTGGAACCAGACAAGATAAAATCAGTCCTTAATTGGCTAACTCCAACTACAGCCAAGGGAATTAGAGGGTTTTTGGGACTCGCCGGGTATTGCCGAAAATTCGTCAGAGGATTCGGAAGTATAGCCGCCCCATTAACCCAACTCTTGAAGAAAGATGGATTCTCTTGGAGTGATGAATCATCAGTCGCTTTTGCCCAACTTAAAGAGGCTCTCACCACAGCTCCTGTCCTCAGATTGCCAGACTTCAATCAACGATTTATTGTTGAATGTGATGCATGTGGCATAGGAATCAGAGCAATCCTTTCCCAGCAAGGCTGACCAATAGCATTCTACAGCGAGGCATTGAAAGGAACTGCACTTGCACTGTCAACATATGAGAAGGAGATGTTAGCGATTGTTAAGGCAGTCAGAAAATGGAGGCCTTACCTTCTCGGGCGGACTTTTACTGTGAGAACTGATCAGAGAAGCCTCAAATATCTACTAGAACAACGAATCACCACTCCGGCTCAAACTCGTTGGCTGCCAAAATTACTTGGTTATGATTATGTGATTGAGTACAAAAAAGGACAAGAGAATCAAGGTGCTGATGCCTTGTCTCGCGTGGTCGAATTTCAATTTATTACAATTTCGGTACCTTATTCGGATTGGTGGTCGATTGTCAAAACTGAGGTTCAACAAGATCCTTTTTATGACACTTTAGCCAGTAAGAGTACACAGCAGGTGGGTGAAAAATATTTGCAAAGAGATGGTGTTTGGTTTAAGAAAGAAAGAGTTTATTTGAACCCACACTCTTCCTTGATTCCTTCTATTCTTTCGGATGGGCATTCATCACCTGTTGGAGGTCATTTTAGGTTCCTTAAAACCTTAAGCCGAATTAAGTCTAGTTTCATTTGGCCAAATATGCAAAACAGAGTAAAGGAATATCTCCAGACTTGTACAACTTGCCAACAATATAAACATGATTGTTTGAGACCAGTTGGGCTGTTACATCCACTTCCAGTACCGGAACGAGTGTGGACGGCAATTTCTATGGATTTTGTAGAAGGACTGCCACCCTCTTATGGTCATACCGTTGCGTTGGTCGTTGTCGACCGGCTGAGCAAATATGCTCACTTTGTACCAATGAAACATCCATTCATTGCTTTGTCAGTAGCAAAGACATTTGTTTCCAACATTGTCCGACTACACGGAATACCGTCGTTGATTGTCAGCGATCGTGATAAGATTTTTATCAGTTCTTTCTGGCAAACATTATTCCAACTACAAGGCACAAACTTGAACATGAGCTCCAGTTATCATCCCCAAACTGACGGACAAACGGAGGTAGTGAACCATACTCTTGAACAATATCTTCGATGTTTTGCAGGTGATCAGCCGCGGAATTGGGTTGATTGGATACCATGGGCTGAATATAGTTACAATACATCAACGCACTCATCCACGAACATTTCTTCATTTGAAGCGGTCTATGGCATTCCACCTCCAACCTTACTGTCCTATATACCAGGCACTGCTCGGGTACAAGCAGTAAATGAACACCTTCGTGATCGGGAAACAATCTTGCGAGAGCTGCGTCAACATTTGTTACAAGCTCGTGATCGGATGAAGAGCCACGCTGACCAACATCGACGAGAAGTACATTTCGAAGTCGGTGACTATGTCTACCTCAAGTTGCAGCCCTATCGTCAGTCATCTGTGGCATTTCGTGGATCTCTCAAGCTGGCTCCACGTTTTTTTGGGCCTTATGAAATCTTGGAAAAGGTTGGACCTGTGGCTTATCGTCTGAACTTACCACCTGGCTCTCAAGTGCACACCGTTTTTCATGTTAGTTTACTACGAAAGCATTTGGGTCCGGTAACTCCTGCTTCACCTCAGTTACCTCCAATTTCTGATGATTCAATTATTCTTCCTCAGCCACAAGCTATCTTGGATCGACGGGTGGTTCAGAAGGGTAAGTATAGACCACGAACTGAGATTTTAGTCAAATGGAAGGATACACCTGAAGAGGATGCTACTTGGGAGAACCAATGGAGGTTTTCCAGAACTTATCCGGACTTCATCCTTGAGGACAAGGATTTTTCCAGGGGAAGGGAATGATACGATTAATTACACCGCAAGTCTGTGTGAAGACAGCTAGTTCAACAAGCTGTATGAAGATAGCAAGTTCAGCAAGCAGAAGACTTGGTCTATGTTCAGTGTGTTATGTTTAGTATGTTATGTACATAATTGTGGTTCTTTGGTTCATTGGTTGTATCAACATGATACAGTTACGGTGTATAGAAGTTACTTGAAGTTATTTTCCATTATCTGTATTCAGTTGTATTCAGTTTCACTTTTGTATTCAATTTTATTTCTGCCATGTAAGACATGCTATATAATAGCTTGGTTTATGGAATGAAAGGCAGAGAAGTATTTACCAATTTCCAACCTTTCCTTCTTTTCCCTCTTTCTTCCTGTTATTCTTTTCTTTCTTAAAATTATATTTATTAGATTAGTCGGGGTGTGGACAGGGTCGATTACACCGTATGGTAGATCCACCCCACCTGGAAACCGAATAGTGTAAACCAAAAAAAAAAATTTATTATATAAATACATTTATTATATGAATTTAGTCAAAAAAATAAATAAATAAATAAATACTTTTTTTTAGAGTGGTGTTGACATGTACCCTTCAAAATTAAATTAATTAGGTTGTAATTTGTTGAATCCAATTAGGCAGCAGCAGCAGGTGTGCATAGACATAATAAACTGAACTTATTGCAGTAAACTACCACACAATTAATTACCAAAATTTTGTTACATATTTGGAGTCTTGCATCAAATAATTAAGCCTGGCTGGCACATACACCGATACCGATAGGTCCAATGCTGCAATCATGTCTGGAAAGGACATACGTGTAGTGGAGTAAATAGAGAATTAATAATTTTGTACGATGAAGGGACCCATGTCAATTATTCATCAGATTTTTTTTAAGTGAAAATTTATAATTTTGAGGAGAAGGATGCGATTACAATTTACAACCCACAATCAATTTAACATTTTAACGTGGATGTGAATATGTGAGAGAGACAACCATTAGAGATTGGAATGACCACACAATCTACAGTATTAAGCAAACATAAGTATTAAGACAAATATTCACAATTATGAAACGAATCAGAAAAATAATCAATACAACAAATAGAAATAGAATTTTCTTTATTTCCATAAGGTTTTCCCGCTTAAATAGATTTTAGTTCTCTAAATTTTAACAAATCTAAAAACTTAGTAAGAATCTATCGATGTCTTAGGTCCGTATATAGGTTAGACTAAACCAATTTAAATTTATGACTTCAAATTTTGATTTCAACACCTTAATCATCTATATACTCTTAATCTAATGGTTATTAATACATTCAAATATCAATTATTGTATTAAAAGCATATTAGTTGTTACGATATTGAAGTCACAAAAATAAGTTAATTTAGATCGATTCTAAATATATTTAAAATGTAAATTATATTCTCACATAAAAAAGGTAATCGTTTTTAAGTAATTTGTCATCACAGTAGGTGATTGACCCATTTCATCTTTTCTATAAAAATAAATAAATTGACCCAATTCGGAGCAGTAGTGGCCACATAAACAAGATATATAAGATGTATAGAATGTGGTGGAGCAGAATCAATGGTTCCTTTAATATATGTATATATACGTGTAGTAGGTATGATATTAAAATTTAAAATGTCCTTCCTTTAGACTTTAGTAGCAAATAAAAAAGATCAGTGTTGTGTGGTCGTCTTTGATGGCCATGCACTGATGCACATGCTTCTTGATGCTAGTCTTTTTCATTTCTTTTTGGTCTTCGACTTTAATAATGATTTCGCTTTAGTCTTTTACACGACAATTAGGATAGATGAATTCAAACTTCAAAAGCATGTGATATATAATACATTGTTGTCCTTTTTCCTTTCTCTTATATGATGCACAGTGCACAACGTGATTCACTTGGCCATTAATTCTCCAATTATATTATATATATACTCTTGATCAAGACTTCAACTACCTATAGGCTCTCGTTTAGGGATGGGCATTTACCCCACGGGGGCCCATCCCCATTTGCCCCCACCCCCATTTGGGAGCAAATTTTGTCCCTAAATGGTGTTTGGGGGTGGGGATAGGGGTAAAATTTATCCCCAAAACCTAAATAGGGGTGAGGGTGGGGATGGGGAGACCTACCCCCACCCCCATTTTTCCATTTCCCCAATTTCCCCATATGTATATATGTATATATATATATATATATATATATATATATATTTATATATTTTTAATATATTTTTTTAAAAATAACTTTAACTTTATTATTCATGGTTCCACCACTAATTGAATACTTGACATTTGAATGTACTTAGTTTTTTTATGAATTTGTCTAGACTTTTATGTGTAATACTAAATTACTATAGTTATTTCTATTAATTTTAGACAATTATATGGATTGGATATCGAAACATGGTGATTGGAATGATTGAATTTCGAATCCAGAATTATAAATTTCGGATTTCGGATTGAAAAATATTAGGATTAGAAATAAAGGAAATGGGGGACGAGGGTGGGAGCAGGGGAAGCTCCCCCCAAACACCCATATCCCCACTTCCCCCAAATGGGGTTTGGGGACAGAGATGGGGGGAGGTTTCAGAAATGGGGATGGGGTGGGGGACCCTCCCCCGCCCCAATGGGCCCCCACGCCCATCCCTACTCTCGTTCTAAAAACAGAAAGCTCCGATTTACACATGGCCATATATTTAATATAATTATCCATATATGAACACTCGATCATAAAGAATAACAACAATTATATATATATTTATATCATCCCTATGATTCTATTCTCGATTAATGTCTTAGATACGTATGTAATCGTTCGTCGCACCATTCATGACTCTTTTAGGAATATCCAATTCATGGGGCGCTGGAGTATTATAGGAATAACGATAACAAATCCAGGTATTTAGAGTCACGGAAGTTTAACTATGGCATATATTGTGTTTTCTGACTAGTGCTTCTCAGCAACTATATACATTTGACGTTGGGTATTTAGCAAATTGATTTTCTGTCACATGTATGCATATA
This sequence comes from Dipteronia sinensis, assembly GCA_033220585.1. Lineage (NCBI taxonomy): Eukaryota > Viridiplantae > Streptophyta > Magnoliopsida > Sapindales > Sapindaceae > Dipteronia > Dipteronia sinensis. The sequence continues at coordinate 68,241,506 of CM065637.1, read as the reverse complement.
TACGTTATGATCTTCTGATATATGTTAATCCTTTCTTTTAAACAAGGATCTTAGGTAAAACATTAATTTAATAACACGTTAATTATGATAATAATGAAAAAGAGATCCAAGACAAAAGCCACGCATATAGAAAGAGATTCTTGTAATAATAAATAGGTTTGTTCATATTTAATATGCAAACCTACCAGTAATTTAAGAAGACAGCATTTTGTATTAATTTAAGTGGACTCCTCATTCTGGGTAGCTGGATAAGACAAAACATTGTAGAATTTATGAAAATTGATGTAAAATGACATCAAATAAAAGCAAAGCCAAAAAGGAAGAGAAATTGTTCCCCGGGGTGTAGCTCTACCGGTAGATGGATGAGTTTGAGACTTGGGTAAATGACTCTCAAATCAGCGGTTCGAATCATACTGATGTCAAAAGTTTCAAAAAAAAATACTTGGTCTAAATAGGTGAAGAGGAATTAAAGATTAGCTCTTTCTCATGCAATGGCAATTATACATGAATATGAGAGAATAAAATATCCAAACCCTTTGTTTGGTATATATAGGATGCCATAGTTGGTTGATTGGAAGGATAGGAAATTTCATACTTGGTTTGGTGGCATAAAAGACTTGTCCTTATATTGATATTCATACTTCTAATTTCTAAATTCTAATTATAGAATGAATCAAATTACCACCGATCAATTTGACTTGATGGAAATGATACTCATTCATTCCGATAATATCTCAATTCGAATCGTCGCACTAAATGTGGCTATTAAAAATTATAATATCTATATTTAATTATTGTGATGATATGAAACTTTAAAATGTTAACATATTTATAAAATTATATACTATTTGATTTTGTTGATTTCATAAAAGACTTTTATTTTAAAATTGATCAAGAAAAACATGTATTTGTTTTATCAATAGGGATAAGATATTACAAATACATGACTTACTCATGGATTTCTTTTACTTCAACAAGAATCAAATACAATAAAATAAGTAAAAAAAAAATTAACAAACTAAATAAGAAAAACCAATTAATTACCATATAAAAACTAACCTAATATTTTAGCATTGTTATTTGCATCAACTTCAAACACAGAGTGATGCAGCGTGGAACGGAACTCACACAGTATTGCAGAAAATAAGAGATAGGTTGAGTTTAAACTACTCCAGAAATTTTTATTTCATCAAAATCTACCAAGCTAAAACGATTACAACCAAATAAATAGAAAAACTAAACCCTAAGACTCCTAAACCATCTCCATTGAATCGGGAAACAATCCCGGATTAAAAGCAAAAATAAAAGCTAAGCAAAAAAAGAAAGAAAATCCTTCATTGTCGCGCAAGAAACTTTAAGTGCCCGTAGAACACTCTAAACGGCCTTTTTTGGACCTCTTTTATCCCGTGGTCACGGGAAACAAACTTTTAGTGACAAATTGTAGAAAACGTCATGGCCTTTCCGAAAACATATTATAATAGCGAATCTGAACCTGTATACGAAAGTTATGACCTCGCAAAGTTAGACCCGTTTTGGATGCTCCAAACAACCCAAATACGAGTTTGCAACCAGATCTGCATCACAGAGGCTGTCACACTTATCATACAATCACCGTATATTTAGTTGCTAAACTCTTACAAAATATAATATAATAAGATCAATTGTAATAAGGTCTTCTTCTTCTTCATAGTCTTTAATCTTTACTCTTTAGTTCTTTTAAAGGTTTGCCCAAACATAGTCTTTTGTATCGAAATGGTTTTTGGTTTTTATTGCTCAGGCTAATCTCTATTGTACTGCATTTTTATTAAAGAGAAATGTTACTGAGAATCCATTAACCACAGGTGTATACTCCATTTTAATTTTTTGTATTAATATGTAAATTTTAACCTAAATTTAAAATTACCAGACAAGATAAGAAAGTTCTAATGACACTCCAAACCATTTTTTTTATAACAAGTTCTTTTTTTTTTCCATATTTAGCTTCTTCTTTTTTACACTTTTGTGTTTTATTTTTCCTGTTTTACAAACCCTAAAATATCTTATTTTTCTATTCAAAAATAATTTGTTTCTCACACACCATCAAACCCTCTATCATTATCATCACCGACTTATATATATATATATATATATATATATACAGTCCTTTTCTCCTCAGTGCGTACTGATATAACTTATATCATTACGTTGCATGTGGACCACTGATTATGGAGAAGTTTTGACAAGTGCATACACTTTGAGTCAAAGTATGTAAATCTAATGGTCAATATCCAACGCACTGATAAAGTTATATCAGTGTGTACTGACTTGAAAATTTCTGTATATATATATATATATATATTCCATTTTTTTACTCAACTTAAAATCACAAAGAGAAAAACAAACATTATTTTCCTATTTTCACAGATTAATCTCTAAAATAGATTTCTTATTGTTTTGATATCCTCAATTTTGTTCAGTTTTATTTTTATTTGATTACTTCGTATCTTTTTTCCATTTTCCGTTTAGAATTTTTTAAAGAAGACAATTTTATTAGGCAATTTTTAGAAGTAAAAGTCTGATGGTATTAGATTGAGACTTTTAAAATTTTTTAAAAGTCTTGTGGTATTCAATTACGATTTTTAAGACTTTTTAAAAGTCTTGTGATATTGGATACAAACTTTTGAGAGGCATCAAATTGTTTTGTGGTATTGGATTAAGATCAAGAATTGTAGGATTTCATGACAAAATGGATTATTCAGACTTTTCAGTGATTTGTATAAATAGTTGGACCTGAAAATTGTCTTACTCTCCTCGACGATACTTTCTGGACTTTTTTTCACTCTCTCTCAACATCAGCTTCATCTTCCCAAATCTTCGCCGTCTCCGCCCTTGTCATCAGCTTCTCAAATCTTCACCATCTTCCCAAAGCTTCTCTCAACATCAGCTTCTCTTCCCAGACTTTTGTGGATGATATATGTTGGATGTTGGAGGGATCCAGGTTTATGAGGACTGAAGATTGATGAAGATGGGTTCATGAAGGTTGATTGATTTTTGTAAAAACTTATAAAAAAAAGGTAATGGTCGATAGATCTGGGTTTGGGGACGAGGTGGGTTTTCTCTTAAGGGGTCTTGTTGGGGACAAGTCAATGACTCAACTTTGGGGTTCTGTTAAGGAGCAAATCAAGTAATATTGTGTCATATATGTACAGACAATATCACCATATCTTCTCCAATCACCAATCACTGTAATTTTGGGATATACCCATACCTTCTCCAATCACCGATCATTGTGATTATGGGATATACCCCTAATTGTGGGATTTCATCTTGTACAATTTCTTGTATATATATCTTGCAAAGTTGAATGAATAGAACATAGAAAACTTATTCAATTTCATCAATTTATTATGGTATCAAAGCATCGGTTCTTTGTGACCTGATTTTTATTTTCTCTATTGCTCATTACAACAAAAATTATAGTTGCTCATCACAGCAAAATTCATAGTTTTATTGTTTGTTCATTCAAACAGACACAAAATACCAAATCATCAACCATCAATCCATGGCAGATAAATAAGGTGTTTTGTACCCTCCCCAAATAACATGCAATAAAGCAGATTATTCGTTGTTAGTTCGATCGGAAGGAAGAAGTTTCACTGCTGTCCTTGTTTATGTATATGACGTCATTTTGGCAGGAAATGATCTGGAGAAAAGTCAAGAACTCAAAATCTTCTTGAATGGTCTATGCAAGCTTAAAGATCTTGGAAACTTAAAATATTTTTTAGGGATAGAAGTTGCTCGATCTACCAAATGAATTTATTTGTTACAAAGAAAGTATGCACTTGAGATCTTAGAGGATACAGGATTTTTGGGTGTCAAACCATCAAAGTTTCCAATGGAACAAAATTTGAAGATTAATGAAGTTAATGGAGAACTTTTGGCAGATTCTTCTTCATATCGAAGACTCATTGGTCAATTGATTTACTTAACCATTACTCGACCGGATTTGGTATATGTTATACATGTATTAAGTCAATTCATGGACAAACCTCTCATTCCACACTTAAATGCAGCACATAGAGTGTTGAGGCATATTAAGCAAGCACCAGGTCAAGGGATTTTTTTATCAGCCACTAGTCAAGTTCAGTTGAAGGCTTTTTGTGATGCAGATTTGGCGCCATGTAGAGATACTAGGCGGTCAGTTGCCGGATATTGTTTATTACTTGGAGAATCACTTGTCTCTTGGACGAAGAAAAAGAAGACAACGGTTTCACGCTCTTCAGCTGGAGCGGAATACAAGTCTATGGCAACAACATGTTGTGAGATCACTTGGCTGAAATATTTGTTAGAAGACTTGAAAGTTGAACACTCACAACCAGTTACATTATATTGCGACAATCAGGCAGCCATTCATATCACTTCATATCCCGTTTTCCATGAACGGACAAAGCATATTGAAATTGATTGTCATCTTATTCATGAGAAAATTCAAGATGGCACCATCAAAACAGATCACATTCGTACTACTCAGCAACCTGCAGATTTGTTCACCAAAGCTCTTGGTTCAATTCAATTTCATCATTTGCTTGGCAAGTTGGGTGTTATGAACATAAACACCAACTTGAAGGGTAGTGTTAAGGAGCAAATCAAGTAATATTGTGCCATACATGTACAGAAAATATCACCATATCTTTTCCAATCACCAATCACTGTGATTATGGGATATACCCATAGTTGTGGGATTACATCTTGTACAATTTCTTGTATATATATCTTGCAAAGTTGAATGAATAGAACATAGAAAACTTATTCAATTCATCAATTTATTAGGTTCGGTGGGAGATATCAGATATGGGTAATGAGAGATTGCATTTTGTGTTCTCAATTGTTTTTCAAAATCTATTATTTCTTTATCGTTGTTTCTTGTTTAATAGATAATTAATTAAATAAATAAAAGCTTGGTGATAAAGAAGGTTTGGTGTAATAGACTGATTGGAGAATGACATTATAAGCGATGACTACTACTACCAACTTAACAGAGGTTTGTGCGTAATTTTGTTTGGGTTTTTTCGGTTCGGGTGTCTCAGGCTATTAAATTTATAAGACCCATATTTAAAAAAAAAAAATCTAAAAAGTCTTCAAATAAAATATAGATAATTCTATTTGTCTATGAATAAAGTCCAAATACTCTTTCAGAATCCTAAAAGTCTACTCCATATAATTCTAACAGTCTTTAAAATCCTAAAAATCCATAAAATCCTTACACCCAAAAATTGTTCATTAAAACCCCAATCCAATACAACCCCATTAATCACATATCTAATGATTGAGTTATATATATATATATATATATATATACATATATATACAAAATTACTGATTTAAATTTTGTTAAATTGTTTTAAAAATGGTGTATTAGGCTTTTTATAGTATTTTACAGGGTTTGGGCCGTGGGTTTGGTTCGGGGCTTCAATGATTTGGTTACGGGCCGAAACCACCCCAAATAATAACCCGGAAACCAAAAAAAAAATTTGAATCTCCGAGTCACTAAAACCCTAACTCTCTCTGTCTCGTGATCTCATTATAAAAACATATAAATAACTCGATTTTTCTTCTTCCTCCGTTTGTGATTGCACCGAAGGCAACTCTTCCCTAACAGCTGGTAAGCTATCTCTCACTCTGTCTCTTGCGTCTCTTCTCCGATTGATGTTTTATTCGGTTTATAGTAATTTGATTGTATATGAACAGTTGACAAAGCGAAAATGAAGGTGGTCGCAGCTTATTTGTTGGCAGTTTTGGGAGGAAACACAAGCCCTTCCGCTACTGATATCAAGGGCATTTTTGGCTCTGGTACTTTTTTATTTATTTTCCTTTCATATATATATATATATATATATATATATATATTTGTTTCTCTGCGTTTTTCTATGGATTGATTTATGGTTGTATTGCTTTGTTTCTTCTGTTGTAGTCGATTAGATCATTATTCTCATGTTACTGGTAATTTTTGTTAGTCTTTATAATAAAGAAAATAAAGATTTGTGGTTTTAATTGTGTTCTATTATTCTGCTAAGATGTTATTGTTAACATAAACTATGGAAAATATGTGTCGATGCCCTAGATTTATCAAGTATTTTGATATGTAATCACCTTGTGTTGAGTGTAAAACTGTGAACTTGATCATGGTTTCTCCTGGGTTCTAGCCAATACGATAAAGTATTAACTGCTTTAGAAAATCAGCACTTTAGAAGGATTTTTGCGGACTGTAAAAGTGTAAATTAATAAGTTGCTATTTATTTAGAGAACTGAGAACTTTTTTTTTTTTTTTTTACTTTTTCTTATCACTGATTTGATTATAGTGTTGATTTAGGTCAATAATTTTGCTATCTTGCATTATATTTTGGTTTTACATAATTATAAAACAGCGGCTAAAACCATATTATTTTATTGGAAACATTGACAGTGGACTGTTATATGTTCTTTAAGATTTTTCTAATCTTATATAAAGGAGTATAATGTCCAACTGTCAATGAGGAATTGAATTCTATGTGTAGTTGGAGCTGAATGTGAAGATGATAGGATTGAACTTCTTCTATCACAAGTCAGTGGTAGAGATATGACAGAGCTTATTGCATCTGGGCGGGGGAAATTGGCTTCAGTACCTTCTGGCGGTGGTGTTGCAGTTGCAATGGCTGCTTCTGGTGGTGGTGCCGCTGCTGCACCAGCTGCTGCTGAGTCAAAGAAAGAGGAGAAAGTTGAAGAGAAAGAGGAGTCAGATGATGTGAGTTTCCTTTGATTTTGGGCTAATAATCTTTTAATTGCTAATGTCTATTCTTACCTCTAATTTATTATGTTTTTAATGAGTGTGTAAATTCAGTTTCTATGTTATAAGTTATAACACCATGATTTACAATTGTTAAACAAAAAGTGTTTTGGAAGTTCTTTTGCATATACTTATGAAATTGTCTTAATGGTATTTGCATATTGAAAACTTTTTGCATATACTTATGAAATTGTCTTAATGGTATTTGCATATTGAAAATTTGTTAAGCTATGTATCTCCATGTGTATCTCCTATTCATAACAACGAATTTGAGATTGACAGTCAATAGCTTTTGTCCACGTATAGGCTTCATGTATGTTTTATAGCTTTGAACCATAATTTTTTTGTTTCTTTTCATTTACCTTTCCTTTTCCTTTTCCTTGTATCTAACTAGCATTTTCTTTTACTTATTGCAGGATATGGGATTCAGTCTCTTCGACTAGGTTATGTTTTTTTGTACAAAACACTTTTCTTCTCAATTTGGAGTTGCTTCTACCTGGATATTACAATTTTGTTTTTTCAGATTTTAGTTCTTAGATTACATATTTGGTAGATGAAACTTTTGATAAGTTAGAGTTGTTATTTGCCCAATTGGCGATATGTTGGAATTGGATATCTGTTCTGACTTTTATTATCTTGTGCTTTTTTGGGCATGATTAGTTTTTTTTTAGTTAAGGGTGCTTGATTTTTCTACATGAGTTGTTGTAGCATATGCAAGTGTAACAGGCAATCTCATATTCAATCTGGAACCCACAAATAGAATTCTTTCTGGCATGATGCTTAGTTGATTTACCCACGAAGTGACATCTCAGGTGCTTTGTGGTCCTCTTGAACTTAAGATGGCTGAACCATGTATTCTAGTGTTTTAGTTGAAGGAAAGCGCTATTAAACTAGAAATGTCGTGTCAAATAAGTTACTGCTTAGAATACTCAACATGAAATTTTGTGTAAAATAAGTCGCTGCATAGAATAATTCTTATTGGAGCGTTTTGAGCCCTATGGGATGTATATGTATATTCTTTTGTTTGGATTCTTTTTGTTCTCTAGTAGGCGATGATGGTCTTCAATTGGACATCTAGTGTTATATGATGATCAATTGATAGATTTGTTGATGACATGTTCACAAATTTTTTCATTTCGTTTATTAATGATTTTTGTTTCCTAAAAAAATATACAAGTAATTATGTATAACATGTTGATGAGACTAGAGTGTGGTTTGAAACCTTATTAAGTTTGCGGTAGGATTGGGCTCAAATCTAGCTGACTGAGGAAAATGTAGGCATGTGTTTACGTTGATTCTTAGTGCTCTGTTTTTCTAATGAAAAAAGACATTAATTCTGATTGAGGTCGATTGTGATCAAGAAATCTAAGGCAAATCTATCGGCCTATCACGTAAAACAACACCGATCAAAGATGTAATGCCGCAAACCTATTACGTAAAACAACACCATTGGTGTGAATAGTGGTATATAATATAAAATTCAAGATCAAAGATGTGATGTCACAAACAGTGATTTTTCAAGCCACCATAAGAGGTAGTTTGTCGTGGAGGAACAACCTTGCAAAATAGTACCACAAAATCAGGTAATGATAGATGAAGAGGAAGTTGTGCGATTCCCAATTTTGAAAATCTTGTAATTAATGTAGAAGATCAAAATGGTTTAATCCAATTATCTCCACATTTATTTGAATTAAATGTGGTTGATACTCAAGAAGTTGACCCAATTCTCCAGCAAGATAATGGGGATGTTTTATTGAATAAATATTCAAATACTAACAATTATGCAGCTGATGGAGAAAGAAACTAGGAAATAACAACTATGCAGTTTACTTGGAGAAAATATCGGAAGATCAAGATATTCATGCTTCAACATCTAATCATGGTCCAGTCGATCCATGATATGACAAGATATGAAATTTGAGTCTGACAATAATTGAATTCTTGTGGTAACCTAATAGAAAAGAAAAATGAACCCAACTTTTAAAATTTTATCTAGTTTCAAGTCTCAAATGACTAAGGGAAGACATTCTACCTCACTTCCCTGAAGTAAAGACTAAGATTCGTTATGATTTTATGGCTTCAACGGCCAAACAGAATTAAGCATTGCGCTAATTGGACCGCATAGGTTCAGACAAAAGGGAATGATTATGCTCGTCGGATGGCTAAGCTTAATTAGTTTGGTTCATGTTATTTATGTTTTTTTTTTCCTTATGTTAAGCTCTGCATGTCTATTTAGATTATTGTTTTAGGGTCTGTTCTTCCCTCCGTTTTCGCTTTCTCTTTTGCTTTTCTTCTCCTTTTTTTTTAAAAAAAAAACTCTTGTTTCTTTTGTTTTTCTTCTTTTATTAATAAAATGTTCTTTTAATTAAAAAAAATTCTGAGGTAATTTTATAAATCAATTGCAATATTTTTGAAAATTGTTTGTTAATTCTAAATCATCCTGCATAAGCAGTCTCGCTGATCATATATTCTAAAAGGCAAATTACATTGAACCCCTTGGGGTTTGGACAAGTTACACTTAGATGGATAAGTTTTTTTATTATACACTAACACCCTCAAAATTTAAATTTGACTTTAAAAATACCTAAAATGCCCTTAGTTATATTATTTTACACTTTATTTTTTTTTACCTTTTAATCAAACACTTTATAAACTTTAATAAAATAAAAAAATTAAATAAAAGATATGATTCATTAAATAAATAAATAGTTTTTTTAATTAAATAAATAAATATTTTGAATAAATAAACAATTTAAAAATAAATAAATAAATAAATAGTTTTTAAAAATAAAATAAATAAATAGTTTTTTAAACTATTTATTTATTTGATTTTTTAAAAACTTTTTTTATTTAATGTTTTAAATTATTTATTTAATTAATGTTTAAACTATTTATTTTTTTTAAACTATTTATTTTTTTTAAACTATTTATTTATTTAATGAATCATATCTTTTATTTAATTTTTTTTTATTTTATTAAAGTTTATAAAGTGTTTGATTAAAAGGTAAAAAAAAATAAAGTGTAAAATAATATACCTAGGGGCATTTTAGGTATTTTTAAAGTCAAATTTAAATTTCGGAGGTGTTAGTGTATAATAAAGAAATTTATCTATCTAAGTGTAACTTGTCCAAACCTCAAGGGGTTCAGTATAATTTGCCCTATTCTAAATCAGTACACAAGTTATATGAGGAATTATCCGGCATTTGAAAAAAATTATATTATGTCAACCAACAACACATTTACATTTAAATAAATATAATAAGGCATACATTATAAGGATGAAAGCAAGCAACAGTAAGATAACCCTCTAATAATGAGCACAGCTCCAAGCCTCCAATATTGCTTTCACCTCTGAGAAACTCCAGACCAATTTTACAAGTCGTGCCGGAATTGTCGTTAAAATTAAAGAGATGCAGCATAAACTACTAAGCACAAAGCCTTCAAAAAAGAAAAAAAAAAAAAAAAACTAATAAGCACAAAGAGCTACGTGATATTGTAAGCAACATTGGATTATTTCCTTTATAACTTTACAAACAAAAATTTTCTCTGGGTATGAAGATGAAGATCCCAAAATAAGCAAATCTTAGAAGTTAATTAATGACATCCAATTATCCAAAGTACACTCACAAAGCAACCAGAAGAAAAAAGAAGATAGCTGATGAATCACAAAGAAGTATTTACGTAATCACAACAATAAGAAAAATCCAAATGAAGGTCTCATGCAACAATATACTGAACCTCAAATGAAGCAGTTCTATATATTTTTCAACATAGACATTATTATATAGTAACCTCTTCAAGTACCAAGTTTCAGATCTTGCTGGCAAAGCCAATACCCTCCTTCGTAAGCAGATCCAAATTATCAACCGGAGGCTGGACCCTGGCAACTTTGGCAATAGCCTTGTTTTCCTCTGGAGTCCCACCTTCAAGGAAAGCTCCAACAACCTTCCCATCTTTGATCCAGTATGAACCAAACTTATGGGTTGGTGATGCAGCATCACTGTCTCCAAATAGCACTGCGTCACCAACATTGTCACCATAGAACTGCCATGACAGGTCAAAGGAGCGGGAATAGAAGAATGGAAGGTAGTCGTACTCATCAATTGTTTTCCCTTCCTCACTTGCCTTAATGGCCTGCAAAACCAAGAATTGTCACTCTCATATTATTTCACTAAAGTCTCATCAAAGGTACATTAAAGAACGTCAATTGGGGTACACAATTCAGGAAGAAAAGGGTCGTCAACTTGCATACCTTTACAGCCTGCTCAGCTGATTTGCGAGCGTGGTCAACATGTTCAACCCTTCTTATCTCATTATACAATTTCATAGGGAAGGTAGCCACATCACCTACGGCATAGACATCAGGAACACTTGTCTTGAAAAACGCATCAGTCTGCAGTTAGAATGTCAAGTCAATAATCATATGGTCTACGATGTGTGCCAAAAGAAAATTACTACTCCCCCTGAAACTTAGATGACTGATGTATCCAGAAACTTAAAATGAGACCCTATTTAAGAATGCCAAGCTATAGACCATAAAATACTGTATGGTCAAAACATACAAAGGATATCTTCAGTCACTGACCTTTATTCCACCTTTCTCCTCTTCAACCTGCCCTTTAAATAAAGAGGTAAGTGGTCTGCCTCCAACACCAACAACAACAATGTCAGCTTCCAGCACCCTGCCATCCTTCAATTTTACTTCCTTTACCTAAATAACAAGAACAACACCATATAGAATGATTTCAAGTTTCAACCCCCCATATATCGGCATCAACCAATATCAGCTATGAAAATGGTTGACTGATTACCTCTCCATTAGCATCAGCAGTGAACCCAACTGCAACTGTTCCCTTTATAATTGTGACCCCTTTATTAGCATAATACCCCTCATAGAAAGCAGCTATACCTGCAGTGAAGAGCCTAGGCACTGCAGCAATAGGTTGGTATTAGAAAGCAAAGAGTTCACAGTAGATACCAAAATATTTTGCTAATCCTAAGTCCATTTTCAAACAAGCATACAGAAAACAATGTTTTAATTAGTAAGTCTTCACTTACTGCACCATGGTTCAGGATAAACCATGCTAACATCAATGTCATTCATTCTCAAAGCTGCACTAAGCTCTAGACCGATGTATCCTCCTCCAACAATCACAGCCTTCCCACTCTTCTTTGCTTTTATTACTTCAACTAGTTTATCAGCATCATCAATTTCTCTCAAGTATAAGATATTTTTTGCATCAGCTCCTTGTACACCAAAATCTGACAACTTTATAACCTGAAAAGGATTGTAGTTGACATTTCAATGTTCACAAAAACAGGCCAGATGTACAATGATTTGTCTGTATATTATTAAAGTTGTTATTATGCTTACCGTGGAACCAGTTGCAATGACCAAAACTTGATACTTAAAGACTTCCCCAGCTGCACTAACGAGAGTCTTGGAAGCAAGATCTGCTTTGACTATTTCTGTGCTAAGGATCAATTCTATTCCTGCAAGCAAGAAACCATGAGAAGCATGTTACATAAGAAACTATCCAGTTCAAATTTCAGATTAAATCAATCAAAATTGTGAGCAACCAAATATTGAATGAGCAATGACGTTTCGCTTGTAAGTCATAACTGCTTTTAGCATCATCATATTCATTTTTTTTTTTAAATTAATAAAATCCCTAACACATAAACTGGTTAAGAAGAGGCAAATAGTGGGTGGTGAAAACAGCAAGTATCACCTTTCTCCGTGTACCACTCAGGAAGCAGCCTCTCTCCTCCACTTCCAACGCAGACATGGAAACCAGGAAGTCTTGCGGTTCCTGGGAAAAGGAAAAAAAAGAGATGAAATTCACCAAGTCACACACTACAGAATGTGGCAAATAAGCCAAAGTTGTATCTCCATTACATATTTACAGTTGAAAGCCAAGGTGAAGCATCAATAAGTCAGGTACAACTCCAAATCAATAATGAATGTACGCAAATAACATAACTCACCCTGAGGGAAAAGATAGGCCTTGCTGAGTGCGGGACGTTCATATGGAGCCACCTACGAGTGCCAAAAAGCATAAATCAGTGTACATGAAATAGATGTTATAGGAAAACAGATGCAAACATAATATGAGCATTATAGTAAACAATATGTCACATAGCCAGAGTTTCATAAGTAATAAGCAGTCCAACACAATAAATATGTAATGCATCAAATTTCCGTGTAATCTTAACGTTATTACAAGTATCTAAAGGAAAAATAAATTGCATTGCTACCCCTACTACAATTAAAAAATGTATTGATTTAATCTACTTTATAATACTAATCCCAAATTCAGTTAAGAAGGTTATTAAAATCCCATTCGTGCGGCATACCAAAAATGGGTATCAGCTAATGAGAAGGCCCGAACTTATCTGTTAGCTAGTATGACAGATGTGCTTGTCACCAAGCACAAGACAATGACTACAGCATTCGAAATCATAGTCATTGCAGGCTATGTTCGTCCAGCCATCCGAGCAAAAGCGGCACGAAGCTGTTCGTTCCCTAATACTTGCACAGATAATGAAGGGTTCATCGGTCCGAGAACATGTCCTGGCATGATTTCCTACTTCAACACAGCTGAGGTCAATGGCGGACGGAGCTAGAGGAGGGGGCCTTCTCGATGCGCGTAGGGTCAGGGGATGTCATGTCAGCAAGAGCGGTGGGAGTAGTTAGACTCCGGTTTGAAAATTGTTTTCTTATGTTGAACTCTGTTTATTTTATTCCTGGATTTGCAAGAAATTTGATTTCTGTATCCAAATTGTTGGAACAATTATATTATGTTTCTTTTAATAATAAGTCAGTGATTGTTTCTAGAAATGGTTTAAATATTTGTTCTGGTTTAAATGAAAACAACTTGTATGTTTTAAGACCGTCAATTCATACATCACTGCACAATGTTGAATTGGTTAAAGTTGAAAAACCTAAAACAAAACAACATAAAATTTCTCCAGATAATGAAACGTATCTTTGACATCTAAGACTTGGCTATATTAACCTTGACAGGACAGACAGGACAGTTAAATGCGGGCCTTTAAGCCAGTTAAAGGTTGTCACCTTACCTGTCTGTGAATCATGTTTAGAAGGCAAAATAACCAAGAAACCTTTTACTAGAAAAAGGCATAGAGTAAAGAAACACTAGAACTTATACACTCAGATGTCTGTGGACCGATGAATGTTAAAGCAAGGGGTGGTTATGAGTATTATGTCACCTTTATAAATGACTACTCTAGATATGGATACGTCTACCTAATGCAACGGAAGTCGGAAACTTTTGAAAAGTTCAAAGAATTCCGAGCTGAAGTTGAGAATCAATTAGACAAGACTATCAAGACTCTACGATCGGATCGTGGAGGTGAGTATCTTGACCAAGAGTTTGCAGACTACTTGGTTAAGCATGGGATTGTATCCCAACTCACGACTCCTGGAACACCATAACAGAATGCAGTTGTGAAGAGGAGAGACAGAACCCTGATGGAAATGGTGAGATCTATGATTAGTTTCTCATCATTACCAAATTCCTTTTCGGGATATGCACTACAAACGGCGGCCTACATTTTGAATGTAGTCTCATCCAAATCTGTTCCTAAGACTCCCCTAGAGTTGTGGAATGGTCGTAAACCTAGTTTACGACATTTCCACATATTGGGGTATGTACATGTACCGAAGAATAGAGCTGGAAAGCTGGACCCTAAGTCTATGGTCTGTTTATTTGTAGGCTATTCCAAGGAGACTAGAGGTGGATACTTCTATAGTCCTGAGGAGAACAAAGTATTTGTATCGACAAATGCAACGTTTCTTGAGGACAACTATATGAGTGAACATAAACCTCGAAACAAAATTATTTTAAACGAGATGGAGCCAGGTACGACTAGTGCTCAGTCAACAAGAGTTGTTGATCCATTAACATCTGATAGTTAGATGATTCCTAGTTAGGATACAATACCACCTAGAAGTAGTGAGAGGGTTGTACAACAACTTGAACGCTGTGTGGGTATTTGAGAGGGATGAAATGTCGTCTCTAATAATAGAGTAGATGATCCATTGACATTTAAGAATGCAATGGAAGATCCTGACAAAGAGGAATGGCTTAAAGCCATGAATCTCGAAATGGAGTCCATGTACTCCAACTCATTCTGGGAACTTGTAAACTTACCGGATGGGATAAAACCCATAGGATGTAAGTGGATTCACAAAAAAAAAGAGTAGACGGGAATGTAGAGACCTTCAAGGCAAGGCTAGGCTAGTGGCAAAGGGTTATACCCAAAAGGAGGAGGTTGATTATGAAGAGACATTCTCACTAGAAGCTATATTTAAGTCTATTATGATACTCTTATTCATTGCTACCTATTTCGATTACGAAATTTGGCAAATGGACTTCAAGACTACATTTTTAAATGCCAATCTTGATGAGAGCATCTGCATGATGCAACCAGAGGGATTCGTGTCTCCAGATCAAGAGCAAAATGTTTGCAAGTTGCAAGGGTCCATTTATGGACTAAAGCAAGCATCTAGATCTTGGAACGTCAAGTTTGATAATACTATCAAAACCTGTTGCTTCAAGCAAAACGTCGATGAGCCTTATGTCTACAAGCGCATTATTGACAAGAAAGTAGTTTTCTTAGTCCTATACTACTCATTGGGAATGACATAGGGGCATTGTCGGAAGTAAAGGGTTCGCTGGCTAGCCAATTCCAAATGAAAGATTTGGGAAAAGCGAGTTATGTTCTAGGGATATGAGACATGTTCCCTACACGTCTGCGGTAGGTAGTATTATGTATGTCATGTTATGCACGAAACCTGACATCTGCTTCGCAGTGGGAGTAGCCAGTAGGTTTTAGTCCAACCCAGGATTGGATCATTGAGTTGCTGTAAAAGTCATTCTCAAGTATCTTTGGAGAACGAGAAACTATATGCTAGTATATTCCGGGCAGGATTTGATCCAGTTAGAATATACAGATTCTGACTTTCAGTCAGCCAGAGATTCTAGAAAATCCACGTCTGGGTCAGTATTCACCTTTGGTGGTGGAGCCATAGTTTGGAGGAGTGTTAAGCAATCATGTATTGCTGACTCCACCATAGAAGCCGAATATGTAGTAGCTTGTGAAGCAGCTAAAGAGGCTGTCTGGCTCTGTAAGTTCTTGACTGATCTAGAAGTTGTTCCAGATCTGGATAAATTCATCACTTTATTGTGATAACTATGGTCCTGTGGCTAATTCCAAAGAACCAAGAAGCCACAAGAGAGGGAAGCATATAGAAAGGAAATATCATCTCATCATAGAGATAATGCAGAGAGGGGATGTGACCGTGACCGTGACCAAGATAGCGTCGCTAGGACAATCATGTTGATCCATTTACGAAGACCTTAACGGCTAAAGTGTTTGATGTCCAGAGTAAGGTATTTGAAGGGCACTGTGGAGCTTGGAATTGGTTACAAGAAAAATGGTGAAGGGAATTTAATAGCATTTGCAGATAGTGATTATACGGGGGATGTTGATGATCGGAAAAGTACCTCGGGGTATGTATTTATGTTGGGGATAGGGGCTGTTTCATGGTCCTTAGAGAAGCAGTCGGTGGTGACTTTATCTACTACGGAGGCGGAATTCATATCAGCAGCCTCGTGTGCATGTCAAGGGGTCTGGCTAAGAAGGATTCTTGAAAAGCTTGGTCATGTTCAAGGTGTGTGCACTAGTATTTATTGTGACAATAGTTCTGCTATTAAACTTTCGAGAAATCCGGTTTTACATGGTCGAAGTAAGCATATCGACGTGAGATTTCATTTCTTACGTGAACTTACAAAAGATGGGATAGTAGAATTGATGCATTGCAGTACACGAGCAGGTTTCTGATATCATGACTAAACCCCTCAAACTGGAGGTGTTCTTGAAGCTGCGAGATAAACTTGGCATGTGTTTGATGTCTGGAGTAAATTGAATGCACTTGTGCAGTTCAGTTTAAGGGAGAATGTTGGAGTATTAGAGTCTTTAAAAGATAAAGTCGTTAGGAACTATCCTTGTTTATTGCTTTGTCATTTACACATTCTGTTAATAATGCCCTGATTGTTAGGGTAATCTGTTTGTTTTTGAATATATATATATATATATATATATATCGATAAATGATGGCTATACATATGTGATCTTAATCCTGAGTGTCTTATCGACTCCTTCAGGTTAGATCATAGTTTTTGATATACCATGGGTGAGATCGGAATTGAATTCCCGATCAACAAATTCGTATGTTGGAATCACGGTTTGGCTTGTGGCTGGAAAGGTCTGTACATGATAGTGGAATCCACTCTTTCTTGCGAGAAATAGATAGTGGTTTCTTTAAGGATTGATTCGAGGCTTGAACAATATGAGCGATCTCCTTCTTCCGTAAAGGAAGTTGGGATTTATTGTTCATTAGAGAATCAATGGCACTTAATGGAAAATATATAATTAAAGGGGTATAACGGACTTTGTGACCTAACTCTAAATATAAACTACTTATGGAGGATCAAACCATATGTAATAGCTATATCAATGGACACTGAGTTTTTGGTTTGTGGAAAAAAATCTACAGTTACGAGAGTACAGCCTCGAGTTTTTAGTGGAGTAACTCAGAGGTTAATAATCATAAAATATTAATTAATAAGTTTAGTTAATTTTTTCTAAGGATTATTGGAGCGCAAGACTGTCGGTCCATTAGGTCAAGTGTTCAAGTCTTAGTGAACTAGGGTTATGTGGGATTTAAAATCCTATACTAACTTGGTCATTAAAATACTAATTATCTTATTTTAAATATATAGAGATATATTTGGAAAAGGATTAGTATCTTGTTTTAAATATATAAAGATATATTATAAAAACGAAAAGACAAGATAACATACATATACACAAAACAAAAGAAGAAAAGAAAGAGAGTGGCGTGGTCAACAACAATAATTTTTATTTTATTTATTTCTTTTATTGTTCAAGTGGCCGAATTCTCTTTACACAAAACAAGAGTTGTTTTGTGTTGTTTCTACTACCTCCATACAACCTCATGAAGACCGTGACGTGCCAACACGCAGTTGCTGGAACCTGGGAGATAGCGAAGAAGATCCGGTGGTACAAATCGGAAAGCAAATTCAAGAATTAAAGAACGAAGGAGTTAGCCTTGAGGTATGATTTCGAATCTTGCTTTATTAATCCTTATATATCGTATTGGTTTTAAAGTCGCCTAAATTAAATATTTTTTATAA
The DNA here is from genome assembly GCA_033220585.1 of Dipteronia sinensis. Classification (NCBI taxonomy): domain Eukaryota; kingdom Viridiplantae; phylum Streptophyta; class Magnoliopsida; order Sapindales; family Sapindaceae; genus Dipteronia; species Dipteronia sinensis. Next base: position 68,223,458 of record CM065637.1, on the reverse strand, counting down.
AAAGTTAAAAAATTTCCTTCCGCTGTACGACTCTAGGGTTCACAATTGGTAAGGTTTTGGATATTAAATGTAATATTAATTTTCTGTTGTAATATTAATTCCGGGTTGTGTATATATATATATATATTATTTTGTTCTGCTGTAATTTACTTATATTGATGTAATATGGAGAAGAATAACGATCCAGAACTCGAAGCATAGCAGCCGCACGAACCTGTTGTGCGATGGCGCAACAACAATGCGTGCGAGATTGTCACGCAAAAGCAAGCTGCTGCACACAACACATGCACAACACGTGTGAAGCCACACAACACTTGAGCAATGCACTGCCACTTCAAATTTTTTTTTTTCGGTAATAACTGCCACTTCAATTTTAGATTGTGATGAATTTGCGCCATGCAATGCAATTAGAATATTGAAGTATTAAAGTTGTGCAGATGTCATGACATGCAACTGTTATGTTTTTTGCACATGCATAACAGATGTGCTAATGCAAATCAAAGAGCCAGATTGCGTCGTAATATATTTCAAGTGCAGGAACTTTTATCTCTAGTGAGAAAGTGATAGTAATATATGAAGTACAAGTGTCAAAAGACATCTACACCAGAATTTAACCGTATGTTCATATAAGATGGACCGAATAAAAAAAAAATCCCAGATAACTGAGCTGTTATATTGTGTAAGGCAGTAGAAAGCGTACCGCCTCTTTGGAGATAATAGCCAGCTCCCCTGGCTTAACCCCCTGCTTAGAAAACTCCCTAGCTGCATATCCCTACAATGCCAAATATCAAACTTCAGGGTAAGAAAAAAAAAAATATATATATATATATATATAATTGAAAGAAATAAAAACGATAAACAGTATCCTTATTAATGCATTATATCTGGCCTGCCTTCCTATTTTTATTAGGCCATTGGAAAACAGATTGCATTCTAAAATGCTAGGTCGAAAGGAAAAATGAAAAAAATTTATGCCTACATCAATCATCATCAAATGCAATCTTTCCATCTTTGTAGTTTGTCCAATTAAATTTCACCCAATGCACTGTTGAAGGTTTTAATATGCAGAGATGACAACCACTTAACAGAAAAAATATGCATTTCGGTAGACTAAATAAATTATTACTTCCAGGAAACATAAAAGTATAAAACAGAACAAACATGAGTCTAGACAAGTAACTTTATCGATTAAGGTCGTGAGGATTATTCATTATCTTCTGTTCTCCTCCAGACTTAAGAAACAAACAACGAAGCAACATAAAAATGAATACTATAACAAGCTTTTAGTAGATCACGCTACAACTCACAGCTACTCCTATGTTAATCAAAGACTTCTGTGAAATTAATCAATCAGAATCTCTTTCAAGTAATAATCAGATGTAGATCTGCGAGAGTATCAATCAAACGCTCATTTCAAGTTAACCTTTTGAAATTAAAGACCAATTCAAAATTTTCAAAATTCTACGGATGAAATAACAAAATCATCAAGAAAAACAAAGTGATTGAAGAAAATAATCATAATCGCAGATAAGATTAAAAGAATCGATGGAAGAGAACTCACAGCGGACACACCACCACCAACGATGACGTACTTGAAACTCTTCTCTGCCATTGTTCGATCCAGAAAAAGCTCGGCTCTGTGACTTTCTGTTATTAGTCGAAAAATGAAACGATGAGGAGTGTAAGTGCGTGATTAGTCAGATATTAAAAGGCCGACTTGGCTCCCTTATTGGCTCACCTTTGGCATGGGTCATGATGGACCAAGTTTCCTCCACGTGGCCATTCTAGAACCGTTCATCGCTGCTGTCTGTGCATTTGAAACGTTATTCGTAACCGCTGAGTTTTGTTGATTAAATTTGCCCGAATTAGACGTACATTTATATTTTTAAAAATAATAATAAAGATTTGACATACATTTATTGTTATTTTCTAGAACCAGCTACCGGTTTTTATAGGATACGGCAACCTCACCTTCCTTATAGTGTCGAACTATCTTTTAATGTAATTTTTTATGATGTTTTTTTTATATCAGTCCAATTTTAAAGAAAATAAAAAATAAAAAACCTAGATACATATATATCAATATGTGTGAGGAGTCCATAGAATTATATATTTGGATCATGCTGATTAATCTCGACAAATTATGACGATAAATTATGAATGATTTAATATTAATTGTATTCATTACTTAGTTAACCGTGTTAGTTTTTATAACATAAATATACAAAATTTTCTAATTAAAGTACCATAACAAAATAGAGGATGAAAATGTACAATGTGAGAAAACATGTACAAGTTCATGCTTTCAATACATTTCTTTTCATCCAAAAAGTATGAATGGAATCATAAACTTTGACCGTCAAAGTGAGACACATGAGTTTTGTTTATGGCTTTTGTTTTTTAACAAATATTTTTTTAAGATTGTTGCTTTGACAGTTTGACTTGACTGGTTTAGCTTTCAATTTTGTTATTGATCAAAATATCGTCGTCCGAACAATATGAACAGAAAGCAGTACGTGCTGCCACGTGGGATGAAAAGAGTCATATTTGAAAGACGAAATGTTGACGTCATTGATGATGGCAGAAGCATTAATGTTAGGAATATTATAATTTTAGTCTCTCTGGTTTATGAAATCACTAGTTCCCGTGAAATGATAAAGCCAAATAGCAAAATGACCCTACTGCCCTTGATAAAAGCTGGCACCTATGAAAAGAGCCTTAGGTCCTATCTGCAGCTATTTTTTTTTTTTTCGTTTTTGTTTTTAAAAAACGATTTCGAATTAGGGTTCGTTAACCGTTTTTCATTTTATTTTCGAAAAACAAACAAAATTGAAAAACACAAACAGTGTTAAAAGTGAAATATTTGAAAAACAAAAAAACCTGTTTTTCGTTTTTCAAAAAAAAATTGTTAATTTTTTTTTCTTTTTTCTCTTCACTATGCATAATCTTATCTCTTCCCATCTTCATCTTCTTTCTTCCTCATGCCTCTCTTTCCCGATCTGGTCTTCTTCTTCAGTTCACCGCCGCCGCCGATCAGTTACCTCTCACCACCGTCGATCTGATCCTGCTTCTTCTTCAGCTCGCCGTCGTCTTCTTCTTCAGTTCGTCGTCGTCTTCTTCTTCAGTTCGTCGTCGTCTTCTTCTTCAGCTTGCCATCGTCTTCTGCAGCTAGTCGCTGTCGTCTTCTTCAGCTGGTCGTCGTCGCAGTTGTCTTCTTTAGCTAGTTGGCGTCGTCTTCTTCGCCAACTGCTGGTCGTCTTCTTCGCCAGCTGCTGGTCATCATCTTCTTCGCCGGCTGCTGGTCATCATCTTCTTCGCCTGCAGCTGGTCGCCATCGCCGTCTCCTTCTTCAGTTGGTCGTCGTGGTCTTCTTCGCCAGCTGCTGGTCATCATCTTCTTCTTCATCAACTCTCAGCTTCCTCATCAAAGTTGGTTAATATTGGTTATTGGTTATTGGTTATTGGTTATTGGTTAATTATCTGTTAAACTCTCAGCTTTGAACATGTGAAAATCCTAGAATTGGGTCTCCACTTTGTAGGTAAACATTTAAAAATAATTTTCGTATGTGAAGAAATTTGTTAAATATATTATTGGTTATTGGTTTATTGGTTAATTATTAAATCATTTTGTTTATTGGTTAATTATTAAATCAATTTGTTTATAATTGTTATAATATTAAACAAAATGTAAAAATTGAAATTTCAATTTTCGATAGTTTTCAGTTAGTCTACCAGACGCGTTTTTTCCGTTTTTATTTTCAAAATACAAATTTCAGTATGTGCTACCAGACGTGTTTTCGAATTTCGAAACTGAAACCAAAAATACTGTTTTCATTTTCATTTTCATTTTCATTTTTCTTTTCGAAAAACATCAACTGAAAAACGCTTACAGGACGGACCCTTTATGCTCTCCAATTTTATAAATTTTAAAAAATGAATGAAAAATAAATAAATAAAATAACAAATCATATTTAATTTAAAACACAATATAAATAAAAAAAATAAAAATAAAAATAAAAAACAAGTCTAACCAACCCATCCTGATACTAAATGCACCCACCAATCTTAGGCAACCCCAGCCCAACACTGAATGACACCCAGATATCTAGACATGACGCCGGTTCGGTTCAAACCGGCGATCCGAACCGGAACCGCCACTCAAAAACCGGAACAGAAACAAGAAAAACCGGTTTTGGTTCTGAATCGAACCGGGAACCAGTACCAACCGGGCCCGATTCCGGTTCCTTTTTTAAGGAACCGTCCGGTTCGAACCGGCTGTTCCACCATAATATATATTTTTTTTATTAAAAAAAATAACACTTTACTTTCAAAAATAAAATGTTTTAAAAAAATGGACATTGTAGAGTATTGGGTCATGGCCCATAACCCTTGTCCCATAACCCTTGTCCAAGTAGATATAATTTCTAATGCATTATTCTCCTTTTTATACAAGTTATACCACTCTTCCCTTATCTTATTTATCCAACATGGGATCTAAGATTGAATATAACTATGGTTATAAGCAATCACTCTATGACCAAGATTATGGATAAATAATATGTAAATGAGATTTGATGATTTATTAATATATATATATATATATTAATAGTATATTAAAAAATGAAACATATTATTGCATTCACAATCCACATGATATAAAAGATTAAGAAAAGTATATCTAGAGTTGTGATGTGATTTAATCCAAAATTAGATGATTCCTTTTATAAAATGATCTAATTCTTTTTTTCTTTTATTAACAATATTTCCTTTGTTTACATCTAATAACATGTTAAAAAAGTTTTCAAAATGGAAATTCATTATGTTATATCAATGAATGTAAATAGAAATTCAATCCAACATCCTACATCGGATAAATAAGAGAAGTGGAGAGAAGCCTAACCTGTATAAAAATGAAGAGAATGCAAAGGAAAATAAACATTCTTGTACAAGGGTTTTGGGCCCAAACCCAATACTTTAAAATGTCATATCTAACATATTATTTATTTTATAAATAAAATACTATTTATTTTAAATTAAAAAAACAAACCGGACCGTCGGAACCGAAACCGGCGTCATGTTTACACATATCTTCTTCTACCTCTAGCAAAATCAAGCAACAATAACACCAAACCCTATCTTCCATTTTTCATCTCTCCACACCAATCCAGAAGCCACAAACACAAACAATTTCAAAGTGTCTTGCCACAACCAAATCCACACCCAAAACACCACCAAATCAATAACCTAAATAATTAAAAATAATGCCAAAAACGCCATCCAAACCATCGTTCATCATCACCCATTTATAAAAATAAAATAAAATAAAAACTCAATCTGGTTTCCTGGAAAAACCAGATTGGATTACAATTTTTTTCTTCATTACCATACTCATGGAAACCAAAGAACATAAGAGATAAATAATTTAAAAAAAAAATCAAAACATGAAACCCCAGTCCAGTCCGTCCTCCAAATGGAACCGAAAGCCCCAGCTCAGCGGCGAGACACTGCGTGTGGTCGTCATCACCTCCGGAAAGGGCGGCTTCAGCAAGACGATCACCACCGCTAACGTCGGCCTCTCGCTTGCCCATTTCGGCTTCTCTGTCGTCGCCATCGACGCCGATGTCGACCTCCGAAACCTCGACCTCCTCCTCGGTCTCGAGAACCGCATCAGCCCAGATTGCCGCGACTGGGGGAACTCAGCGAACCTCGACGAACCACGTCGACCAAGATGGTGGTGTCTGGTGTGTAGATCGAGTGAGAGAGATGTTAGGCTCTGTTTTACTAGATGATAGGTTTGTGTTAGTGGTTGGTTACCACTCAGTCAGTAAGTCCCTATTGTTAAGGTTTGCATGTTTACTTGACTTAGTATTACCACGTTATTAGGATTTGTTAGACGTGGGCTGTTGTTTCTTGTTTCAGTTTGTTATGTAAGGCTATATAATAGCCTTTGTTTTTCAATTCAATTTGCAATTTCCTCCAAATTTCTTTATCATTTCATAAGTTTTTCTGGTTTCTAACAAGCGATAGAGAGAGAGAAAAAATGACAGGAGAGAGATGGTGGTGTCTGGTGTGGTGTGTAGATCGTGAGAGGGGAGAGATGAGAGATGAGAGAGGAGATAGGGCCGTAGGGATGGGCGTGGGGCCCCATTGGGGCAGGGGAGGGTACCCCCACCCCCATCCCCATTTATGAAACCTCCCCCCACCCCGTCCCCTATTTACCCCATTTTTAATCCTAATATTTTGCAATCCGAAATTCGAAATCTGAAATTTATAATTCTGAATTCGAAATTAGATGATTCCAATCCTACTAATCACCATGTTTCGATATCCAATCCATATAATTGTCCAAAATTAATAGAAATAACTATAGTAATTTAGTATTACACATAAAAGCCAAAACAAATTCACAAAAAAACTAAGTATATTCAACTGTCAGATAATCAATTAGTGGTGGAATAAAAAATAATAAAGTTAAAGTTACTTTTTTTTTAAATATTAAAAATATTTAAATATATATATTATACATATGGGGAAATGGGGGAATGGGGCCCCACCCCCATTTAAAGAAATGGGGAAATGGGGGTGGGGGTAGGTCCCCCCACCCCCATCCCTATTTAGGTTTTGGGGGCAAAATTTGCCCCCACCCCCGCCCCCAAACCCCATATGGGGGCAAATGGGGATGGGGCCCCGTGGGGGAAATGTCCATCCCTAGATAGGGGGAAAGGAGGAGAGAGACATAGAGAGAGAGAGAATATTTTTTAATTTTTTTGTTTTAATTTCTTTTTTATTTTTCAATTTCTGTTTTCAAAGTTTTGTTTTTTAATTTTTTGTAATATTAATTATTTTAGTATATTTTTAAATTTTTAAAAATTTAACATTATTAAATACAATTTTTACCATTGTTTATGAAAAGCTTCTAGATGCTTTCGTTACATTTCCCATATTGCCCTTGTTGACATAACGGAAGTCAACAAAATTCTAATGGAATTGGACGGTAGGGATTGGAATATGTATTGTTAAAGAACTAGTGGACTAAACCCAGATAAACGCAAACTAGATGAACTAAAATCATAAAATCCCTTAATGTTAAAATAGAGAAGGTCTTGGGTGCATCTGATGCACCATACATTGCGCTGCACCCAAAATACTATCTATACCGGTCTTTGGTTGGGAAAAAACTTTAATGCATCATAATAGTCAGTGTCAGACTTTATGGAATATAAACATTATATGAAACCAGGGCTGGCCCTACGGTGGTGCAACCGCCCCGGACCCCAAATTGTTTTTATTAAATTTAATATATAGTATTGGATTTTAGATATACAAATATGGGTCTGTTGTGAGTTGTTATAGTTCATGGAAAAAAGAATTGTGACTTTGAATGGTCCAATTTTTTTTTAATTATATGTATAAAATATATTTAAAAAATTGTATGACACATTTTGCGATAACACCATATTCCTCATTTGACATGTTATGGGATTCATCTTTTACATTTTCATCCTGGACCCCAACAATGTCAGGACCGGCCATTTATGAAACCCCCCCTAAATTCAGTACACACATTAACAGATTAACCTGGTCATGTTAAAGTTAAAATCGAACTTAGTCGTGTCATAATTGTATTTAGAAGTATGATTCGATAAATAATTGTGTTGTTGTTGTAAATCAACTAAGAATAAACTGAAATAGATGTAGAATAAATTGAAACCGAGTTGAGAGAGAGAGATATAGACGAGTGAGAGAGAGTGAAGCTTCTGTATATATATTTCTATGGAAGAAGAGGTTTACAAATACACAATACGTGTATATATATAGGCATTCCCTTTTGCTTAATGATGAAGTTACCAATTGGATGAACTAAGATGGTGCAAGTGGAGAGATATTGATGATGAAGTAAGTGGGAGTGCAACCGAGAGAGAGAGGCGGTGAGACGGTGAGTTTGTTGGGAGTTCTTTGTGTGTATATTTTGTGTATTGTACACAAGTGGTAAAATCCACTATATTCACAACAGTTGTCTTGTTTTTTATTAACTCAAAAATAATCCTATTATGTGAGTGGTAGATCAAACATAGGCTCGACTATGGCCCCTTCATGATTCAGCCGCCACCTTTAACTTTCCCGTATATGTAATGAGAGGTTTTGAATGATGTGTCCTGTAGTCAATTTGAGGCACGTGTGCTTTGGGATTAAGCCCATTTGAAATTAGAGAAGTTAGGCTTACTGGCCCAAACTCATTTTTAAAAATACAAAGTTGTAAAGTCTTTGCTCACTTCAACAACTGCTGCTTCTTTATGTAGCCAACGCTTACCAGAACTTTACATATATTTTGACTTTGGATAAACGGATTGGAATCTGGAACTTCAATATTAACATAAATCTACAATTCAACATTAAACCATTCTTTAATTTAGTCCAAATATTGGAAAATGCTACATCATTTAAAAACTCAATTAAATATGTTATTCAAAGAAAAAAGAAAAAAGAAAACAGAAAGATGATGTGGGACTATCACAACCCGTGAGTTATTGTAAATAGATAGTTAGCCGTTGAAGTCTAGATTTAAGTTTAAATGACCACACCTATTCAAATAGAGATCTATTGGATTTAAGTTTTAAAACCATGTTGTTGTTACACTAAGTTACAAACAAGCTGCTACATGAAATTAGGTATTTGGGTTGGACTATTAACTGGGCCTCACATTGGTATATAAATAAATAAAATAACTTGTCTTTTTATTTTGGTTGATCCTACGAATTTCCATTTGGCTGCATCAGATTCAATCGAATGAATTATAGAATTTTAAATCAAATTTGATCCAATCATATCCTAAAATTCAATCATTTACGATGGATCATATTGGATTGGATGTAGGGAAACTTCACTTTTGTTCCTAAATCCTAACACTTTACGAAATATAACTTGTTTAGTTATCTTTTAAAGAATAGGGAAAAGGGGTAAATAATAAAAGTAAGAGTGACGATATTCACACTCCTGAAAAATTGTATGTGCACCCCTTTTAGTATGTACATACCATTAAAAAAATTTAAATATTAAATTTTGTAATCACACCTCACATATTACCAAAAATGCCCTTTCTTTTAATTTTAAAAATATTATAAATAAATAAATTATAAAATATTTTAAATCAATATTCATAATTAAAATGACAGCATAGCTTCTTTCATTGCAAAGCTTCTTATGATAGCTGTTACGAAAAAGGGGTAATCTAATTTCTTTTCAGTTTTTCACATTTTTCATTCAATTGTTATTGCCTAATAAGTTTGAGCAAGAATCGTTTTTTCATGTGCTTGATTGTGATGCTAGAGAAAGCAATGAAAGTGAGAAACCCTCTGAACTTAAATAAACAAATGAGATTTTACATAATTATTACACAAAATTATTATTGAGTGGTGCTATTGGCACACCCCTACTGATCTATTCATGTCCCACTTTTTAAAATTTTGATTTAATTAAATAAAATTAAATGTTTTTATTAAATTTTTTTGTTTATTTCCAAAACTACCCATTTTACTTATTTTTCAAATTTAATACATATCATATATATATATATAATCTCTCTATCTCTTATCTCTGTATCTGTATACATCTCTTTCACCCCCATTGATTGATTTATTTTTTTTCTTCTTATTTCTTCATTTTTAGTTTTTTTTTCTTCTTATTTCGGAAATGAAAAAATAAAAAATAACAGGGTACTTTAACACAACGACAACTTGATATCATTCTAAAGAAAAAATAAACTTCAAACTTCTTTCCAAAGAATGAATTGTTTCCAGATGCTTACTATCATTGTCAGACAATTCTTGTTTTATGTCATTCTCAGATAATTCTTCAAGATGTTTGATATTGTTCTTAGACAATTCTTCAATTTTCTTGATATTGTTCTCAAACTCTTTCATAATATTTTAGATGTATGTAAGAAGCAGATTTTGGGGTTTAAGAGTTAATTTTTTTTTTGAAGAAACAGATTACTGGGTTTTTTTTTTTTGAAAAGGAATATGAGATTTTAATAGATTTACTTTGTAGAAGATTTATTTCCTAAATTGTATGTCTCTTTAAGTAATTTTGATAAAAGAAAAAAAAGAATATTATATAATTAAAAAACGGAGCATGAATAGATCAGTAGGGGTGTGTCAATAGCACCACTCTTATTATTAGATATGAGGGGTGTTTTTTTTGGTTGCTGCCTCCTCTTTGTTTTTCCCATTTATAATGGAGAAAGTTTCTAGGATTTCACACAATTATGCTAAAATTATTATTATATATATTGGCAGGGGTGGATGCTTCCTCCATTTTTTTTCCGATCTAGAATGGAGGAAGCAACATTCTTCCATCTTAATTTTTAAGATCGTACGAAGTTCACCTATTTATTGATTTGGATTTTGTTTTTTCTTTACTGATTTTATTTTATTTGATTCCTTTTTTAATTTGGTTTAGTTAGTCAACTATTCAAAGCAGTAAAATAGTAATAAAATTTATTATTTATTTTATTTAAAATATTAATAAATTAATTTAAGGGTAATATTAAAATTTTAAAATGTATATATTTGGGTTGTATATAGAAATACAAATATTGTCACTCTAAAAGTAAAAATATTTATTTTTATCTATCATCATACTTGGGCTATTTAAACCTAAATTATTAGGTTTGTATTAATCCTAAAAATCCCTCTTCAACTAGTACAGTAAATTTAAAGAACCCATAAAAGAAAAGACCACCTCCGCTAACCAACCGGTGATGAAGTGAAGGTGGCTGTCGGCTATTTTGCTTCACCGGAGATTGATCGACCAATGATCTCAACGAAGATCCACGAAGATCATTAATGGTTCTATGATTTGGTGATCAATCTCAAATATTGATCGACCATTGATTTTGGAGGTCTCCAAGATTGAGTGATCGGTTGTTAATCTCCATTGTTTGAATATAACAAAAAAATAATATGAATAAATTGGAGATAAAAATAATGCTTTTTTTAAATAAAAAAAGCCATCGAAAGTTATTTTGTATAAATTAAAGAGTATAGTAAAGTAAAAACACTGAAAGTCAAATATAATCAAAATAACAATAGGAACACTAATTCAATACGATAATATTTTAGATTTAAGTCATAAATAAATAAATATATATTGAAAAAAATTCACCTTAATACGGATCGATAAATATTCATCAGCACGTTATATTTTGATTATTATATTCAATTGTTTTGATTCAGCTTGTATACACTTATCAATGATTATTCATAATCTATTGTCCACATATAATACACCAATAATATTTATATCAATACGTACTATGAATAAAAAAAATAGTTAACACCGACCTTTTATATATATATAAATATATATATATATATATTATACTAAAAAAATCATTAAAATGCAAAACAATCATACCTATTTAGCTCTTGGGATCAACAACTCAATATTGTGCTAGTTTGGCATTTATACGGTCAAGCAACTCAATATTCAATAATGCCTCAGAAATTCTTAGAGCCCCACGTCTCACTTCTATTAAAGTGCAGATCTCAACTATTTAGTATTTACCCTGAGAATTTAAATACAAATTCAAATGATATATTTTTATAACAATTTATTAGAAGAATCTTGCTATAATTTTTGGACATAAGTAATATTTAATTGTCTAAATTTTTTATCTAAATAATATGACATATGAGGTAAATTATCACTTAATGTGTTAGATAAAAAAATTTATATTTATTTATTGATGATACAGAGTATCCATTATTTTAATTATAGAATAACATGAGTTATCTTATTACAGTTTATTTTGGTATTGCTTCCTAAACTGTTTTTGGGAGGAGCTATAAAATGTAGCTTTTCATTTTCTTATTTGGGAGAAACAAAAAATGATCAAAAGCACTTTCTTAAGTTTTTACCAAACACTAACCATTTTTAGTTATTTTTAGGCTATGTTTGAGATTGATTTTACCTGATTCTCAAGTTTCGAGTAAATAAGTGTTTGGTAAACTTTTCAAAAGTAATTTATTTTTCAATTTGCTCCTCCCATAAGTAGCTTTTGAGAAGTTGGCTGGAGGTTACTTTTTGAAGCAAAAACTAGCTTATTGCTTCCATAATATCTAGAATACACTCACTATTTTATTAAAAGACAATATTACCCTTATATTTAATAACAATATAATAAAAAATAAAAATTTCTTTTCAAGAAAAAAAATTTAAATTAAAAAAATTAAAAATGGGAAGGTGGCTTCTGCCGGACGTCGATGCCGGAGAAGGAGGACCGGATTTATCCGGCCACGAAGTTGTCGGAGGAAACCAACTCCTCCGACAACAAAGGAGGCGAGAATGGAGGAGGCATCCGCTGGAACAGATGGAGGAGGACTTTGACAAGAATCCAGTTGTGATTCGTCGAGATCCCGTCGCAACGGCTGGTTCTGCTCCGACGACTTCGATGAAGAATCGGCGAGCATAGGTTCATTCCGTCACGATGCAATTAATCGGCGAAGAATCTCGCGATTTCAACTTGTTTGTCGCCGGCGCTAGAGAGAATATCGGCGGCACGTGAAGAAGGCTAACGACGATCTCGATGGAGGTGGAAACGGAGGAGTTTGCAGAGGTTGATGTTGACTGTGTTGGTGAAGAAGGAGGCTGGGTTGACTCAGTAAAGGAGTCTGAGTCGACTCGGTAAGTTTTTTGTTATGTTTTAGATATAAATTGAGTTGACTCGGTTTTTTAAACTAGTTGATTGAGAAGTAGCTGAGTTGACTCAATGATAATTTTATTTATTGTTTAAATTTGTCTATTTTAGTCATTTTAAATGCTTCATTTTGTTCAATAAAATTTTCATCATTTTAAAAGTTAAGCAATTTTGAAATTTAGTTTACCAAACACAAACCTATTTTTTTCTTAAATTGATTATTGTTTAAATTAAACTATAAACAGATTATAACTTAAACAAAACAATTTCAAACATAACCTTGGTCATTTTTAGTTTCTCTCAAATAAGATAATGAAAAACTGCATTTTTAGTTTCTCCCGAAAGCACATGAGGAAGCAGTATCAAACTCGGACAAAAAATAATAATCATAATAATAGCTCCCTTTTCAAACTTAATAATTTTCGTGTGTTTGGTGAACAAACTATTAACAAATATATATTTGTTTACAAATTAAATGATTCACATGACACATATTAAAAGATATAAAAAAATAATAAACAACTTAAAAAAAAAATCTTGGAATCTCAATACATACTTTTTACATGTATCTTGAAGAAATAAATACTAATTTTTTTATTAATTTTTTTAATAAAAACATGTCATCTAGGAGCATTGAATTGGTTGGCACATAAAATTATTGAAAGATAAGAATGACATGACACGTATGAGTCGGTTTCCCTTGAACAAACAAATTGATGGTTTGTAATGAATGGATTGGTCATTTAATTTGATTTGCATGCTATGTCAGCGTCAACTTAAAAGCTTGATAATACATTTTTAATTGTAAGTTGGTTGGACTAGACCTATATAACTTTAATTTACAACTATCCCTTTCCTACATTCATTGAAAACTACTGTTACATTGGATCAACTTGTTCTATTTAGTTTCAATGCTACTTTCATTGAAAGTGATTTTTTCGTATATAAATATCTTTAAGGGATTTGTAATTCGAATTTATTGAGCGTCAGCTACTCGTTACTAAATGTGGTAATAAAACTTATTTAGATTATAATTTGTAATAAAACCTCATCTCCTTTAAAACCCCAAATTATTGTAATAATAATATAAAAAAATCATTTCATTTCCTAAAAAGTTAGAATAGAGGTGTCAAATGAGTAAGGTGACCTACGTTGGGACCCGACCCTCAAGTTTAGAGCCAAGGCCTATAGTTGGGTTGATCGGGGTTGCTTATCAATCAAGGCATGTGTTTCTGTAGGGCCTGATTTGAGGGCAAAGTCATGGGTAAGGTGGCCTACGTTGGGACCCGACCCTCAAGTTTAGAGCCAAGGCCTATAGTTGGGTTGATCGGGGTTGATTATCAATCAAGGTATGTGTTTTGGCCTGACTTGAGGGCAAAGTCATGCTTAAAGAATGGATAAAAAAAATCAATTGTATTATATACAAAGTAAACAGTGTCGTTCCTGAGTTTTTGAAAGCCCTTAGCTCCCCTTATTTATAAAGGTTGATACAATTGTATAAAGTATGAAAAATATCAACTAAATATATATCCCTTATTTATTACATTTGTGAGCACCCCAAAAAAAAAATAATTAATCCCTTTTTTTTTACTGGGCCTTGGCCGGACGCCCATGGTGCCATACCTCAAGACCGACTCTGAAAGTAAGGTAAAGTTTTGCGGGATCTGTCTATATGCTCAAGCCCGCTCATAGTAGGGTTTATGGGTAGGGTCGGACTTCACAAAAAACAAAATGGTAGTTCTATTGCTACCCACAAAATATCTTTATACATCTACGGATGGGCGTGGGGATCCAATGGGGCGGGGGAGGGTCCCCCCACCCCCACCCCCACCTCCACCCCCAATCCTCAACCCTTCCCCCACCACCTCCCTCAAAACCCATTTGGGGGGACTGGGTGGGGGCATTTGGGGGGAGGTTCCCCCTCCCCCACCCCCAAACCTCATTTCTTCCATTTCTTATTTCCAATTTTCAATTTTTAATTCCTAATCCGAAAATCAGAATTCAAATTTTGGAATTCGACTTTTCCAATCTCTAGTTTGATCCTGTTAAAATATTCAATTCAAAAAGTAATCAAAATATTTGTTCTAAAATATATAATTGGTTTTAAAAAATCTAAAATAAATATAAATACTTCTAATGGAGTTACGTAATAAAAGTCAAAATAAATTAAATACTCGTATACTAAGTACTAACTAGTAACTACTAACTCAGGTTAATATTATAATATATTAATTTTTTTTAATTGTTAAAACTTTATATATATATAAATATATAAATATATATATATATATATATATATGGGGGGGAATGGGGGAATGGGTTTGGGGGAAGGTCCCCCTGCCACCTCACCCATTTTATAAAATGGGGGCCAAGTTTTCCCCCACCCTTACCCCTACCCCCAAAACCCATTTGGGGGTAAATTTTGCCCCCAAAACCCTATGGGGGCCCGTGGGGGATGGGGCCCCATGGGGAAACACCAATCCCTACATACATCCATGTTTTAATGAAAAAATTTTATTTCTAAAATACCTTACATTTAATTACTTAAAATATACGGCTTTATAATTGGAAATTAAATTTATTTCCTATACCTATAAGTTGAACACCCAATCAAAATAATCTCTAATAATATATACTTAATCAAACCCAACACCAATTAGAAAATATTAATTTTTTTTCTTCACATGTAATCAAGGAATGGATGAACAAATAATTGATTCAATTGATTCCTAATGCATTCAGGTATGTTTACTTTCATTTTTATTATTGTTTTGTGATTGAATAAAAAATTGTTTCAACTGTAGTATTGTAGAACTATATTTTTTTAAAGCAGTTGTAGGACTCGATCAAGTCTATATGGTTCTCAAACATAACTTAGTCACTCACTCTACTTTAATTCAACTACAAATTCTTATTAATTTAATTGATTTGTAACGTGGATGGATTTAAAACAAAAAACAAAATTTTAAATGAAAAAAAATTGATTTGTTTGGTGATCCAAAAAATACTTTTTTTATGACAAAAGAAGTTGTTATTGTTGTTTATTTAATTATTATTTTTGTTATTTTCTATGAAGATGCTTAAGTGTATAAACCATTATGATTTCATGGTTTTTAGATAATTCAATACATTTATTCCACACATAACAATGGAAAAAAATATAATTAGTTTTAGAGTTGAATTTGTATTTTATTTTTGCCCAAGTAAAATCCTAGTTGTAGAGTTTTTTTAAATATGATATTTTTTTATCTTACTAAATTCTATAATATTTGTGAAATGGGGACGAAGAGACTGTACATAGTTTACGTTCAATTTTTTTTTCAGAGGTAAAAGCAAATGAAGAGAAATGGGTGTAATGAGAAAAAAAAATACTAAAAAGATAATTTTGGTATTTCAAAGGGTGTAAGGAGTAAAATTAATAATTTTAATTTTTTTAATACTGGTGCAGGAAGAAAACTGGTGTAGGAAGATATTTTGTGAATGGCAATAGAGTCATTCAGCCACTCAAAACAAAAATATGTTAGATCCAACTCAGCACTCAGAGTCGTTTGGTACTTAAAATGACGGTTCGTCACATTTGACACCTATAAACTATAATTTAAGCATGGTAATTAATGTAATAAAAATTGTTTAAAATATAAATATGAATATTTCGTGGATGTGATAAGATTGATTCGGTGGAAAACATCTTACATTTATGTCGGGTTATTGATTCATGTCCTCTCATCCCTAAAAATTCCTAAATCTATGTAAGAATGTAATATGGATATTTCGTGGTCAAATACATATTCTCTTGATAACCGCACTTTAAACTAAAAGTTGCGATTTCAAGATTTCAAATTGAAATCTCTCTAGTATAATAAAATAAATAAGCAAAGATATTTCAAGACAAATATTGAAAGAATTTATCTTCTATGAGAATTTGAAATTTTTTATACAATGGTGTTGAACGTTAAGAATAGCAAGTATGGGGACCACAAGTGTAGAAGCGACCACACATGATGAATTGATTGTGTTGAACAGTAGCCAAAAATGTTGTTAACAGAGACATAGCAGAGCATTGAATTGTGTTTTCTGAAAACAGAGCAAACAGACCCATCAAGGTAGAAGAAGAGAGTGTCAGAAACTATGAACGGTGCTTGTCAAAACTCATATTCAACCGGCTCGGTGTATCCTAGTGGTAAAGGGTGCACTTGGTCGATTTCCCACTGTATCAAAATCCAGATTCGCTCTGTGTAAGGTCGCTACTGGACTATGATTCAAGTCTAGATTAAAAGTCTTTGAACCCTACGACCCTACATACGATGGATTTCCTCTAGACATGACGTCGGTTCGGTTCGAACCGAACCGGAACCGGTGTCCAAAAATCGAAACCGGACCGGGAATCCGTCCGGCCGGTTCCGGTTCCGGTTCGCTTTAGAGCGGAACCGGCGGTTCGGTTCGAACCGGCCGGTTTTTCCTTTTTAATTTTTTTTATTTTGTTTTGTTTTGTTTTATTTTATTTTATTTTTTAATTTGTCATTTATTATTTAATTTTATTTTGCAGATTTAATTTTATTTTGCGGGTGACACAATAAAATACATTTACCAATTACATTTTTATATGATTAATTTTTTAATGAAATATGATAAATAAATAAATAACGGACCGGTTCCGGTTCGGAACCGGATCGGAACCGGAACCGGAACCGAACCGGAACCGGCGTCATGTCTAAATTCCTCCCGATACTAAAAAAACACATTGGGTCACCTCTCCCAAAATTAATAGTTAGGATGCACCGGATAATCTTTCAAATTAGCATTCTCAAAACGACACAAATTATGGCATATTGATTGTATAATGTTCTTCGCCTACCTATTTCTTCGATCTTCAAGACTTCCCACATGAACTTCAAATGGACCACATGCTGCTTCTGAATGGTTTGAAATGTATCCACTAAAAGAAACCACAAAAGTTCAAAAATCTACTGAGAAATAACATATGCTTACATAGATAACAAAATACTAATTAAAAATCAATCAATTTTAAAATATAAAATCTGGAGAAACTCTAATATAATATATATATTTCTTGCGATGGCAGCAACGAGTCAAATTTAAAATATTATTGTATTGAATAAGTGTTATTTTTGATTAGTCGGTTACCACCGAGCCACATCACACGCGGATCTATCATCAAACTTCGAAAGTGATAAGTTTTTACTATTTATAGTTGAAAAATAAACACCACCATTTATAGTGATAGCTAATTAAAATAACAACTAAATATAATAAATTTTATTGAATAATATACTATTACATTAATAATGGGTTTGGTGAAATCTATAATTAATATATGAATAAAAACCTTAAAAAAAATATTCTGAAGGGTTCAAATCTTACGATGTGCATTTTACAAATATGTGTGAGGAGTTTTCTCTCCGATTTGTAGAAAGTAATTATTTCCCGTAATAAAAGTAAATATCTAGATCATACATGTATTGTTTATATTTGACAGGTCCCGACAGTTTTATTATAATAGTTATTTTATTTTATTTTTTAAAAGTGTAATCAAACCTTCTAACAAAAACATAAATCTTAAAAAGCCATGTCAATTATAGTGAGACACCGGAGAGGTACAATATCTCAATATATATTTATTAATGTTGCTTTTAAATAATTTCATAGCATAGCTTTGCTTGAGAGCCAAGACCAACACCAACCATCATTTTCTAGGAAGGAGACGCACTATATGAGAGTGATGTTGTGCTGTTTTTATTGAAATTGATATCGATTAAACATTAGTTTTATTTATTTTTGGTCCCCATCCAATTCCCATCATCATTCTCTTTCGCTGGATGGTCAAATGTTTATTTCTGCCGATCAATCGTTTCAATTTCTCATCAATCCTAGTCAATCTCGTTTAAATGTAAACTTGTGAGCGAACTGCTTATAGATTTAGCTGCTAACACGATCCGTATAGATAGTTATATAAGAGATAAATATTTTTTTTATTTTTTTTTCAAATAATTATTTTTTATAGACCCTTTTATTGAAATTCAAATACTAAAAACTAATCCAAAGGGGTTTGGTATAGTAGTTCAACCTTGATTTTTTTTAGAACATATATAACCATAACTATTACAAGTTAATGGCGCGTTTACTAATCGGGAATGAAAAGAATCGAAAACAAGTTTCACCCAAAAGGAAATGGAAGGAAATCAGAATTAAGTTACTAAATAATATGACTGTGTTTATCGACTTTCTTAGAATTAGAGATGGAATCAAATTTATACAAAATTGATTACAAAAATACCCTTGTGTATAACTGTATCTAATAAAAAAAGTTTATATTTAAAGAAAAAAAATCCAAAGCAAAAGCAATATGAATTCATGTCAATTCACAATTTTTTCTTGCTGTAGCATAGTGTTTTGCTTTTCATCAAACTTTTTTTTTCTGTAATTAACAATTCTCACACATATAAAGTAAAAATCAATTGTGAAGTGTGTGTGTGTATATATATATATATACACTTATTTAAAAAAAAATAAGGTGGGGATATTTTAGTAAAAACATTCCATTTTCAATCAGGAAAGGAAATTTGACTCCTAGGGTGAGTGAGGGGAACCAAGGACCAGTTTGGTATTGCTTTTAAAAAGTTAAAATCAGATTATTTTATAATTTTGATAAAACTTCAAAAAGTGATTAATCGATAATTTTGTAACTTTTTACAATTATTTTAAGAAGTAGGTGATGAGTTACTTTTTAAAAGTGATTATGGAATAATTTATTTTAGCATTTAATGAATATTTTAAAATATCATTATTATCTTTATGAAATCAAATTAAAATCATTTATATACCTCATTTCATCTCAAAATTAAAAATTCTATTTATAAAATCTTTTAAAAATATTTTTATTGTTCTTATGGAAAATTTTTTATAATTTAAATATTCAACTTAAATATTGATAACTTAAATATTAATTTAATATATATAATTAATGAAAAAAATGAAATAGGGCCCTAAACTCATGTATATATTAATCATTGTAATTAATCGCAACACTTTTTTGTAATAAAATTACCAAACATATGTATACTGATTTTGAGCTATACAGTAGTTTTAACAATACAATTAACCAAACATCTGTTGATAAACCTTACAGCTGATTATTTCTTCAGTACAACTAATTGAGTGATTATTATAAAAGTTACAGTAATACCAAACTGGCCGTAAGTTCTCTTTCAATCAGGAACTTAATTCCTGATATGTGTGTGGGGTTCACAAAACTTAATTCTCAAAAAAATTAGTAAACACATGAATTCGAAAATCAGAAATTTAATTCCCTTTCCCAGATAGGATTCTTGATTAGTAAACACATTATAAACCCATAAGTGGAAAGAAACAAATGTTAAATCTGTAGCAGTGACAAAAGGTCTTAGATAAATATGGGGGTCATTTGTACTTTTTTTTTGTCTGAAGACTGAATAGTCCTGAATTTCCTAAAGACTGAATAGAGACTGGAATCTGAACTTGAATGATATGTTTGTTTTATTTTTTCCTCACATCTAAATGTATTGTCAACACGTTTGTTTTTTAAAAGTAAAATTGTCTGAAAATAAGTAATTTTACATTTATACCAATGTTAAACAATTATACATATAATATGGAATAAAAACAATAAAAAAATAACTATTATATGTGAACACATATGATTATGATCTTCTTCTTCGATTACAAACAAACTTCATTTTTACTAAGAAAAGAAAATGTTTTTTTTTCAAAATATAAAAGCGGCAACAGAAAAATTCACACAAAACACTCTAAAAAATAATATATAAATATATCACTCTACTATCATAATAAAGTATTGATATTAAGCACCAATATGCGAAGTGATTAGAGTTCTTTTTTATTTTTAAAGCTATTTAAAATAAGCAATATTTTTTTTAGAAGGAAAAATAAGCAATATATTAAAATAAAGATTTCTATACCATATATAATTATGATGAAATTGAAAATATATTATATATGGGGATAATATCGGAATAAAAGATTTTAAATTGCATTTAATACAATATAGTGATTTACAATTAAGTGAAAAGTCAGAATTTGTTACTTTTTATTTTAAGTTGTCTTTTGGTATGTTTAAGTTGTTTGACCACTTAAAAAACAAATAAAACAACTTAATAATTATGATTCAGACCCATTAAATTTTAAGTGGAAAAACAAACTACCCTCAACTCTTTAACTTTATTTTCTTTTATTTTATTGTATCATGTGTGTGTGTGTGTATATATATATATATATATATATATATATATAAATTTTCAAGTCAGTACACACTGATATAACTTCATCAGTGCGTTGGATGTGGATCATTAGATTTACATACTTTGGTTCAATGTGTATGCACTTGTCATAACTTCTCCATAATCAGTGGTCCACAAGCAACGCACTGATCACCAAAGAGGCAATGACTGTATATATATACATACATATATATAACATACATATATATATATAAGTTATATCAGTGTATATTGACTTGAAAATTTATATATATATATTCATTCCAATAATTAATTTAAGATAAAATCTAATCATTTTTAATATAAAAGAGATTAATGGAATATAAGATTATTTTCGTCGGTGAATCCAAAGATGTCCACCAAATAAAATACAAAGTCATCACATTAGTTACCCATTACTTTCGAGAAAATCTTCTAAGCACCAACTGCAAAAGCTTATTGGTACACCAGTTTACCGAATATTTGACATCAATTCTCTAAAAATAAATTCCTATTATCTAATATATATATAAATATATATATATTTATACAGTTTTTCTCTTTTCATGACCGAACTAAACTTTTAAAATTAGGACAAAACTTATGAGTTATTTATTAAATTTAAAAAACTTTGACTAAATTGAAATAGATGAATATGATAGTTAATAATTGTATAACTGATATAAATAAAATTAGTTCGTTTTAAAGAGAAAAAAAAAATATATATATATATATATATAATATAATATAATATAATATAACATAACTAACATTATCTCATTATCTTTTGCAGCAAGTATTCGGATCCAAATACAGTATTTCGCGAATAAGTAAAAGAAAAAGAAAAAGGATAAACATCGACATTAAGGAAGGGGCCGGGAATCATAGGATCCAATACCATGAAATATAAACTAAGTTTGGTAACGCCAGGGTATCATTGCAGAAATTCTAATTAAAATTGTTGCTTTGATTTTTTATATTTTTATAATATTCCTAAAATATATTATATATGCCCGCCCAAACAAAGCCACATAAAGACATGCATTTATACCATTATTTTATCTCCTACCGACCGAGCCTCTGCCTTGGACAGAACACTTGCATTGAGATGGATGGGGATGCCATTTTAATTTTATATATTTTAGCAATGTTTTTTTTTTAAAGATCTGGTTAAATTGTAAATCAATTAATTGATTTTTTTTTTCATTTTGAAATCAGTTTCGATAGTAAATGATGATCATTCAAGCAATATTCCATATTCGAATTATTATAACGGTTTATATATATATACAATAATTTTCACATAAGTGCGCACCGATAGAATTATATAAGGACATTGAATGTGGGCTACTCATTTTACATATTTTGACTTGGTATGTATACACTTGTTAAAACTCTTTTATAAATGAGTAGCTCACATTCAATGTCCTTATATAATTATACAGAAAAATGACTATATATATATATATGTATATATTTATATACACACACCTGGTTAACACGAGTTTACATTATTTAGTGTGACTTCTATGTTTGATTGATTTTCATGACTCGAGATTTTAAATGAATTTATTTAAATTTTAGTTAATGGATAGAAAGAGTTATTCAATTTTATTTTATATTGGAGCTAATTGAGAAAGTAAAAATTAATTAATTAATTCTTTTATAAATAACAATGTAAAGTGTAGTATCAGAAGCTGCATCATTGTCGAGTGATTTTTTGAATGCCCTTCAAGTTCCAAGCAAAAAGCTGACCATCAAAATCATTACATTGCTTTATAAAGATGATATTTATGGTGCGTTTGTTATGGGGACGGGATGAGACTGTACTGGATTGGATTGAACTGGACAGTTGTTATGTGTTGTGTTTGAAATATCTGCGACAAAACTGTTGACTGTACTGTTATGCGTTTGGTATGGCTGGAACAGGACGGGACAAGAGGTTCAAATGACTATAGTGTCCTCCTTTTTCAGTCTAATATTTGTTACCACATATTAGTGGCATATTAGACACAACAAGTCAATATTAATTTAATTTTATTAAATAAATATTTTTATATATCATATTTAACAATATTAAATAATATTACATGTATATATATTATTGTATAGGTAATAATATTATTATATAGATAATAATATTTAATATTTAATATACTATTATATTTAATAATAAAATATAATATATATATATATTATAATACATATATAAATATATATATATATATTTTATATAATTTATAATATATATTACTATAATATATATATCATATATATGATGTATTAATATATCGTGTATATATATTATATTATTATAAATAATAATATATAATATAATAAAGATTATAATATATATATATGATATATTTAATATTATTATATATAGGATATATATTATTAAATATATTATTATTAATATTTTAATATATTATATAATAATAACATATTATATAAGTAATTATATATATAATATTAGATAAATTTGTAATTATTTGAACATATGAAAGGTAAATGTGTTTTTTTTGATATTTATCACTAGTCCCACGGTCTGAAGTGGGACATTTTTTTCTTAATTTTTGTTCAACCCTTTTCCGTATTGTCCCATATCAATATCGTATCAAACATGGGACAAGAGAAAACTGTCCCACGTTATCATGTCATGTACCACGTATCAAACCCACCTTAAGGGCCAAAGGAAACTTCTAAGAAATATTGATGCATAAGTTAAGATGTTATTAATAATTTTGAAATTCAAAACAATTTTTGATTTCTTCCAATAATTTCTAATGTAATTAAAAAATAATAATTGTGGTTGATTGGAGGAAAAAGCCAAAAAAACAGATAAATTGGACATTGAAAAGGTGTGCTCCTCAGTTGATAAGACATATCTTGGAATCTTGTTTACTCTGACATTTTTTTTTATCTTCAATAATTGAAAGGCAATTACTGTCAAATAAAAAAAATATCGAAAGGTAATTTTTTTGAAGAGTACATATATTAATACAAAAGTAGTGTTAATATATATCCTTATTAACAATTATAAAAATCTTTAAAAAGAAAAAATATTTATTATAAAAATATATTTATTGTATTGATTAAAATAATAAATATAATAAATATTTTTCTTTTTTAGTATTTTTCTAATTGTTAATCTGGACACATATTAACACTATCTATAAAATAATTATTACTTAAGCTTGTCCACTAGATAATTCACAATTGAGGTGGCAGTGTGGTGAAATTTAAGTCACTGGTTGGCTGAGTAATAATAAGTGTTTTTGGTGAAATTGTTAGAACTGTCAACTGTCTTGTTTGGTCGAATTATTAATGTCATGTGTCTAGTAATTTAGTAAATGGTAATAAACTGTAACATTTACTTCTCATCCAAAATGGATTTATTGAGGTGTGATGATCAGGTTTAGACGTTATGTATTGGCTGATTGCCGCAGCATCGATAATTTTTTTTTTATACAGTATATCCATCTATTTAGAGCACATTTATCCACTTTTTTTGCCATGTGTCTATTATTTTACCGGATACATGATAAAAAGTTATGAGGTAGATACGTGTGCCTACCAGAGAAAAACTTGTACTTAGATCATCTATTTTTTTAAAAGCTTTTTGCTATTGGTAGGATTCGAACCGCTGATTTGTGAGTCATTTGTCCAAACTCCAAGCTCGTCCATACTCCACGCTTGTCCATCTACCAGAAAAATAGGTACAACTTTGTAATTTTACATGCCATGTGTATTCGAAAATGTTTTTTCTTTTGAAATATATATATATTTTTTTTGCTAATAACACCTGATATTTTAATGCTTCTCCATTTGTGTATTTTTATTATTTCAAGTCATTAATCAGTAAGACAATATGAGGTTAGTCCAATGGTAAAACCCATCACACCCAAATAACGAGGTTATGAGTTCAAGTTTCTCTTCGCTCTCCAATAAAACAAGATAAGGTTAGTCTGTGGTATCGTATTGTTGTAAAAAAAATATTGATTTAAATTTTCATCCCATCAAAGTGAAAATGTAGTTTGTTTTAATAACGTCATATTGTTTTTGTTTTGACCACAAAACATAGGATTTCCAAAATTTAAAAATAATTTTATCTATTGTAAATCAAGATAAAAAGTGTTTTTTTTATTAAGGTGTATTATTGAGATCGTTAATTTCAAAGATATTAAATTTAATAAAAGTCTTAATTTTGAAAAATTATAAACGAATGAAAAAATGAGTATTTATTATTAACATTATTTACGAAAGCTGAGGCAGTCAAATAGTAAAGCTCCTTATATTCAAATCAATATAACTGTGAATTTGAGTTATACCTTCGTCCTTAAAATTTGTAATAATTAAATGAAAGAGAAAAAATCAAAATAAGTTTTAATGATTCTTGAGAATGTTTAATAGTTCTTATCAAATAACTTAAAAAACAGAAACAAAAAACTAATTACCCCAAACTTACATAACTACATGAGATATGATGTTTGACAGGTTTACTTTTTAAAACAAAAAATCTACACTCATCTCTTATACCATCAGTGAATCAACAGCGTAATTTATGCATAGGCAACAAACGCCTCCTTCCGTATAAATAGTGGAGACTCTCTCAAATTTCGGAGGAGGTTTCGATGTGAAGAGGTAGTGAGCCTCCCTGTAAGGAGGACGGTGAGAAGGTCACATCATCACATGGGTGGTATATTGTATTTTTATTATTATTATTTTTAAAATTTTAATCTTTAATCGAATAATTTTTAATGAAATTAATTTTATTTTTCATATTTATGTTAAGGAAATTTTAGTGGTGTCATTTTTTTTCCACAAAAGAACCTTTTATTAAAACCAACTCACACACAACCTCTTGATAACGCCAACTTAACTAAATTGGTGTCATTTTTTGAATAATTGTTACCGACTTACATGACTCTAACCTGGGGCATGTTTGGTATAAAATGATTTGATGACTTTTTGAAATATATTACATAAATTCGGGTTTTACTTGAATAAGAGTAAGAGACGAGGACTCAAACCCATAACTTATTGATATGAGACCATCGGACAAACTTTATCCCGTAGATATGACTCGAAGCTTTGTTCAATTTATATTTATGTCTTTTTCTGGTCATTAATTATTCTCTCACACACAATCTCACTCGTTCCTTTTATTTTAGTTTTTATGGGAGCAAAACGTAATTTTTTTTAAAAAAGTTGTCGACACGTCGAGTGTCTTCGTCTACGTGAGACCCACAACATATTCAGTGGGCCCTCGATCTTCAAAATAATCAGAGCCAGGATGGAAAAAAGAGCAACACTGTAGGTTCTTTGTAATCTTCTCTCTCACACCCTCTCTCTCTCCCTCTCTCTCTCTCTCTCTCCCTTAGTTCTAGGGTTTTTCAATCCTGAATCTGATTCACTTCACTTTTCCCATTTCGCAAATCTGCTTGTATCTTCCCTCGACCTCGTCTTGTTTCAGGTAACGTCTCTATCTCCGATCTCATTTCACTTTCTGCTGGTATTCACTTGATGTATGTGGGACTGGCAATGCTTTACTACGCATTTGTGTATAACTTTGCATTTATTTACTGGGATTTGGATGCTCTGTTTTGGGTCCTCATTTTTTGTTACTATTGTATCATTTATCTTAAGTTTGTTTTTTGTTTTTGTTTTTGTTTTTGCTTTTTTGTTTGTGATTTGAAGTTTTTGTTTTTAGGTTTTCTATTATTCTTTAGTTTTTAGCTGGCTTGGTAAATCAGTGCTGATATTCATTTGAAGTCAGATTAATCTTGGTTTAGGTCTAGCTGAGGCAAAACAAATTAGAAGAGGTAGGTGGGTTCTGGTAACATCTTCTTATGTTGCATCATTTCTGATAAAGAAAAGGCGTGGAATTTCATTTTGCGTTTAAGTTACTTCATCGAAGTTGCTGTTTTTGTTATAGTTGAATCTGGAGTCTTTGGTGAAAGAAATGGTTGGTGATGTTGATTGCTGGGAGCTTAAGTGCCTCCGGTAGATGTTGATATTGCGCTGGGGTGAGTTGGAGGTTGCAATTAAAATACCATAATGTTGTTTTAATTATAATCACTTTTAATATAGTATTTTTTTCATGGGGTGATTTTATGTTAAGTTTAATTAGATTCTAGATATATTGTAAGGTTATTGTAATGTGCTACGCTGTTGTTTATTGTTAGAGACTTGCAAGTGTACAATTTGAAACATTCGAGCACAAGTATTGGGTGATGAGTAGAATTCATTTCACATGACATATGCCTGGAATTCTAGAAGTAATATAACTCTTAACTTTTCAGTATTCCCTATGAAGGCATTCTATTGCTTGCACCCTTGGCAAGACAGTTCCTGCTGCGAACATATTGAATCACATCTTACTTTCTTTCAACAGTTTTTTCATCAATTTTACTGATGCTCTTGAAACTTTGCAATCATGTCAGGTTCCGGTAATGCAATTTTGGTGTGCTTGAACAAACTTGACAGACAATAGGTGCTTTGGAATTTCTACATAGGAGACCAAAAAACATGTGTCCTAAACTCGGACTTCTGAAATTTGTAGATATGAAATTCCCGACAAATGAATTAGTTTAAACTCACTGTATATCCAACAGTTTCTTCTTGTGCTACATCCTAGTGAATTCAGCAGGTTGTGACAAATCACAGTAATGGGTTCATTTCCTGGTACTTGTGAAATTGTGGAAGCAGGGGAAGAGGTGAATTCGTTTCAACATTCTCGAAGAACTTACCGGCCAAATTCTGGGTCAAGTATGGCTGACAAGGATCGCAAGCTTCCTATGCTGAAATTGGGATTCAAGGATTCTATAGAAGATGATATTAATCAGCTTTTTGAGGCTGTAAGTCTTCGATCTTCATCCAAAAGTTTGGGTCTTTTAAATGAAGTAGGCACCAGTTCAAGCCCGTTAAGAAAAAATGCTTTGAAAAAGCCAATTAGTGTGCCACAGTCACCACGCATTGGAGCTTCTGAGACGGTCTCTCTGAAGCAGGCATTCAGGGAACTTTGTATCAGCAAGGCATCAGAAATGGCTGCTGTGAAGCGATTATCAAAGCCGATTGGTTCTCCAAGGATTTCAGAAGCTTCTAGGATAACGAGTTTATACAATGCAAAGGTGATTGATCCTGCTAGTGGATCTGGCCTGTTTGTGGAAGAAGGGAAAGGGAGTATGGTTGAAATATCTCTGGTGCCAGAAGAAAGCCCATCAACTTCATCTCAAAGGATGCCCCAGGCTCTTCAAGTTCCAAAAATAAAATCATCAAATCAAATTGCCCATTCTTCTCCTCGATTTGTTGTTCCGACAATGCAAAATGCTACTAGAACCAACCAAACTGCCCATCCATCAACCCAATTAGCTGTCCTGTCAACACAAAATACTACTGCAACCAACAAAAGTGCTCATTCTTCTCCTCATTTTGGTGTTCCAACCATGCAAAATACTATGGGGGCCAACCGAGGTACTCATAGTTCTCCTCAGTCTGCCGTTCCAGCTACACAAAATGGTGTTGAAACTAACCAAAGTTTTCATTTTTTCTCTTCGATCTGCGATTCCATCACAAAATGGTTCTAAGAACACATTGATGCAAACTGAGATTGTTCCAGTGACAAAAATGGTTGAAACTCAAGCAATGAATACAGAGCTGGCGCAAAAAGAGAAGGATGTACCTGCACCTTCACAGTCTTCTAATACTATTGACATGCCAGAGCTGGGAAAAAATGCTCGTGCTGCAACCAGATCAGCAAGCAGAGCAGCAGCTCTAAAGTCAGGGAGGAAAGGCAGGTTGCATATAGTACCTTCTTCTGGTTCAGTCAATGGTGGCAGGGTTAGCAAGCTAACCAGAAATACCCCACGTGTTGCCAAACAGGTCCTCAGGAACAAGAATTCTCTTAAGAAGAAAATAAAACAGGATTCAACTTCTGCTGTATGCTCTTCTAATGCATACAATGACATTAGAAGTGACTTGGACCCTAGTACTACTCAGCTGGTTTGCCAAAGATGTCGCTGTACTATGAAGAATGCAACTAATTTATCCAATCAGGATTCTCCAGAGTCCAATATTCCTGGTGTTAGTGCTGATGTTAGCCCTATGAATGTGAATTCCGGTACAAACGAACGAGACTTTACTGACAGTAACTGTATCAGAAGCCAAGCTGTTGTTGCAAAAGCGAAAAAGAACCCAAAATCAAGTGAAAAGGGGGAATTTTCCCAAAGCTCAAAAAGTAGCCTGGGTGAGTATAGTACTAGTACAAGTAACAGTGATGAAAGCAATTTGAGTGGGTCTAGTTGTGGCAACAGACCTCACATGTCAAAAGATGTGAGATGGGAAGCTATCCGTGATGTTAAGATGCAGCATGGAACCTTGGGGTTGGGAAATTTTAATCTTTTACAAAAGCTTGGTTGCGGAGATATAGGGACTGTATATCTTGCTGAGCTGATTGGCACCAATTGCCTCTTTGCTATAAAGGTCATGGACAATGATTTTTTGGCTAGAAGGAAGAAGATGCCAAGGGCTCAAACGGAAAGAGAAATACTGAGAATACTAGATCATCCTTTCCTCCCTACATTATATGCCCAATTCACAGCAGATAACTTATCTTGTTTAGTGATGGAGTATTGTCCTGGTGGAGACCTGCATGTCCTTCGTCAGAAGCAGTTTGGCAGGTGTTTCCCTGAACCAGCTGCGAGGTAGGGTTCTTTGATTAAAGTTCCAGTCATTATTATTTAATCAGTATTCTCTAGATGTATAACTGAACACTTTATCTTAATTTGTGATGCATATAACAACATTATTTTGTGTATATTCTGGGTACTCAGTTTGCCCATCTGATGGGCATTAATGCATTATGAGAGTCGTACTTACAATCAGTTGGTTGTGTACTCCTTTGTTAGCTTTAGTGGCTACAAGCATTTGATGTGAGTCATGTTATATCATCAGTTAATGTCAACAAGTGCATCCTCTGAAACCTAAGGGGTTGGCCTATTGGTTGAGGTGTGAGGCTTTAAACCAGGAGGACAAGGTACAAAATCCTTTGGTGTCACCTATTTAAGATATTTAAAAATCCCCCACTTTAGAACCTGGAGGACAAGGGAAAGATCGGGGGATTTCTAAGTATTAAAAGTAAAAAGGAAAAAACATATGCATCCTCAAGGTTCAGATCAAGAGGTCACAACCTTGACAATTCATTATAATTCACTCAGACAGCTGAATTTTAGTTTTCTGTCCTTTTTGCTAATTTTGAGGTGCACCCCAACACTTTGTTCCATCATCGTGGTGGATACTAAAATTTGATTTCTAGAAAGTTGAACTTTTTGTTGAGTTTTTCTAGAATCTGATGATAGATTTTCTTGGTGTGTCATCTCCTATCATTAAACAAACTTTAAATTGTTTGTGCAGGTTCTATGTTGCTGAAGTCCTCCTTGCTCTGGAGTACTTGCACATGCTTGGAGTTATTTACCGGGATCTGAAGCCAGAAAACATTCTTGTTCGAGAAGATGGCCACATTATGCTGACAGATTTTGATTTGTCACTCAGATGTTCTGTAAGTCCAACACTGCTGAAATCATCTTCATCCAAAGTAGATCCCGCAAGAATATCCGGTGCACCATGCACAGAATCTAGCTGCATTCAGCCTTTCTGCATTGAACCCACCTGTCAAGTTCCATGCTTCAGTCCTAGGTTCTTACCTGCCAGTGCAAAAACAAAGAAGTCAAAAGCTGACCCTGCAGCCCAGTTAAGATCATTGCCACAGCTTGTGGCTGAGCCTACTGATGCACGATCCAATTCATTTGTCGGGACACATGAATACTTGGCTCCGGAGATTATCAAAGGTGAGGGTCATGGAGCTGCAGTTGATTGGTGGACATTTGGTGTCTTCCTTTACGAGCTTCTATATGGAAAAACTCCCTTTAAAGGGTCCGGGAATGAAGAAACATTAGGCAATGTGATATCGCAAGGCCTCAAGTTCCCAGATAGTCCTCTCGTTAGTTTTCAGGCGAGGGATCTCATCAGAGGGCTGTTGGTGAAAGAGCCTGAGAATCGATTAGGATCGGAGAAAGGGGCTGCTGAGATCAAGCAGCATCCGTTTTTCGAGGGGTTGAATTGGGCACTTATACGTTGTGCCATTCCACCAGAGCTACCGGAGTTCTATGATTTCGGAGTTCCAGATGCAGTCCCTCAAAATAGCAACAAGTATTTAGAGTGTAAAGCCACAGGAGAACACCTTGAGTTTGAATTGTTTTAGCGGAATACGTCTATTTAGAAATTGGGGGCTCTCCCTCCTTACTGTTGTAATTGTATGTAGCCAGTAGTGTATATCTGATTAAGAATGTTGTAGCAAAGGTCAAAGCTATCACCAGAATTTTGCAATTTCAGACATCAAAATCCGTATTTTAGCAATTTCTCACTTGTATATAGTTTTTTTCTTTTGTTTCAAAACTTATCCTTTTGTGCCTGGTTTCTGCTTATCCGGATTGGAACAACAGTTCCTCATTCTTGGGGGGTTTGGAGTTTTCTTCGCTGTTGTATGTAGCAGATATTTAGGCTGCCTATACAGTTAATGATGTTGTCTTAGTAGATATCTGACGGCTTATATATAGTGTTCATAGTGTTGGAACTTGGCATGTCTCTCATATTATGATATTTTCATTTAAAAAGACAACTACTATACTCTAATTAAACGATTTTATATCTGTAATTTATCTTTAATAAAGGCATGATTTTTTTTTTTTGGTATCTATCCATTCATCTAAACTAGATATTTTTTTTGAACGAACCACAAACTTGGAAGTCATTTACTCAAGTCTATCCAAACCCCAAGCGTGTTCGTCTAATTGTACTTTAACAAAGGCATGTTATACAAATAAAATGGTAAGCTTCCAAGAAAAAACGTGAATATAAAATGCTGTCGTCTAATCTAACTATTGAAGCAGAATCCATAAATTTAAACGTTGGGGCAATTTACAAATTTTGGCCAATTTTTTTTATAGGCAAAATTCCCCCATTTGACCTAGAAATTAATGCGGTTTTCAAAATTGTCCCATCCCAATAAGTTTTCTTTTTTATCCAAGAGAAATAATTTTTTGACAAGTATGCCTTTATCTACTTTTCAGACAACCAGACAACTTTTTTTTTTGTTGGTAAAAGAGCAACACCATTAAAATCATCCTTCAAACTGTCAGAAACCAGAGAAGGGTGAGCTTCAAAAATAGTAGTCCCCAAATCAAGAGAATGGCCAAGAAACGCTAGCCTATCATGCACTCTATTATTTTCCCTAGGGGTGGGCACTAAGTTCGGAACCGAACTGATTTGAACCGAACCGAACCGAAAAAAGAGTGTTCGGTTCGGTTCGTATAATTAATTCGGTTTAAACCGGTTTAAAAATTGAAAACCGAAAAAGTTTTCGGTTCAAACCGGTTTGCTTTTCTGAAAACCGGTTTGAACCGATTAAACCCCCTATAAAACTATTAAAAAAAAACCCTAACATTTATAGTGTTCTTTCTCTTACACAACCACGCAACATCTCAGTTCTATTTATTTTTGGGGAGGTATTATTATGTAGTGTGTACTCTTATTAACATATTTTGAACTTTATTTACGAGTTCGGATTTTGGAATGTATTAA
Organism: Dipteronia sinensis; assembly: GCA_033220585.1. Classification (NCBI taxonomy): domain Eukaryota; kingdom Viridiplantae; phylum Streptophyta; class Magnoliopsida; order Sapindales; family Sapindaceae; genus Dipteronia; species Dipteronia sinensis. Next base: position 68,190,849 of record CM065637.1, on the reverse strand, counting down.
TATGTTTTTTATATTTTGGAATGGATTTGTTATTAATTTATTATTATGTATTAATATGTTTTAGAATGTATTGATATATTTTTTATATTATGTAAATCTTGTTTTGGCTTTGGGCTATTCAAATGGCCAAAATTAGACTCCTTAAGCTATTCATTAATTTTAAAACAAATTAAAAAGACCCATTATGCTATTCGGCCCATTAGGCCTAAAACCAAATTGAACCGAACCGAACCGAACCGATTAAAATCAGTTCAGTTCAGTTCGGTTTCCATTTCTTATTCGGTTTAAACCGGTTTAATTTTGGATGAACCGAAATATTTTCGGTTCAGTTCGGTTTTACCCAAAACCGAACCGAACCGAACCGTGCCCACCCCTAATTTTCCCTATAAACATGATGAATGTAGCAACTCCAATCATTGTCCATAAGAGACTTGTAGACCTGAACGATGCTAAAAAGAGGGTGACACATCAGAGCAATATTGTTAAGGAGATCCACAGCAGATTTATAATCAGATTCAACAATCACCTTTCTAAACCCAATCTGCCAAACCAGATTCAACCCTTTCAAAATGCCCCATAACTTAGGTTCAAGAACACTACCCGTGCCTTTATTCAAAGCAAACCTAATCAGCCAATTCTTCCTATGATCCCTAACCACACCTCCAGTAGAAATGGACTTTAGCTCAGGGTTCATACTACTATCCACATTGAGTTTAACCCAATCAGTTGCAGGAAGGCTCCATGAAATACGACAATTATTCATAACATCAGCTTTGTCAACTAACAACATTAGCTTTCAACCAATCCTTCACATACTTCCAAATGAACTGACCTGGGCAAAAAGGAAGTTTGAACTCAGGATTAAAAACATTATTACATCTCCACTTCCATATAAACCAGATAGTCACACCAAGAAGAAGATAATTAGGAATTCTTCCCAAAAACCAGAGTATTGCAATTGAGATTGCTGCACATCCACTCATCCCAATCAGCCTGAAAGGCGCTATCTCTAGTAACACATTTACTGATATTCTCCCAAATTCTAATAGAGTCAGAACACCCTCTAAAGACATGCTCAACATCTTCACAACTCTCATTGCACCTCAAACACGTAATGTCAGATATAATACCCCTAGTAGCCCGATAACAGTTAGTCAATAACTTTCCATGGAGGAGAGTCCAAGGAAAATAGAGAGCTCTGGGATGAAGCTTAAGCTTCCAAATAAACTTCCATTTTCAGGGAACATGATCATCATACCTGAAATGACCTTTATAAGCACTCTTCACAAAAAAGTTACCATTATCAGATAATCCCCACATATCAGTATCCATTCTATTAAGGTTGCTATCAACATGAATACTAATAATACGAGAAACAACATGCTAGGGAAGAACAGAGGAAAGCTTCCGCACATCCCAATAACTGTCAATAGGATAATCACAAACCTTCTCTTGAATCAGAGCATCCGAGAGAGGGGAATCAACATATCTATGTAGCTTGCCAAAGGTAAGGGCCCAATCATCGGACCGGAAATTAATTTTACTACCATTTCCAACTCTCCATTTCATACCATCCATAAGAAGATTAGCCCCCAGAAGAACTCATCTCCATGTACTAGAGTAGTTCTTGAAATTCAGATTTTCAGGGTCAATCAAATTACCACCTTTAAGGTATATATCCTTGAGTAATCTACCCCATAAACCCGTATCCTTTTAGGTCAAACGCCACTTCAACTTTGGCAAGCAAAGCTTGATTCATCAATTTCATTTTTTTAATGTCTAGACCACCTAGATTTTTTTGGCTAACACACAATATCCCAGTTAACAAAGTGAATTTTCTTATTATCAACAATGTTACCACACAGAAAACCTCTATTGATTTTATCAAGGTTTTTGGAAATTTTCGAAGGAAGCTTAATAGATTGCATAACATACACAGGGTTGGCAGATGTGATAGCTTTAATGAGGGTGCATCTACCAGCAAACTAGAGGGAAGCACTCTTCTAGGTAGCCAGCCTCTTTTAAGTCTTCTCAAGGATCTCTTTATAAGTATCTTTCTTTATACGGCTATGAATGAGCGGAACATCGAGATAAGAATCAAGATTCTGTCACATAACGTATCAAGACAGTCTCTCATGGTTTGAGCTTGCTGAAGATGCTCTTTCCCAAAAAAGAATAAGGTCATTAGCGAAAAATATGTGAGAGATATCAGGTCCTCCTTTAGAAATCTTCACCGACTTCCAAGATTTCTCAAAGAGTTTTTGTTTAATAATATGTGAGAGTTTCTCCATACATAACATAAAAATATAAGGAGACAGATGGTCACCCTGTCTAATCCCAAACTTAGGAATGAAACTTTCAGTCAACTCACCATTCACGACCACCTTGTAACTCACATTAGTGATACAACTCATTATAAGATCATTTATTTTCCTAACAATGCCTACTTCCTCCAGAACTAGCTTAATAAAACCCCATTGCAACTTATCATAAGCCTTAGCAAGGTCGATTTTCCAAGCAATGTACCCCAACTTACCTTTCACAGTTTAGAACTTATAGAGAACTTCTTGAGCGATGACATTATTGTCTTGGATCTGCCTACCAGGCAAAAAGGCTACCTGATTCGGCCTACCATTTGGGCCAAGGGCTTTGATCCCACCAATATTGAACAGGCTCATCTTGATGTCATTCTCACAAACAGAGGAAGACAAATGAGAAATATCCCTCTCCTTCAACCCAAGAAACAACATTGGTAACTGAGAATACTCATCATGGCTTTGCTTCATCTCAAAGAAGTTAAGAAAGTAGTTAATGGTTTCTTTCTTCATCTTCCCAATATCTCTGATCCAGTTTCCATCCTCTTTCTTGAAACCCTTAATCTTATTTCTTCTACGTCTGATGATAGTGGAAATGTGAAAAAATTTCGTATTTCTATCCCCTTCTTTGAGCCAACAATTTCTAGATTTTTGTTGCCAAAAATTTCTTCCTGCTCAAGAATATCCTGATATTCTCTAATGAGAGTCTCTTCAAGTGTAGAAATGTACTGAAAAGGTCTCACACTAAGGCACTTTTGAATCCCTTGAATTCTAGCGAGGATTATTCTCTTATTATTAAAAATATTTCCAAAGATGTTCTTGTTCCAACTCTAAAGAATGCCAATACGATGTTGGATTTTCTCAACAACCGAAGATTCTGAAGAAGGCTAACTCCTCAGAAGCAAAATCTTCGAAATCCTTGTGTTTCAGCCACATTGCTTCAAATATGAAAGCTTTGTTACTATTACTAGGGATATGACTACTTTGGAGTTGAATGAGAATATGGCAGTGATCGGACATGATTATAGGAAGATGCCTTACAAAATCCTCCGCAAAATGGATCCTCCAATCCATCGTGCAAAGAGCTCTATCAACTCTCTCCCAAATTTCCTCTCCAATTCCCCTTTTGGTCATCCAAGTGAAATTTGGACCAATGAAACCCATATCAATTAACTTATTTCTATTAATTCAATATGCAAAACCACTATTAGAATGCTTGAATATTCCTCCATTCTTCTCAGCACTGCTAATGATTTCATTGAAGTCACCCGTAATGAGCCAAGGCAAATTGAAGCAATTTCTAATGGAATCAAGGTAATTCCAAAGAAGCCTTCCGATAGTAGGACAAAGATTATCATAAACAACGGTGAGAACCTATAACGTGCTATTATCTTCAACCAGAGTAGTAACACTATATCTAATACTAGCAACCACATTGAGCTTAACTTTATTCTCATTCCAAAGAAGCCAGATGCCTCCTGAAAATCCCTCATTATCAACAATAAACTATTGGAAAACCTTAGTTTATTGATAACATTTCGAGCCTTAGAGCCACTTATCCTAGGCTCTAAGATCGTCAAAATCTCAAAACGATGCCCCAAGTGTAGATCCTTAATGCATCTAGAAAACACCTTTTTACCAGCTCCCTTTACGTTCTAGACACAAATCAGGAATGAGAAGAAAAGAGGACCCGTTACTCGGAGATCACCGCCAAAGCCTCTTCAAGATCAGAGGCCACCATATCAAAGCTTCTATCCATACAGGCCACATGGGTAATTAATTCCTTCTGAACCAGACCCTCAACAATCTCCATATGTTCAACAGGCTGAGGTACAAAGTCCGCAACTTCTCTTTAAAGATGTCTTAAGACACTAGCATCATCAAGGTCCTCATACTCTATGGCTTTTTTAGAGGTTGTATTATTTGTGAATCGACTATTAGTAACAGTACCCCTTGAGAACCATCCGTTTAGACATATGACTACTAGATGCAGCCATCATCTCTCTTTTCTTACGATTCTTCTTGCTACCCTGGAAAGGTTATCTGGAACCTTTATCACCTTTATTACCTGTATAATTGGTAATCTCCGTGAGAACAACTTTGCCTTTGTGGTTGGCACTACCACTAGCCTTATTAACACCTTGTAGCTCACATTCAGTCATCATAATATCATCTTCTTCATATAACACATCAAACCTGGATCCACTGCCTCTATTAATGCTAGTGTTATTGAGCATAATAACATAGTTATTTTTGACACCATTCTTCTATTGAGGGTTCTTATCTAAATTAACCTCAAAAAAATCACTATCTGTTTTCTTCGCACTAGTACTTCCTACGGTTTTCCCAACACCTTCCATACTCTCAGCCGCACCAGAGTTTCCAAACCCATTTCTACCTTTCTTCCCTTTATAATTCTTATTACCCTGCTTACCATAGGAGACCATAAGCCACAGGCCACATGGAGAAGTAACATTCTCAATAGACACCTCATTATTACCAGCACATGCAGCATCCATTGGAATTAGTTCAACCATCCCCTATCTACCGGTCTCTATACTGTGACTAGGGGTGTTAATACGGGTTGACGGGACGTGTTAGGGCCAACCCAGACACGACACGATTATTTTTGAGTCAACCCGAACACGATACGAATAAAAGTAGGGTCAACACGAACACGACACAGATAACCCGTTTAATTAACTGGTTCTGCGGGTCGTGTCAAATGACCCGTTTACACGACCCATTTAACCTATTAATATTAATTTCACTAAAATACATTAAAAATGAAACAAGTAATCAAATAAAATCAATTCACAAACCAATACCACAAAATACAAATGATAATCAAGTGAATACAAACAACAATAGTTATAATACTAATCAAATAAATCCTCAAAACGAAATTTCAAAATCGATACAGCGATACTTAAGAGTTATGATCATGCCAAATCTTAAAATACAAATCCATAATTAAGTCCACAAATACAAATTCACAAGTTCAAAACAAAATAAAAGGCATCAAATATTCAAAAACCAAAACATGTTAACAACCATAACAGTTAACTCTTCTTGATGCCTTAATCACTTGATGTTAAACTTTTTGTTGAATTGCTATTCATAAACCTACAAGATAAATTTAACACATTTGATAACAACACAGAGCCGCGAACAACATGTCAACAGAACAGAAAAAAGAGACTGAACACACCCAAACCCACACATTTAACTCACACATTCCAGTATCCCACCCAAATTTTCTCTATTGTAATCACATGCATTACTCAAAATCACACCAATAAGCACAAGCATGGACATATAATACATGAACACAGTACATGTATTGCATTTAACTACAAATAACTCGTTCAATTAATAATATGGCATAATGTCACTCTCAAATTCGAATTCTTCACAATCCTACATACAAAAACTTGAATAACTAAAAACTCAACCTCATATACATGCATAAACACATAATCTATCATTAAAGCACACATGCAAGCACCAATTTGGCATTTCAAGCCACAAAGATGCACAAATTCGACAAAACCAAACCCAAACTTGAAGAATAAATCAAATCAGATTGAGTAGATATATTTTTGTTTGAAATTTATGCATTAAACAATTAAGAACACATGTAATTTTCATCATGCACACATAAAATCCATTTTACCCAAATTCTACCCTAACCTTAACCCAAAAATCGAGTTCGACTAAGAGAGAGAGAGAGAGAGAGAGAGAGAGAGAGAGAGAGAGAGAGAATCACATGAAATAAAAGTATGAAAATAGTTTAAAGCATGGAAAAAAGGGGCTGAACACACAAAAACCCACACATTCTAACACTAATACAAAAAAAAAACTAGATCCGAAGTCAAGAACAAACAAAGCATCACAACCAACACAAACTAAAACCTACAAAAGCAAAACAACAGACAAGATCTGAAAAACAAGTGACAAGATCTGGAAAGAAAAACAAGAGATGAATCATAAATGTTCTTACTGTTGACAAGAGACAAGATCAGCGGTAGAGATAAAAGACAAGATTGGCGGAAGTGAAGAAATGAAGTCGTGAAGAGAGAAGGCGAAAAGTATACCGAGAAGCAATCAGTTGTGACAGGTAGAGAGGTTTATGTTTAAGTGTCTGATGATGACACATCGTTGCAGTGTCGCCAAATATGAACATTTAAGTTCGACCATTGCAAGGGCGCAAGTCACAGAGACTAGCATAGCGGCAAGCAAGGGATCGTTCCACAGGGAGGTGTGATTCATCGACCGTCTCTAGTTCTAGCTGTACAACACGCCGAGCGAACTCGTGTGTTGCATGTGCAGAAAAGTAAGTAATAATATAACTAAATAAATTACATAAATAATATATACATAGATAGGATGAAATTGAGAGATGCATGAAATGTAGATACGCTAGAAAAATGACTCAACAGTGACAATCCTCCTAATTAAGCACTAGACTCACCTAGTCCCTCAAATGTGCAAGTATATCATAGGCTCGTGTCCCCTTAATTGATCTCTAATCTCTCTCGATGCCTTAGAGATCACATCCACACAAAGCAGGAATTCATTAAGTGCCGTGGCACACACAAAAGAGCCATGTACGCCAGCCTAGTGATACTCTCACTTTCTGATCATATACATAGGTTATTTCGTTGGACATGTAATGCGCTACTGCGAAGGCCATACTACAGCCAATAATTCATCCACGAGGCTAACCAAATACGGGATGACAACCAAGTGAAAGCATTAAGAGTACGAGATACCCATACAACACATATGTTTTATGCTCGTGTGCCCTTAATTAATCTCTACCCTCTCTCGAGTGCATAGAGATTGCATCCATGCATAAGCATGAATCCATTAAGGATGGTGGGACACACACACGAGCTCTACATGCCAGCCTAGTGATCTCTCAACTTACTGGTCAAATGTAAAGGATACCACGATGAGCATGTTAATGCGGACCACGCGATATATAACACACAACCTAAATATCATTCACAAGGTGGCTAACCGAGTGAAAGCATTAAGCAATAAAATACTCCTATAACTACACGAGCATAAGAGGAATTCAGTTTATCTTTACTCTAGATATGGATTCGATTTTATCAAATCTCCCTAGGATGACTAAAATAGGAAAACAAGTTTACCAAACAACAATATGCAACAAAGTTGATTATTATTCATTAAGACCATTCAATCTAAGTTAGGGGTTCATTCTTTTAATTAAGGAATACACCTAAATCAATTCATCACCCAATCTAGCCAAGGATGGATAATTGTATCTTAATACAAAGACCCATTAAGCACAATAATATGAACCAAAGTCTAATTTAGCATGTGAATGCATCAATCAAACTTCTCCCACTCTCTAGAGCTAAAACTCAATTTCTCTAATCATTCAAACATGGTATTTTAAGTCATCCATTAATCAATCAACAATCATGGGAAGCTAAATTACATTACTCCTAAATTAAACTACTCTACTCCTAATCCCATTCATGGACACATATCAATTTAGACTCTCCACACACATGAATATCACAATAACAAAATTAATTCATGCATAAACAAAGAGTAGAACAAAACCCATACAAATTTAAGAACAATCATACATATATTGCATAAGTGTTGGTTTACAAAATTCCCAAATTGGTGATTACATCAAAGAAAACAAGATATACAAGGAAAACAGTAAAAATAGATACAACCATTGAAGAAAAACTCCTCCAAAGATGCTCCTTGCTTCCAAGCTCGAATTTGGTCCAAAGACCACTCCTAACTCCTTGCAATCTACTCTAAGATGGTGGAGGAAGTGTTAAAAATGGTGGTGGAGGTGTATGGTGAGCTCTCATGGAGGAAAAACCTTCATGGGAGCTGTTTCTCTCACTTATTGGTGAAGAAGATGAAGAAGAATGGAAGAAAGAAGAGGAAAGGTGTGAGAAGGGGAAGGATGTCTGAAGAGAGGAGAGAAAATTGGGTATTTATAGTGTTGGGAAGTTAGGTCAAGATTTAGGGGTGAAAGGACAAGAATACCCCTCAGAAAATGGCTTAAAATCGTAAATCTGGGCATTTCCACGGTACGTTCCGTGGTACGCTTTGACGGGCGAACCGTGGAACCACTTTTTAGCACTTTCTACCCATTTCAGTGGTTCACAATTTGGTCTTCCGCGGTACACCTGCGCACCATTACCGAAACGACCATAACTTTCTCTAGAAACCTTAGAATTGCGATCTGTAAAAAGCGTTGGAAAGCAGACATCAGGGGCTTTCCGAAAACAGGTAATGGACAATGTAGTTCGATCGGAGAAAGGAGATATGACCTTCCAAAGTTGGGTGTTTTGCACGGGCCATTTTCCATTTCAACCCAAAAAACTCCAAACACTTCAATTATGCTCTAACACCTTATTTTAAGGGATATAACCTACACAATGTTCACAAAACATATTATATACCAAAATATACTCGAAAAAGAAAGCAAACGATAGGAAATATGGACCTCAAAAGGTGTATTTTACGATGTTATCATCTGACTGATGGTGTGTGAAATGAAATTTAGGTTTAGGGTTTCACTTCCACATCTTAAGTTTATATAGTATATGTAAAAATTACATAAATGCCACTCAACACTAAAATTACATATTTTCCCTTACTAATCGAGTCAACCTGTGACCCGTGAGGCATAACCCGAACACGACACGATTATTAAACGGGTTACATGGGTTGACCCGTTTATTGACACGACACTTTTAAGCTCAATCCAAATCAACAATAATCATGTTCGTGTCGTGTCAACCCGTCGTGTCGTAACCCGTATTGCCACCCCTAACTGTTACCATATCTCCCACATTTGAAACAACTCAGCCCCAAACTTTCATATTCCACCCTAATAGTTCTATCCTTAATGTGAAGAGCACCTAGAAGAGGCTTAGAAATGTCAATTTCAACACAAAGTCGAGCAAACCTATCTCGGGCTTGGTTTACGGTAATTAGATCCACTTTACACATCTTTCCTAAGATTCCTCCAATACTCCATAACAACTTAGAGTCCAACCATTCCATTGGGATTTTGGACAGTCTTACCCAAATAGGCATAATCTAGATTAGGTTTTCACTCGGAACAAAGTTCGGTTTCCACCTCTGCACCGCTAAATACTGGTTTGCAATGACCCATGGACCACTAGTGAAAATGTAATCAAGATCATCATTCATTTGGAAGCGAGCAACGAAGTAACCCTCACCTAGATCCATCAACTGCCATTGTCCAATAAGAGACCATTTTTGTGTTAACTTCGAGAGCAGGAAGTTCAAAGTGTGGACGCGTCTCGTATTTTTCAGAATCAACCCATTAACCCAAGGTTTGTGTGGTTTCTCCTTCAATTTGGTAGAGAGTTTCATCCTCGAGCCATCTTGTCTTTTAGATATCAGAATATCCTCCTAGTCAATTATGAGTTTTTCTTTGGTGGTATAAAGTCCCGACCAAGAGTTGGGGTTAGACATATTCATAAGTTTAGATTTGACACTACCCATGCCTTCTATACTCATGTTATCACCAGCAACATCATTACGCCCAAGAGAATTAGACTCTGCCCTAGACCGTTTGGCAGAATCATTAATCTCTAAGCAGTTACTCAAATCATTGTTCATGTATTTAGAAGAGGATTGTTGGGCTGAAAAAACAAAAGTCTCCGGTGGATTTTCCATATCCATGTGAAGAAAAATTGCAGAAAGCAAGCAAGAAGAGGAAAATAGAGGAGCGACGGAAGAAGAAAGACCAAAACCGAAATCGCACCAAGTTTTATTTCCCTCTCAGATTTATTTCCCTCTGAGAGTCTCAGACACAAGTATTTTCCTCTCAGATTTTTCGTAAATCTCCCAAAGTTTTCGTAAATCACCATATCATATTTGTTAAGGGTTCGTAATCTAAAGAATATATGTTTTTTTTTACTTTCCAAAACATTAGTTCGTTTTTGTTGTTGCATTTTATTTTTCTAGTAGTTAAGAGTGGGATTTCTAGACTTCTTGAAGTGAAAGTAAATTTCTAGAATGAACACAAGCATAAATAATTTACCAGAATGTTTACACGGTAGAATGCTTGATTCCTAATCCGGCTTGTAACCATTCATATATTCATTATATATGCAGTGTGTAGTCATTCCCCCATTTTATCGTGTAAGCATGCATTGTAACAACATGTAAGCATTCACATTGTTAAGCGTGTAAATATGTAGAGATATTAGTGTGTAAGCATTCACATTGTTAAACGTGTAAATATGTAGAGATGTTATTGTGTAAGCATTCACATTGTAAGTGTGTAAACATGTAGAGATATCAGCGTGTAAACATTCATTTGCAGCGTGTAATCATACACACTTTTAGTCGTGTAAGCAAGTATTAGCGTGTAAACATTCACTTGGTCAGCGCGTAATCATGTTATCAGCTTGTTAACATTGAACATTTCCTTTGTTTAACCAGCATGGAATGTTTTATTAAATAATATTAATTTTCTCCTCCGTTATGCACAGATTGATGGTAGATTTGCGATTACTTATATCGCACTGTAGGTAGTGTTGTGGTCAGTATAAGGGAGGGGATTCTGAAATGACTTTCTTACCTTGTGATTTGACTTACGATGAGTTGATAAAGACGGTAGAAGATATTGTTACGTTTGATTCGTCCAGTTTCAACATAGAATTAAGAGCTATTTTGACTACGAGTAGAAGGCATACTATTGTGTGCATTAAAAACCACATGGATGTGTCATTTTTGATGCAGGAAGAAAGTGTAATTTCTGAAGCACATGTTATAATCGACGGAAGAGATCAAAAGTACTAATGGTAATATGCCATCCCAAATGCCAACCCAAATACCTTATGAACTAATTTCCTTCCAAATGTACCCATATTTTCCTCAAAAATTTGTAAATCCATATTATTCGCATATACAACAACCATATTCCTAACCATACTGCTCAACATATGCCCAAACATCTCAATCGGTGACACAACAACATAGTGCCCAATCTACACCTCACCATCACCAACCTATATCACCAATTGAACCAGTGAATCAAAGCTTTTCTGAATAACTAAAATCCCAGTTTAAATCCGTATGTGGAAGAAACACAGTAAGCGGGTCAATGTCATCTGTATAAGGTGTCGAACCTACCGTAACAATACCCACAATTCTTAAAGAGACATCACAGGAATCAGACAGAAACTATATAAATGGTGCCACTTCACCTGAATTTGAAACCAATACTGATTATGGACTGGATAACTTGGATGAACAATACCCGTTTACAGAAGATGAATCTTTTGGTGATTTTATTGAAGAAAACGACAATCGAGAGGGGGTGAATTGTGGTAGTCCTAACTTTGACGGTGAAGGTGATAGTGTCGATGAATCTGATGCTTCTGATTATAGTCATTCTAGTGGTCATCATGATGATCATCTAGTCTGTAATACCACTACACAAAAGGGTTCATCTACAGTCCTTTGCACGTGCATAATTATCGGATCAGAGCAATACTCATTCCAAACCATCAACCATGAGTCTTTTACCGCCAATGGTCAGTTTTACAAAGGCAGAATATTTTCTTCTAAAAAAAAGCTAAAACGAGAATTGAGTTTGCTGCCACTGAAGCAACATTTTGAGTTCAGAATCATGAAGTCCAGTAAGGGCAGATTTCAAGCTAGTTGCAAGGATGCCAATTGTTCCTTCAAAGTGCATACAAGGAAAATGGATGAGGTAGAGTATTGGCAGATACTGAAATTTGACAAGGAACATAGTTGCACTATTGAGGGTTTCCAATGTTGGTTTCAGGAAACTAATTCTTTGGTTATTGGTGAATTGGTGTCTCCGAAGCTTTGGGTTAATGGAACAACTTTCAAACCGAAAGACATCATGATAGAGATGCAGATACATTACGGTCTCCAAATTCAATACACAAAGGCTTGGTGAGTGAAGGATTATGAAGAGTCTATTATATTCAGACCCACGACAGAGTTGTTCCAGCGGATTTCGTTATATTTGTATATGCTTACGAGGAAGAACCCTAGCACCGTGACTGATTTTGAGTTGATGATGAAGGACGATTCGAATTTGCTTTCTTCTCATATGGTGGTAAGTGATTTAGACCAGTCATTGCTATTGATGGCACTCATCTTAAAGGATGATTTAGTGGTATATTGTTCGTTGTTGCATGCTTAGATGGAATTGAGCAAGTATATCCACTTGCTTTTGGGATTGGGCATAAGGAAAATAAAGAGTCGTGAACTTGGTTTTTGAGGCGTGTCTGTAAGTGCATTGATTGATCGACCGATTGTATGTTTATATCTAATGCAAATTGTTTACCCCGATGCACCACACAACCTCTGTGTATTCCACATGACTATAAACATTAAGAATACGTTCAAAAGGGAAGATGCCTCTGGTATTTTCAAGCGTGCATATAAGATTTACATGGAATCTGATTTTAATGAAGAAATGAGTGAACTGATGCGGGGTACATTCGAAGGCATACGACGATCTCATGACAATTTGGCCCGTAAGATGGTCAAGTGCTTACTCCTTTATAAGACGATACTTCATGATGACTTTAAACATCGCAGAATGCATCTTTTCATGTCTTTGACATGCACGACGCTGATCGAGTACATACGTGCTATGATGTAGAAATAGTTCCATGATCTGTGAACTTTTGCGGAATCGTTGCACACACAATTAACACCATAGGCAACAAAGTATTTAACTGAACGTAATGAAGAATCTACTTTGTACACGGTGTGTCCAATTGATTGGAATGAATTTAAAGTTAAAGATTGGGGCTAAGGACGGACTCATAAATCTTTTGGATAAGACTTGTATGTATCGAGAATTCGAAATCGATTTATTGCCATGTGATCATGCGTCGGTTGCATTGCGAGCTTGTAAAAGACCGTTCATTGATTTCTGCTCGCATTACTATAAGAAGTCGAGTTTAGTTGAGCAATAAGTTATCAGACCAGTTGGTCACATGAGCGACTGGAAATCCTTGATGAAATCAACTCATTAGTTGTGCACCCTCCTCCATGGATCTCTCAGGCTAGCCGACCATGTAAGATTAGGAAACCTTCGACAAGAGAGTTTCATTCACGGAAGGCAAAAACATGTTCCCTTTGTAAACAACCCGACCATAATAGACAAAATTGTCCAAATCCCCTCGGTCTCCCAACCGTAGACAACAACAATCAACCTGAACCTAGTCCTTTATGGAGACAACGTAAGTGTAGGGTTTGCGGAGAGCGAGGACATAACCACAGACATGCCTTAAGGTCAGACGAGCAACATAGAACACTATATTCCTACCATCATTCCGTAATTGTATTTCAATTGTAATTTTATTTTTATGGATTCTCAATATTGTATTTGACAAAAGTATTGTATTTGTGCTATAATATCGGAAACATAATTTACATAATTGATGATGATTTGGTATATGATGCGTCTATTTATAGGATAACCGGTAATAGTCTGATTACACGCTAAATGGTCACTGTATAAATGATTACATGCTGACCATCATTACTTGCCAAGTCGCTAGTTTGTAAGCTTACAGGCTACATTAAGGGGGGTGTATTCAATCTAAACTTTAAAAGATTTTTAAATACTTTTATGGAATTAAAAAGTTTGGGTGTATTCAATATAGACTTTTAAAGACTCTATAAAAGTCATGGGGTATTCAATCATGATTTTTAAAAGTCTATAAAAGTTTAGAGGTATTCAAAATGTCAATGACTTTTAATGAATTTAAAATGTCAATGACTTTTTGGGGGGTGTATTCAATTAAGATTTCAAAAGACTTTTAATGACTTTTATGGAATTAAAAAGTTTGGGTATACTCAATGTAGACTTTTAAAGACTCTACAAAAGTCATGAGGTATTCAATACGGACTTTTATAGACTTTAAAAAAGTCTTTAAAAGTCATGTGGTATTCAATCAAGACTTTTTAGCAGTCTATGAAAGTTATGAGGTATTCAAAATCTCAATGACTTTTAATGACTTTTAAATATCAATGACTTTTAATGACTTTTAGTTATAACAACTCTCATAATTTGTCTTTCATTCCTATCAACGACTTTGAATGATTTTTTTTTTTAAAATAGAAAAAATTTCACTTTAGAAAAAAAAATATAAAACTCTTTGAAAAACATTAACCATCAAACATATGTTATATTTTTAAGTAAAAGAAAACACATTCTTAATACATTTTACAAATAAAATAAAATGAATAACTTTTAAAATGAATAAACATTATAAAAAAACATACAAACATTAACGATCTATAAAAAAAAATTAACTACAAAATAATATAAAACAACTCTCTATAGGCTACGCAATTAAGGACGAGAGATTTCATTTTTTTTACCTCTATTTTCAAAGCAACTAAACAACACCGAAACAAATCAAATGAACTTCATTTATGTTAATTAAAATTAATAAAAGACAAAACCACTACTCAATCATGTCAATATGCCATAATCAAAGTCGTGTATGAGCGTGACTCAATGTAATTTTGATCAATATCAAACCACCCACTTTTAGACATGAATCTTGTTCAATAATTGTGTGCCGTTTTATGTTTAATATATCTTTAGTAACTTGAATTAATTTTGGGTAGATTTTTTATACTCATTGCCATACTTTCGTAGAGACATGTAAACGTTAATATTATTGTCGATTTGCTACATTTATTCTATAAGAAAGTTTATAATATTTTGACTAATTATAAATTTTTTTTTTGACTAATTATTAAAAAAAAATTAGGTACATAATGTCTTTATGATGCAAAATATAATAAAATTGCAAATACAAAATTTAAAATCACATATATAGGCAAGAATGCTTTTGTCAAGTTTACTTAACATTGATTTTTTTATTCTTTTAAAAAATATATTTTTATTGATATGATAAATCTATATAATTTTACGAAAATAAAGTATATATCATATTTAAAAATCAATAAATGTTTAAAAATGTATATGCAAGTCTTTTTAAATGAAAGTCATTTGAAATGAAAGTCTATGAAAGTTTTTTAAAATGAAAGTCTGTGAAAGTTTTTTATAATTCAGTAAAGTCTATAAAAGTCTATAAAAGTCCATGAAATCTGCAAAAGTCATCTACTTAAAAAAGTCATTAAAAATCTTTTGAAATTCTAATCGAATACACCCTCCTTAATGACTTTTATTTATATCAAACTTTAAAATTTCTCTTTCATTTACACCAAAAACTTTGGATGACTTTTAATTGAGAAAACAAAACATAAAACTGCTTGAAAAAACATAGATATTTTATTTCTAATAAGAAAAAAGAGCACAACAAAATCCACAAATAAAAAAAGTGGTCATTTTTTTGCTTTTAAAATTAACAAATTATGAAAAACAAATCATACGAACATTAGCGATCTATAAGAAAAAAAAAACTAAAAAAATATAAAACAACTCTCCATCGACAATGCAATTAAAGACGATAAATTTCATTTTTTTACCTCTATTTTCAAAGTAACTAAACACCTTTGAAACAAATCAAACGAATTTCATTTATATCAATTAAAAGACAAATATCACTACTCCAGAAATAAAAAAAAAGTGGTCATTTTTTTGCTTTTAAAATTAGCAAATTATGAAAAAAAAAATCATACGAACATTAGCGATCTATAACAAAAAAAACTAAAAAAATATAAAACAACTCTCCATAGACAATGCAATTAAAGACGATAGATTTCATTTTTTTACCTCCATTTTCAAAGCAACTAAACACCTTTGAAACAAATCAAACGAATTTCATTTACGACAATTAAAAATAATAAAAGACAAATATCACTACTAAACTATATCAATATGTCATAATCAAAGTCTTATATGAGTGTGACTCTATATAATTATGATCAATATCAAACTACCTACTTTTAGGCATGTGTCTTATTCAATAACTAAATACAGTTATTAGGTTTTATCTTTAGTACAATTTTCAGTTTGCTACCTTTATTCTAAAAGAAAATTTATAATATTTAAAATAATAATTATATAAATCAAATAAAAATTTGACTAATTATATTTTATATATGTGTTTCGACTAATTATAAAAAAAACTTTAGATGCATAATTGTCTTTATGATACAAAATATAATAATAAAAATAAATAAAAATTTTAAAATCATGTATATATGCATAAATGTTTTTGTCAAGATTAATTAACGATGATTTTGTTTTTTATTCTTTTAAAAAAAAATTTATTAACCTGAGAAATATATATAATTTTGCTGAAACAAAGTATATATTATATTTAAAATTCAATAAAAGTTGTCTATAAAAGTCATTTCAATGAAAGTCAATAAAAGTCTTTTAAAACAAAAGTGAAAATACACAAAGTGTGTCTAATACAACCTAAAGGAAGGGGGAGGGGGTGAATAGGTTTTAGTTGATTTATTACTAACTTTTCTACTTAATCAATTTTAATAATCCTACCCCATATTAGCAATCAATCAATCCAATATAAATATGCGGAAAACAATAAAAACACAATGATTGATTTAAGTGAGAAACCCTCCAACTAGGCAAAACTCACGGGCTATCTTTCTAGCCACATACAGTCCTCAAATCCACTATTTGAACGAAAGTTAACAACCTAGGTTGACCTCAAGTCACACCTACTTGGTCACTAACCCTTTCACTCTACCCAACGGGCCTTTAATAGTGATTCTTGACCACAAGCTTGTGCACTAACCCACTTAGTCACAAAGCTTAACAATCAATGAAGATGTTAAACAACCTATGTGAATATGTAAAATATATTCAAACATGCAATTAATGCTAGACAACACTAAATGCTTATCTAAGGATTTAAAGATGTCAATAAATGCAAATCCTAGATATCAATATCTAAATGCAAATGCATGAAGATGTAGCTAGAAGGGTAAAATCGTCCTAAATGCTAGCTATTAATGAACAAAACTCTCAACCAACAAACATCAACTCAAACATGTTATAAATGCCAATAAACATAAATATATGCAATAAAATCATATAAAAGAGCTAACCTTAGACAAACAAGAACATAAATAAATACAAAGAGATTTAGGGCATGTTCAAGTTACCTAGTCAATGAAAGCAAGAAGAATCCATGATGAGATGATGCTTGTAGAGGTTAAATGCACATGGATTTGTGTTTGGTTGAGTAAAGATGAGTTCTTGGGAGTTTCTCTCTCTAAGGGAAGCTTGGCCTCTCAAAAATGGCTTCTTGAACTCATGAAAACGAGCAAGGAAGAAGATAGAGTATATATAAGGGAGCCCTAGTCAAAACATCGTCGTTTTGAACTTAGGGCACAAAATCCAGTCAATACCGCTAGATGGACCGCGTCGCAGGCAGGTGTCCAGACCGCGGTACACACAACAGTGCACCGTCTGGACAACAACGCGGTGCAGGGCGCTGTGCGTGCAGGTGCACAGGCCGCGGTATGGGCAACAGAGGCCTACTGGACAACACCGCGACTTGGGTCGCTATGCATGCAAGTGTACATGAAGCGGTATAAGAAGCATTACCCTACTGACGTATACCGCTCTGCATGCCGCGGTGCAAGCATGTCTTGCCAAGCGGTCTAGGCCGCGGTAAGAGAAGAAATTCTCTTTTCTGGGCAAACTCAACACACTAAGTGATGTGCAAAATGTGCAAGTGTGGAGTGTGAAAAGTGGCATACAATACATCATTCAATAATATGAAGATAAGAACATAATGCATGCAAGTGAGTGTGTGCAACTAGATCTCTTCAAAGAAAGTTAAACTAGTGAGATACCTTTGAAGTGCTCTTAAGAGAGATGATGTCCTTGAAGCTTGATCACACCCAATGAGGCCTAATTTACCCTTACAAAGAATAATCCCCAATGTGGTTTGTCAACGAAATAAGCCAATCAAAATATGAGGAACTTACAAAAAGTTTATAAAAATCCATATAAAAGTTCATGAAGTCTACAAAAGTCCATTCAGTTAAAAAAGTCTTTAACATTATGTTTGGTTTGATGGAAAAGAAAGGAAAGGAAAGGAAAGGAAAAGAGAAAAATAAAAATAAATAAATGAATAAATCTTATTCTATTTACGAAAATAGCATTCTTTCAACAATATGAACAATAATATGTATTGTTATATAAGGTTACTTTTGGGATATTGAAAAATATTTCTCATTTCTTTTCATTTCCTTCTGTTTGCTCCCAAATTTGATGAGAAACCCAATTGAGAGAAAAGAGTTTTTCCCTCCTTTCCTTTCCTTTCCTTTCCTTTCCTTTCATTTTCCTCTCATTTAACAATCCAAACAAGATATTAGAAATCCACCCAAATAATTTCCTTTCCTTTCCTTTCTCTCCAATTCTATCAAACCAAACATACAATTCCATCAAACCAAACACAGTGGAAATGTCTTTGAAATCCTAATCAAATACACCCCTAGATATCCGTTTTCTCATCGATTCCTTCACACTAGTTGATGGCTTCAAGCTCAGGCGACGATGAATTCGTTATTCTCACATGCACAAACGACAATCCAAACGAAGCTGATATCGCAAGAGACACAGAAATTTTCATATCAACGGAGGATATCCAATGCTTGGATTTTGATACCATTCTTCGTTACCAAACAGTCAGACTTCAAGCTAATCGTATCAGGTCCAACGCCTTCCACTTCTCTTTCATTTTCTGGAATTAATTATTGGAGTATTTTTCATTATTATGACTGTTAATATTTCTGCTCTTAGCTTTTAAATTAACCAGGTCTGGATATTTTTCTACAGGCTCGCTGAACACTCTTCGTATTTTCGTGGACTTCTCAGTGGAAGCTTTAGGTAAAATTATAGTTGTATCGGTTATATAATTAATTTTCTTGTTTTTGAATTTTTTTTTTCGCAGTTGAATTTAAGTCATATAATTTACTTTAGCTTATGTAATTCCAATACTAGGTTCGTGTTCTGGTAATGTATGATGCTTTAAAATTTTGATTATTATTCTTTCTATGAGTTTGGATGGTAATCGAATCGTATTAAAATTTATATTTTTGACTGATTCTTTGTTTAATTGCTAGTCACACACTGTAGAGAAAAAAAAATGAATAATAGAGTTTTGAACCTAATAAAGGTAATCTGAAGAAGGTTTCAAGAAAATGAAATCTTTTACTTAGTAAGTTTCATTTTCATGTATTCCTTTCCTGCTATTGTCAACATTTGTGATTTTAACTTAGTTAAGAGTTGGATCTGGATCTTGCTGGGATCAATTATGTGTTGTTATTTAGTAACAGATGAAGAATATCTTTACACTCTGATTTTTTAACTGTGTCGATTCTGCTTAATGGCTGCTCTATGGATTGATTATAACTCTTTTCAGTGAATCAAGCATGGACTGTATTGAAGTCCAGTGGAACCTGGAGATGTTTATGAATATTCTAAAGTGTATTTATGGCTGTCCATTGGATGTTACATCTAATAATTTTCTTCCTCTTTTTGAGGTAAATATTAAGAAATTTCAATTTTTATATTCTATTTCAATTTTATATTTTATCATTCCTTAAATAGCCAGATTTTCACAATTATTGCTAAAACTTTGAAGAATGAGGCAATTGTATTGGTTTATCCAATTGCATAAAATGTGTTCTGTTTTTACAATTTTTTTTTGAAAGAAAACGCGTTCTGTTTTTACATGAATTTTAAATTCTCGTGTTACAATCCTAGGGTGCACTTTATTTTGGAGTGGATATGCTTCTCTCGAAGTGTAGAGCTTGGTTTTCGATGGTATCTTTGTCGAAGAATCCTAGGTCACAACAGATTTTATTGGATGATTTGATTCATATATGGAACTTCGGTCTAGCGTACGGTAAGAAGTGCCTGAGTTTTAACTGTTAGAAATGATTAGAACATTGGAAATTTGCGATACTGAATAACTGATAGTATTACGTTTGACATGTCAATTTGCAATATGTTGCAGCAATTGATTTCGTTCCAGCATTATGTGTGAGCTATCTTGCAAGAAATTTTGTATGTACTTGGATTCCATTTAGCTTTTGAGCAGCCACCTTGTAAACTTAGTTTTCTACCTTTTCACTTTCATTTATCATCAATGGAAGCTGAAAGACTATTCATCTTTGCAGATGTGGGCCATGTCTACAAATTTTTTTGGAGCTATTCCCTACAATTTGTTAATAGATTGTGTAAAGCATCCTTGTTTGACGATAGACAGGTGAGTCAACAATCATTTAAATGGGAAGAACAATTTTTATGTAGGCTTTTTAAAAATCTGATGTGCTAGTGATTTTTCACAGTGAGATGCATCTTTCTGACGCACTTTTAATTTGGCTCGATGCTAACACAGAACAGTTGGATTGCTCAAGCAGAACTGAAGATGATTTGACTGAAATTTTAAAAGAGGTATGCATTGATGTTTCCTTGTTAGATTGAGGACCTAAAATGGCACCTAATTTTTTGGGGGAATGAGTTACCATGAGAAAAAAATCTATGTTGTACTTAAGATTTCTCGTATGGAATCCTTTTTGAACATACATAGGTTTTTACATGTGAGGTACAATAAGTATAAGAGAGATCCGGTATATTGCCACATTTATCAATAGCTGATCAAACATCTAACATGGAAACTGAAAAGCAACAAATTGGCTCATTATATCTTCATAATAAAATGGTGCTCTAACTTTTCACTTTTTGTATTACTGTTGTTTTAGTTGTACCAATCTTTATTTTATATGCCTTAAAGAATGATGCAAGACATTGAAGGGACCATAAAATTTTGCCCATGATCTTTTGTCTGTTGAAGGCACACCTCATAACGTGTCAACTATGTTTTAGTCCTATAAATGGGGCAATGGGCTATAAGCAATTAAGCAACAATACAAGTCGTATTAGTTAAGATGACAGGATATAACAATACACTGAGAGTTTAGTGCAAAAAAAGAAGAAAAAGGAATTGGATATAAATTTACTAACTTGGAAACTTGAAATCCCAATTAGCATCTGATAAAAAATTTGCTACATACAACATGTCGATACCATGATAGACAGGTATGGAGTTTTGTCACTGCCTGCCCTGTTATTCTTCATGATTTAATAAACAATGTTGAGCACATTACCTCTCTTTACAACTACAAAATTAAATTTGAACTTTTCATGTAAATTTCTCACTTTAAGTATAAGTTAATTGTCAAAAAGACCCAAAAACTTATAATTTATATTTTTAGCCACATTTACATAGTTGATTGTTTGTAACCAACTTTCAATTTTTATTTTTAAGCATTAGAAAAAAAAAAAGGTCTAAAATACCACATTTACATATTTGATTGTCGATTTTCTGGATGACCGTATAGAATTGCAAATCCATCATGGAACATTTCTGGAACAATTTTCACATGTTTGGTGTTCCTTGATACTTGTTTAGTGTTGTTCCGTGATGCCTATTCAGTAATGTTATGTGATACTTGTTCAACAGTTGTCCATAATACATGTTCAACAGTGATTTGTAATACATGTTCAACAATGTTCTGTGATACATGTTCAACAATATTCCGTGATGTATGTTCTGTAGTGTTCCTTGATACATGTTCAATGTCAACTATAGCAGGCGTAGTTTTGTACTTCCAACTTTAAGTTGGTTAGAAACAATCAGTTTGTGAAAGTGGCTAAAAAAATTAATAGAAAAGTTTGTATTTTTCTCTTCAATTAATATATCTGGGTGAGGTAACATATTAAAGCAAATGCTTTTAGTTAATTAATGATGGTTAGGTCAAAAGAATGGTATGAGTATGATCCTACATGTTCCCTTTTCTGATAGAAATATTTGTTGAATCTTTCAGTTGATTATGATTTCATGTGTAAAATACTCAATAGTTAGTGTTTGATAATTGACAGATTCGAATAAGCATTTTGCCTTTGTGGTTTGCTGCAGGTAGGTCGACTTTCAAGTTGTTTTACTTAAAGCACTTTTCCATTATTATTTTTAATTGTTTTACTTTCAATTCTGTATTCCAGGGAAAAGAAGGTCATGTTATTTTTCTAAGCTAGCTGATGAGAGCATTGACTCAATTCTAAGACTAGTGAAAACTCCTTCCACTGGCTCCATAAATGTCCTAGGTGATTTTGACCTGAAACATCTCAGGATTCGGTTGACAGAATATTCAGAGGTATTCACTTTCCTTTTTTTCATATGTCTTTGATCCCATACAATGACTCTGGCTTTCTTGAGGGTTTATTTCATTAGGTTGTATAGCAGAGGTTTTACTGGGGCAGTACACCAGCTGTATCTTGGTTCCTTCCTGTTATATGACAGGGTTATACATACAAGGGGATTATTCTCAGAATCTCCATTTTGTTATTTATGGAATAAAGGAAGTTAGATTCTCAAATTTTCCTCTCTTTCTTTCTTTCTGTCTCTGTGGTTGAGGTTATTTTCTCACGTTCTGGATTAATTGTATAAAATATCGTCAATTTCTGTCTTGAAAAATATTCCAGGGGTACTTAGCTTTCTTGTAACAAATTACTAGTACTGGTAAAATAAATGTGAAAGTTTATGCTTTATTTTCTTGAATAAAATCTGTACAAAACAGCCCTATATATATACACTAGGCAGTAACAATCTGTTTAATTTAAGGAATCTGTTTCCTTTTTAAAGAAGGAAACTATTACCAAATAATCTAATAATAGGAAACCTAATATATACATCATAATTAAATATCTAGATCCCTAGAAAAACAGTAGCAATATCTCCAACACTCCCCCTCAAGCTGGGTTGTATATGTTTAACATACCCAGCTTGCTACACAGATCTTCAAAGCCGGTCCTCGGAAGTGCTTTTGTAAGTATATCCGCATTTTGTAATGATGAAGGAGTGTATATAGGTTCAATGACACCCCTTTCTATATTCTTTTTGATAAAATGTTTATCAATCTCGATATGCTTAGTCCTGTCATGTTGAACAGGATTTTTAGCAATACTGATAGCTGCTTGACTGTCACTCAGCAACTTTATACATCCATCAATAGGAACCTTCAATTCAGCTAACAAGCGTTTCAACCAAATTCCTTCATAAATCCCTTGAGCCATGACTCTAAATTCAGCTTTAGCACTACTTCTTGCCACAACAGATTGCTTTTTACTCCTCCAGGTTGTCAAATTTCCCCAAACATAAGTACAGAAACCTGAAGTTGATCTCCTGTCAGTGACAGACCCATCCCAGTCTGCATCTGAATATACCTCAACATCTCTTCTTGTATTCTTTTTAAAAAACATTCCCTTTCCTGGAGTCATTTTTAGATATCTCAGAATCCTTTGTACTGCTGTCATGTGTTCTTCAGTGGGATTGTTCATGTGCTGACTAACAACACTTACAGGAAAGGCAATGGCAGGTCTTGTATGAGAAAGATAGATTAATTCCCTACAAGTCTGTGGTACCTCCCCTTTTCAACAGGAGCACGATCCTGAATTGACCCCAGTTTGGTGGTAGAGTCCATTGGTGTATCAGCTGGTTTGCAGTCGAGCATAGCAGTGTCTTTGAGCAAATCTAACACATACTTCCTCTGTGAGACAGCAATACCTTTCTTCGATCTAGCAATCTCCATTCCTAGGAAGTACTTGAGGTCCCCTAGATCCTTGATTTCAAATTCTTTTGCAAGAACTCTTTTAATTCTAAGTATTTCCTCCTTAAAGTCTTCTGTAAGCACAATATCATCTACATAGACAATCAAAACAACCACTTTACCACTAGGAGAATGCTTTGTGAACATTGTATAATCAACTTGCCCTTGGATGTATCCTTGCTGTATCAACACCTTGGAGAATCTCTCAAACCATGCTCGGGGAGACTGCTTAAGACCATATAAGGAATTCCTTAGCCTGCATACCTTGCTGCCATTGGTTGCATTTTCAGTCCCAGGAGGAATTTCCATGTACACTTCCACATCTAAGTCTCCATTCAAGAAAGCATTCTTGACATCTAACTGATAGAGGGGCCAATCAAGATTAGCAGCAAGAGATAATAGAACTCGGATGGAGTTTAACTTAGCTACGGGTGCAAAAGTCTCCTGGTAGTCAATACCATATGATTGGGTGAAGCCCTTGGCTACCAGTCTTGCTTTAAATCGTTCAATACTGCCATCAGCTTTAGTCTTCACAGTGAAGACCCATTTGCAGCCCACTGGTTTCTTCCCCCTAGGTAAGTCAAAGATTTCCCATGTATTATTCTTTGAGCCCTAAGCTCCTCTTCTACAGCACTTTTCCACTCGGCTATAGACAAAGCTTTCTCCACACTATTAGGAATTTGCACTTCTGAAATTTTTGCAATAAACCCTCTGTATCTTTGAGACAACCCTTCATAACTGACATATTTGCCTATAGGGTACAACGATCTGCTTCTGCATTCTCTTACCCCTTTCCGGACAGCTATTGGCAAATCACCATCATGTTGTTCACTGTCAAGGTCTGAATTGTTAGGGGAATTATTGTCTTCAACCTGTGCATTAATTTCTTGAATTTGAGGTTCGGGCTCAGATGATTGAACTGGTTGAGTGTGTGTTGGAACTATTACTTCTTTCTGTCTTTCCCGTCTCCTCGTGTAAACAATATCCTTTTGATCAACAGCAGCTGGGACATGACACTTAGATGGTTCTCTAGGAGTTTCACTTAAAGACTGGCTACTAGGAGGTTCATTAGAGTTCGGTTCAAGAGTATGAGGACTAATTGGAATATGAGGACTAACTGAAGGAATTTCAACCAAGCTAGGAGTCCAAAACACATCTAAGCTCTCAAGACTTTGTGGTGACAAACTAGGTCTCTCAGATTTCCAAAACTGATATTCACCAGAATTCTCCCCTCTGAATAACAATTTTGGTAAAAAATGGTTTTGTTTCAAAAAAAGTAACATCCATACTGTAATAAAACTTATGATTAAAAGGACAAAAACACTTATAACCCTTATGAATTGAAAAATAGCCAAGAAAAATCCCTTTAGCAGATCGCTTATCCAACTTACCTCGTGAGTGTTTATGAAGATGAATAAAAACAGTACACCAAAATATTTTCGGTGGTATATTAGATATTAGGCAACATTGGGGATAGAAGTGAAGAAGGGTTTTACTAGGAATTGAAAACTTCAAAGTCTTTGAGGGAAGCCTATTGATCAAATATGCTGCTGTAAAAAACATCTCCCCAAAACTTTTTAGGCATGTTTGTGGAAAACAACAAGGATCGGGCAACTTCAAGGATGTGTCTATTCTTCCTCTCGGCAATACCATTTTGTTGTGGGGTATCAACACAAGAACTCTGGTGAATGATACCCTCACACAATTGGTAATTGCCAAGCTGAGAATTAAAAAATTTCCTGCTTTTGTCGGCCCTGAAAATCTAAATTTTAGTATTGAATTGTGTTTTAATTATGGTATTGAATGTTTTGAAAATTTGAGAGACCTCAGATCTGTGTTTCATAAGAAAAATCCAATTAAGTCTTGTGTGATCATCAATAAACGAAACAAACCATCTAGCACCAGTGACATTTGGGGTTTGTGATGGTCCCCAAACGTCACTATGTATCATGGAAAAAGGTTTAGATGATTTGTACGTTTGACTTGGAAAACTTGTGCGATAGTGTTAGAGAATTGGCATATTTCACACTGGAAAGACATAAGATTTTTATTATTGAACATTGAAGGAAATAGTTTAGCAAGATACACAAAACTTGGGTGTCCTAAACGGTAATGCCATAACATCACATCACTATCTTGACTAGACTCCCTAACAAGGTCATGTTTGCTAATACTATTAACACAAGGCCTACTCACTGCTACTGATGCTCGTAGTTAATGAGAGGGTTGAACTTCCAGAAGATAGAGTCCTTCACAGCCTCTAGCACTGCCAATCATCCTCCCCGTAGTCAAATCCTGAAAAACACAAGTATTTGAACGAAATTCAGCCACACAGTTCATATCTTTAATAAGTTTACTCACTGATAATAAGTTGTAATTTAGTTTAGGCACATATAAAACAGAATGCAAAGTCAGATTCTTAGAAGCAATCACAGTGCCAATGCCCAATACTTTAGATAGAGTTTCATCAGCAATCCGTACATGAGGGCTGTTATCACAGGCTGTGAACTGATGAAAAATGCTTTTGTCTCCAGTCATGTGGTCTGAAGCTCCTGAATCAACTATCCATGACTGAGATTTTTCTAAGTTAGCAGTCAAAGCATCAAGAAAATTACCTTTTTGTGCAATAGAACCCGTACCAATTACAACTGGACTAGCAGACATCTGTGTTTGGCTAAGGATCTTATGCAGTGCATCCAACTGGTCTTTGCTGAAAGGTTCAGTTCTTGTGGTGGAAGACAGGTTTGCTCGACCCTCATGGTCCTTAGCTGGTTTCCCATAAATCTTCCAACACTTCTCCTTTAGATGTCCAGGTTTTCTACAGTGATCACACCACGGTTTACCTCCCCTGCGTGGTTCCTGATGATTACGAGCAGCCAAAGCAGAAGCTTCACCCCCCGTTTCTTTTGTTTCTGTCCCAAGCATCAGAGTTCCGCGACTTTCCTCTCGTCTGACCTCAGAGAAAGCCTCACGAAGACTTGGCAGTGGCTTGGTACCGAAGATCCTTCCTCGCACAACATCGAGATTGGAAGTTAAACCCAAAGCAGAATTTGTAGACTCTCTTTGTCTCGATAATCTTCTTGTACTGTTGAGAGCCTTCGGGTGAACTCCACTTATATTTTTCAAATGCATCAAGCTGCTGCCAATAAGTCTGAAGTTTGTTGTAGTACTCGGTCACCGAGAGATCCCCTTGCCTTAAGTCATGAAGTGCTCCTTCAATTGTCACTAATTTAGGAGTGTTGTCCTTGTGAGAGTATGTCTCTTTCACTGCTTCCCAAACCTCGGCAACTGTCTCATAAAGAAGAAAATTCTCACCGATATTGATAACATGACTTGGCTGTTATCTCTCTTCCAGACTCTATATCTGGCATCCTTCCTTTCGGGCTTGATAACTTTTTCTGTAAAATATTCTTCCTTCTCTTTGCTGCATAAGTAGGATGGATTGAGACCACTGGAGGTAGTTTCGACCGGTAAGTTTGTAGGAAGTAATGGGCATGTGAGGGAAATTTTGAGGTTCTCCACCATTGCTGCCAAGAATGATGGTTTCGGGAATTGTAGACTCTGTTGAGATTGTTTCAGAACTGTTGGATTCAGTTTCTTTGGACATGATGAATGATGAGGATTGTTGCCGGAAAGAGCAACAAGAAGATCAGAGTTACTGCTGGAAAGGACAGTAAGGAATTCGGAATTCGAGATTCAGGATTCGGATTTTGGATTTCAGAATTCGGATTTCTGATTTGGAATTCAGAATTCGGAATTCGGAATTCAGAATTGAGATCACAGCCGGAAAGGGCAGTAAGAGAAGGAAAAAGAGAAGAAAAAATAAAAATTAGGGTTTTAGAGGAGGCTCTGATACCTTGTGAAAGTTTATGCTTTATTTTCTTGAATAAAATCTGTACAAAACAACCCTATATATATATATACACACTAGGCAGTAACAATCTGTTTAATCTAAGGAATCTGTTTCCTTTTTAAAGAAGGAAACTAATACCAAATCATCTAATAATAGGAAACCTAATATATACATCATATTTAAATATCTAGATCCCTACAAAAACAGTAGCAATATCTCCAACAAGAAATCATTAAACAAATAAAACAAAGTACTAGAGTGGTATCTATTATAATAATCATGTGAAAACTTTCAACAAAGTATTTGCAAAATGCACTATTTTTTGATCTTTGGGATCAAATCAATGGTAGAGATCTCATTAACTTATTCTTTGACAATGTATTTGAAGATTAATTGGTGTTCTTATCATGATTATATAACTTATCTTTTTACCTGTGCAGAGAGTGAATCTTTCAGGCTGTCCTCAGATAACATCAGCGAGTTTGCTCCTTTCCCTGCTTCATCCTTCTCACAGTATGGACCCAGCATCAAGGAAGGTTATTAAACAGTCTTTGATAAACCTTGAAAGCCTAGACAAAGGTCGAATCTCACTGAGCTTGCCACCAACTTTATCTTTTGAAGCGGTACAGGAGGTTAATATTTCCAAATGTCCGAGGATACATCTTAAAGCAGCCATTGAGTGCTTTTCCAATTCATTTCCATCATTAAGAACAATAAAAGCAGCTTATCTTTTGAACTTCAAGACAATTACTTTTTGTAAATTGGTACAGAAGTGTCCACTAGTCTGTGAAGTTGACTTGACTGTTGATCCTTAGTCCAGTTATACTGACACAAATCTCAGTTGTATCATCAAGTTCGTCTCTACTGCCACCAGTATCAAACAAGTCCCTTATTGTTGGTGATAGTTCTTTGGACATGACATCAGTTTATCATTCAAGACCATCACTATCAAATATCACAAAACTCACCTTGGAGGGCCGAAGTGACATAAGTGGTGAGCTATATGTATGTATGTTTGTTTATAGCAGTTTCTGTCCGTTAAATATAGTAATATATTATTCCATTTATACTATTTTTTTCAAAGATATTCATGTAATGGAATTGGTGGTGGCACACATATCTATTTGAAATTACCATGATAAGTTTTAATGGAGAATGGAGAATCTATAGGGTAAATGCTGATTCTCAACTGAGGCAATATATGTGTCTTAAATGTCTTAACTATCCAATCTTTTGTACTATCGAAAAGTGCTTGTGAAAGTCCACTGAATGATCAGATTGTACTGTTCATTAAAAGTTAATTTGAATATCAACGGCAAGGAAATAGCAGTAATGAACCCAATTGTTGATCTGGCAGTGCTGTGATGTATGAGCTACCTAGGTGAAATCATATCATGGATCTTCATGGAGACTTTAACTTACTGATGTCTATATATAGCATTCATACGAATGCACTCTTGTTTTCTTCATGCCCAAAGAATCTTTGTGTGCTTTGAGTCAAGAGTCATGACCACCATCCTAACTTCCTTTTTTTTTCCTTTTCTTTTTCATGTTTATTTCAGATTCAGATCTGGAGTTCATCTCAAAACACTGTGTTTCTTTAAGTTATCTGAACCTTAAAGGGTGCAGTTCAGTAACAGATATCTCAATATCAAATCTCATACTCAGATGTATTAAACTACATTCTATTGTAGTTTGTGATACTTCGTTTGGTACGAATTCAATTCAAGCTCTTTGCTCTGGTATTTCTAAACTTGGTAATTCTTCTGCTTCACATTTTGGAGATAGGCATTTGGATTCCTTGGCATCTAGTCTTCAAACTTTGCATATGGGTCGCTGCAAGGGTGAGTAATATTCCTTATATTTACTTTCTGCATTTGAAGAAATCTTTTGAAATGTACTTTAAATTGTCTGCAGAGAATTTCTATATATCAAAGACTTACAACAGTAGGAGAAAGTGGGTCGCAGTCATTCTCTTTATCCTTATAAGTATTTTATTTTGGTAGTCAAGATACCTGATCTGTTTTAACTTGTAGAAAATTATTGGCCAAGGGTCATATATAAAATTTTGCAAACAACTAGAAGCCTGAAAAACAGTAACATATCTACTGGTGGCTACTGATGCATACTAGAGTCAACATAAGAAATTGACTACTTGAGATTAGCTACGCACACCTTTCTGGTCCTTTGTAATAATTGGGTGTCAACCCTTGTGATTTACAGTCTTAACATATTTTTCTTTTAACAGCTAGACTTACTATCTAATGGTTGTCTTCTCACCCTTGTGTCAGTGTGTCACCTTTGATGTGAAATGAAGTCTTTTGATAAATCATTAATTGAAAGGACTTTAGTTATCGCAAAGCCAGAGTATAACATCATGGAAAAGCCATGGTCATCAAGCTGTCACATATAGGTGACTGAATCTAGGAGGAAATTTGAGGCCCCTGATTTGAACACCATCATATGTGTAACCCATGTTTGGCTGTGCTTCAGAAATTCTGTTTGCTATCATAAAACATGTTAGATGTGAACTTCATCAGCTCCCCATCAAACTCTTATTATCATTGAGTAGAACCCGTAACTGCTAATTTAAGCTGCTAACGTTAGATAGGCAATCGTGTCCTTGTTCAGAGCCTTCGCTCACATTTTATTTGGTCTCATGACACTCTTCTGAAGTCTATTGTTACCAGAGAATAACTTGATAAAATATTTGATCGATTATAATTTGAGAGAAGATAAGGTCTCGCATGTTATATAAGACTTGAAATAACCATGGCTCTTTAAATGTTGTTAAACTATGTTATGACTTGCCAAAAGTTTTGCAGGTGTGGATGAAACTTCTCTACTTGAGCTCATGTCTCAAGCAAAACTGCTGAAGAGTCTTAGCTTAAGGGGCACTCACCTAGTAGATGATGCTCTCTATAATTTCTCAGGTTCTTCGTTGGAGATGCTTGATGTTTCTAATACTATGGTTAGTCATCTGATTTAAGGAACCTGGTGCCTTCTTACCAAATAAAGTCAAAGTACCATATGCTTTCTTGAATGTGGAAAAAAAAAATAGTTCAGGTGTCTATTAGTGTGAATTTGAAGTATAAGAAACAAAACATAATTGTCTTGCTTACTGAAGAATTTAGAGAAAATTTGTGTATAGTTTATTATATCAGTTTACATCCTATATAGGTATATATATATATACACAGTCTTTTTACTGTCAGTTCGTCCTGATATATTTGTCCTGATATAGGACGAAGAATGTGGACCACAGATTATGAAGAAGTTTTGACAAGTGCATACACTTTGAGTAAAAATATGTAAATCTAATGGTCCACATTCTTTGTTCTAATATATTTTATATCAGGACGACCTGACAATAGAAAAATTGTATATATATATACAATTTCCATCTAAAGAGAGGGTAATCACAATCCCTATGAAATAGAAAAATAACAATCAAATCTCTAAAAACTAGGAAACAGAACAATAACAGCTAAGCTACTAAATTACATCCTAATTACTTGGAATTCCACACCTCTTCTCAAGTTGGGCAGTACATGTTGATCATGCCCAGCTTGGAACACAACCCTTCATTTGATGCTCTTGGTAGAGTCTTAGTAAACACATCAGCTGTCTGAGATAGATATGTTTGAAAAACACACCTGGAAGTTTTCAGAAGATAGAATCATGTACAAAAATATCGTGGAGCAGAAGCGAATCTTTAAATTCCTTCTCGGTTTAAACCAGAACTTAGACGAGGTACGACGGCAAGTTCTAGGCACCAAACCACTACCAAGCATCCGTGAAGTATTTTCTGAGGTTTGTAGAGAAGAAAGCCGAAAAAAGGTGATGATGGGGACATCGGTTAAATCTGAAAACAATCCTTCAGGTTCTAACGTCGAGGGCTCAGCATTAGCAGTTCGAGGGGCACCGACTCATCTCCCTGATAGCCAACCAAGGAAGGGAAGACCCTGGTGTGAACATTGCCGGAGACCAGGACATACAAAAGACACATGTTGGAAAATTCATGGTAAACTAGCGGACTGGAAACCATCTAGGTTCACTCACGACAAAGAGAGTCGAGGAAATATGGTGTCAGGCACTGAAATCTCAAGTTCATCCGAAACAGTCCAATTTAGCAAGGAGCAGATGGATATGTTACAGAAACTCTTGCAGAATAACACTTCATCTGTTATTGGAAACGGATCCATTGTTTAGAAAGGTAACTTCTTAACTGCTTTGAAAGTAAACAAAGAGAGGTATAGTCCCTGGATTGTGGACTCTGGGGCATCAGACCACATGACCGGAGATGCCACAATATTCACAAACTATAATCCATGCCTAGATAATTATACAGTTAGGATTGTCGATGCTTCTCTTTCAAAAGTTGTTGGCACAGGTTCTGTTAAAATTTCAAAGGAACTTACTCTTCATTCTGTATTACTTTTTCCTAATTTGGATTGCAACTTATTATCAGTGAACAAGCTTGCTCAGCTTGCTCAGGATTTAAGCTGTATGACTTAAGTTTTTTCCAAATCGGTGTATTTTTTAGGACTTGGATTCAGGGAAGACGATTGGCAATGCTGACTTGTATTCTGGACTCTACCTTCTCAAGGTTGAAGACAATCCTAGGAAACAACCTCAAGCAGAATGTGTCTCTCTCAAAAGTCAGTCTGTTAGAACCCAAAATGAGAGTGAAATAATGATGTGGCACTATCGATTAGGTCACCCTAATTTTGTGTACCTCGAAAAACTGTTTCCTGCTTTGTTTACTAATAAAAATCCTCAATTTTTTCATTGTGAAGTCTGTTGATTTTCTAAAAAACTAGACAAAGCTATCCAAATCATACTTATAAATATTCTCATCCTTTTTCAATGATCCACAGTGATGTCTGGGGAACCATCTAGAATTCCTAATATTTCTGGGGCTAGATGGTTTGTTTCTTTTATTGATGATCATACCAGACTCTTATGGTTATTTCTTATGAAAGAAAAATCAGAGGTTTGTCAAATCTTCAAGAATTTTTGTTAGGTTGATTCAAACTCAGTTTCAGACCAAAATTCAAGTTTTAAAAATTGACAATGGGAAGGAATACTTCAATTCCGTTTAGGGAATTTTTTGTTACAGGAGGGAATTATGCATCAGTGTTCTTGTGTGGAGCCTGCCTCAACAAAATGGAGTCTCCGAAAGGAAAAATCAATACCTCTTAGAGGTTGCTCGGTCCCTTATGTTTGCTGCCATTGTCTCTAAACAGTTTTGGGGTGAAGTTGTTCTTACAGCAACTTACCTAATTGATCGGTCTATTTCTATACATATTTTAGGTCCCCATTTCCTATTATTTGTGTTTTGTTTTTGGGTGAAATTAGGTATTTTATGTGTTTGTTGAGCATGTGTAGGTCACATTCTTTAGATGAAGTGTTTGAAGGTATTTTCAAGGAAAATAGCTTAAATGTGAAGAAAAAGAGCAAAGCTGTCATCCACCGCTGTTTAGGTCGCTCTTCATACACGACCTCCACCGCGGCACGTCCAGCGGTACATTTCAGTAGGCTTTCTGTTCTTTTCCGCGGTCCATACCGCTTCCCAGGCATTACCTCAACCGCGGTCTATGCCGCACATCATTCCGGGAAAGGCTGATTCGGCCAGTGCAGAACAGCCAGATTGCGGGGGCCATATCTCTCAGCTCCAATTGAATTATGTGTCCTACCACCTATGGATGGAAAGCCCCAGAAGTCTAGTTTCCGGCGCACTTTTCGGATTGCAATTCCGATATTCCTAGAAGAAGTTATGCCTGTTTTAGTATCCGATGGTCAGATCAGTCATAATTCCGCAAATAGTGACGGGATTTATTTTGCAAGTTGTCGGAACGGGAAATATTACCTTCTTGGACATGAGTGTGAGTCTTGGAAAGCAAGTTGACACCTAATCCTTATCATCCTTCAATAAGTAATCAATTTGAGTGGATTAAGAAAGAATTAAATCCCAAAAAAGGTAGAGTTCCAAAAGGGAACCAATTTCCTTGTTGTTTAAGGACTTGACTTATCATCTAAAGCCTATTTAAACCCCTGTGAACCCTAATTTCGGGAGAGAGAAGCCAAGGGAGGTCCCAAGCCACCAAGGGGGCCGTCCCCCATCACTCCATCACCACACATCACCTCAAGACCCATCCATCCATTGTAGAAGAAGACGAAGAAGAATTGGAGGAGCTCTTTGATGATCATCTCGGGTTTTCTCTACTCAATCTCTTTTCTTTTCTTTTTCTATGATGTGTAACTAATCCCATAACTAGGGAATCAATGTGAACCTTTTGTGAATGCTTATGAATGGATTAATTATTATTTCATCAATTTAATTCTTGATTTATTCATTGTACTTAATTGCTTAACTCCTTATTAGTTTTAATATTTATTCACACCATAGACCAATGGTGGATAACTATTTGGCATGATTTTAGGGTTAATACTATCTGAGAATTAGGGTTAGAGTATAGACCAAACCTAATCTTGATTAATGCTCTTTTGAATGAATGAATTTTATCTTTAGCATAGGCCAAGCAAAGTATAGAATTTGGTTCTTAATTCTTGGGTTTAAAGGGTTTCCGATCACTGTTCACACCATAGACCAAGGGTGAATAGTGGTTGGGAGCACGTGACTCATCCCATGACCATACTGTAATAGTCACATTAAAGACAAAGAATGAACCCTAGAATTGATTGAATCTTGTTTACAAATTAATTCCATACATTGAGTGTTCATAATTGAAGATCATTAATGACCTAGTGTTTTCTTTCCATTGATCACAAACACCATTCTTTTTAATTGCTTTCTTAATTTAGTTTAGTTTAATTCAAATCTCAACAAATCTTTTGGTTGCTTTAATTTAACTTTAATTAGAATTAGTTTTAATTAATAAATCTTTTTTCCTCGTGGGAACGAACCTTACTTGCCGTTGTGCTTATCTTCACGATTCGTGCACTTGCGAGTGAGTATTTTATAACACGATTTTACACCATCACTAATCAATAGATTACCATCTAGTCCTTAGTTTTCAAAATCAATGTCAGGTGTTTCTCAAATCCTATCCCCATACACGGCTTCTCTCAAATATTCCAACTAGGGTTTTCAGTTGTTCTGCTTTTGTCCATATTAATCAGCAAAATTGTAGCAAACTAGACCCTAATCTATCAAGTGCATTTTCTTGGGATGTTCCCAAACAAAAAAAAGGGTATAAATGTTATTCTCCGGTTACAAAGAAGTTTTATACTTCTATGGATGTAACTTTCCTGGAAACACAATCCTTTTTCTCCAAAAAGAGCATTCAGGGGGAAACTGAGAGCCAAGAAGAATCATGTTTTTGGGAAACACATACTGGTTTGAATCTTCAGGGGTGGGATTCTTTCATGTTGTCTGGTCTAGAGTCATCTAAACCTAATGAAACTGAAACTTTATCTTATCCTCTAGAGTTATCTAAACCTATATTGAAACTCTATCTCATCAACTTCTAGAGTCTGATTTACATAGGTTATCTGACACTCCTACAAATCTTCAAATTGACCAGCCGAGTACACCTAAAACACCTTAAATTGATCACCTAAAGCCAAAGTCTGCTATGGATAAAGAGGTTATTGTTTACTCTAGAAGAAGGAAGAGTCAGAAAGAGGTAGATTCTAGTATACAAAATCTGCAAAATCAATGGTCAGAACCAGATCAAATAGTCCAAGAATCTGAGCCAAGTATGGAAGGTAACAATAATTCTGATCCTATTGATAGTGGATTATATGATACTGACCAGCCTATAGTTGTGAGAAAAGGGGTGAAAGTGCAGAATCGACCCCTGTATCCTATGTGCAACTATATTTCCTATGAAGGCCTATCACCAAGTTTTCGGTCTTTCACTGCCAACATTTCAGAGACATCAGACTTGCAGGTTCCCAACAATGTTGAAAAAGCCCTGAAAAACCCGAAATGGAGGGCTGCTGTTAAGGAAGAAGTAAGGGCACTTGAGAAGAATCGAACTTGGGAAATGTCTGACTTACCAGAGGGAAAGAACCCAGTAGATTGCAGATGGATATTCACTGTGAAACATAGAGCTGATGGGAGTGTGGAAAGGTTTAAAGCTCAGCTTGTTGCCAAGGGATTTACACAGTCATACAGGATTGATTACAAGGAGACATTCGCTCCAGTGGCAAAGCTAAATACAATCCGAGTTCTATTGTCATTAGCATCATATTTAGATTGGCAACTTTACCAATTGGATGTGAAAAATGCCTTTCTAAATGGAGATTTAGAAGAGGAGGTGTATATGAGAATTCCACCTGGCTTTGAGACATCCACAAATAACATCAAGGTTTGCAGACTTAGAAAGTCTCTTTATGGGCTTAAATAGTCTCCACGAGCCTGGTTCGAGAGATTTACAAAGGAAGTTAAAAGGTTTGGTTTTTTACAGTGTCAGTCAGACCATACAATGTTTGTCAAGCGCTCACCTGGAGGTAAAAATACTATACTTATTGTATATGTAGATGACATTATCCTCATAGGTAATTATGAAGAAGAGATTCTGAAACTTAAAGGCTTCTTGGCAACAGAGTTTGAAATTAAAGACCTAGGCAGTCTTAAGTACTTCCTAGGCATGGAGGTAGCTCGTTCTAAAACAATTATCATTGTTTCTCAACGTAAGTATGTTCTTGACTTACTAAGAGAAACTAGAATGCTTGAATGCAAGCCTTCCGAAACTCCCATGGAACACACCACCAAATTGGGCACTCTAGAAGGTAGTACTCCTGTTGACAAGGGCAGGTACCAGCAACTCGTGGGAAAACTGATCTACTTGTCTCACACAAGACCAGACATAGGTTTTTCCGTGAGTGTAGTTAGTCAATTTATGAACAATCCTACAGAAGAACACATGGATGCAGTATTTAAAATCCTGCGATATCTAAAAATGACACCCGGAAAAAGCTATTCTTTAAGAAGGGTTCAAATAGGGAAGTTAAAGTTTTCGCGGATGCAGATTCGGCTGGCTCAGTCACGGATCGAAAATCCACTTCAGGGTATTGTCCTTATGTGTGGGAGAACCTGGTCACTTGGCGAAGCAAACAGCAGTCGGTGGTGTCAAGAAGTAGTGCCGAAGCTGAATTCAGGCAATGGCACACGGTATTTGTGAAGGTATATGGCTGAGAAGGGTTCTAACAGAGTTAAAGATTCATATGGAAGGACCAATAAAACTATTCTGTGATAACCAAGCTACCATTAGTATAGCCAAGAACCCAGTTCATCATGACAGGACGAAACATGTGGAGATAGATAGGCATTTTATCAAAGAAAAGATGGAAGAAGGAAGTGTCAAGTTAATCTATACTTCTACTATGCTTCAAACAGCAGACATATTGACAAAAGCTCTGCCTAGGATTAGTTTTGAAAACTTGTGTGTCAAGCTGGGATTTACCTCCCAGCTTGATGGGGGGTGTTGGATTTGGATAAATTATTATCAACATTCTGTTTCCTTGTTGTTATTAGCTTATTTAAAATAAAGAGATATGGGTTGTTTGTTACTCAATCTCTCAAGGATAGGTCTGTTAGTTTGAACTGATACTTATCTTTGCCTAGATAAGATAAGTATAGTTCCCAGACTTAAGGCAGTGTATCTTATATATTCTGTATGCTGCTCTTTCATTTGATAAGTGAATTGAATAAGATTTTCATATTCTCAAAATCTTCAACAATCAAATCTCTAAAAACTAGGAAACATAACAATAACAGCTAAGCTACTAAATTACATCCTAATTACTTGGAATTCCACACTTTCCTTTGCGACTGGAACATACAATTTTGTCGACTGCTTTGCCCTTGAAACTGGTAAAATCTACGTAATGGATACTTCTAATAACACATGAATGTTCTTTTGATAGAAATAAGTATGTTGATGGTCATATTTATTTGTTGGATTAATAGATCTTTGAGTTAGAGTTGCAGTTTCATGGTAACTCATCTGAATTAACTAAGTCAATCTTTTCTGCATGTTTGCATTGTGAACCATCATTCTCAATTGCCACAAGTGTGTTTTTTATGATATTAGTTCATCAACTCAGGGCAGCTCATAAGTTGAATTCCAATTTATTTGATTACGGGGTTTAGAGATCATGTAGGGCACAACTAACCAGCTGAAAAATACATAAACTGGAGCTTCCTATTTCTTGTTGTTGCAGCCAAGATATATACTATAAAGATGGAAAAATGCTGTTTTGTCTAACAAAAATGAATTGTGATGTTAAAAATTGCAGATATCAGGACCTTCTTTAGCTCATATTGTCCGTGGAAATTCTGGTTTGAAGTTTTTAAATGCAAGAGGATGTAAAAAATTGTTTCAACAGGAAAGAGACACCAGGGGAGTGGAGTTTTCTTTTCCATATTCATGTGAGGAGCTGTTTACTGACTTAGGCAGGACATGCAAATTAGAAGAAATTGCACTTGGTTGGGGATTCTCCTATTTCGCTCTAGAAGCTTTGAAACCTGCATTTATGTCACTAAAGTCAATAACTGTGGGTTTAGGTGGATCTTTAGGTGAAAATGCATTGAGACTACTACCCACTACTTGTCCTATGCTAGAGTCAGTTAATCTTCATTTTCAGGTATTACTTATCATATAAAATTTGGTGACACTTTGCATGTGATACCATTTTTTTGTCACAAATGAACACTTAGTTCCATTCTGGACATTTAGAAATTTATCCAAAGATCTACTCACATTTTCAATTAAACTTTGTTTCCAATCTTGATTATATAATAATATGCACTGCTGTTCTGGAACTAATGAAGAATTACTTGAACTTTAGTTTTTTTTTTTCTTTCTAATATTGCATCCATCTTCTGTGTGATGCTATTCTCTTTTTATCTTCATCATTTCTAATCTTTATGGTTTATTTAGCCTTCATCTACTTGAGTTGCAGTAATCTGTCAAGAAACAGAAAGGTATTAGATCTAAAAAGGAGTCCATTAAACTTTCTTATTCTTTTTTTTTTTGAGGTATTAAACTTTCATATTCTGAGTGTTCGGTGCCTATTGTTTCTCTAATTGCATTTGATTGAAACAATATGACAAATGGAGGTATCTCCTTCTGAGGTAGGCTATTGGGTTCTCTTTCTAGTGCCTTTTCTGCTGCAACTTGCAAGAAAAAATATGTTGTCTGATGGAATCTCTCATACGAGGAGACCCATATGATCTGTTGAGATGTCTTCTTGATATTTTTGTCATTCACTTTTTCTAACTCTTCGTTGGAAGAAACTTATAAGATGATTTTAAATACTTGAGAAAATGATATAAATTTTGTGAAATGGATATATCTTTATAGTGAGGCTCTCATTGATGGTGATGTCTTCGGTCCTCAAGAAATTTTTTTTCCTATTATATTTCTTAGTCATATATTGGTTGTGATTGAAGTTAACGGTTTATGTTCCCCACAGGTGATATCTGATTCTATCATGATAAGCATTATGGCATCTTTGAGAAAATTGGAAGCTTTGGCTTTGTGCTACTGTCTTGGTGATATATCCATATCAAGCTTCAAGTTACCTCTTCCAAATCTGAAAATATTGAGGCTTGAAAGGGTGACGCCTTGGATGACCAATCATGATTTGGTTCTTCTGACACAGAACTGTGCAAATTTGGTTGAGCTTTCATTGATAGGATGCACTTTTCTGAATACAGGTTAGCAGTTATCCATTGTAAATCATACATATTACATTTGCCTATTCCATTCATTTAAAATATACTTTACCTAGTCTTTGTTTTATGAGATGAATCTTCAACATAGCTTGAAGATTAAAAGCTGGCTATACAGCCTTTGATTGATGGTTTCCAACCACTGTTGTTGCCAATTTTTCTTTAGTCACATGTATTTGGGAGTGCCACTGAGAAATTTTGTGTATTATTATTGCAATTGTCTTATTGACTGTACAGGGTAAGCACATATATATATATATATAACACAGCAGTATTTCACAGCAGTAAATACTGCTGATTCTAAGGGATTTAGTTTCCTATTTTAAGAAAAGGAAATAATTTCCAAATCATCTAATTCTAGGAAACTACTTAATTACAGTAAATACATCCTTGAAATCAGGCCTATTATCTCCAACACTCCCCCTCAAACTGGGTTATATATATTCAACATACGCAGCTTGCTACTTGAATCTTCAAAAACATTCCTAGGAAGTGCTTTGGTAAGTATATCAGCATTCTGCGATGTGCTAGGAGTAAAGATAGGCTCAATAACTCTCCCTTCGGTCTTCTACTTGATAAAATGCTTATCAATTTCAATGTGCTTGGTCCGGTCATGCTGAATCGGATTTTTAGCAATGCTGATTGCTGCTTGACTATCACTCAGCATCTTAATAGAACCATCTGTATGAACCTTCACCTCACCCAATAATCGTTTCAACCAAATTCCCTCACAAATCCCTTGAGCTATGGCTCTGAATTCAGCCTTAGCACTGCTTCTTACCACCATCGACTGCTTCTTACTTCTCCATGTCGTAAGATTACCCCAAACATAAGTACAGAAACCTGAGGTAGACGTCCTGTCAGTTACAGACACAACCCAATATACTTCAATATCTCTCCTTGTATTCTTCCTCAAAAACAGCCCCTTACCTGGTGTCATCTTGAGATATCTCAGGATTCTCTGAACTGCTGTTATGTGTTCTTCAGTGGGGTTGTTCATAAATTGACTTACAACACTCACAGAGAAGGCAATGTCAGGCCTTGTATGAGAGAGATAAATTAATTTCCCTACAAGCCTTTGATACCTCCCTTTCTCCACAGGAGCACTATCTTTGATTGATCCAAGTTTTGTGGTTGAGTCCATTGGAGTGTCTGCTGGTTTGCAATCAAGCATGGCAACGTCTTTGAGCAAGTCTAGCACATATTTCCTCAGCAATGCCTTTCTTTGATTTAGTTGTCTCCATCCCTAGGAAATATTTGAGATTGCCTAAATCTTTGGTCTCAAACTCCTTTGCAAGAACACTCTTGATTCTAGGTAATTCTTCTTCAAAGTCCCTTGAAATCACAATGTCATCCACATAAACAACTAAAACCGCCAACCGACCTTTAGAAGAATGTTTTGTGAACATTGTATGATCTGCTTGCCCTAGAAGATATACATGTTGTTTCAAGACTCTGGAAAATCTCTCAAACCATGCCCTGGGAGATTGTTTGAGACATATAAGGACTTCTTCAACCTACACACACTGTTGCCATTGGTTGCATATTTAGTCCCAGGAGGAATCTCCATGTACACCTCCTCCTCTAGGTCTCCATTAAGAAAAGCATTCTTGATGTCAAGTTGATAAAGAGGCCAGTCAAGATTTGCAGCCAAGGATAACAGAACCCTGATGGTATTTAACTTGGCCACAGATGCAAAGGTTTCATGTTAGTCAATGCCATATGACTGGGTGAACCCTTTAGCTATCAGTCTTGCCTTAAACCTTTCAATACTGCCATTTGATTTTGTCTTCATTGTGAAGACCCACTTATAGCCTACTGGTCTCGTTCCTTTAGGCAAATCATAAACATCCCATGTATTATACTTTTCTAAGGCCTTAAGCTCCTCCTGAACAGCTTTCTTCCATTCTGTCATGGATAAGGCTTCTTGTACATTGTTTGGAATGTGTATGCTTGAAATGTTAGGAATAAACGCCTTGTATCCTCGAGGCAGCCCTTCATAACCAACATAATTGCTCATAGGGTAGAGTGGCCTGCTTCTGCTGCTATTGGCAACTCAATACCAGTTTGTTCACTCTCAGAACTTGAACTGTTAGAAGAAGTATCATGTTCAACCTGTGCATGAGTTTCCGGATTTTTGAATTCTGGTTCAGATGACTGGACTGGCTGTAGCTGTGTCTGGACATCTATTTCTTTCGGTTTTCCCCTTCTCTGGTATACAATGATATTGTGATCAGCAGCAACATGAATATGACCTTTGGTTTGACTAAAAGGAGTTTCTATAGACTTGACAATCTCACTAGGCTGCTCTCGGTTTTTAGAAGTAGAAGTAGGACTGGGAATTTCAACCAAGGAAGGAGTCCAAGACACATCTAGACTCTAGATTTGAAGCCAAATCAGGTCTCTCATATGGCCAAAACTGATATTCACTGGATTTCTCCCCCTGAATAACAGTTTTGGTGAAAAAGGGTTTTGTTTCAAAAAATGTGACATTCATACTGTTATAGAACTTATTGGTTGCAGGACAAGAACATTTATAACCCTTGTGATTTGAGGAGTAGCCGAGAAACACCCCTTTGACAGATTTCTTATCTAGTTTACCCTTTGTGTGTTTGTAGAGATGAATAAATACCGTACATCCAAAGATTTTTTGTGGTAAATTGGAAATAAGTCTGCATTGAGGATAAAAAGTAAGAAGCGTTTGACTAGGAGTAGTAAACTTCAAATCTTTTGACGGAAGTCTGTTTATCAAGTAAGCTGAAGTAAGAACAGCATCTCCCCAAAAATGTTTAGACATATTGGCAGAAACTTCAAGAATATGTCTATTTTTCCTTTCGGCAACTCCATTTTGTTGTGGGGTATCAACACAAGAACTCTGGTGAATGATATCCTCACTCAAAAGGTAGTTGCCAAGGGTAGAATTAAAGAATTCTTTTCCATTGTCAGTCCTGAAAATCTGAATTTTGGTATTGAATTGAGTTTGAACCATTTTATTAAAAGTTTGAAAATTTTAAGAGACCTCGGATTTGTGCTTCATGAGAAATATCCAAATGAGTCTAGTGTGATCGTCAATAAATGAAACAAACCATCTAGCACCAGTGACATTTGGAGTTTGTGATGGACCCCAAAAATCACTATGTACCATGGAAAAATGATGAGTATACTTGTAAGTTTCAGTGGGAAAACTAGTGCGAGAATGCTTTGAGAATTGACAAATTTCACATTATAAAAGCATAGGATTCTTATTATTGAAAAGAGATGGAATAGTTTAGCAAGATACATAAAATTTGGGTACCCTAATCTATAGTGCAATAACATGACATCCCTATCTTCACTAGACACACTCACAGGATTATTGTTGCTAACACTGTTGACACAAGGCCCGTTGCTCATAGCTGCCGATGCGTGTATAGTAGGAGAGGGTTGAACTTCTAGAAAATAGAGTCCCGCACTGCGTTTAGCACTGCCAAACATCCTTCCCGAATTCAATACTTGAAAAATACAATCATCGGAACAAAATTCAACTATACAATTCTCATCAATAATGAGTTTACTCACTGATAATAAATTGCAGTTCAAATTAGGCACATATAAAACAAAATGCATAGTTAAAATTTTGGATACAACAACTGAAACGACCCCCAATACTCTGGATAGTAAGCCATCTGCAATTCGCACATGAGGGCTATCCATACAAGCTGCAAACTTATTAAAACGTGTTCTATTTCCGGTCATATGGTCTGAAGCACCGGAGTCTACAATCCTTGAGTGAGATTTATCAAAGTTTGCAGCTAATGCATTCAAAAAAGTACCTTTCTGTGCTATAGTTCCGGTGCCAATCACTGCTGATATGGACTATTCTTATGTTTGGCTAAGAATTTTCTGCAGTGCCTCTAATTGTTCCTTGCTGAAAGGAACAGACTTGGTGCTGGTTGACAAATTTGCACGGCTGTCCTGCTCATTTGCTGGTTTCTAATCTGCAGGTTTTCCGTAGATCTTCCGACACTTCTCTTTCACATGCCTAGGTTTCCGGCAATGATCACACCAAGGATGCCCTCCGCCCCTCCCTTGCGTGGCTCCTGATTATTCCTGACTGCCAAAGCTGAAGCCTCATTGCCAGATTCCTTGATATCTTTTGTCTCTGTTCCCAGCATGAGTACTCGACGGCTCTCTTCATGCCTTACTTCTGAGAAAGCTTCCAGGAGACTAGGCAGTGCCTTTGTTCCAAAAATTCTCTCTCGAACAGCATTAAGATTGGAATTTAAACCCAGGCAGAATTTGTACTGTTGAGAATCTTCAGTTGAACTCCACTTGTATTTTTCGAAGGCATCAAGCTGCTGTTAATACTTTTGTAGCTTGTTGTAGTACTCGGTTACTGAGAGATCCCCTTGTCTTAGATCATGCAAAGCGCCTTCAATTGTGACTAGTTCTGAGGTGTTATCCTTGTGAGAATATG
This sequence comes from Dipteronia sinensis, assembly GCA_033220585.1. NCBI lineage: Eukaryota > Viridiplantae > Streptophyta > Magnoliopsida > Sapindales > Sapindaceae > Dipteronia > Dipteronia sinensis. Next base: position 68,146,846 of record CM065637.1, on the reverse strand, counting down.
TCTCTTTCACCGCTTCCCAAACTTTTGTGGTTGTTTCATAAAGAAGAAAGTTTTCACCAATATTGGGCATCATAGAATTGATCAATCAAGACTTGACTTGGTTATTCTCTTTCTTCCAGATTCGGTATTTGGCATCCTTCTCATCAGGTTTGGTTAAGATAATCTTCTTTCTCCTTGCTGCAGACATATAGGAGGACGGATTGAGACCACTGGAGATAGTTACGGCCAGTAAGCTTGTAAGAATTAATAGACATATGAGGGAAATTAGGAGGGTCTCCCCCATTGCCACCAAGAATGGCAGTTTCGAGGCTGGTGGCTTCATCGGAGATCACCTTAGCACTGCTGTCTTCAGTTTGTTTAGACATGATTAAAGAGGAAGATTGTTGCCGGAAAAAGCAACAAGGAAATTACGGTTACTGCCGGAAAGAGCAGTGAGAATTTGGGTTGAGGCTGCTGGAAAAAGCAACAAGAAATTAGGGTTTTTTTATTTATTTAATTGTTTTTTTGGGGGTTTAGAGGAGGCTCTGATACCATGAGAAATTTTGTGTATTATTGCAATTTTCTTATTGACTGTACAGAGTAAGCACATACATATATATATATATGTATATATATATATATATACTTAACACAGCAGTAAATACTGCTGACTCTAAGGGATTTAGTTTCCTATTTTAAGAAAAGGAAATAATTCCCAAATCATCTAATTCTAGGAAACTACTTAATTACAGTAAATACATCCTAGAAATCAAGCCTATTATCTCTAACAGCCACAATGCCACTGCTGTGTTTTTTTCCTTATTGTTTTTTCATTTTCTCAGCAGATTCTCAACTTATTATCTCACAAGGATGGCCAGGCTTGACGTCTGTTCATCTGGAGGTTTGTCATTATCAATTTCTTTTCAATTTAAACCATTTTCATTCTTCTATTTACTTCTTAGGAATAATATTTAGCATGATTGAAAGGTTATAATTTATAGATAGTCTCATTCAGTGCTTTAGTTGTCGAAGGCATAAAATTGAAATTACCGAGTTAATATTGTGATTGGTGGTCTCGTCTCTTGTGACATAAACATTGAGCTTCTACAGAGTGGAAGCATCATTATGCTGAAACTATTCTACAGTTATGCAATATAAGGAGAGGGGAAATTAAGTTCTCTTTCCAACCGATACTTAATTCCTGATTTATATATGGGGTTTAAATAACTTAATTCTCAGAAGTTTAAGTAATTACTGTAATTCATTAAAAGTCAAAAAGATGTTTTTCTCTCATTAGAATTCCCAATAAAACACCCTAAAAATGGAAAGATAAGATGAGAGAGCAATAGGGAAAACTATAGTTTAATTCTTATTCCATCTAAATTTGACGTGGTCCATCTAAATTTGACTTGGTCCATCTAAATTTGAATTAAACAAGTGATCAATTAATTATTATTCCAAATTCAAATGCTTTTTGTTCCTGTTTCATAAAAAACAATCTAATTAAAATAAAACTAATATAAAATTGGGCTAATAAATCTATTTTTAAGGGCAATAAATATGTATAAAATATGCTCATCACTAAGACTATAAAACCATAAGTCACAATTAATTTCTGTTTCTTGCCTTTTTAAGTTCTCAATTTTTTTCACATGTGAGCATTTTGTTTCTCAGGACTGTGGAGGTATAACATCAGAAGGGATTACTTCTCTTTTCAACAATACGGCTCTTGAAGATCTCCTACTACGTCATAATGTGAGCCTTCTATTGCAACTTTGGGTCTTGCATTTTCCATTGATTTTTATTACTGTCAGCCGAATGGATGACCATATTGCTACTATTTGGAAGTTTATACATAGACATTTCCTATCCTTTCAATGGAAGCCTTTTATTATATTACATTAGTTCAAGAGGTATTAGTAGGTCCATGTAGAATATGATGTGGGTCTTTCAACTTGTTTGCTATTGACTTGTACTCAGCAGGATGGGTTAAGAGTTTTTTAACCCTGTTCAGATTATGGATTGTATTATTTATGTCTCTGTAGTTTGGACCTTTCTCAATTTAAAACGTGAGCTTTGTTGTTGTTGTAACACTACTTCCAAGGAAGAAGTAGCCATAGTCCATAGTGACTTGTCTTAATGCCTTCTCACAGGAACCGTGCCTAAATGTGTGGGCATGAGACCACTTTAGACATTTATTAGACAGATTTTGGAGGGTCACTTACCATCTCCCAGCATGATGTTCAAATATGTTGGGGTTTCTGATCTTAATTATTGTTGATCTGCTCTTTATAGGGAAAATTATAGTTTAACTTTGATGCCTAAATAAATTTGGAATTTCATCTCTCATTTAAAAGTTCTGAAATCTATAAAATGTCAGGGTCCTGGGTTACAGAGAAACTTCATTCTTGATGCTGCTTCAAAGGTAATATCATCTATGCAATATTAATTGCTAACTTGAGCTTTTCTTTCTATTTTGGTGAAATCAAGTTTCACAACAAGTGTAAAATGACGTTCCCATCTATAATGACTGCAGATGCCAATGCTTCGGCAAGTATCGTTAGACTTGTGTGACGCGAGCGATGGTGATTTTGACATTCCTGATGTAAGCTACAGTGGGATTATCTTTTTTTTTTTTTAATTTCTCTTTTCCGTTTATTCGTTTTTTAATTTGCTCTGAATATCAGAGTCTATTACCAGAAATTTGACATTGAGCACATATAATTGCCTAGATTCATTGTGTATAATCCCCATTATACTCCTGGTCCAAAGGTGTACATGAGTAGAAAAGATGGTTTTCCTCTTGAAATTAATATCACACCTTAGAGATTTAGAAAATTTCCCAGATATTGTTAAGAAAGGAATGGGAGATAGATGTATCCTTCGTGATGTCTTGTAGGCTTTCTTCTACTTTCTGTTTCGTTCAGGTAGACTTTCGTTATCACCTCCAATTGTTTTCTGCATGCCTAGTGATGATCTTTGCCTCTATATTTTGTTTGTGATTCCCAGTCTTCCATCTTTTTACATATGAAACACTAGAATGTGCATATTATGACATTCCAAAATCTTCTCAGTATGCTGACAGGTATTTCTTAAGCACCGTGAAGATTGCGAGATGTAAGTCTAAGAGGTGCACATTAGATCTTAATTGTACACAAGCTCGTAGACAGGCAGTGCACGAGGAGACCTTGGTTCTAGTTTGGAACAGCAAAAATCTCACTAGAACAGTGGTGAAGGAAAGACTTTAGCATTTAATGGCCATCTATTGTGTAGAGCCAGAATGAAATAAATTTGCACATTTAACAGTGGGATAAATTTGTATAGAGCAGTGGCTAGTTTTTCTCATCATTGGTGCCGCAAAATAGATAAGCTGTCGAAGAAAGGTTAAGCTTGCGATTGGGAAGCTGAGGTCATTTGAACCCTTGAAAACTTCATTCTTACTGCACATTGTATGCTGAAAATTGTTGTATTATAGTTGAAGGTGTACATTATTCATTATTGATAATATTTCTCTAATACTTTTTGAGATCTGTACTGAACCAATTTTGAATTCTCATTAAAAAGATGAAACTGAAAGAGAGACGAAGTCATCTCTGATTAATGAATTACGAATCAGATCATATGATTAGAATTAACCGAAAATGTCCATATCATAATACCTAAGGGTTCGTTCGGCTCATTGTATTGTACTGTACTGTATTGGATTAGATTGTATTGGATTGAGTTGTATTATTCTTATACAATCTTCTGTTTGGTGATGCTGTATTAAGTTATACAATGTAAGGATATGATTTTTTTTTTCTAAATATTTTGTTAACTAATAAATAGAAATATTTTTAGAATATTAATTTTTTTTTATAAAATATATATTTGTTGTATAATATTTTTAAATATATTAATAAATATATCATTAATGTTTTTATTACATAAATTATTATTCATATAAATACTTTAACATTTATACTATTAGAAACAATTTTATTTTATTTTATTTATATAATATTTATTTAATTTATTTTTAAATTAATATATTAATATAAATTATATTAAATTATTTTATTATTATAATTATTAAATTTTTTATCATTATTATTATTATTATTATTATTATTACTATTATCCTCATTGTATTAGCTAATACAACTTCTATTCATTGTATTAGCTAATATATCATACATTGTATTAGACCAATTAAAATGTATTAGCTAATACGAAGTAATGTATGATGTAAAACATGCCAAACATTGTATTGTATTATTCTAATACATTTTAAACTCATAATACAATACAAGGTACCAAGCATGTCCTTAACTATAACATTTCTTTAATTGTGATTGTCAATTTGCGACTAATAATTACAATATATATATATATATATATATATACAATAATTTTCACATAAGTGCGCATCGATAGAATTATATAAGGATATTGAATGTGAGTAACTCATTTTACATATTTTGATTTGGCATGTATGCACTTGTCAAAACTCTTTTATAAATGAGTGACTCACATTCAATGTCCTTATATAATTCTATCAGTGCGCACTGACAGGAAAATGACTATATATATATTTGACAATAATAATCACAACTCAATTGGTTTATAATTTTTGCGTGCCTATAGTCATACTCATCAGAGGTGAGATTTGCATGATATTAGGCCATGTCTAAAGAATTCTACGATCAGGTATCAGGATTGCCTTTTCATTTTATTTCCCTAGTCATCTTAAAACTTTGTATAAATTGCACTGGACCCATTGAGGTTTGTTCCTGATACACCTACTTGGCTACATGCAAAAGTTAAATATTCTACACTCCCTCTGCTTTTTTCTGTGATTTGTGTAATGGCTAACATTTGAGGGCTATTTTGGTCTTTTCAAATTTTATTTACACAAATTTACCAAAAATTTTAATTAAAATATAAAACAGTTTATTAATAAAAAAAACAATTTACATAACATATTTGCTCTTCATCATTTTCTGTGTGCTTTGAAAATGTGCTTAGGGTTTGTAGAGGTTATTGAATTTCACACTTCCGGCAGCGAAAATCGGCCTAGGATGCCGTCTCCTCTCGGACGTCGATGTTGTTGAAGGAGATGGGTTTGGAAGATGTTTTAAATTTTTAAGGGATATTAAGATTTTAGCCCCTCTAGTTAGCATTAATCTGGGTTTGATCCACATTTGGAATTACTAATTTTAGTCCACTGGTTCTCTAACAATACCTATTCCAGTATCTACCGTCCAATTCCGTTAGATTTCCGTTGACTTCGTTAGGTCAACAAGGGCTAAAGTTAGATTTTCGTTAACTTTAGTCCATTAGTTTTTGGAATTTATTAACTTTAATCCACTAGTTTTTGGAATTTACTAACTTTAGTCCACTGGTTCTCTGACTTTCGTTGACTTAACGGAAACCGTTATAGAAAGACTAAAGTTAGTAATTTTAAAAACTAGTGGACCAAACCCAGATTAACGCTAACTAGAGGGACTAAAATCATAATAACCCAATTTTTAATAAGGTGCCTTGGTGAGATGAGTTGTATTTTTGGTGTTGTTTGAGTTGACTTCCACCGCACTATAGTGTTTTTTATACATAATAAATTCGTTTAATGAAATTAACTTTTATTTAATCCTATTTATTTTGATATTTTGTTTTGTTTTTTCATACAATATCAGGGCATTTTGGATATTTCCCAAGTCAAAACAGGTCAAGATAACTTTTCCATCTAGGTGTATGAAGGCCAAACATCAAGGAGTTCATTGTAATTTCCCCTAAAACAACTTTCTTGCCTACAGACATGAAACGACGCCGTTTTCTCCTACGATTGTAAGGACTCAAGAATCGTCGTTTTATCAAATTTTCGACAGTTCACTTCACGAACTCAAATCCTCGAAAATCAAAGCTCCTTGCTCTTCTTCTTCTCTAGACGGTGATAAGCCAACAGCTAACAACAACAGGTACTCTTCTCTTTCGCTTTTATAAACTGATATACATCTATTTATATGATTTCCGATTTCGTTGATGTAAAACCCTAACCATCGGTAATTGTTACAGGGGTTTGCTTCTCAAACTGAATTTAGAATCAGAACTTGGCCGGTAAGTTCGAATTTCAATTCTACTTGTTCAATTGTTTTAATTCAAATTTCATCATAAATATCTTATACTATGTGTTTCTCAAACAAAAAAAAAAATTGTGAAGTGAGGGAGCTGTTTTGTATGAAACCCTAATCCTAGTTTCGCATTCTCTGTTCTATATATGAATAGTGAGTTTCTGTCTGTGATAGTTTGAGTTGCTCGTAAAGGCACAGTTGCCATTTATAATATAAAAACTTAATCCTCAGCCAATTTCGAAAGTCGTGTTTAATTTTTTACTTTCAAGGAGAGGGTTTCTAAACTCATTTATTTTGACTCAGAGGACAGCACTAGCCTAACCAGATACTGATTCACCTATAGATAAGCTCTTTTTTCTTTTTCTTTTTGTCCTGTCATTGTTTTGATTTTTTTTTTTTAATGGAATTTGAGTGGCTTTATGACTTTGAATTCTGCTATGGTCAGCATTTTAAGTCTAGATTTCTTCATTTAATTTTTCTGTTTGATTAGAGTATAGAAAGAAAAGTTCTATCAGTTGTGGCTTTGTCTCTCATAATCGTTTTACCTGATTGTAAGGAATTTGGGTTCCTTTTCTTCCCCCAACTGAAAGCAACTTTGGAATATTTTTGTGACATAAATTTATCATTTAGGCCGTAAAACCATCTGATGCTATTATGATCTAATCAAAGTAACCTGCCGAAACATCCCAGTTGGAACTCTTGGAATTGCACATATTATTGGGTATCCTACAGACCCTCTAATGAGTAATGACTTCTGATCTCATTTTGGATTATTTAAGCGGTACAAATAGTCTGAGATTTTTGGATCATGGGATCACTGTGATTGCGATTTAGACCACTATGATTGTAAGTATAGTTGGAACTAGCGATTGAGGTTTGAGGGTTTCCTGAATGATATATTGAGATTATTTTTTTCCCTAGAAGTCTAAAATAGCATTTTCTTTGCAAGTGTAGGAAAAAGGTATTTTTGCTATGAAATTCTTATATCTTTTTCATATCTTCAAACAAATGAAATATGTATGCTGATTATATAAATTAATAATTTTCTTTTTAGATTTTTGTTCAGATCTATGCAACCTATATCTGACCGACCACTTGCATTTTTAATTATTATTTTGAAATTTATGGAATGACATTAAGGACTTAATAGGAGAAACACCTGATAGTTTGTATGATTGTATTTGTATCAATATTAATATTCATTGTGTTTTTTTTTTTTGGCTTTGATGGCGGGTAGAGAAATGCCAAAGGTAAAGACAAATCGTGTCAAGTACCCAGAAGGCTGGGAATTGATTGAGCCTACACTCCGTGAATTACAAACAAAGATGAGAGAAGGTGATTGTCATCATGTGAAGCACACTTCACTAAATGTCTTATAAAGTTAACAATACTAAAATGGTTTTACTCTTTTGGACAGCTGAGAATGATCCGCATGATGGCAAGAGGAAATGCGAGGCATTATGGCCTATATTCAAAATAGCACATCAAAAGAGCCGCTACATTTTTGACCTTTACCACCGACGAAAGGAAATATCGAAGGAGCTGTATGAGTTCTGTATGGACCAAGGCTATGCTGACCGCAATCTAATTGCAAAATGGAAGAAGGTTTGCCTCATAATATCTCAATGGATTTATAACTATTAAGTATGTGTTGTGGCTTCTAGAACTCGGCAATTAAAGAGATGGAAATCAATTATTAAAACAAAAGTAAAGTTTTGACTTATGCTGGGGTATATGAATGTGTTAAAAAAATTTAAATCATATTTTCATTTTGACATTATTGTGCTCAAGAGAAATATTAAAGTTGTACAAGTATTAGTTACGACACCATGTAAATCATGAGATGATATGGTATATGTCATTTCATTTAGACAAATATGTTGGGCAATTTAGCATTTACTCGTTTTCTTATCATGTAGCAATTTGGCAATTATTTTTTTAGTAGAGATGATCAAATTTATGATGTCAAAAGAAAAAGCGAAATGTTGCTAGGAAATCATTTGATTTGCTCGGTATCTTGGATTTCATTATTTTCATTTGCATTTTTGCTTTGGGAAAATTAAATTATTTGTATTGTAACTGATCTCTGTGTTTCTGTTTTGGGTCACAGCCGGGTTATGAGCGTCTCTGTTGCTTAAGATGCATGCAGCCGCGGGATCACAACTTTCAGACCACCTGTGTGTGCCGAGTACCCAAGAACTTGAGGGAGGAGAAGGTCATAGAGTGTGTACATTGCGGTTGTAGGGGCTGTGCAAGTGGAGATTGATTAATTGTCTCTCCTGATGGACTAAAGGATACTTAGTCTGCCTGTCTACTTACCGTTAGATATTGCTCGTGCTGTTAACGTTTATATGATTTTCATCCTCCATTCAGATCTTTGCAACTGCAGTTACTAACGAGTATGATATTTATCAAACATGAGACGATTTTGAAAATTTGGTGCAGACTTCAACTTTGTTAATTTAAGATTGTGGTCATTGAAAGATGAGCAATGTTGTGAATGTTGTAATAGTTACTGTGTAATTCTGAGTGGTACAACCCAAGTTTGGCCAAAAAAAATTTCCCCATTTCTGAAATTTCTTTTTGTTGGTTCAAAATAGCTTGTCGTGAGGGTTATATTAAGATACTAAGTAACATTTGTATCAAAAAGAAGGAAATAAGAGAAATGAAGAGAGGAAGAAGGAAAAAAAAAAGAGAAGAAGAAAAATGGGCAGATCCAGCGACCGGATTGGATTGAGGGATGTGGTGAGATTTTAGTATTCAAAATTTTCTTCGGATTGGATAAATTATTCAAAGTTTGATTAAAAAAAAAAAAAAAAGGTAAATCATATGAGATGGTATAATTTTTCTTACTCATAATGAGGCTGTGGTTTCGTGTACCTTTCTCCAAAATCTCGAATTGTTGACAAATGACGGATTATGTGGGGCTTGAGGTGATTATGAGATGGGCTGGGTAGCTGGAGTAAAGTCTGATCCAGTTATCTCCTATAATAATTCAACTGAGAGAAGCTTTGAATATCCATGCATTCTAGATTCCTAGGTTTATATTATATTTATATAGTGTGTGATGTAGCCATGTAGATGTAGGTGGGTGCAACAAGGTAAACTTAATTATTTATTATAATTAACTCTTTAAAAGACTCGAATTCGCAGTTCAATAATATCAGTATTATACATTTGTATTGGCTAATCAAACAAGTCGATTATGATTGGCAAATTCTTTTGTTTAATGGATATGTCATATAGCAATTTGTTAATTGCGTACGGACCAAGAACTCCTTTTGTCCTTTAGCTCTCGTTCTAGAAAGTCAACCAATTAAGGTGTTTTTCATACACTGACTTATAGGCGGCATTTTATGTATTCAGACTAATTTAGGCTGCTTGACCAGTTTGATTTGATCAACTTTGTAGAGATAGATAGTAGATCCTCATGTAATTTCTATCAAAATTTCCTCTCTTACACTTGCTAGCCAGGCCGGCCATGAAGTTTTTGGAGTCCGGGACGAAAATTTTAGAAATAGAAAAATGGACATCATGACACATCAAATGAGAAAAAAATTTTAAAATAAAAATAAAAATCCAAAAACAAAATACAAAATCAGCTGTTTGTTTTGGTCCAATTTAAAAATTTTTTTATTTAACTTTTAAGCTTTTTATAGGTCTCTTTGATCTCAAATATGGTCTTTATGATCTTAAATAAAATAAAAATGGACCTTTAAACTAAAACTCAAAACATGTAAAAATAAAAATGAACCCCTAAACTAATATGAAAATATAAAAATGGACCTCTAAATTAATACTCACAATATTAAATCTGGTCCTTTAAAGAATGAGTCCGTGGCGGATGCCTCTCTACCGAGACAGCGGGGCCGGCCCTGTTGCTAGCACAGGGACGGTTGGTAAACGCAGAGAGATAGCCACTTTATCTTCTCTCCTGATTCTTGTCTTTTCTCTCCTGATTCTTGTCTTATTATTTCATTAATCCACCACTCACACCTCTCGCCTATTTTCCATCCATCGTCCCACCTTGAAAATTCTCTGCTGTGGCGTGGAGTGACCAACCTTGAAACTTATTTTCAAATAATTAATTTCTAAGATCTAACAAACCATCAATGTTCAATAATACTAGAGACGGCTAGACCATAAAAACTCTATTTTCTATATATATATATATAATTTTTCTTTCCTCGGAACCAAATTAAACTTTTAAAATTAGGATAAGACTTATACGTAATTGATCATGATTCATGTAAAAAAAATCTCATACTTTTAAAATTAGGATAAGACTTAAACTTTTCAGAGGCACCAGTGCCCTTGGCTTGCCAGGCCAAGGCACCGTCGCGCTTGGCTTGCCCTTGGAATGGCACCAGCGCGCTTGTCGTGCCACAACAAGTCACCAGCGCGCGCTTGGCGTGCCCCTGGCAAGGCGCCAGTGCGTTTGGCGTGCCCCTTGCAAGGCACCAGCGCGCTTGGCGTGCCCCTCGCAAGGCACCAGCGCGCTTGGCTTGCCACGCCAAGGCACAAAACACACTTTTGTTTGAGTCGTCACCACCCACGTAAATCCGTCGTTTTTGGGAATTCTAAGGAGATTTTCTCCAGAATCGCTTAGGATAGTGTATTGGATTACCATACAAATTTTGAGGAAATTCCGAGCGAAATTTTTTTTTTTCCGTAGGAACAATCCAACCTTGGTCGCCGGACCGACGGCCGAACCCGCCGACCAAGTGCCTATGCCTTGGCACCCATCATAGATGGGCGGGGGGGAGGGGCAGTCGTGGCATAGCCAAGGCATAGGCACAAGCCAACCCATCTTGCAGTAGCACCTCAACCCCCCCCCCCCCCCCCCCCCCCCCCCCCCCCTCCCCCAAAGAGGTTTTAAAGCAATTGGAAGAGTGCCTTGAGGGAACACATTTTTGTTTGAGTCGTCACCCCCCACGTAAATCCTTCGGTTTTGAGAATTTTTAGGAGATTTTCTCCAGAAATGCTTAGGATACCGTATTAGATTACCATGCCAAATTTGAGGAAATTCCGAGCGACTTTTTTTTTTCCGAGGCACCAGTGCCCTTGGCTTGCCAGGCCAAGGCACCGTCGCGCTTGGCTTGCCCTTGGAATGGCACCAGCGCTCACAAGTCACCAGCGCGCGCTTGGCGTGCCCCTTGCAAGGCACCAGCGCGCTTGGCGTGCCCCTCGCAAGGCACCAGCGCGCTAAGCTTGCCACGCCAAGGCACAAAACACACTTTTGTTTGAGTCGTCACCACCCACGTAAATCCGTCGTTTTTGGGAATTCTAAGGAGATTTTCTCCAGAATCGCTTAGGATAGCGTACTGGATTACCATACAAATTTTGAGAAAATTCCGAGCGAAATTTTTTTTTTCCGTAGGAACAATCCAACCTTGGTCGTCGGACCGTCGGCCGGAGCGACGGTCAGAGGGACCGCCGGACCGACGGCCGAACCAGCCGACCGAGTGCCTATGCCTTGGCACCCATCATAGATGGGCGGGGGGGAGGGGGGGAGGGGCAGTCGTGGCATAGCCAAGGCATAGGCACAAGCCAACCCATCTTGCAGTAGCACCTCCCCCCCTAAAGAGGTTTTAAAGCAATTGGAAGAGTGCCTTGAGGGAACACATTTTTGTTTGAGTCGTCACCCCCCACTGTAAATCCTTCGGTTTTGAGAATTTTTAGGAGATTTTCTCCAGAAATGCTTAGGATACCGTATTAGATTACCATGCCAAATTTGAGGAAATTTCGAGCGACTTTCTTTTTTCCGAGGCACCAGTGCCCTTGGCTTGCTAGGCCAAGGCACCGTCGCGCTTGGCTTGCCCTTGGAATGGCACCAGCGCGCACAAGTCACCAGCGCGCGCTTGGCGTGCCCCTTGCAAGGCACCAGCGCGCTTGGCTTGCCACGCCAAGGCACAAAACACACTTTTGTTTGAGTCGACACCACCCACGTAAATCCGTCGTTTTTGGGAATTCTAAGGAGATTTTCTCCAGAATCGCTTAGGATAGCGTATTGGATTACCATACAAATTTTGAGGAAATTCCGAGCGAAATTTGTTTTTTCCGTAGGAACAATCCAACCTTGGTCGCCGGACCGTCGGCCGGAGCGACGGTCAGAGGGACCACCGGACCGACGGCCGAACCCGCCGACCGAGTGCCTATGCCTTGGCACCCATCATAGATGGGGGGGGGGGGGGGGGGGGGGGGGGGAGGGGCAGTCGTGGCATAGCCAAGGCATAGGCACAAGCCAACCCATCTTGCAGTAGCACCTCCCCCCCTAAAGAGGTTTTAAAGCAATTGGAAGAGTGCCTTGAGGGAACACATTTTTGTTTGAGTCGTCACCCCCCACGTAAATCCTTCGGTTTTGAGAATTTTTAGGAGATTTTCTCCAGAAATGCTTAGGATACCGTATTAGATTACCATGCCAAATTTGAGGAAATTCCGAGCGACTTTTTTTTTTTTTCCGAGGCACCAGTGCCCTTGGCTTGCCAGGCCAAGGCACCGTCGCGCTTGGCTTGCCCTTGGAATGGCACCAGCGCGCACAAGTCACCAGCGCGCACTTGGCGTGCCCCTGGCAAGGCGCCAGCGCGCTTGGCGTGCCCCTTGCAAGGCACCAGCGCGCTTGGCGTGCCCCTCGCAAGGCACCAGCGCGCTTGGCTTGCCACGCCAAGGCACAAAACACACTTTTGTTTGAGTCGTCACCACCCACGTAAATCCGTCGTTTTTGGGAATTCTAAGGAGATTTTCTCCAGAATCGCTTAGGATAGCGTATTGGATTACCATGCAATTTTTGAGAAAATTCCGAACGAATTTTTTTTTTCCGTAGGAACCATCCAACCTTGGTCGCCGGACCGTCGGCCGGAGCGACGGTCGGAGGGACCGCCGGACCGATGGCCGAACCCGCCGACCGAGTGCCCATGCCTTGGCACCCATCATTAGAGGTGCCCACGGTTTGGTTAAACAGTGTGTATAAAACCGAAACCGACCATCCAAAACCGAAACCGAAACCGTAACCGAAACCGCCGGTTACGAAACCGGTTGGAAACCGGTTTCAAGCCGGTTCGGTTACGGTTAGGGATATCCCAAAACCGCCCAAAACCGGCGGTTTGGGGCGGTTTTGGGCGGTTTTTATAAAAAAAAAAAAAAAAAATCAACCAATAGAAACGTGCCACGTGGACAAAAAGACAAAAAAAACAATAAAAACCGAAACCGAAACCGTCCAAAACCGAAACCGAAACCGCCCAAAACCGAAACACAAACCGCCCAAAACCGGCGGTTTGGGACGGTTTTGGGCGGTTTATATATTAAAAAAAAAAAAAAATCTAACCAATAGAAAAGTGACACGTGGCCATAAAAATTTTAAAAAAAAATATAAACCGAAACCGAAACCGAACCGAAACCGAAAACCAAACCGGTTTTCTCGGTTCGGTTACGGTTTGGGTGGCCACGGAACCGAAACCGCCCCGAAACCGAACCGTGGCCACCTATACCCATCATAGATGGGCGGGGGGGAGGGGGGGAGAGGCAGTCGTTTCATAGCCAAGGCATAGGCACAAGCCAACTCATCTTGCAGTAGCACCTCCCCCCCTAAAGAGGTTTTAAAGCAATTGCAATATTATTTTTGTGCCAAGTTTTTTGGGAAACAACAAAAAGTCTACTTAAGCTACTTTTGCTAAGTTGGCATGATAAAATCAAAGGTATTTTTTCTTGTGTTATCATTCTCCTATACAAACAATGAGTTGGTCAATTTCATTGTTTTTTTATCCACAAAATCGTGACATCAAAATGTTTGAATAATATGGCATAACACAAAAACTTAGGGTCCCCTCGCGACTTTGAACTTAGGCAGCAAATATTCATATTTTATACATTTTGAGATATTGATATAAAAAATATCCTTAAATATCATGGATATTTTAATAATATCAATGATATTTTCAACCTAAATTTCCAAAAAATAGGACCCCACCTTAATGTATTTACTTTCTTTATTTGAACTAAAGCTGAGAGGTTGACATAAGAAGTTAAATAACAAACTTAGACTGGGTCAAATCTGGCCTGAGTTTTGTTTTTGGGTTTATTAATTGGCAATCTAGAATCCCAAAATTCAACTCAAAAACAGCGAGACCTGGACAAAAAAAATGCAATGAACTTTTCTAACTTCTAAGTGTTTATTTTATTTTATGTAATGAACTTTCGCTGTTATATCGTAAATTGATCCCTCTTTTGAATCTTGATCATATTAAATTTGACATTTTTGAATAACCATTTGTTTACATTCTTGCACTATAACAAGAATTATTATTTTATTTTGGAGATGATAAATTTAAAAATGGGATTGCCAATGTTCCTTTGTTCCATTAACTCCGCGATTGGAGTCTTCGAAATGAAGCTCAACCATTATATTTAAACTGTAATTTTTATTTTTATTTTTATTAAAATATTATATAAATTCGGAATTAAAAACAAAAGAAAAAAAGAGAAGTCGAACCCACTTTTCTCCATTTGTAGTTACAAACCCATTTTCTAGATGCTTCAATTGAGAAAATGATCACGGACAAAGTGATAGTGACAATAGTCAAAGATATGCCTTAGATGTTCTTTTAAAAAAAAACAAATTACGTGGATATTTTTATTGTGCTATAAAATAGAGATTACTAGTAAAATGACATGCGCCCTTTGTTACGGGAATATTATTTAATTTTAATAAATTTTATTTAACTAAATTATGACATAAAAATATTTAAAATGATTGAATATTAATATATGAAAATAGAAATCTATTTAATTTTACTGTTCAATGGCATTTTTATGGATAAACAGAAATTCATTCAATTTCATTGTTCATATGAACAGTTCAACAGCTAAACAATTGAGTAATGTTAGGTAGTGGTGTAAAAGGGGGTCGGGCCGGCCCACATCAGCACGGCCCACCGGGCCCGTTTAGAAAAACGGGTCGTACCTGTCACGGCCCGTTTTCCTAAATGGGGGCCCGGCACGGCCCCTCTGTGCCGTGCCGCATGCAGTGCCGGGCCGGTCCGGTCCGTGGGCCAATTAGGCGGGCCAAAGGGGCCGGCCCATGCCCATACCTATTTTTTTTTAAAAAAAATTTTACATATTATTATTTTAATATAATAAAAAAATATTTATAATAATAGATTATAGATACATTTATTATTTTATTTAATGAATTAATTCAAAGAATAAATAAAAATAAAACATGAAAGAAAATAAAAGTAGATAAAAATATGAAATGAAGAATTCTTTATTTATTTCGGACTTTCAGTATTATATATTTACATGATTGCCTCATTAAAAACCTTACTAAAAAAACCCAATGGAATAAAAACTTGGTAAGAGAAAAAGAGTGCAATCGTATTACAAGTAAATGTACATGTACAACCTAGTTATGGACCTGATTACTGCCGGAACCCTCATCGACATATAAATTAGAGAAATTTTGAATAAATTGTTCGTTTATCGTTTCATTTTGTATCCTCTTTCGAGCATGCTCCCAATCCCGAACGCATATTAATACCTCCACCATCTCTAAAGTCAAACAATTTCTCCTTGGTTCAATAATTCGTCCACTCGTGCTGAATGACTGTTCTGAAGACACAGTGGACACAGGAATAACCAGTATGTCACGTGCTAAGTGTGACAAGACCGGATACCTGTAGCTATAGGTCTTCCACCATAACAACAGATCAAAATTATTTTACCAACATTAATTATTAAAATTAACTCATATACATAAAATGATTATTTTACTAACAAAATATATTAAAATTAACTCCTACACATAAAATGATTATTTTACCAACATTAATTATTAAAAGTAACTCCAACACATAAAAATGCTTAATTTACTAACAAAAAATTTTAAAATTAACTACTAAAAATAAATTGTTTAATTTACTAAAAACAAAAATTAAAATTAACCCCTACACATAAAAATGATAAATTTACTAACTAAATAAAATTAATAACTGAAGTATAAACATAAAATGATAAATTTACTAACTAAACAAACATATTAAATTTAAAATATAAATTAAATAATAACACTTAAATAAAGATGTACCTTTGGAGTTTGAACTTTGGTGTCTTGGTGGAGAGATTAGAGAATAATAGTTATATAATAGTAAATTACTAATAAAGTATTATAATAGTATATTAGTAGTGTAGAATAGTAGAGAGAGAGTAAGAATGAAATTAAGAATAATTGAAATTGTAAAGAGAGTTTGAAAATGGAGAGATTGAGAGAATAAAAGAAAGTGAATGAAAAGTGGAATGGGTGGGAGTATTTATAAAAAATTTAGAAAAGTGAGTAAAAATATAAAAGACAAGAATTAAGGGGGCAAAATGCAATTGTTACAGTTTTTTTAAAAACATAACCGTTGGCTTACGTCAGCCAACGGTTATTTTTTTTAAAAACAACCGTTAGATTAAAAAAAAAACATTCAGCGGGTCCAACGGTCGGCACGTGTGCCGACCGTTGGGCCTGGCACGCCGTGTTGACGTGCCGTGCGGGGCCGGCACGTTGTGCCTGGAACCCTCACCCAGAACATGCCAAGAATGGGGGCCGTGCCGGGCTCTCCAGTCCCGGCCTATATTTACACCACTAATGTTAGGCTTTTCAATTTTTTTTCTAAATTTCTTTCCAAATGGTGAGGTATCAACATCACGTCATTTACCATATAATCTCATGATTTATAAAATGTTGACACCTCACGTGCCAACACCATTTGGGAAGAAATTTGAAAAAAAATATGGAAAACCTAGCATTACTCTTATTTAATTTACTGTTTAATGGTATTTTGTAAATAAATATAAATATATTTAATTTTATTATTCAATTATATTTTTTTAGATAAATAGAAATTCATTCAATTTCACTATTCAGATGAACAGTTCAATTTTAAGAGCTGTTTTAGTATATATAATATTATATATTACAATATTAAAAATATTAATATTAATATAATATTTAATGATATTTTTTATAAATAAACCGAAATCTAATATTATATTATATATTCAATGATTTTTTTATAAACAAACTAAAATCAATTCATTAGTATTTTTATAAATAAATCAAAATCAGCACGATTTCACTATTTATATAACGAAATTGTGTTTTGTGATTCAGTATATATATATATATATTAATATGTCGTGTACCGGTGTACGTGAGAGTCCATGATCTCAGATCTATTGAAGTTCACAATCTCAGATCTTATAAGATCACAGTAAACTATTTTCTAATCACCGTATGACGTATGTAAAGACTATATGTAGGCTGAAGATTAAATATTTATTAAAAAAAACATTAGTGCTTTGATTGGTCCACGTGTCATCATTGGCAGGGGCAGAGAGTGAAGGTATTTGGAAACTAGCATGGACAAAAAACAAATTCCAATTCTTTTAAAATGTTTATTAAAAAAAATTAAAATACAAATGAAAGAAAATAACAATTGCTTGATAATTTATAAAATAGTCTTGTTTTAATTTAATTGAGATAATATCAATAAATTCATTAGAGTGATATGCTCAATATTATATTGACATTCAAACACATTAAGATTTATTTCGCTTGCTATTTTTTTTTCTCTATTTCCTAGTTTAATCATTTTAAATATGTTTTTAAGAACAAAGATCATTATATTTTTATTATTTAGGTATATACTTTTTAATTAGAAAAATATAATTGTAAAGTTTGCTATAAAAAAAAAAATTGTACTGCCACTCAATGTGGTTTGGTAGGCAACTTCGTTAATTCAATCTAATAATATCTTATGTATATGTCGATATACATATCTCATGTGTATACCAAAAAAAAAATTATACTTAGCTTACCCGAACAATAAATACCGGTTAGCCCCTCATCATTGGTGTTCTAAAACATACATATTAGATGGATAAAGTTTTACTACAAAACATTATATGTGATTTCTTTTAACATTAAATTATATAATCTGAATATATATAATAATTTTCATATAAGTGTGTACCGATAAAATTATATAAAGACATTGAATGTGAGCCATTCATTTTACATATTTTGACTTGGTATGTATGCACTTATCAAAACTCTTTTATAAATGAATGGCTCATATTCAATATCCTTATATAATTCTATTAGTACGTACTAACAAAAAATGACTGTAAATATATATATGATTGGTTATCTATGTTAAAGACAAATCACCTAATATAATTTAATAATAAAAGTGTCCTGTCTAATAATATTATTAATTCAAATTGCCGCCACAAAAATGATATATATAAAAGATGAGTTAAAACTTAAAAGTTCACAATTCACAATTTGGCAACTTATTTTTCACCCAATCGAGTTAAAAAAACAATTTAATTATTTTAACTTTGGTTTTATTTCCTTAACCTCATGTAACATCATCTTATGTCAATTGCATTATTATTATTTTTGTTGATAATTTGACATATTTGCTGTGTGGTCGTTGAAATTTTGCGACTTTGTCCCATTTTAGTGAAAAATAAAGTACTTCATTTACATGTCAGACGTTGCAACAATAAGAATAGTATTATTATTATACTATGATGTGTTATATGCCAACAGACAAAGTAAGATAAATTTGAATATTCATTTATGTTATATCAATATATAGTTGGAGAAATATTTTAATATATCTTGGCGTATAGTTATTATACACTCAACTCACTTCTACTGTGTTTGTGTGTCATATAAGTAACTATTATAGTCTCGTATTATTAGTTATTCATGAAATGATTTAATTGAGTTTGACATATATGATCGGTCCTCATTTTTGGATATGAGTAAGTAATTATGAGATTTATAGTATTATTGTTTTTTTTTTTACTTTTTTTTAAAAAGGTATTGTTAACCTATACACAAATTAATAACTCTTTTTTATTATAAATAAAAATAAACACATATCAATGTATATATTTATTTTATCATAATAAATATAGTATCTATTTTTTATTTACAGTAAAAAAAAGATTGTTAACATGTA
Organism: Dipteronia sinensis; assembly: GCA_033220585.1. Classification (NCBI taxonomy): domain Eukaryota; kingdom Viridiplantae; phylum Streptophyta; class Magnoliopsida; order Sapindales; family Sapindaceae; genus Dipteronia; species Dipteronia sinensis. Next base: position 68,127,744 of record CM065637.1, on the reverse strand, counting down.
TTTTAAGTCACATGTTCACAATACCATTTTAAACAATAATGTTCAACGCTGTAGCTGCATAGAAATTAGAAAGGATAATATTAATTGGTCCTAATTGAAAATAATTGGAGGTCTTCTTCTGTTGGTGTCATAATCCTAGAATTATGAAATATTTTTTCAATATATATATATTTGCTTGCAAGAGTCCATGCCTCAAAAAATTTAAATGCATCAGATAATAATAATTTATAACGATTTACTACTTTCGTTATAGCAATTTACTATTTCAAACCTTTTACTGCCTTCGAGGATATAGCTTGGCCGGTAGATAGACGGGTTTGACATAACTTTAAAAAATATGTGATCTAGATAGATGGATAGATAGATACTGTAAAAAAAAACAATTTACTTAAAATATTAAAATTTAATGTTTAATTGTTTTAAGATAACACAATTATATCTTAATATTTTAATTGATATTATTTAAATTACTAATTTTTAAAATAATTTTAATAATTTAATATCAAATGAGAGTGAACACGATTCAAACCGTAAATATAACTTTAATTAAGTCATGGTGTGATCCATGGAACTCGTGGTTTGAATCAGTGTCATCAATGCTACGTATTTGTATCATATTGTAATAGACAATCAGCCACCAACATAAAATAAGCCACCGATATTGTCATTGCAAAATCTAAATTGGATCGTCCTCGTCAGCAACCTCTTATTGGAACATATCCATTGTCAATTTATCTTCATCAACATTAACACTATCACACTCGTGTAGTACACCCATTAAAATCCCAAATATGAACAGAATTGATCACTCATTGTTATTCATCATTCTTTCCTCTCTCAAATTTTAAATGACATGTTAATATTTTAATACAGATAATAAGTTGAATAATTGTATATTTGCATAAAAAAAAAAGGATTGGTGGCCATGGTTTTGGTTGGGTGACACTTATCCGGGAGAAAATCTTCGGTGTACCCGGCCACCGATAAGACGTCATATATACATATATTAGTTTTTTAATTTTGATTTCATACTTCTCTATTGTTATTTTATGGGTAGGTTAACAATTATAATTACTATAACGGAAAACTCAATAAATACATAATAACATTAATTGTTTTGTTTCTACTTGTGTATTCATTGATTTTTCTATTATAGAAAATTTCTAATTCTCTTTAGTTCCATAAACCTTTTTAGTTTTATTTTATCCGTGATATACTTATGTGTCATCTTATCCCTGACCAGGTACCGAAGATTCTCTCCTTATCTGGTGTGAAGTAACAACACCTAATTTGTCATTCTCATTCCACACTTTAGTCTTCACACCTAACGTAGCGGCTTGTGTTACCAAATTTTAACTTGTTAGCAATTAACCAATTTTCTCTAAATATATATTTGCAATGGAAATGTATTTAGTCAATTAGTCCTACGTTGAATGTGTATTCAACTTCTGTTGGCAACATATTTAACAAAGACATTTATAAAAAAAACAAAAAATTTAACAAAAAAAAAAAGTTTTGCTAGCTGCCTCTTGTGTATATTGAAAGCAGGTGGTGACATGTAGAATTATAATAACACTAATTCTCAAGTTAATTTAAGAACATATATAGTTATGAAACAAATTCAACAACATTATGAAATTGAAATTCTAGTTGCTTTCACAATATTACGTAACTTATTAGGTCTGCGATTCCATGTATTTTTTCGTACAATAACCCAATTGACACCGGTATAAATTACAATTTTTTTAAAGCATATAGACTTCTCATACCGGTAAATTTTGATATATATATATATAGTCTTTCTATTATTATAACGTGGAAGAGCTTTGACAAGTAAATACTCACAAAGTCAAAGCATGTAAAATGAGTGACTCATATTTAATGTACTGATATATTTATTGTCAGAACATTCTGATAATAAAAAAAATTATATATATATATATTCATAAATTAAATGTATCCTTAATGTTCTCTTTGAGAGTTGAGATCATTAATTAAAGACGGAAGGAATAATTAATGCAATTAAGTGATAACATTAAGGTGGACAGAAAAAAAGCCCCACATCAAACTCCAAATGAGAGTGAGGAGTTCCCATTAAGTGCATTAAATGATAGATGGTTAATAAAGGTTAGAAATCCCACCTGTGAAGCACAGGTTAATATGAAGATATCACAGTCTAATAGATTAGCCTTTCGATTGTAATTAAAAAAATTAATAGATATGATATGATATGGTGGATTATACAGTAAGAGCAAATTAATTTCCACATCATCATGATTTGAAAGATTGATGGTGAGATTGAGATATTGCTACCTGCTACCCAAATCATGCACTCCATGTCTCTATATGTGATCCGGATGTCTATTGTCACAGTTGAGAGGTAGACAAATTTTTTTTTTAAAATTCACTTTTTGCCCCTAAATTTTGTTGGTTTTTAGATACTGCCCCAATCTTGATTTCTGGATTCGCCCCTAATAGAGGTTATTTATGAAATCGAACATTATATACTTCCGCTTTCACGATAAGACACACGTCATCACGCTTCATTAATTTAGAAGAGACGTAAACACTACTTAAACTATGAGAGAATATAAATATATGTAGGTAATTATCGGTACATTGTATATATATATATATATATATATATTAATAATTTATAATATTTACCGTCTCATGATTTTGATAAAATTAAGGTTGCTCTGCATTAAGAAGTAGAGCTAAATTTATTTCTTTACAAGTCACTGAAGTGAGTGAAGAAGTAAAATTGAGATGAATCTAAAGTCGGTATACTTGGAATTCGTAACACGTGTATACACAACAATAAAAATAAAATAAATAAATAAATACTTTATAGAGGAATATGAAGACAGCTGGTTTGATAGTGTTATTGAGTCAGACACTCATACCTTACTCCAAATTCAAATCAAGAACCTCTATTGAATATTACTAGTCTCTGATGGCGTCCGTTTAATATTATTATTTAATTTCAAACCACTTGACAAACAAGATAACAAATTAATAAACTAATATATCCTTATTTTATTCCGTCTTATATGGACTACATCGTAACATATAACCCTATATAAATTAAGATTAAATACATAGGTGTGGAATAAGTCTTTACAAATTAATTTTTTTTTTATGAATAGGTCCAAACTATTCTCTTATTTATTTTTTTACCCCAATTAAAAAACTTAATTGTTATAAACCAACTGATTAAAAGTGAAAATACAAAGATAACATTATTATAATTGTCACATAGTGTTGGTCAGGGCCGGCCCTGGGCCGGTACAAGAGGTATCCATGCCCCGAGCCCATAAAAATATATAAATAGTTGTTATTATAATTTTAGTGTAAAGGAACCTAATATTTTAGTTATTTTTTAAAACTGGATCCAATATTGATAAGACCTATATTTTTATCTCGAGTTCTTAAGATGTCAGAACCGGCACTGGTATTGGTGACCGTTTGAGCTGAAACATTGTGAAACTGAATGAACGTCATTTCACTATTATTATATCAACAATTCAAATAGAATATGATTAAACTATAGTACGTTAAATCTAATAATTTCATATATATATATATATATACATAATTGATTAATTGATATCAAATTAGAATTTACAGCTTTCATTCGTGCCACGTCAGTGCCCCACTCCAGGTGGGACACAGTTCAGCTGGGAAAAATTGGCATAAAATACAAGGTGATATTAATCTGTATGCTGCAAATCACTTGAATTTGGAGTCGAGATTCGTTAACACGTTTGATCAAACTTTACTGTTTTTATGCGCGACCTTCTAGATGGCATCATCAACTTTTATTTAATTTAAACAACGCCTTTCTAGAAGGCAAAGAATTTGATCCTCTGCAGCGAACTCTACGCCAACAAACACGCTTGGATCTATTTTACATGTTCGAAAACACTATATCAACTTTTAAATTTAAATTTATGATACAGATAAACCTTCTTATTGGCATTAAAAAAAACAAAATTTATTGACTTTCAAAAGCAAAAAATGTGAAATTGAGACAAATTAATAGTTATTAAATAGACAAATATCAACCGTGTAGGGACTAGGGAGGGGAGGGTAAGTAGGTAACCCTTTGAAGAGGATGAGGAAAAGTAAACTCTAATATAAAAGTGAAAAGTCGTATCAGTTTGACTAAAGCTAAACGTAAGAGATAAATGATGACTCTTGAATAAAAATAATCACAACAAAGCCAACCATCAACGAATTTTCCATTTATTCAAATTAAACAGCACGAATCACACAAATAGTTTCTGATTATGATAAAGTTATATGGGAATTTTAATGGTTTTTTTATTTGTGTAAAAATGTGTGAGTTCAATCAATATTTTGAATCGTCGGATTCATGTTTAGATTTAAAATTTCTATTGATATCATCTTCTTCTTTATTTTATATAAATATTATAATGAATAGATAATATATATTATTCGATTAAATAGACACTTTTAATACCGACTTAAATTGTAATGAAATTTGAAATAACGATTAATCCCTAATAAAACAAGAAAAATATCCAAAGAGCTTAATTAAAGTTGTCTTCTAGATTGTAATATAATTTATTATTTTTTTTTCAAAAATATCTTCTAGAGAAAGTATTATTTTCGTAAAAAACAATCGACAGCGCTCAAAAGAATTGACTTGACCAGCCAAAAACTTCGTCGATATTTCTTCATTCCCTTATAAGCACCCATCCACTCTCCCTCCATTTTCATCAACCTTTTTCTCTCTCTCTCTCTCTCTCTCTCTCTCTCTCTCTCTCTCTGTTTTTCTTTTCACCAAATTAGCAAAATAACACAGCCAAAACGTTTTAAAGTGCAGAGAGTAGTTGCGCCAACAAAACCTGAAGAGATTGGCTTCTTTAACACCATAGGACCAAGATTCCATATATACAAGTTCATAAGAGTGGTTTTGTAGTAACTGACGCCTTCTGTGAATTGATATATTTTTTTTAACATTTTGTTAAGAATAAAAAACCCAGTACTGAGCAAGAAGCTGTGAATAGCTAGCATGGCAGCAGCTTTGGCCGGTGACGATCTAGCAAGGTCGTTAAGCAGTCGGCGGAGCTTCGCGTCCACCAGCCACCGGAGCTGGGTGGCGGCGGCGAGCTTCCGGGAAGCATGGAATGCGCCTTCTGGGGTGTTCAACCAGAGCGAACGGCAAAATGACGAGGAGGAGCTACGGTGGGCCGCCATCGAACGGCTGCCGACATACGACAGGCTGAGGAAGGGAGTTATAAGACATGTTCTTGATAATGGAAAAGTTGTTCATGGTGAAGTTGATGTTACCAATCTGGGCATGCAAGATAAGAAGCAGTTGGTGGAAAGTATGTTGAAAGTTGTTGAAGAAGATAATGAAAAGTTTCTTAGAAGACTTAGAGACAGAACTGACAGGTTCATATATTTGTCTCTGTTTTTTTTTTTTTGTTGATCATTTTCATTTGAATCTACGTTTTGTTAACAATTTTTTGTTTTGTTTTGTTGAAACAGAGTGGGTATTGAGGTTCCAAAAATAGAAGTCAGATATGAGCATTTATCTGTGGAAGGAGATGTGCATGTTGGAAGCAGAGCACTTCCCAGTTTGATCAACTTTTACATGAACGCTATAGAGGTATTGAAAGATAAAATATTTTAGTGTTTTTATGTTGCATGTTTTTTCACGACAATAAGTAAATTTCTTGGAAACTTTGCAAGTAGATACTCTGTTTTCAGGAGAGAGTACTAAATCTCATGAGCATAAACAGAATAGATTGAGAATTTTGTTTTTCTTTTGTCAGACTCGAAAAATTCCAATTATATTTAGTTATCGTTATTCTCTTGTTTTCAATCAAGAGACAATCTTTTTAACTTGATTATGCAATCGTTATACTAATAGATTTATATAATAATTGCTTTTGAGTTTTGACTGATAATTAATTTAATTTGGGTTTTTTGATTGACAACAGAGCGTTTTGGGATTTGTTCATCTTATTCCACATAACAAAAGAAAAATCCAGATTCTTAATGATGTTAGCGGAGTCATCAGACCATCCAGGTAATTCATGAATTGCTCTTTGTTTCTCGTTGTTTTTTTTTTTTTTTTCATTTTAGATGATAATTTCATCAAGTAAAGCTAAGTTTTGCAATTAGGCAAAAAGAGTAATTGTTCCGTTTTCAAATTGATGTAGATAATTTTCACCTGATGAAGTAGATTGCTTTATTTTGTTATCTCTAACTTGCCATAGATAGTATGAATAACTCAAATGTAAAATTTCAGGATGACACTTCTTCTGGGTCCTCCAGGATCCGGGAAAACAACTTTGATGTTGGCACTTGCCGGGAAGCTTTGCGACGATCTAAGGGTGTGTTTATGATCTTTTTACAATTTCTATCTTTTGTTTGCTTATTAATTTGCATGAACTAGTAATATTTTCACTGTAATTTGAGACAATCTTCTCATATAAGTTGGGGTTTTGGACAGACATCCGGGAAAGTCACCTATTGTGGCCACGAATTGACTGAGTTTGTGCCTCAGAGAACTTGTGCTTACATTAGTCAACATGATCTTCATCATGGGGAGATGACAGTACGCGAGACATTGGATTTCTCGGGGCGATGTTTAGGTGTTGGTACAAGGTATGAATTGCTAGCAGAACTTTCTAGAAGAGAGAAAGAAGCAGGAATCAAACCAGATCCTGAGATTGATGCATTCATGAAAGCCACAGCAGTGGCAGGCCAAGAAACTAGTCTGGTTACCGATTATGTGCTCAAGGTTTGTTCCACTTTTCATATTCGATTGTGTTCATTTTATTTGTAGTTTCAGATACTTGACATTTTAGAAATCTTAACAGATACTTGGCTTGGATATATGTGCTGATACTATGGTTGGTGATGAAATGAGAAGAGGTATTTCCGGCGGACAGAAGAAACGTGTGACTACCGGTATGTTTTGATTTTCAAATAAAAGTATTTCCTAGAATAAGCATTTGTAATTAAACGCGACCGGTCTTAAGCAGTTCTTGTTCTAACTGATTGCAGGAGAAATGCTGGTGGGTCCTGCAAAGGTTCTTCTGATGGATGAAATATCAACTGGGTTGGACAGTTCCACCACTTTTCAGATTTGCAAATTCATGAAGCAAATGGTTCATGTCATGGATGTAACAATTGCCATTTCACTTCTGCAGCCAGCGCCAGAGACGTATGATCTTTTTGATGACATTATTCTACTTTCAGAAGGTGAAGTTGTCTACCAAGGTCCACGAGAGAACGTACTTGAATTCTTCGAATACATGGGTTTCAAATGCCCGGACAGAAAAGGAGTTGCTGACTTTCTGCAAGAAGTAACTTCCAAGAAGGACCAAGAACAATATTGGTTCAAGAAAAACCAACCTTATAGATATGTTTCAGTTTCTGATTTTGGGCAAGGCTTTAGTTCTTTCCACACAGGCCAACAGATTTCATCAGAACTTAGGGTTCCTTATGATAAATCGAAAGCCCATCCTGCTGCATTGGTGACAGAAAAGTATGGTATTTCAAATTGGGAGTTGTTCAAGGCATCTTTTGCAAGGGAATGGTTGTTAATGAAGCGTAGTGGTTTCCTCTACATTTTCAAGACTGTCCAGATAACAATCATGTCCGTAATTGCATTTACCGTGTTCTTAAGGACACAAATGAAACCAGGAACTCTGGCGGGTGGACAAAAGTTTTATGGAGCATTGTTCTTCGCCCTGATTAATGTCATGTTTAATGGGTTTTCAGAACTTCCGATGACTATTATGAGGCTTCCTGTGTTTTTCAAACAACGTGATCACTTGTTCTATCCAGCATGGGCTTTTGCTTTACCTATATGGCTTCTCAGGATCCCATTATCATTTATGGAATCGGCAATATGGATCGTTATAACATACTACACAATTGGTTTTGCACCATCTGCATCCAGGTAAGCAGTTTGGATTTTGTTTTGTGTTTCCATGCGTTGTTATGGAGGTACTATTGCTCAAAAAACTTTCCTACATTTTTTCCATTTAGGTTCTTCCGACAGTTCATAGCATTCTTCGGTGTGCATCAGATGGCTCTGTCCCTTTTTCGATTCATTGCTGCTCTAGGAAGAGTAGAAGTTATTGCTAACACACTGGGTACCTTCACTTTGCTATTGGTTTTTGTTCTCGGAGGATTTGTTGTTGCCAAAGGTAAGTTGGTAGTTGTCAAAACAAGCTGTTTATAGTCCAATTTCTAGTGATTATCTTTTTCTTTAAATAGTATATACAAACTTCAAACATTATTTTCCTTTTCTGCCTGCAGATGACATTCAACCATGGATGATATGGGGATACTATGTTTCTCCTATGATGTACGGACAGAATGCCATTGTTATGAATGAGTTCCTTGATAAAAGATGGGACACGGTAAGATCTACTATAGTTTGTACATCGATACATTAACATTTACTTTGTCAGCCTAATCTTATCAGTTTCATGCAATGCAGCTCAGCATAGACCCCAGCGGTAAAGTAATGACAATTGGGGAAGTGCTTCTTAAGGCTAGAGGCTTCTTCACCGAAGATTATATGTTTTGGGTTTGCATTGGAGCACTATTTGGGTTTTCCATTCTCTTCAACATTTTATTTATTGCTGCTTTGACTTTTTTGAATCGTAAGTTCTCTCATCTTTACTCAGTAGTTCACCTAACAAGTCTAACAAGTTTCCACACAAAATGAACGAGTCACAAAGCAATCTCCACATTATTTAAATATAAAAGATAAAACAAGTCTCCACACAAAATGAATGAGCCACCTATACAAACCAACTAAGAAACTACGTTCATTCCCTTGATCATTTCGATTTTTAATTCTCCATGTCCTTAAGAAATATACTTGATGAAGCAAGAATTATATGAACTCCCAGTTATAAATAGAATCAACAACCAGCTGTCTGAGATAAACACCCCCAATTGAAGATAGGTCCCATGGATATAAAAATCATTACTCAATAGTTCTATCGTTGGTAATCTTCGCATTGCTTATCACCTCTTAGCACAGGTGATTGTGCACCTCCCTTCTACATTGGTGGTTAGGTGTTCGAGTTTCACATGTATTTACTGATCATGGAGATCTCAGCAGTTTGTAATAGTTGCAATATTTCAAAAAAAAAAAAAAAAAATCTTCGCACTGTTTTGGCAATGGCCTATGCAATGCAATGCCAAAAAAGTGCCAAATTTACCATCGATAGAACTATTTGAAGATTCCCTAGTTTGAATCTTGTCATCAATTTTCTTATTCAAGTTCATGTTTCTTGTATGTAAATTGAATTTCAATGTTGACTAACACTGCTTATTTGGAAAAAAAATATTTAGCTATTAGTGATTCAAAATCAACTGTCGTTGAGGAAAATGGAGACAAGAAGAAAAAAAAGAGAGCCTCAGGGCAACATGAAACAGAAGGTTAATGCCCTTGCTTTTTTCATGTATTCCATAACATTTGCTTGTTTTTGTGTTAGGTTCATACACCATTGATATCCTACTCTTCTAAATGCATGGAATTTTGTGAACAATTACAGGTATTGATATGGCAGTGAGAAGTTCAGACGGAATTGTTGGTGCAGCTGAACATGCACCTAAAAAAGGAATGGTTTTGCCCTTCCAACAACTATCACTTACATTCAACCGTGTGAACTACTATGTGGATATGCCTGCTGTAAGTTCATCATCTCTATACATTTAACCATCTCTATACATTTAAGATTCTTTGAACGTGCTAACATCAAGACAAACTATTGATCTTGTGACAGGAAATGAAGGGTCAAGGTGTTGACGAAGATCGTCTTCAACTGCTACGAGATGTTAGTGGTGCTTTCAGACCAGGAATATTGACGGCACTAGTGGGTGTAAGTGGTGCAGGGAAAACAACTCTTATGGATGTATTGGCTGGAAGGAAGACTGGAGGATATATTGAAGGAAGTATTAACATTTCTGGTTACCCAAAGAACCAAGCAACATTTGCTCGTGTTAGTGGTTACTGTGAACAGAATGACATTCATTCGCCACATGTTACTGTTTATGAATCCCTCCTGTACTCAGCTTGGCTTCGTCTTTCTTCAGACATTGATTCCAAAGAACGAAAGGTAAGTTGAATTTCTTCTATAAAATTCTCTTCTCAAACTTTAAATGGAAGCCTTCCATCCTTGTCCCCAAATTTTGAACTATTACCCAATGTTCCCATTGTGGTTAATATTTTTCTACGTATCCTGCAGATATTTGTTGAAGAAGTTATGGAGTTGATTGAGCTCCAACCATTGAGGGATGCTTTAGTCGGCCTTCCAGGAGTAGATGGCCTTTCGACAGAACAACGGAAGAGGTTGACAATAGCTGTGGAGTTGGTTGCTAACCCCTCTATCATTTTCATGGATGAGCCAACATCTGGCCTTGATGCTAGAGCAGCTGCGATTGTTATGCGTACTGTGAGAAATACAGTGGATACAGGGAGAACTGTCGTCTGCACGATTCACCAACCCAGCATAGACATCTTTGAAGCATTCGATGAGGTAGTGCTCAATGCTTATAGATTTTCTGAGGAGTTTTTACATTTTATATTTTCCTTACTTATTTGTGATGTATGTATTCATTGGTTGATCCTTAATTGTACTTGTTGCAGCTACTGTTGATGAAAAGAGGAGGGCAAGTCATTTATGGCGGACCCCTTGGTCGCCATTCTCACAAACTTGTAGAATATTTTGAGGTAAGCATCTTTATAGTTTTGTATACCTTGGACAAACAAGGACTCATTCATTATGTCTCATGTCTCCATGTGTTTTTCTTATCGAATTTCCGAAGAATTCATTGCTTTGCTTTGAAATTGAACAGTAAATAGATTATTATCCTCGCTAAAGATTAGATTTTAAACTAATATCTATATGCTTTTACAGGCTGTCCCGGGAATTGCTAAAATTAATGATGGATACAATCCAGCAACATGGATGCTTGAGGTCACTGCTTCCTTCAGTGGAGGCTCAGCTGGATGTGGATTTTGCTGAAATTTTTGCCAACTCTTCTCTTTATCAGTAAGTCTAAAGTACAATAAAATAATTTTGCCATTGTTTTTTCGCATATGTCCAAGGATTTTGAGTAATGTCTTAACTAATTTCTTTATCAACACAATTTCAGGAGGAATCAAGAACTTATCAAAGAGCTTAGTACTCCAGCACCAGGCTCTAAGGATCTTTACTTCCCAACCAAATACTCTCAATCATTTCTTACTCAGTGCAATGCATGTTTCTGGAAACAACAAAGGTCTTACTGGAGAAACTCTAAATATAACGGTGTCCGGTTTGTCATGACAACATGCATTGCAATTCTATTTGGTCTTATCTTCTGGAACATGGGACAGAAGACGTAAGTTTATTTTGTTTTCTTCCCTTGTGTTTGATGGAAATTTTGCGTTCTAGGTTTTAAATATGATTATAATCGATCCTTTATGACTTTATTATCTATCTAATTGTTAGATTTTCGACTGATGATAACTTGGGATATATTTTGGAAGTAAAATATTTTGTTTTACCTTTTATCAGATCCAAGCAACAAGATTTGTTCAACCTTCTAGGAGCCATGTATTCTGCTGTACTTTTCCTCGGATCCAGTAATGCTATGGGAGTGCAACCTGTTGTTAGTGTTGAGAGAACGGTTTTCTACCGATGAAAGATCAGCTGGGATGTATTCTGCAATACCTTATGCATTCGCTCAGGTAACGGAGCATGACAAGAACCTATCACATGTTTTTTTTTTGGGTTAAAAAATTTACTTGTGAAAAAACTGAAAATATTGTTTTTATTTGAAATACATATGTCAAGCCACTAAAAAACTTGACTAATGAACTATCCTTAATTTTGCAGGTGGCCATAGAGGTTATATATGTGACAATTCAAACTGCCATCTACTCTCTTATCCTTTACTCCATGGTTGGATTCGAGTGGCAGGTGGGAAAGTTCTTCTGGTTTTACTACTTCATATTGATGTGCTTCATCTACTTCACAATGTACGGGATGTGTCTTGTTGCATTGACTCCGGGTGTCCAATTTGCTGCCATTATTATGTCCTTCTTCTTGAGCTTTTGGAATTTGTTTGCTGGTTTTATGATTCCCAGATCGGTATGTCACATCAAACTCAATATCTATCTCTTTTACATTTATAACATATACCTTAAACTTTTCCCAGGCATTACATTTGCTTCTTTAACATTTAAAATGCATCAACTTTAGCTTACTTGAATTCCATAACATTTTCATTTTTCTTCACTGTAATTCTAGTTCTAATGTATGTTGGATAAAAGAACTCACACTTGCATGTTAATTACAGCAAATTCCTGTGTGGTGGAGGTGGTACTACTGGGGTTCTCCTGTGGCTTGGACACTATATGGAGTCCTGGCAAGTCAAGTGGGTGACATAGATGCTCCTGTGCTGATGACTGGATCATCTAATACTATCCCTATCACCACAGTGAAGGGGTACCTTAAAGATAGTCTTGGGATGGAACACGACTTCCTTCCATACGTTGCTATCGCGCACATTGGTTGGGTTCTTCTCTTCCTCTTTTTGTTTGCCTATGGCATCAAGTTCCTAAACTTCCAAAGGAGATAACCAGCTTGAATATTCTTGAACATGATTTTCTTAGAATTATCTTTACTAGAGGAAATATTTGTGTAAATTAGTAAGGGATGGAGGAACAAAAAGTTACCTCTTTTTAACCTTTCCTCTTTTCCTTATGCATTGTTATTCTTTTGAGCCGACATTATACGGCAGTCTTGAAATTAATAAACTCATATATCCAACATTCCTCTTTATTTTATTCTGTCTTATATGGATTACATAGTAACATATATTGGTGTCTATATCAAAAACAATATAGGTCCAATAAGCCTATATAAATTAAGATTAAATACATAGGTGTGGAGTAAGTCTATACAAAATGAGAAAAAAAATTATAAATAGGCTCAAACTATTCTGTTATTTATTTATTTTACCCAATTTAAAAACTTAATTTTTATAAACCAACTAATTAAAAGAGAAAATCCAAAGATAACATTATTATAATTGTCGCATAGTTTTGGTGACCACTTGAACTGAAACATTGTCAAACTGAATGAACGTTATTTCATAATTGTTATATCAACAATACAAATCGTATTGAGATTAGGCTTACGGTATGTAACACAACTTCCACTACAAAATATCCCTACGCTGCGATTTAATGGATAAATATGAGATTATATTTACAATACTAGAGTTAGAATCTTGACAATTGAGTTTTATTTTGAATCCTTCCACCACTACGACCAAGAAATACCTTTGTGACTATTTTAAAGTTATACTTTGGCAGTATGACTGTTTTTGAGTAGCTAGTGGAAATCAATATTGGTTTAGGGTTATTGTATTATTATAAGTTGTAAATATATATGATCACTAAGCTTCTTTTCCATAACAATAAAACAACCCTTTGAAATTTGAAACTTCACATATGAAATTTATTTTTAGTAGAAAAATATCAATAAGTATCTGCACTGCATGTCCGTCAAAAGCTTGTTATCAATGATTCAAATATTCAATACAAATAAGAAAAAGCAAAGAAATTATAAACGGTAATAAACCGACCACCTCACCTCACGTGTCCATTTGATTTTTGTTTTCTTAAGTATTATATAAATTCGAGTTTTTTAGGACGGAATAACTCAAATCCACCGTTTTTGTAACTTGAGAGGTTTTATTATTGGATCATTCTCATCTCGTCACATGTTCATTTCATAATATATAAAGTTATTTCAAAAAAAAGACAAGGCTAATCCAACGTGATAAATAATATTGCAGCCATTATAGTACTTATATGCCGAATATGATGAAACTATAATACGTCAAATCAAATAATGTAATATATAATTAATTGATATCAAATTAGAATTTGTCAGCTTCCGGTTGTGCCACGTCAGATGATACCCCACTCCATGTGGGTAAGAGATGTGGGATACACTCATGTTCCAAGCTAATAGCTCGAAAACTGTTTTCCTGTAGTGTTAAAAGCAGGTTTTAGTTAAAATTGGTTTAAAGTGTGTTCGGTATAGCTTTTCAAGTAGCTACTAGAATAGATCTTTTTATAGTAAATCTTCTAATGAGTAGAATTTCTAACAAAAAAAAAAAACTTTTGGTTGTGTAAATTATAAAAAAATTTGCTCATAATGTATTTTATTAAATGACTTTTGGTTTTATAAATTACAAAAAGGGTGTTGACAATGCATTTATAATGAAAGAGTTGTATGGGTAATTGAGACAATTCATATGTTTAAAAAAAACTCAAAAAAAGCTTTTTAGAAAAACCCAAATTTTAGGCTTCTCCAAATAGATATAAAATGACTTTTTTAAAGGGTAATTGAGACAATTCATATATTAAGAGCATCTCCAACCCGAATAGTGGTTTTGGTGCAACTTTTGCACTAAAATAGTGCAACTGTCACACTATATCACTATTCCATCTCCAACCCTACTGCACCAAATTTTACACTAAAAAGAATATTCCCTTGAATATTGCTTTTCTTTCCCTTTTTTTAATATTTATCCACAATTAACATTTCACCCCATAATTACCATAATATTGCAATATGATAAGAAATTATGAAATTAATACATTAAACGAAATTAAATCAAATTATGTAAAATATTTCATTTATTATTAAAATTACTTAAACATTACATTTCAGCAAATAAAAAAGCAAAAGCATAAAAATAAAATTACATATTGATCATCATCTATTATCTGAATTAGTATATTCATCCCACAAATGATCTATTACGACATTTCGGAGTTCAATGTGAGCATCTTTATCCCTAATTTGTCTATGTCGAGCCAGAAATTCTTGAAATCAGGTATTTTCATCTAACATCATCTCAACTTCTGGAGTTGGTGCTTCCATATGATCCTCAATTGATGCATCAACATCACGCTCATCCTCGATTATCATGTTGTGCATAATAATGCACGTAGTCATTATATCATGTAAAATATGTTTATGCCAAAAACGCGCCGGTCTTGCCGCAATTGTAAACCGTAATTGGAGAACTCCAAATGCACGTTCTACGTCTTTTCTACATCCTTCTTGTTTCATTGTAAATAATTTTTTTTTTCCGACCACGTGGATCGTGAATAGTTTGTACAAGCGTAGACCATTTTGGGTATATACCATCAGCTAAATAATAACCCATATTATATTCTTTTCCTTGAAAGACGTAATGAGCTGGAGGATCAATACCTTGAGCAAGGTTGGCAAAAAGATGGGATGCCTCCAACACATTAATATCATTGTTCGTACCTGGCAAACCAAAATATGTATGCCATATCCACAGATCATAATCAGCTACAGCCTCTAGAATAATAGTTTGGGATCCACTACGACCTGCATATTGTCCTGCCCAAGCAGTTGGACAATTTTTCCTACTTCTAGTGCATACAATCTAGATTACCCAGCATTCCTGGAAAACCACGATCTTTACCAATATGGAGTAATCTGGCCACGTCAGTAGCGTTAGGTGATCTGAGATACTCACCTGCAAATTCCTCCACAACATCACGACAAAATCTCTTCAAACTTTCAATAGTTGTAGACTATCCTATTTTAATATACTCACCAGTAGCATCCGCTGGACAACCTATATGCCAACATCCGAAATACTGCTGTTATTTTTTAAGAGCGGACAAACCCAGTCTACCCACACTATCCCTTCGTTGTACAAAGTAGTTGTCACGAGCTTCCACTTTTTCAACAATACGAAGGAATAAACTTCTACTCATTCGAAAGCGTCGACGGAACATTTGATCGTTATACATTAGGTTTTCGGTAAAATAGTCGTAGAACAAACGACTATCACCACTTTTCCGGTCTCGATTGATCACTATATGACCAGGAATTGAGCCTCCACGGGTCACTGGGCTGTTTTGTTGATTGAGATATTGAGCGATGGCCCGTTGGATGTTACCATGTTGGGCAAGTATCGCTTTTTGTTCAGCATCAATCGCTTCAAGATCTGCAATAAGTTGATCTTCCTCATTGTCGGAAGATGAAGATGAAGATAAGAAATTAGATGGACCTCCAATATTGAAATTCATTTTTGCTTGGAGTTGAATTGAATGAGTTTTAGCAGACTTTGGTGTAGACTATTTATAACCCTGAAATACACTATTCTAGATAGGAAATATGAGCTTGTCTAATTGTCAACAATTGGATGGATTGCATCACCATGTGAACTGAATGATTAAATCTCGAAAATAATCTCTTCTCTTTGTCTATGTAGCCGACAATAACTGCAAGCCTACGTGGAAAAAGTAGATACAGACAAAAACACTTTAATTCAAATTTTTTTTTCAGAGCATCTCTCTGCAATAATATCTCAATTTTTTCAGAAATATGATCTTCACTTTTCCCAAAATATGAAGATAAGATATCTGAGCTATTAAATGCCAACCATTGAATTGATTGCATCACCATCTGAACCATAGGATTAAATCTCGAACTTAAATAGGCTTTGGAAACCCTAACTTAAGTAAAAAAAGACCAAATTAGACATTTACTAAACAAATAATAACTAAAAACGAAAAACCAATAAAACCAATAAACCAATAAAACAATAAAACTTCAAACAGCTGATAACTGCCTAAAACAGCGAATTTGAGGATGAAAATCTCAACCGGGTTTTCCCCGATTGGGATGGTATGCAGCACAAAAAACACTCTCCGCAAACATATTATAATAGACAATCGGACAACCGAGCTAAAAGTTATGTCCGTTTCTATGGACCAGCTATGTTACCCAATTTTCTATCTACCTATTCTTCAAACTCTAAAGCCAATTGTCCTACATCAATAACTGCAAGCCCACGTGAAAAAAGTAGATACAGACAAAAACACTTTAATTTAAAATTGATTTCGGAGCATCTCTCTGTAATAATATCTCAATTTTTTCAGAAATATGATCTTCAATTTTCCCAAAATATAAAGATAAGATATCAGAACTATTAAATATCAACCATTTGATGGATTGCATCACCATTTGAACCGTATGATTAAATCTCGAAAATAATATCTTAACTTCTCCAGAATTCTTATCTTCACCATTCCCAAAATCTGAGGATAAAAAATCTGATTTCAAATGTCAATCATTGGATGGATTTCCTCACCATCTGAACCGTAGGATGAAATCTGAAAAGAGTAACTCCTAGTTTTTATAAATATCAACCCACATTAAATTAAACCTATCCCTTCAAATCTTTTAACCTTCGAATCTCTTATCTCTTCAAGTCCACTTTTCAGTTCATATCACATTTTCCACAAAATGGCTACAAAAAGAACTTCTTCATACACACATGCAGAATACACACATCTTTGTCACATATATCTTGATGTTTCACAAAACCCGATTATAGGTATTTACCAATCGAAGGATATGTTTTGGGCTCGAGTTGAGAGTGATTACAACAACAACAAACCAGATTTTATCACTGAACTTCGTAACAAGAGAAGTTTGCAGTGTCGCATGCAGACTATTCTTACCGCAATTGGGAAATTCCGAGGATGCCTACGACAGATTGAAACTCTTAAACCTAGTGGTGCCTCCGAAGCTGATATTGTGAGTATTTGTTAATATTAAAATTGTAAAAAAATTATATTTAATATTAAATTATAACAATATATTTGTATCATTTTGCAGATGAACCAGACAAAAATCTTATTAGCCCAAAATAACAAATATACACATGGATTCAAGTTTGACCATGTGTGGTCCATCCTAAAAGATATTTAAAAATTTATAGATAACGATACTGCAACATCAGTCTTTCAAAGGGAAAAATGGTCATTTTGTATCATCACAAGAAGACTCTCCAACTCCAGAGTCTCCCACAATGGCATCTCCTGGACTATCTTTATTTTCTCTTAATATAACTAGTGATGACGTTGAGGGTAGTTCATCTCAACGGTCCATTGAGGTGAAGAAAGCAAAATTTAAAAGGAGGGTTGATGAGCAAAATTCAGCATTTTGTGATACTTTGAAAGAAGAACAACAACAATTCATGGAAGTTTTTAAGCTAAACACTGGGGAGAGGCAAAGAACTAACGATATTTTGGAGAGAAAATTGGAGTGCCGGGAAACCAAAATTATGATGATGGATTTGAATACCATAACTGATCCAATGAAGCGTGAGTTTGTGAAGCAACAACAATTAAAAATTATGGCAAAACAAGCTCGACAACAAAGTCAGGGATCCCAAAATACATTTGGGTCTTTTGGTGATTTTTTCAATAATCTCCAAGGACCTGGAAATGGTCTTCCAGACCACTAAATCGTTGTTATATTTTATGTTGTATTTTTCTTTCATTTTAGTGGTAATTTATTTTATCACTATGAACTTTGTATTTCGTTTTTAATGTAATGTATTTTGCTTTAATTTCTGCTGTTTTGAATGAAGTGATTTATTTAAAAAAAATTGCATTTAAAATTTTTAATTATACATTTCATTTTAGTTTATTATAAATGTTAATAATAATAATAATAAAATCACATCAAAATCATTAAATAATAAAAAAGACTAAATTGAAATAAGTTTAATTGATTAGAGTAAAACTGTGATTAAATAAAACATTTAAATAAAGGATATAATCAAAATAGATTTTAATAAAAAGGGTTAAACTATGATTACATGATTTTCAAAGGAGATAACCAGTTTGAATATTCTTGAACATGATTTTCTTAGAGGAAATATTTGTGTGTAAATTAGTAAGGGATGGAGGAACAAAAAGTTACCTCTGTTTAACCTTTCCTGTTTTTCCTTGTGCATTGTTATTCTTTTGAGCCGACATTATACGGCAGTCTTGAAATTAATGAACTCATATATCCAACATTCCTCTTTATTTTATTCTTTTATATGGATTACATAGTAACATATTGGTGTCTATATCAAAAACAATATAGGTCGAATAAGCCTATATAAATTAAGATTAAATACATAGGTGTGGAGTAAGTCTATACAAATTAAAAAAAAAAATTATGAGAAAAAAATTATAAATAGGCCCAAACTATTCTGCTATTTATTTATTTTATCCAATTTAAAAACTTAATTGTTATAAACCAACTAATTAAAAGTGAAAATCCAAAGATAATATTATTATAATTGCCGCATAGTGTTGGTGACCACTTGAACTGAAACATTGTCAAACTGAATGAACGTCATTTCACAATTGTTATATCAACAATACAAATCGTATTGAGATTAGGCTTACTGGTATGGAATACAACTTCCGCTACAAGATATCCCTACACTGCGATTTAATGGATAAATATGAGATTATATTTACAATACTAGAGTTAGAATCTTGACAGTTGGATTTTATTTTGAAGTCTTCAACTATGACCAAGAAATACCTTTGTGACTATTTTAAAGTTATACTTTGGCAGTATGGCTGTTTTTGAGTAGCTAAGTGGAAATCAATATTGGTTTAGGGTTATTGTATTATTATAAGTTGTAAATGTATATGATCACTAAGCTTCTTTTCCATAACAGGATAAAACAACCCTTTGAAATTTGAAACTTCACATATGAAATTTATTTTTAGTAGAAACATATCAATAAATATCTGCACTGCATGTCCGTCAAAAGCTTGTTATCAATGATTCAAATATTCAATACAAATAAGAAAAAGCAAAGAAATTATAAACGGTAATAAACCGACCACCTCACCTCACGTGTCCATTTGATTTTTTTTTAAGTATTATATAAATTCAAGTCTTTTAAGACGGAATAACTCAAATTCACCACTCTTATAACGTAAGACATTTTATCATTGGACTACCCTCATCTCATCACATGTATATTTCATGATATATAAAGTTATTTCCAAAAAAGACAAGGCTAATCGACCTTGATAAATAATGTTGCAGCCCAATTATAGTAGTTATATGCTGAATATGATGAAACTATAATACGTCAAATCAAATAATTTAATATATAATTAATTGATATCAAATTAGAACTTGTCAGCTTCCGGTTATGCCACGTCAGATGGTACCCCATTCCATGTGGGTAAGAGATTGGATACAGTCATGTTCCAAGCTAATAACTCGACATACGTTGGACAATAAAAAATTGTCCTATGTTAACCCGGTCCGTCCCGTGTATCAAAAGCATCTTTAGGTAAAATTGGTTTAGAGTGTGTTTTATATGATTTTTAAGTAGAGTTTATAAAATAGATCTTTTTATAGTAGAACTTTTAATGAGTAGAACTTCTAACAAAAAAAAACTTTTGGTTGTGTAATTTATAAAAAATTTGTTCACAATGTATTTTTTAAAATAGCTTTTGGTTTTTTAAATTACAAAAAAGGTGGTGACAATGTATTTATAATTAAAGAGTTGTATGGACAATTGAGACAATTCTTATATTTAAAAAAGGCTTAAAAAAAGTTTTTTAGAAAAGTCTAAATTTTAGACTTCTCCAAATAGACATAAAATGAGTTTTATAAAGGGTAATCGAAACAATTCATACATTAAAAAAAACTATTTTAAATTTTAACAAATAATTAAAAGGAATTTCAAAATAGTTTTTAACATAAAAAATAAACGTATTTGATCATTACAAAAGACACTTAAAATACAAGGTGATATTGATCTGTCTGCTGCGAATCACTTGAATTTGGACTCGTGATTCGTGAACTTTACCATTCTTATGCGCCACCTTCTAGATGGCCATCATCAACCTTTCTTTAATTTAAACAACGACTTTCTAGAAGTCAAAGAATTTTATCCCCTTGCAGTCTGCCCTCTGCAGCCAAATCTACGCCAACAAACACGCCTGGACCTATTTTACATATCCGAAAACACTGTATCAACTTTTAAATTTAAATTCATGATACAAATAAACCTCTTTATTGGCATTAAAAAATAAAACAAAATTTATTGACTTTGAAAAGAAAAATATAAATGGAAAAAAGAAAAATTTACATTGACATTAACCGAATGTGAAATTGCGAACCCAATACAAAAATGAAAATTCCAATCGATTGTCCTTAAGGGTGTAGTTCATCCGATAAATAGATGAACTTATGGTTTGATAAATAACTCTTAAATCAGAAGCTCGAATCCTCCTATTAGTAAATATATTAAAAAAAAACAATTATTTGAACCTAAATAAATGGATAGTTAATCATAAAAAGAAAAAAAAATCCATTCAGTTTGAGGAAACGTAATGCGTACGTAAGAGATAAAACTTGTTTCAAAGATGAATGATGACTCTTGACTAAAACATCACAACAACGCCAACCATCAACAAATTTTCCATTTATTCAAATTAAAATAGCACGAATCAAACCAATAGCCAATCATAGTTTCGGATTATGATCTGTTATGATGATAAAGTTATATGGGAATCCTAATGGTTTTTTTATTTGTGTAACACAGCCCAGATCAGAGAGTCTAACACTGTCTCAATTCTAATTGTAAATATTTTGAGTCTTCGAATTCATATTTGGATTTAGATTCTCTGATAAGATCATTTAAAATTTCATGATACATAAGTATTACAATAAAGAGGTAACTTTGATATTATCGGTCTAAATAGATGTCTTTAATATCGACTTAAATTATAATGGAATTTAAAATAATGATTAATCCCTAGAGCTTAATTAAAGATGTCTTCTAGATTATAATATAAATTATTTTTTTCAAAAATGTCTTCTAAAGAAAAGTATTTTCGTAAAAAGCAATCGACAGCGTTCAAAAGAATTGACTTGAACTGCCAAAAACTTCTTCGATATTTCTTGATTCCCTTATAAGAACCAAATTAGGAAAATAACAAAGCCAAAACGTTTAAAAGTGCAGACAGTAGTTGGCGCCAACAAAGCTTAACGCCTTCCATATATTTATATTATTATAATAGTGGTTTTGTTGTTTGGTTGAGATTTGTTGGTTAGAAAATAACTGACGCCTTCTCTGAATTGATATTTTTAAACATTTTGTTAAGAAACAAAAAAATAAAAGTGAGCAAGAAGCTGTGAATAGCTAGAATGGCAGCAGCTTTAGCCGGTGACGATCTAGCAAGGTCGTTGAGCAGTCGGCGGAGCTTCGCGTCCACCAGCCACCGGAGCTGGGTGGCGGCGGCGAGCTTCCGGGAAGCATGGAATGCGCCTTCCGGAGTGTTCAACCAGAGCGAACGGCAGGATGACGAGGAGGAGCTACGGTGGGCCGCCATCGAACGGCTGCCGACATACGACAGGCTGAGGAAGGGAGTTATGAGACAGGTTCTTGATAATGGGAAAGTTGTTCATGGTGAAATTGATGTTACCAATCTGGGCATGCAAGATAAGAAACAATTGATGGAGAGTATATTGAAAGTTGTTGAAGAAGATAATGAAAAGTTTCTTAGAAGACTTAGAGACAGAACTGACAGGTTCATATATTTGTCTCAGTTTGTTTGATCATTTTCATTTGAATCTACGTTTTGTTAACAATTTTTTTTTTGTTTTTTTTTGTTGGAACAGAGTGGGTATTGAGGTTCCAAAAATAGAAGTTAGATATGAGCATTTATGTGTGGAAGGAGATGTGCATGTTGGAAGCAGAGCACTTCCCAGTTTGATCAACTTTTACCTGAACGGTATAGAGGTAAGTTTTGTTTTTTAATGCATACGAGTACTGAAAGATAAAACATTTCTAATGTTGCATGTTTTTTCATGACAAGTTTAGATTTTCCAAGTGTAATAGTGGAAAGTACCGAATCTTGTGAGCGGAAAAACATACTAGATATTGTGTTGTGGGATTCTTGAAACTCCAGTCATAGTTATAGTTCTTCTCTTGTTTTTCAATCAAGTTCAAGAGTTAAACTTTTCAATTATTTTAACTTGATTATGTATTTGTTTTGTTGTGTTTTTTTTTTACAATAAAATTTGTGTGAATAGACTTGTATGATAAATACTTTTGACCGATTATTAAAATTTGTTTCTCTATTTGGCTTTTTGATTGACAACAGAGCATTTTGGGATTTCTTCATCTTTTTCCACAAAAGAAAAGAAAAATTCAGATTCTTAATGATGCTAGCGGAATCATCAGACCATCCAGGTAATTCATGAATTGCTCTTTGTTTTTTTTCATTTTAGATGATAATTTCATGAAGTAAAGCTAAGTTTGGAAACTCTGCTTAAAGTGCAGTTGTTCTGTTTTCAAATTTATAGTTAATTCCACCTAATGAAGTAGATTGCTTTATTTTGTTTTTCTCTAACGTGCCATTGATAGTATGAGTAACTCAAAATGGAAAATTTCAGGATTACACTTCTTCTGGGTCCTCCAGGATCTGGGAAAACAACTTTGATGTTGGCACTTGCCGGGAAGCTTGGCGACGATCTAAGGGTGTGTTTATGATCCTCTTACGGTTTCTTTCTTTTGTTTGCATATTAATTTGCATGAACTAGTAATAGTTTCACTGTAATTTGAGACAATTTTCTCATATAAGTTGGGGTTTTGAACAGACATCCGGGAAAGTCACCTATTGTGGCCACGAATTGACTGAGTTTGTGCCTCAGAGAACTTGTGCTTACATTAGTCAACATGATCTTCATCATGGGGAGATGACAGTACGCGAGACATTGGATTTCTCGGGGCGATGTTTAGGTGTTGGTACAAGGTATGAATTGCTAGCAGAACTTTCTAGAAGAGAGAAAGAAGCAGGAATCAAACCAGATCCTGAGATTGATGCATTCATGAAAGCCACAGCAGTGGCAGGCCAAGAAACTAGTCTGGTTACCGATTATGTGCTCAAGGTTTGTTCCACTTTTCATATTCGATTGTGTTCATTTTATTTGTAGTTTCAGATACTTGACATTTTAGAAATCTTAACAGATACTTGGCTTGGATATATGTGCTGATACTATGGTTGGTGATGAAATGAGAAGAGGTATTTCCGGCGGACAGAAGAAACGTGTGACTACCGGTATGTTTTGATTTTCAAATAAAAGTATTTCCTAGAATAAGCATTTGTAATTAAACGCGTCAGGTCTTAAGCAGTTCTTGTTCTAACTGATTGCAGGAGAAATGCTGGTGGGTCCTGCAAAGGTTCTTCTGATGGATGAAATATCAACTGGGTTGGACAGTTCCACCACTTTTCAGATTTGCAAATTCATGAAGCAAATGGTTCATGTCATGGATGTAACAATGGCCATTTCACTTCTGCAGCCAGCACCAGAGACGTACGATCTTTTTGATGACATTATTCTACTTTCAGAAGGTCAAGTTGTCTACCAAGGTCCACGAGTGAACGTGCTTGAATTCTTCGAATACATGGGTTTCAAATGCCCGGATAGAAAAGGAGTTGCTGACTTTCTGCAAGAAGTAACTTCCAAGAAGGACCAAGAACAATATTGGTTCAAGAAAAACCAACCTTACAGATATGTTTCAGTTTCTGAGTTTGTGCAAGGTTTTAGTTCTTTCCACACAGGCCAACAGATTTCATCAGAACTTAGGGTTCCTTATGATAAATCGAAAGCCCATCCTGCTGCATTGGTGACAGAAAAGTATGGTATTTCAAATTGGGAGTTGTTCAAGGCATCTTTTGCAAGGGAATGGTTGCTAATGAAGCGTAGTGCTTTCGTCTTCATTTTCAAGATTGTCCAGATAACAATCATGTCCATAATTGCATTTACCGTGTTCTTTAGGACAGAAATGAAAGCAGGAACTGTGGAGGGTGGACAAAAGTTTTATGGAGCGTTGTTCTTCTCTCTGATTAGTGTTATGTTTAATGGGATGGCAGAACTTGCGATGACTATTTTCAGGCTTCCTGTGTTTTTCAAACAACGTGATCATTTTTTCTATCCTGCATGGGCTTTTGGCTTACCCATATGGCTTCTCAGGATCCCATTATCATTTCTGGAATCGGCAATATGGATCGTTATAACATACTACACAATTGGTTTTGCACCATCTGCATCCAGGTAAGCAGTTTGGATTCTGTTTTGTGTTTCCATGCGTTGTTATAGAGGTACTATTGCTCAAAAAACTTTCCTACATTTTTTCCATTTAGGTTCTTCCGACAGTTCATAGCATTCTTCGGTGTGCATCAGATGGCTCTGTCCCTCTTTCGATTCATTGCTGCTCTAGGAAGAGTAGAAGTTATTGCTAACACACTGGGTACCTTCACTTTGCTATTGGTTTTTGTTCTCGGAGGATTTATTGTTGCCAAAGGTAAGTTGGTAGTTGTCAAAACAAGCTGTTTATAGTCCAATTTGTAGTGATTATCTTTTTCTTTAAATAGTATATACAAACTTCAAACATTATTTTCCTTTTCTGCCTGCAGATGACATTCAGCCATGGATGATATGGGGATACTATGTTTCTCCTATGATGTACGGACAGAATGCCATTGTTATGAATGAGTTCCTTGATAAAAGATGGGACACGGTAAGATCTACTATAGTTTGTACATCGATACATTAACATTTACTTTGTCAGCCAAATCTTATCAGTTTCATGCAATGCAGCTCAGCATAGACCCCAGCGGTAAAGCAACAACAGTTGGGGAAGTACTTCTTAAGGCTAGAGGCTTCTTCACCGAAGATTATATGTTTTGGGTTTGCATTGGAGCACTGTTTGGGTTTTCCATTCTCTTCAACATTTTATTTATTGCTGCTTTGACTTTTTTGAAACGTAAGTTCTCTCATTTTTATTCAATAGTTCACCTAACAAATCTAACAAGTCTCCACACAAAATGAATGATTCACATAACAAATCTCCACATTATTTAAAAAAGTAAATAAAACAAGTCTCTACACGAAATGAATAAGTCACCTATACAAACCAATTAGAAACTCAACTCTTTCGTAACATCCACTAAGAAACTGCTTTCATTTCCTTGATCATTTCTATTTTTAATTCTCCATCTGCACAAGAAATAATAACTTAATGAAGCAAGAATTATGTGAATGCTCAGTTATAAATAGAAGATAGGTCCCATAGATATAAAAATCATTTACTCAATAGTTCTATAGTTGGTAATGTTCGCATTGCACATCACCTCTTAGCACAGGTGGTTGTGCACCTCCCTTCCAGATTGGTGGTCAGGGGTTTGAGTCTTACCATGTGCATTTTAGAAGCATGTATGAGGAGTTTTCATATGGTTTATGAGAGTAGATATCCGGGGATCCCGACAGTCCTATTATAATAGTTGTAATTGTTCAAAAAAAAAAAAATCTTCCTAGATTGAATCCTGTCATCAATTTTCTTATTCAAGTTCATGTTTCTTGTATGTAAATTGAATTTCAATGTTGACCAACACTGCTTATTTGGAAAAATAATTTTAGCTGTCGGTGATTCAAAATCGACTGTCATTGAGGAAAATGGAGACAAGAAGAAAAAGAAGACAGCCTCCGGACAACATGGAACAGAAGGTTAATGCCCTTGCTTTTTCATATATTCCATTACATCTGCTTGTATTTGTGTTGGGTTCATACACCATTGATATCATACTTTTCTAAATGCATGAAATTTTGTGAACAATTGCAGGTATTGATATGGCAGTGAGAAGTTCAGACGGAATTGTTGGTGTAGCTGAAAGTGCACCTAAAAAAGGAATGGTTTTGCCATTCCAACCACTATCACTTACATTCAACCATGTGAACTATTATGTGGATATGCCTGCTGTAAGTTCATCATCTTTATACATTTAACCATCTCTATACATTTAACCATCTCTACACATTTAAGATTCTTATAACGCGCTAACATCAAGACAAACTATTGATCTTGTGTGACAGGAAATGAAGGGTCAAGGTGTTGAAGAAGATCGTCTTCAACTGCTACGAAATGTTAGTGGTGCTTTCAGACCAGGAATATTAACGGCACTAGTGGGTGTAAGTGGTGCAGGGAAAACAACTCTTATGGATGTATTGGCAGGAAGGAAGACCGGAGGATATATTGAAGGAAGTATTAACATTTCTGGTTACCCAAAGAACCAAGAAACATTTGCTCGTGTTAGTGGTTACTGTGAACAGAATGACATTCATTCACCATATGTTACTGTTTATGAATCTCTCTTATACTCAGCCTGGCTTCGTCTTTCTTCAGACATCGATTCCAAAGCACGAAAGGTATGTTGAATTTCTTCTATAAAATGGAAGTCTTCCATCATTACCCCCAAATTTTGAATTATTACCTAATGTTCCCATTATGTCCTGCAGGTATTTGTAGATGAAGTTATGGAGTTGATTGAGCTCCAACCATTGAGGGATGCTTTAGTCGGCCTTCCAGGAGTAGAGGGTCTTTCGACAGAACAACGGAAGAGGTTGACAATAGCTGTGGAGTTGGTTGCTAACCCCTCTATCATTTTCATGGATGAGCCAACATCCGGCCTTGATGCTAGAGCAGCTGCGATTGTTATGCGTACTGTGAGAAATACGGTGGATACAGGGAGAACTGTCGTCTGCACGATTCACCAACCCAGCATAGACATCTTTGAAGCATTCGATGAGGTAGTGCTCAATGCTTATAGATTTTTTGATGAGTTTTTGCATTTTATATTTTCCTTATTTATTTGTGATGCATGTATTCATCAGTCAATCTTTAATTGTACTTGTTGCAGTTACTATTGATGAAAAGAGGAGGGCAAGTAATTTATGGCGGACCCTTAGGTCGCCATTCTCACAAACTTGTAGAATATTTTGAGGTAAGCACCGTCATAGTTTACGTATACCTTTGACAAACTAAGACTCATCATTCATTATGTCTCGTGTCCACACGTTTTTCTGAGCAAATTTCTGATGAATTCTTTTCAAGTAAACTAACAATAACGAGAGCATTATCCCCGATAAAGATTAGATTGTAAACTAATATCTATACCCTGTTACAGGCTGTCCCAGGAGTTGCTAAAATTAATGATGGATACAATCCAGCAACATGGATGCTTGAGGTCACTGCTTCTTCTGTTGAGGCTCAACTGGATGTGGATTTTGCTGAAATTTTTGCCAACTCTTCTCTTTATCAGTAAGTCTTAAGTAGGATACATAATTTTGCCATTGTTTTCTCGCATATGTCCAAGGTTTTTGAGTATTGTCTTAACTAATTTCTTTATCAACACAATTTCAGGAGGAATCAAGAACTTATCAAAGAGCTTAGTGCTCCAGCACCAGGCTCTAAGGATCTTTACTTCCCCACCAAATACTCCCAATCGTTTCTTACTCAGTGCAACGCTTGTTTCTGGAAACATCAAAAGTCTTACTGGAGAAACTCTAAATATAACGCTGTCCGGTTTGTCATGACAACATGCATTGCTGTTCTGTTTGGTCTTATCTTCTGGAACATGGGACAGAAGACGTAAGTTTCTTTTGTTTTCTTCCCTTGTGTTTGATGGAAATTTTGCGTTCTAGGTTTTAAATATGATTGTAATCGATCCTTTATGACTTTATTATCTATCTAATTGTTAGATTTTCGACTGATGATAACTTGGGATACATTTTTTGGAAGTTAATTGTTTTTTTTTACCTTTTACCTGCAGATCCAAACAACAAGATTTGTTCAACCTTCTAGGAGCTATGTATTCTGCTGTACTTTTCCTTGGGTCCAGTAATGCTATTTCAGTGCAACCTGTTGTTAGTGTTGAGAGAACAGTTTTCTACCGTGAAAGAGCAGCCGGGATGTATTCTGCACTAGCTTACGCATTCGCTCAGGTAACGGAGTAGGGCGGGAACTTATAACATGTTTTTTTTGGGTTAAAAAAAACTGAAAATGTTGTTTTTATTTGAAAGCCACTAAAAACTTGACTAATGAACTATCCTTAATTTTACAGGTGGCCATAGAGGTTATATATGTGACAATTCAAACTGTCATCTACTCTCTTATCCTTTACTCCATGGTTGGATTCGAGTGGCAGGTGGGAAAGTTCTTCTGGTTTTTCTACTTCATATTGATGTGCTTCATCTACTTCACAATGTACGGGATGAGTCTTGTTGCATTGACTCCAGGTGTCCAAATCGCTGCCATTGTTATGTCCTTCTTCCTGAACTTTTGGAATTTGTTTGCTGGTTTTATGATTCCCTAGATCGGTATGTCACATCAAACTCAATATCTATCTCTTTTACATTTATAACATATACCTTAAACTTCGCCCAATACATTACATTTGCTTCTTTAACATTTAAAATGCATCAACTTTAGCTTACTTGAATTCCATAACTTTTTCATTTTTCTTCACTGTAATTCTAGTTCTAATGTATGTCGGATAAAAGAACTCACACTTGCATGCTAAATTGCAGCAAATTCCTGTGTGGTGGAGGTGGTACTACTGGGGTTCTCCAGTGGCTTGGACACTATATGGAGTCCTGACAAGTCAAGTGGGTGACATAGATACTCCTCTGCAGATGCCTGGATCGACTAATACTAACACCACTGTGAGGGGGTACCTTAAAGATAGTTTTGGGATGGAACACGACTTCCTTCCATACGTTGCTATCGCACACATTGGCTGGGTTCTTCTTTTCCTCTTTTTGTTTGCCTATGGCATCAAGTTCCTAAACTTCCAAAGGAGATAACCAGCTTGAATATTTTTGAACATGACTGTCTTAGAATTATCTTTAGAGGAAATCTAAGTTAAGGGATGGAGGAAACAAAAAGTTACCTCTTTTTAGCCTTTCCTTTTTTCCTTTAGCATTGTTATTCTTTTAAGCCGCCATTATACGGCAGTCTTGAAATTTATGTTTTCATACAAAGTGAGTTTGTAATTCAATTGTTTATATATATAAGTTTGTAGTACTACTCATAATGAGATTATGATTGGAATATAAATGAATTGTAGCTTTGCTCTGCTATATTGCATATTGACATTTCATTTGAAATCAATGTATATATGTAATATGTGTTGTGCAAATAAGAAGGTGGGACTAGTGTTGATCTGTCTAAGGATGGTAATGGGTTGGATCGGATCGAGACTGGATTGTCATTCCCCAAACCTGAAATCCAATTTTAGTAAGTTGCCCCAAACTTGACCCATGACTTGAATGAGTTTTTGATTTCTGCCCCAAACCCGCCCTGAATTGACCCGTTCGTTAAAAAAAATGTTCAAACAATTAAATATACAAATATTATCATATATTTGAATTTTATTAGGATATGAACTTAAATTTTAATATTCAATCAAATTTAAAAGTACACATAAATTGAAAAATATATTTAAATTTAAACTTGTATGCACCTAAATTTAAACATAAATGACACATAAACATTTAAATTTAAAGTTTAGAGTATACTTAAAATTCATATATAAACTTAAATTTAATAGAATATAACATCTAAATTATATAAGCCGTAAATTCAAACATAAAATACAATTACACAAATAGATTAAAAGATTAGATTGTTTTTGTACCCAAAAAAAGATTAGATTGTTTTTCCTTTTATATTTTTAATATTTTAAAAAATAATTATATAAATACCAGATCAATCAGGGCTGATCGGGTCATAGTGGTTCGACTCATACCTGACTCAGTTACAAATCGGGTCAATAACGTTTCCCCATACCTAACCCAAGTCCCATTTTAATTGCTCCAAACTCGTCCCAAACTGATCGGATCTTCACCTGATTTCGGACGAACCGGGGATTTTTGCCATCCTTAGATCTGTCTCTACCAGCATTTCATGGAGGCCACCCCTGTGGGCGCTATTCCACCACTTACCCTGTTTTATTGTAAAAAAATAAATAAGAGTGCTGATATTGACACCCATAAATATGATAAGCACACTCATATTTTAATAACAAATTTAATTACCAAAATATCTCAATAGAAATTTACCTATAAGGAAAAATTAGTTTAATTAAAAATAAACAAAATACTATGTACACTCATTAATTACATCTATATCTCTTTATTTTTTTAAAAAACTAATCTCTAATTAAACCCTAATTCTATTTTAAGTATCAAAATCTCCAATTATCATATAACAAAGTAATGGAAAAGAATTTTCATAAGACTCTAATTATACAGAAGTACATATATTTTTTTTGATATGAACTCTATCGATAAACAAAAAGTGAGAAGTGATTTAAAAAAAAAAGATAACAGAACATATCGTTGTGTATCCAGGAGATCAACGGTAATATGAGGATGTGAAATCTGTTGTAATAGATATCAACAACTTGATTATTTCAACATAGACCATGTTTGAGATTTGTAAATGTTGAGAAAATATCTGATGTAGTTATTGATGACAAAGAACTTACTACAACTTTATAGTGTTTTCGAGTATGAAGAACTTAAAAATTTATTATTTGTGAAATTAAGTGTGTTAATAACTTAAAAAGGTTTATATAAACTGTATTAAAATGAATACATTCATTTAAATAATGGTACTATTGACATAAATATTGGTACTCATAGTAATAATTTAATTTGAATAAGGGTACTATCGTCCACGTGCGTACAAAACAAAATGTATCTCTTGCTGGCCGCCCAAAAACTCGCTCCACCTCGACTCTCTACTATTCCCTTAAAACCACACATCCGCACTCTCACTCCACTGTCATCAAAAACTCGTTCAAAGTAGTTGGCGCCAACAAAGCACGAAGAGTTCGGCTTGTAATTTGTTAAACGCCAAACGAACAAAATTAATCCATATACATTTATTTGTTTATTTGATTGGTTGATCCTTCTGTGATATGAATTTTTTTTAACATTTTATTGAGTACTTAGCAAGAAACTGTGAAAAGCTAGCTAGCATGGCAGCAGCTATAACTGGGGACGATCTAGCAAGGTCGTTGAGCAGTCGGGAGGCATGGAATGAGCCATCTGGGGTGTTCAACCAGAGCGAACGGGAGGATGATGAGGAGGCGCTACGGTGGGCGGCTTACGAACGGCTGCCGACCTATGACAGGCTGAAGAAGGGAATGTTAAGGCAGACTATTGATAATGGAAAAGTTGTTCTTGATGAAATTGATGTAACCAATCTCAGCGTTCAAGACAAGAAGCAGTTGAAGGACAGTATTTTGAAAGGCCTTGAAGAAGATAATGATAAGTTTCTTAGGAGACTTAGAGACAGAATCGACAGGTCATATATTTATCTCAGTTTTTTTTTTTTTTTTTTTTTAACATTTGAATCTACATTTTGTTTACATTTTTTTATTTTGTTGGAACAGAGTGGGTATTGATACTCCAAAAATTGAAGTTCGATATGAGCATTTATCTGTGGAAGGAGACGTGCATGTTGGAAGCAGAGCACTTCCCAGTTTGATCAACTTTTACCTGAACGGTATAGAGGTAAGTTTCGTTTTTTAATGCATAAGATAAAATATTGCATGTTTTTTCATGACAAGTTTAGATTTTTCAAGTGTAATAGTAGAAAGTAATAAATCTTGTGAGCGGAAAAAACATAATAGATAGTTAATTTTGTTTTTGTGTTGTGGGATTCTTGAAACTCCCGTCATAGTTATAGTTCTTCTCTTGTTTTTCAATCAAGTTCAAGAGTTAAACTTTTCAATTATTTTAACTTGATTATGTATTTTTTTTCTAATCTACTTCACAGTAGGATTTATATGCTAAATACTTTTGACCGATTATTAAATTTTGTTTCTCTATTCGGCTTTTTGATTGACAACAGAGCATTTTGGGATTTCTTCATCTTTTTCCACAAAAGAAAAGAAAAATCCAGATTCTAAATGATGTTAGCGGAATCATCAGACCATCCAGGTAATTCATGAATTTCTCTTTGTTTGTTTTTTCATTTTAAATGATAATTTCATGAAGTAAAGCTAAGTTCGGAAACTCTGCTTAAAGTGCAGTTGTTCTGTTTTCAAATTTATAGATAATTCCACCTATCGAAGTAGATTGCTTTATTTTGTTTTTCTCTAACGTGCCATTGATAGTATGAGTAACTCAAATGGAAAGTTTTAGGATTACACTTCTTCTGGGTCCTCCAGGATCTGGGAAAACAACTTTGATGTTGGCACTTTCAGGGAAGCTTGTTGACGATCTAAAGGTGTGTTTATGATCCTCTTACGGTTTCTATCTTTTGTTTGCATATTAATTTGCATGAACTAGTAATAGTTTCACTGTAATTTGAGACAACCTGCTCATATAAGTTGGGGTTTTGAACAGAAATCCGGGAAAGTCACTTACTGTGGCCGCGAATTGACTGAGTTTGTTCCTCAGAGAACCTGTGCTTACATTAGTCAACTTGACCTTCATTATGGAGATATGACAGTACGCGAGACACTGGATTCTCGGGGCGCTGTTTAGGTGTCGGTACAAGGTATGAAATGCTAGCAGAACTTTCTAGAGGAGAGAAACAAGAAAGAATCAAACCAGATCCTGAGATTGATGCATTCATGAAAAACATAGCAGTGGCAGGCCAAAAAACTAGTCTGGTTACAGATTGTGTTCTCAAGGTTTGTTCTGCTCCTTCATTTGGGTTGTGTTCATTGTATTTGGGGTTTCAGAGACCTGACATGTTAGAAATCTTAACAGATACTTGGCTTGGACATATGTGCTGATATTATGGTCGGCAATGACATGAGAAGGGGTATTTCTGGTGGACAGAAGAAACGTGTGACTACTGGTATGTTTCCCTGTAAAATAAAAGTTTCTCCTAGAATTGCAACTTGTTACTCATAAATGAAAGCTTATTGTTGTTTTTAATTATTTCCCTGGTAAATTTTCCAAGTGTTGGTTCTACTTCATACAAGTGCTTCTTTCTAGATATCCTGTTTCTTTTCTATTGTTGAAGCTTTTGTAATTAAAGGTGGCAAGTCTTAAGCAGTTAGTGTTCTAACTGAATGCAGGAGAAATGCTGGTAGGGCCTGCAAAGGTTCTTCTGATGGATGAAATATCAACTGGATTGGACAGTTCTACCACTTTTCAGATTTGCAACTCCATGAAGCAAATGGTCCATGTCATGGATGTAACCATGATCATTTCACTTCTGCAGCCAGCGCCAGAGACATACGATCTTTTTGATGACATTGTTCTAATTTCAGAAGGTCAAGTTGTCTACCAAGGTCCACGAGAGAACGTCCTTGAATTCTTCGAATACACGGGTTTCAAATGCCCAGATAGGAAAGGATTTGCTGACTTTCTGCAAGAAGTAACTTCCATGAAGGACCAAGAACAATATTGGTTCAACAAGAACAAATCTTATAAATATGTTTCAGTTTCTGATTTTGTGGAACTTTTTAGTTCTTTCCACATAGGCAAACATATTTCTTCAGAACTTAACGTTCCTTATGATAAATCGAAAGTCCATCCCACTGCATTGGTGAGAGAGAAGTTCGGTATTTCAAATTGGGAATTGCTCAAAGCATGTTTTGCAAGGGAGTGGTTGCTAATGAAGCGTAGTGGTTTCGTCTTCATTTTCAAGACTGTCCAGATAACAATTATGTCAATAATTGCATTTACTGTCTTCCTAAGGACAGAAATGGAAGTGGGAACTGTGGGTGGTGGACAAAAGTTTTTTGGAGCACTGTTCTTCACTCTGACTAATGTTATGTTTAATGGGATGGCAGAACTTTCGATGACTGTTTTCGGGCTTCCTGTGTTTTTCAAACAACGGGATCACTTGTTCTTTCCTGCATGGGCTTTTGGCTTACCCATATGGCTTCTCAGGATCCCATTATCATTTCTAGAATCGGGAATATGGATCATTATAACATACTACACAATTGGTTTTGCACCATCTGCAGCCAGGTAATTAAGCAGTTTGGGTTTTATCATAAATGTAATCATTGCTACTCACAGTTACTGAAAATATTTTCCTAGGTTGTTCCGTACAGGTTTTTCCGACAGTTCATTGCACTCTTCTGTATACATCAGATGGGTCTGTCCCTCTTTCGATTCATTGCTGCTGTAGGAAGAGCAGACGTTGTTGCTAACACGCTGGGTACCTTCTCCTTGCTATTGACTCTTGTTCTTGGAGGATTTATTGTTGCCAAAGGTAACTACTTCAGACTTTCTTTACAATTAAGTTGGTAGTTGTCAAAGCAAGCTGTTTCTAGTCCAATTTATTATTAATTTATAGAGATCCTGTTTTCTTTTTAGTCCACTTCAAACATGTTTTTCTGCCTGCAGATGACCTTCAGCCTTGGATGAAATGGGGTTACTATGTTTCTCCTATGATGTACGGACAGAATGCCATTGTTATGAATGAGTTCCTTGATAAAAGATGGGACACAGTAAGATCTACTATTAATATATATATATATATTTTGTTTCTCATTCCATTTGCTTAGATAATTGCATATATATGCACATATAAACTGTGGCATTTCCTATTGTTCTGGCTCTACTTTGTCAGCCAAATCTTATAATTCATGCAATGCAGCCCAACCCAGACCCCAGCAGTGGGGTAAAAACAATTGGGAAATTACTTCTTAAGAATAGAAGCTTCTTCACTGAAGATTATATGTTTTGGGTTTGCATTGGAGCACTATTTGGGTTTTCCATTCTCTTCAACATTTTATTTATCGTTGCTTTGACTTTTTTGGGTCGTAAGTTCTCTCATCTCATTCAAGTTCACATTTTTTGTATTTATATGGAAACTGATTTTCAATGTTGACCAATATAATTTTAGCTATCGGTAATTCAAAATCAACCGTCATCGAAGAAAATGGAGACAAGAAGAGAGCCTCCGGAAAACATGGCATAGAAGGTTTATGCCATTGCCCTTTTCCTGTATTCTATTACATCTGCTGGTATTTGTGTTTGATGACTATGTATGTAGCCACAATGACTAGTTACAGATATATTTGTTTGCCATGATTGATTATACTTCTTTGTCTGCACCTACATTTCTCATTATGCCCCATTCGTTTCTATACTTGGTGTGCTGAGATATTTTAGGAGTTTATCCTTTAGGACACCATGATTACTCTACTACCTTTTCTTTTAGGACGCCATTGTTAAGTTCTAGGCTGTTTGATACAGAAAACCTAGTACTTTCAAAGCATTGCTTCAAATAAAAATCACTCAATGTAGAGTTTTATAAGGGGAACATGCTATTATCAGTGATGAGACATATTCCAGTTAATGTCCAATAGCCTTTTGCTGTTCCTAGTGATACAAATACATAGCATGCTCCTTGGAAAAGCTCGTATGACCATACTAATTCCATTGATATCATACTCTTCTAAAATGCATAAAAATTTGTGTACAAATTCCATTAATAGGTATTGACATGGCAGTGAGAAATTCAGAAGCAAGTGTCGGTGCAGCTGAAGGTGCTACTAAAAAAGGAATGGTTTTGCCCTTCCAACCACTATCGCTTTGCTTCAACCATATGAACTACTATGTGGATATGCCTGCTGTAAGTTCATCATCTCTATACATTTAATCATCTGGCATCCACACGAGTGATCTTGTCTGAAAAGCCTTTTTTGTGTTTGTTTGAAATTAGGCTAATTGGCACGGATGCGCCCTAAACTCTTCAAAAATTTGCACTATGCCCCTTGTACTTTTTTTTGGATATTAAACCCCCTGAACTCTCGTTTTATTGGCAACCACTTGGGTTTATTGCCCCGTGTGAGGGGGCATCTACAACAGGCTTCTGCCAACAAAACGAGAGTTCAGGGGGTTTAGTGCCGAAAAAAAAATACAGGGGCATAGTGCAAATTTCTGAAGAGTTGATGGGTATCCGTGCCAATTA
This sequence comes from Dipteronia sinensis, assembly GCA_033220585.1. Classification (NCBI taxonomy): domain Eukaryota; kingdom Viridiplantae; phylum Streptophyta; class Magnoliopsida; order Sapindales; family Sapindaceae; genus Dipteronia; species Dipteronia sinensis. Next base: position 68,091,063 of record CM065637.1, on the reverse strand, counting down.
GCCTTGAAATTAAACCATTGCAGAGTGGCTTATCCTGTAGATCTCTTCCATGCAATCGCAGTCATGACAATTGGGAGATTATTAAAGAACTGTCCATATTCTAGTGCTTACAATTCATTATTTTGGTTGATCGATTGTAAGAGATTACAATTCATTATTTGGGTCTTTCGACAGAACAACGGAAGAGGCTGACAATAGCTGTGGAATTGGTTGCTAACCCCTCTATCATTTTCATGGATGAGCCAACGTCCGGCCTTGATGCCAGAGCAGCTGCGATTGTTATGCGTACAGTGAGAAATACTGTGGATACAATGAGAACTGTCGTCTACACGATTCACCAACCAAGCATAGACATCTTTGAAGCATTCGATGAGGTAATAGATTTTCTCAGGAATTTTTGCATTTTATATTTTCCTTATTTAGTTGTTATGCATATATTTATTGATCTTGTTGCAGCTACTGTTGATGAAAAGAGGAGGGCAAGTCATTTACGGCAGACCCCTTGGTCACAATTCTCACAAACTTATAGAATATTTTGAGGTAAGCACTGTCATAGTTCTGTATAGCTTAGACAAACAAAGACTCATTCATTATGTCATCCCACGTGTTTTTCACTTTTTCTTATCGAATTTCTGATGAATTCTTTGTTCTGAAATTGAACAGTAAAAAGAGCATTATTTCTATTAACTAATATCTATATCCTGTTACAGGCCGTCCCAGGAGTTGCTAAAATTAATGATGGACACAATCCAGCAACATGGATGCTTGAGATCACTGCTCCTTCGGTTGAGGCTCAAATGGGTGTGGATTTTGCTGAAATTTTTGCCAACTCCGATCTTTATCGGTAATACTTATGTGGAATAAATAATTTTGTCATCGTTTGTTTTTTTCCATATGTCCGAGGATTTGAGTATTGTCTTAACTAGTTCCTTTCTTGACACAATTTCAGGAGGAATCAAGAACTTATTAAAGAGCTTAGTAGTCCAGCATCAGATTCTAAGGATATTTACTTCCCAACTAATTACTCTCAATCGTTTCTTACTCAGTGCCATGCTTGTTTCTGGAAACAACGAAGATCCTACTGGAGAAACTGTAAATATAATGCTATTCGGTTTATCATGACAATATGCATTGGTGTTCTATTTGGTATCATTTTTTGGGACATGGGACAAAAGATGTAAGTTTTTGTCTTTGATGGAAAATTTGCGTTCTAGTTTATAAATATGATTATAACAGATCCTTTATGAATTTCATATCTATCCAAATGTTAGATTTTCTACTGATGATAACTTGGGATACGTTTTGGAAGTTAACAATTTTGTTTTACCATTTACTAGATCCAAGCAACAAGATCTGTTCAACATTCTAGGAGCCATGTATGATGCTATGCTTTTCCTTGGAGCAAGTAATGCTACTTCTGTGCAACCTGTTGTTAGTGTTGAGAGAACGGTTTTCTACCGAGAAAGAGCAGCCGGGATGTATTCTGCACTACCTTATGCATTTGCTCAGGTAACAAAACAGGACAGGAACATATTGTTTCCAAACCAAGGATAGTTGAAGATTCAGCCAATAAAAATTGAAATACATATGTTAAGCCATTAAAAACTTGACTAATGAACTATCCTTGATTTTGCAGGTGGCCATAGAGATTATATATGTGACAGTTCAAACTGTCATCTACGCTCTTATACTTTATTCCATGATTGGATTCGACTGGAAGGTGGACAAATGCCTCTGGTTTTTCTTCTTCATATTGATGTGCTTCTCATACTTCACATTGTACGGGATGAGTCTTGTTGCATTGACTCCGGCAGTCCAAATTGCTGCCATTCTTATGTCCTTCTTCCTGAGCTTTTGGAACTTGTTCGCTGGTTTTTTGGTTCCTAGATCAGTATGTCATATCAAACTTTATTGCATATTCCTTAAACTTTAGCCTGAACATCACAGATAATCCTACCTTGTTTACGAAAATTTTCTAATGTATGTCGGATTAAAGAACTCACACTTGCATGTTAAATTGCAGCAAATCCCTGTGTGGTGGAGGTGGTTCTACTGGGCTTCTCCAGTGGCTTGGACACTATATGGAATCCTGGCAAGTCAAGTGGATGACATAGATGCTCCTCTGCAGATACCTGGAGAGGCTAATATTACATTAATAGTGAAGGGGTACCTTAAAGATAGTTATGGGATGGAACACGACTTCCTTCCTTACGTTGCTATTGTACATGTTTGCTGGGTTCTTCTCTTCATCTTTTTGTTTGCCTTTGGTATTAATTTCCTCAACTTCCAAAGGAGATAACTGCCTTGAATATTCTGGAACTTGATTGTCTTAGAATTATCTTTACTAGAGGAAGCCGCCATTATACGGCAGTCTTGAAATTTATGTTTTCATACAAAGAGAGAGTTTGTTATTCAACTGCTTCTATAGGTAAGTTTGTAATACTACTCATAATGAGATTATGATTGGAATTAAATAAATTGTAGCTTTGTTCTGCTATATTGCATATTGGAATTTCATTTGAATTCAATGTATATATGTAATATGTGTTGTGCAAATAAGGTGGGGCTGGTGTTGATCTGTCTAAGGATGGTAATGGGCTGGATCGGATCGGGGCAGAATCGTCATGCCCCAAACCTGAAATCATATTTTAGTAAGTTGCCGCCCCACCTTACTAAAAAACCGTATATATGTGGTGTGCAAAAAAGAAAGTAGATTTGATTTTTTTAGTTTTCAGAAGTGAAGTGAAGTAATAGAAGTCAATAACATCTTCTAAGGTGCTTTTGTGGGACTAGCTAGAGTTAATAATTAAGTTTTAATAGTACCAAAGAGAATAACCTACTAAAATGCCGTTGACTTCATTTCCTTTTTCCCTTCTCTTTCTCTCAAGAAAAACAACTTTTTTCGTCTCTTTTTCTCAATAAAAACCAATATTCTCTCAAGAAAATTGAAGAGGAATTGAGATTTTTTCTCGCTTTATAAGTGTTTGAAATGAAAAAGAAGAATCGATGGGAAGGAAGAATAAAAAATTGCTAAAGAACATAAAACGAAGAAAACAGATTTGAAAAAAAAATGGAAATTGCCAAAAATGATGCATTTCAACTATTGAATTTTGTTTTTATCATTTTCCCATAAAATTATTATTTTTAACCATTTATATTAATTTCTTTTCACTAAATAACCATCTAATTACATTATTACCCATCTTTACCTTTTCTTCAACTTATCATAGTCTAGGGCTGGGCAAAAAAGCCCATAAACCATGAACCGAACCAAATTAAATCAAACCGCTTGGTTTGGTTCGATTTTTTACTTAAAAAAAACGCATGGTTTTATTATAACAAAACACGTATAGTCTGGTCCGGTCTATGGTCCAAGCTTATCGAATCCCGGACCGGACCGTAAACCGAATACCTTTTAACACATACTTTTATTCTAGTATAAATCACACCCAACGTAGTTTAATAAAACTTTTAAAAAAACCCATAAAGTCAAAAACCTTGATTTATTATTTTATACGTGTTTTATTATCCTACCAACTTTAGTGCAAGGTCGAAAGAACTCTAAGATGAAATTGATTTTTTTTTTCTATTTGCTTTATAAAGTTATCATTTATTTTACATTAAATAACGGTAAAAAAATTATATATAAAATTAAACTAAGGTAGCGCCACAAATACAGAACAAGTGTTTTGATATAATTCTTATTTTTGTTTCTACTTTCTAATCATCAGGTATAAAACAACTGATCTTTATTGTAAATGTGTTTACAAGCGATTGTATTTATTTTGATTTTTCTTGCTATTTTAATTTGAAATGTATTTATCTAAAAAAAATTGAAATGTATATTTTTTTTTAAACAAAATGTATGTAACTTCTCATTACATTTTTTTTATAAGTCAAAACAACTAGACCGAACCGGACTAAACCGAACCAATATAATTTGGTTTGGTCTGGTCTGAAAAAGTGATTGGTTCCACTGGTCAAGTTTTTCAAAAGACTGAAATTTTTGGTTTGGTCCGATCCTAATTGAAACCGGACCATGCCCATCCCTATATCATACCTCTCAATTCTCTCTCTCTCTCTCCTCCATTCTCTCTCTACAATCAAAACCTACTATATAAAATCTGTTACAAATCGAATAATAAATGAAATAAATGAAGAACATATTAACAAAAGCGATGAGAGAGTCAGAGAGATATAAAGAAAGAGGAATGAGAGAGTGAGACGAGAGAGAGAGAGAGAGAGAGAGAGAGAGACGCACACGAGATATTTGTGTTGTATTGATCTCTGGAACCAAACTTTACAAATGAGATCACAGTTATTTATAGACTTTGAAATGATAAGATGAGGAGGTTGCATATACATTGGCCACTGGCCTACTTGCTTTGTCACCGTCTCTCACATCAGACTTACCCACTTGCTTGTTTGGTTTACTTAGTGGGTAAGAGCATCTCCAATGCTATTATGCATTTTTGAGTTTCTAAATAGTGTCACATCAAGTATTTCTATTCAAAATGGGTCCAGTTTTGAAAATTTTATAGAGAAATGCATATTCACATCTCCAATGCAATTATCTAAAATCAAATATGTATCTATTTTTTGACCAATCATAATAAAATAATTATTACATTCTCTCTCATCTTTTATTTTACAATTAAATGAGCTTTAATATTATTGGTGGAAATAGTTAGAAATCCTAATCAGCATTTCTATGAAGAGTTTCTAGAATTAGAAACTCAACTCCATATTCTCTAACTTTTTTTTTGCCACATCATCTCCATTTTCAACTTAGATAATTGCATTGGAGAGAGTTTTTCTAACTTCTTTAGTATCTATCCTATATGACACTCCATTTTCTCCAAATGCATAATAGCATTGGAGATGCTCTAAGTAATGAATGATGATATTATCAAGTATCAACTTGTGTAGAAGATCTGGGGACACGGTACAAAGCCACAATTACAACACTCCCCCTTAGATTTCCACCACTTGTATTTTATTTTCCTAGAAAAACCTGATGGGACAAAACCTAGGTCAAATATATATAATGATCTTTTGGATCTAGTGGGGTTGGACATTCTCATAACTATCTCACTAAAAACCTTGTTAGGAAAATCCAATGGAACAAAACCTGATCGAATGGAAAAAAAGTATAGTGCACATTATGTCCATTCAAAACTATGTTTCCTCTGATTGTCTCTGTTAAAAACCTTATCAGGAAAACCCAGTGGGACAAAACCTGATTGAAGGGAAAAATATTACAATACAAATGTGTCCATAGTTAATGTTGTCTTCAAAACTTTACTCACATTTATACTTTGCTAGGGAAAACCTAGTGGGATAAAAACCTAAGTAACGATATTCATTGATCGGTCGGATCAAAGTAATATTTATGATGATATTCTTGATCAATGTAACATATATACGATGATTAGCAAGATCAAAGTAATATTTACAATGATCTTCTTGATCAAGACAACATATATACGATGATCAACTGGATACATGTAATATTTATGATGATTTTTATGGATCAAATGATTTTTGGGTGTGTTTATAGAATTGCCTCAATTAAAAACCTTATCAGGAAAACCAATGGGATAAAAACCTGATTAGGAAGGGAAAAAGAGTACAATGCACATAGACCCCAATATAATTAATATACTTCATTTTGATATGCTCCCCCTGATAAAAGTTCATTTGAAACAATCTTCTAGATTGATAAACTAAAGCACACTGATGTTTATTTCATAAAATGCAATAACATCATAAATGATTACAGGGAGTATAAGCAAAGACTTGCTTTATGAAGCGTTATTAAATTGATGTGCCATTATAGATAAAGACTTGTCTATGAAGACACATGGGTATATAATATGATTATTATATCTTTATTGATAGGACCCACCCCGACTCCTCTCTTGAGTGCAAGGGAATCATGTGAAAATCTGAAATTTCTAACTGAAACTTGAATCTTCTAGAAAACATTCTAGAAAATCATATGAATGTCAATGTGACTTCTAACAAAATCTTTACAATCTCTTTAGTTTTTCAAAACTTTTCCTCCTTGTAATTTAAAACTGCAATTTAAATCTGTGGGTTATGGCACATCATAAAATATAATACAATTAAAATTAAAATTTGGTTTTCTTTGTGTTGGACCCATCTGCTGAATATTTACATATTCAGAACTATACATGAAAAATAATTATATCTGAAAATATGCACATTTTCATGCTTTAATTAAAATAATGAACTATCACTTCTATCATTACATGTTGCCCATCTCACGATACTAAAGGATCTGCACGAACCTGGTGATCACCTAGAAAATAGTTTAAAATAAAAGAATGAGCGCTAACGCCAAGTGAGTGGAAATAAACTCTGAAACATATTTTTTTCTCTACGCTTCTAAAATGAATAACTATCTTTCTGAAAATATCAATGCTTAATAAACTTAAACCGGCTAAACTCAATCTAATATGTAGACAACTATTATGTATCTGTTTCTATATATCTTTCTGAATTATGCATCTTTTTTCTATATCTCTTTCTGAATGTTGTATCTCATTTTCTGTGGCTCATTCTGAATTCTATATCCATACCGGAAACTAATCAGGATTTAATCTGAAACTGTTCTGTAAAACAAGCTGAGAACTAATTAAATATCTTTGTAAATAAAACACATTTTTCTGTAAATACTATATAATATAATAAAACATTTTCTGATTTTATAAATAACATTTCTGATATAAAACTGATATGTTGATAATCTGAAATCTTTTCTCTACTGATCATACTCAGTAATATATATAATATGAAAACTTTTTACCAAACTAGTACCCAGGGGAATATCTCACGTAGTGGCAAAGCATCTTAATGCACATGCAGAGTATGGGGAAATACATATTTCACATACACGTCGATATCTGGTCGATCGTGCAGAGTAATATATATATATATATATATATATATATATATATATATATTCTCATATACACGATGATATCTGATCGAACGTACAGAATAATCTCATATAAATGGCGATATGACCGCACATGCAGAGCAATAATCTCACATACATGTGCAGAGCAGCCCCAAAAGCTTATAAACTGATGGGAAAGGTACATATTTGATATCTTAAAATTTGAACAATCTTTGAAAACTCTTTTAGTTTTCTGAACATACATATATATATATATATTTTGTTATAAATACTTTTCTGAAAACATAAATCAATATTCTTTTCTTTTCTTTTCAAAAAAAATCTCATAAAACACTTGAATCTGGAAATCTAGAAAACTTTCTGAAAATCTGTAAATCTGACAATATAGAAATCTGTCTGAAAATCTGGAAAATCTGAAAATCTAGCTGGAAATCTGTTTGAACATACGTAAAATATTCTTCTTTCTAAATCTTAATTCTATAACTAATCTATTTCTAGGATTCTGGAAATCTACACATTTTTTAAAACATCTCAAATCATCTGGAATTCTATTTTCTAAATAAATGAATAAACCATTTATTTCTAATAATTCTCTAAATAACTAATGCCAACATATGATTGTAAGACATGTAACTTTTATTAAAAAGTATTCACTCACCGTACTCTGCTCAAATATGTTCCGAAACTGGATTCCGTCTGGATTCTTCTATTTCTGGATTTACCCTAAAATACATACAACTCAATTTAGGATTTATTGGGAAAATATAATAATCTGCCTGTATCCCAACAGCTATACTAAATGATCACTTATCTATATATCTTGTGTACTTAACATATTTTTACAGCTGCACTGTATATCATCAAGCCATCTCATATTATCTCTTTATCGCTTCCCATTTTCTTCTTCTTCTTTGATTATTTGCTCTCTCTATTTCTTTTGATTTCTCTTTTATCTCTTATTCTTCTCTCTCTCTCTCTCTCTCTCTCGGCTCCTCGATCTTCTTTCTTTTCTATCTTTGTGTTTACCTCTTTTTATTTTCTAATCTCTCTCTTATTTCTCACTTTTAATCTCTCGCCTCTCGTCTCTCGTCTCTTTTTCTTTCTCTAAATCTAGGTCTCTCTCTATCTCTCTCACACGTGCACAAAACTCTCTTTCTATCTTCTTCTTTTTTCTTTCTTTCTCTGATTCTGTTTCTGTTTTTAGTCATGGCCGAGTCTCCCTTAAACATATCTCTATCTCTCTTTATTTCTCTTATTTTATTCTCTCTTTTTTTCCACTAATCTCATGTTGTTGACACATCTCACATCACTTTCCACATCTATTCTTCATGCATCGCCACTTGTCCCTAACTTGCCACCTTTCTTTAATTTTTTTTTTAAATTCTTTGTTTGCACATCTGATATCAATGAGAGTCTAAATAGGGCTTGAGTTGTCAAAAGCAAATGGATTGTTGGCTTGGTTGGGCTTGGATCAATTTTGAGCTAGACCTTACATTTATCTTATCAGCTATTCACTGAGATGGTCATACCACATCCGTTTATATTGTTTTTAATCCATATAAGGATTTTTGTATGTTCGTCAAATATATATTACGAGATTTCGATTTACATGCTTCTAGCATTTTAAATCCTTTAGGGATTATAAACATCTGCATTGAGTAAATCATATAGATAAATTATTACCACGTCTAGAAGACGTATTTCAAGCCTTTCAAAGGCAGCCAAATTTATTAAAAATTCTGAATGTAATCGTATTCATCAATAATGAATACCAAGTTTCTGTAAGAAACCTTGTATTACGAGTCATGCCTCATATCTCATGATCTCGTTTTTCTCATTACTTTTCTGTATAAAGACCCAGTAGTATCCAACTAGTTTGATATCTCCAGGTTTCTAGAGTACTATTGGTCTAAATACTTTATATTTAGCTTATGAAGTCAATTCTTCTTGAATTGCTTATTTTTATTTAGGTCAATCATGTCTTTTGTCTACAATAATTGATATTATGAATATCATAATTATCATTTATAATTTCAGTAGTTATTGTGTGTAAAAATACATCATCAATGACTGTTTCCTTATGATTCCACATTTCTCTCATATGATTTATAGAAATTTTCTCAATTTCTATATTCTTGTATCTCTATTGATATTTCTTTTATATCAATGGATTTAGTCATTTCATAGACTTGTATATAAATTTTCTCAATTTCAATATACTTGTATCTTTGTTGAGATTTCTTTCATTTCAATGGATTTAGTCATTTCATACACTTATACAGAAATTTTCTCAATTTCAATATATTTGTATCTCTGTTGAGCTATATCAAACTCTTATAGAGTTGATTTAGAGAAAGTGGATTTATTCATAACTCGAGTTTTGTTAGGATCTTGATAACAATATCTTTCAAATGTTCATAAGCTTATGATATGCATTAGATGATTTATTTATTGCATTTTACTCTGATCATTCTTCAGGAACAATCATCCGGGTGAGGTTTATGAGATAGCAACTTAAAATTTTTGTTACCTTTAATATATCAGGTAACTGATTAATAATCATCTGATGATCAATTATCTGTTGTATTTGAGCGATACGGAGATTGAAATGAGACACATTTATATATAGAGAGAGGACCGAACCGGTATCTTTATTTTGTATAGGAGTAACTTTTCATTTACTCTTCTTTTCTGGAGAAACTTTCAATTTGGAAATTAATTAATATAATAATATACAGATTGTGCATAAAAATATAAACTATCAGAAGTTTAAATGATCTAATAGAAGATTAATCAATATCAACATTAATCTCAGAATAATATTGAAGCCTTATTTTATATCATGCTAGAGATGTAATAAGGAGATATATAATACAATCAAAATATCTTAAAAAGTGAGTAAGTCCCTATACATAAATTAGTAACTGTATCGAAATAATAAAGTTCTCGCAATTACCTGGAGACGTTTGATAAGTGATTCCTCTGATCCATCTTGATTATGAGTATATCTGAAAACTAGATGTTGAACATCAATCCCAAGTTGCTTTGCAATATTCATCAAATATCTTGTAAGTTCAATCAAGTTAATATGCCTGGAAAACTAATAATCAGTGCAAGTAATACGGAGATGTTTGAAAATAAACAAATATGTGATCATCTCATATATGCATCAATTAGAACTATAAAATAATGAAATGGTTCATTTGGTACATGAATATATCCACATATACCCCCTTGAATGGTGGGGATTCAAAACCAACATTAGAATGAGATGGTTTATTTTGTGGATGTATATATCAACATATATCCCTTTGAATGATGGGGGATTGAAAACCAACTTTTAAAATGAGATGACTTTATTACTAATCTCCATTTATGAACATGCAGTGCATATATTATTATGGAATTGAAGAGTCTCTTGGCTCTTTAATTAATATCCATAAATTTCGATGATTATACAAATCATCGTAGATCCTTAATGATCAAAACTGTCATGTCCAAACATAAGTACTTTTGGATATAAGAACTTATAGTTCATAACCGTATAATATAATATATATATATATATATATATATATGATAAAGCACACAGCTTTTGTATAATGAGTTTCTGGCTAGAATCATGCACGGATAATCAACACTCTTATTATTCATAGTCTTAATATGAAATAAAGTTATATGCCTTTGATCTAAGCATATTTCTTAATGTTATGCTTGAATGATATAAAGTATCATCGATACACAATGTAATACCATATGGTAATAAGATTATGGCTCTTCTAGAGCCTTTAATCAGATCCGATGGATCTAATTTGGTATTAACTTTATATGCCTTTGAACTAAACATATTTCTTTATGTTCTAGCTTGAATAATATCAAGTATCATTGATACATAATTTTGTATTATTTTATAACAATATCGTGGCTCTTTTAGAGCTTTCTATCAGATCTGTTGGACCTGATACAATATTAACATTTGCTCTGAGCAAAGTTAAATTCATAAAATATTTCTGACTCTGCAAAATTACATGAGTTGTTGTACTATCGACAAGACATATATTTTTTCTTCTAGGAATTTATGGACATTATGTATAATGTCATTTTATATCTCATCTGAACTGCTAATAATCTTTCTCCTCTTTTTGTTTTGGTTTATTCTGTAAACCTTTTTCTCTTATCATTTACAAACATCCACTCATGGGGTATGTTTTGATATCTCATGAATATAATATATCCAAATTTACTCTCTTGATGTTGCTCCTTCAGGAGCAAGTATAAATGGATAAAATATCCTTTACAATCTCATTATACGAGATATTAGTATCTTAAATCCTTTTATTATACTCATAATATCCTACTGGATGTGTAGATCTTTTTTTTAAATGAATGATACGTTAGGATCTCAAATCCCTTTTTATGATATCCACAACATCATGTTGGATATATAGATCATTTTTCTCAAATGAATGATACGCTAGGATCTTAAATCCCTTTTATGATACTCACACATCCTGTTGGATGTATAGATCATTTTTCTCAAATGAATGATACACTAGGATCTTAAATCCCTTTATATGATACTCATAAAATCCAGTTGGATATATAGATCATTTTTCTCAAATGAATGAATACGTTAGGATCTTAAATCCCTTTTATGATACTTAAAACATCATGTTAGATGTATATATCATTTTTCTCAAATGAATGATACACTATGATCTTAAATCCCTTTTATGATACTCATAACATTCTGTTAGATGTATAGATCATTTTTCTCAAATGAATGATATGTAAACATATCACTTCATATATATATGAGATAAAAAAATCATGAATTATATTGATTTTTAGAACTTCTGGTTCGACCATGAAATGCAAGTTCATATATGAAATTCAGAAAACTTCATATTCTGAATGGATTTGAAACCCCAAGTTCTGAATAATAAATAATGGCATTCGTATACATAACATTAGATCCAAAACTCCATGTTCTCATCGATTTTCAAAATCGTTCAAACTTAAATATCATAAATCTAGAAACTTTAAGTTCTATTGAGTCGGCCTAGCCGATCTTATATATTGCGTATAATTAAATAATACGAATATTTAAGGAGCATAATAATAAAATCCAAAACTATAGTAAGTTCTGTCGACACAGCCGTAACCAGTCTCTGTCGACACAGTCGCAGCCAATCTTATTATTGCGTATAATAAATAAATTCAAATATTTAAATAGCATAATAATTAAATCCAGAACTATAATAGGTTCTGTCGACACAGCTGTAGTCAATCTCTGTTGACACAAGCCTTAGCCAGTCTTATATATTGTGTATAATTAAATAATACGAATATTTAAAGAGCATGATAATTAAATCCAAAACTATAATAGGTTATGTCGACATAGCCGCATCCATTCTTGAATATTGTGTATAATAAATAATATGAATATTTAAAGAGCATAATAATTAAATCCAGCATTATAATAGGTTCTGTCGACACAGCCTGTAGCCAGTCTCTGTCGACACAGCCGCATCCAATCTTATATATTGCGAATAATAATACGAATATTTAAAGAGCATAATAATTAAATCCATAACTATAATAGGTTCTGTCAACACAGCCACATCCAGTCTTATATATTGCGTATAATAAATAATACGAATATTGAAATATAAGTAAATCACTCTCCTGCAGATCCCTTTTACTTATATACATGAATATCGAGACGTAAGTAAATCACTCACCTGGAAATATTTTTTACTTATATACGATCGTGCTGATAACGTGTTGTAAATTGAATGAATAATAAATGAAGAACAGATTAACAAAAGAGATGAGAGAATCAGATAGATATAAAGAAAGAGGAATGAGGGAGTGAGACGAGAGAGAGATAGGCACGTGAGAGATATTTGTGTTGTATTGATCTCTGGAACCAAATTTTACAAATGAGATCACAGCTATATATAGACTTTGAAACGATAAGATGAGGAGATTGCATATACATTGGCCACTTGCCTACTTGCTATTGTCACCATCTCTCACATCAGACTTGCCCACTTGCTTGTTTGGTTTACTTAGTGGGTAAGTAATGAACGATGATATTATCAAGAATCAACTTGTGTAGAAGATCTGGGGACAAGGTGGAAAGCCACAATTACAACAAGATCTTCATTTTGATTGAATTGTTATCAAACAACGTTTTTGTATTGAGAAATCGACGAAAATCTTTACTAGAAATCGATGAAAAATACGAGGAGGCACTACGGTGGGCCAGCATCAAACAGCTGCTGACATATGACAAGCTGAAGAAAGGAGTGTTAGAGTATCCCTTATAAGCAAAAAAAAAAAAAGCACCTCTTTAACTATTAGTAGGGAGGATGGACCAGAAATTGCTCTAACAACTTCTATACTTCCCTTATCAATTTTTTTCCAGGTCAAAGCCTCAATAGTTCTAAGGAGACAAGCCATCTTCCTTAGATTTTCTTTCTCACTCCTCAATTAATTTCAATGGTCAAAATTAGTCCACCTCATTAAAAATGAATGGTCCAAATTCAACAAAAAGAACTGGACCCAACGGCTATATTGATTTTGTGTCCAACAGCTCTTTTTTTTAACCCAATATTCATTATTTATTTTTTTGGGTATAAATACTATTGAACTATGTCAATTTTTATTACCCTTTCAACTTGCAAATTTTCATCTATCCAATTCTCCTTTCCCAATTTATCAAGGTATATTATTATATTTTGTAGCCTATTTTATTTTTAAGTTAGCTTTATTGTGTACTTATAATAATTATGTTTTGGTAAATTAGTAATTATTTTATATTACTGTAATTTTATTCATGTATTGTTTTAGTTTACATTTACTTGTGTAAGAACTTCTATTTTATGATTGACTTATTTCATCACAAACCACACTGGGGATGATTGTATAGTGGGTAACTTAGGTCATCTTGATGATTATTGATTGTAAGCTTCTAAGCATCTTTGTGACTTCAAGAGCGAAATATATATTCACTTGATTTTGTCTCTTGAAGAGTTTAGGTGCGCGTACACACACACACACACACACACACACACACACACACACACACACACACACACACACACACACACACACTTCATGCATGCTTTATTAATCTTGCATTTGTGTTTTCCATGTGTTGTGAATTTGAACCGATGAACGTGAAAATGACATGCCTAATATTCACCTATAACTCATAGCAATTAATGTCAAAAGCAGAAAAATAAGATGAGAGAAAATAAACCAATCACGACACAAGATATACGTGGAAAACCCAAATCATGTAAAAAACCACGGACCGTCAGGACGACAGAGAAAGTTTCTCTATATGTTAAATTGTTACAACCATATACTTCAGGATTCTCTCACTCACCTCAACCCCAAACCATTGAGCCTTACCAAGTCGCTAAGCTTACAAACAAGCTTTACATCATGACTCTCAACTCATAACGCTTCACAAGATCCTCACCAAGAATCCATCAATATCCCATAGGTCTCCTCTAAATATCACCCACGGATCTCATACTTGATCCACTGATTTTCCCTTGGATCCCTCTACGGATATTCTCATGGGTCTCTCGCCGGATCTTACCACTCTCTGATGTTACAGGTGTTCTTTTTCTCCACACAAAATAACCTAGTTACATTTCTATTTATACTAGTTACATGGAGCTTAGACCAACAAGGAAATCATCTCTTATACGTACAAGACTTACTTATTTCACATAAATACTATTTCTTTTATAACAAGGTCTTCTTGTAAAGAGAAACCCTTTTCCTTCAAGCACAAAAACTTCCAAAAGAATTACTTTCCTTTTTCGCTGAAGATTTCCCGTTCCACGCATGCTTATAATTGACTACGATTCGGATCACGGTTGGGCCCGCTTTCCTAAACCGTTACAAGTCACCTGAAATTACATCGCTCCGAAAACAGCGATCCATAAGCCGAAACTGAACTACTTCTTCAATTCTTCATGTTCTTCAAACCTCCCTCAAACACCATCTCCAACTTCCAAAAGTTTCCCACATCTTCAGGAAGTTTCACATCAGTTGAGTCTCGTTTGGTTCACATTGGATTCACTTGGGAATACAAGCCTAAACCTAACAATTCTCCTATTTGGCTTGAATTCTCAAGACCTTTGTCCACAACCACGACTCTCCATACCGAGAATCATCATACCCCTCCACAAGGTATAACCACTTAGGAACGAACCATCCTAAGAATTTTTTTTTTTGTGTTTGTTGTTCCGGCACCATGTCGAAATAACCTGCTGAAATTATGGTGCAACTCCTCACGTCAGATTTCCAGGGAGTTCGTCAGCCATCGACATCCTTGTTCACCATACACCTTGCATCACCTTCTGACCAATGCCTTGTGCACAATTATGGACCACTAGCAGCAACATATCATCTTCCATGGCCAGTGGGGAAAACTGCCAAAAGGATAAACTTGTCCTTGCATCACTCAACCCTGTGAAAGACCTTTTGTCCTTACATCACATATCCTAGGTGAAAGACTTGCTACTAGTACCGGGAGTGCTTTACCGGATAAGCCCCACACCACACCAGAGACTTCGAGGCATTCCTCCTTCTTTTTTTATCGCATTCAAAGTTTTTTTTATAGCCTTGTGTAACCCAGATTGGATCTCTTGGACTCATACTTGCCACCACAAGCCAAATTCTCCTCCATCAATATTCTTCATTTCATCAAACACTAACTGCTTTCAAGACGTATCTCATTTGCTAAACTCATACTAGACAACCATGAATCATCATCCCATACGATCTCCCGTAAAGACTTGAAAAAACCGCCACCGCCATCGCCAACCGTGGCTTTGATACTAGTTGTTGGGAATTTGAACCGATGAACGCGGAAACTACATTCCTAATATTCGCCAATAACTCATAGCAATTAATGTTAATAGTAGAAAAATAAGATGAGAGAAAATAAACCAATCACAACATAAGATATACGTGGAAAACCCAAATCGGGTAAAAAACCATAGGCCTTCAGGACTGCAGAGAAAGTGCTGATATATGATAAATTATTACAACCATATACTTCAGGATTCTCTCTCTCACCTCAACCCTAAACCATTAACCTTACCAAGTCCACAAGCTCACAAACAAGCTTTACATCATGACTCTCAGCTCACAATGCTCATAAAATCCTCATCAAGAACCTATCAATACCTCTTAAGTCTCTTCTAAATATCACCCACGGATCTCATACTTGATCCACTGATATTCCATTGGATCCATCCCCAGATATTCCCATGGATCTCTCACCCGGATCTCACCACTCTCTGATGCTACAGGTGTTCTTTTGCTCCACACAAAATAACCTAGTTACAAGGTTCTATTTATACTAGTTACATGGAGCTTAGACCAACAAGGAAGTCCATCTCATTTACATACAAGACTTACTTATTCCACATAAATACTATTTCCTTTTTAACAAGTCTTCTTGTAAAGAGAAACATTTTTCCTTCAAGTACAAGAACTTCCAAAAGAATTATTTTCCTTTTTCGCTGAAGATTTCCCATTACACGCATGCTTATGATTGACTACGATTCGGGTCACGATTGTGCATCCGCTTCCTAAACCATTACAAGTCACCTGAAATTACATCGCTCAGAAAACCGCGATCCATGTGCCAAAACGAACTACTTCTTCAGTTCAACATGGTCTTCAAACCTCCCTCAAACACCATCTCCAACTTCCAAACATTTCCCACATCTTCAGGAAGTTTCACATTAGTTGAGTCTCGTTTGGTTCATATTGGGTTCACTTGGGAATACAAGCCTAAACCTAACACCATGATCATGCATTACATTTCATCATGTGTTATCTTACTATGTGCATGTTGGTTAATTGTGTTAGATTTGGTTTGGTTATTTAGAGTGATTTGTCTAGTTTCAAAACATTAGCTTTCAATGATTTAAATATTTTTCAAAACTAATCGTTGTATGCTTTTGTGACCATAACATTTTATACAAAGATCCAATTTGAGTTTTGAACATTTTAGACAAACTAGACACCCATACCTTTCCAACGGTATATTATTTGTAATAATTTCATGACCGTTTAGATTGGTTTTGAAATCTCCAAAGAGACCACAAAACAGGGCAACTCTGTTGTTGTTCGAATCTGATCTTTGGTCACTTAAATGACCATAACTCTTTCTACAGACATTGAAACCTCATTTTGTAAAATATAGTAGAAATTAGACATCCATACATTTCAAACGGTATATTATTTGATAAATTTTGATATTGTTTGGTCATGTTTTAAGCCGCTTGAAAGCCGAGTTAGGGTGCTGAATTCCTAATGTGCAGTTTGTGCTAGGGTCCCTACTCACATAATCACCCACGAAGTGTTCTCGGGTGTTTTTAATGGTGCCGGTGTGCGGGTAGTGTGTGGGTACCTACCAGCGCAGTAGACCTACGCACTATGTCATATTTTAGGCCATGTTTTGTATGCTTCTATTCCCAAATTGGCGTGTCTTTACTTGGATCATATATATACTTCATATTCTTCCCCATTTCAACATAGAGCTCACAAAATCATATCCTAGTGAGAGAAAGCACCAAGATTACTTTTTTAACTCTCGAAACCCAAAACCCATACATTCATGACATCATTCATGCATCAGTCTTTCATGGGTCTTCTTGGTTTCAAGACTAGGTAAGTTACAACTACATTAATTCTCATTAATTGTTGTACTCACTCTAGATTAGGTATTGTTTGCTTGATTAAATACATTGACTCTCTTTATCGCATATATTTATGAGTCTTGATAACATGATTGGGTTTGTTTGTGATTGCTTGCATGATTAGGTTGATTATTCTCTAAATAGCTAACCCTTGAACATTGTTGTGTGATTGGTTGATGATTAGGTTGATAGATTAATGTTTATTTGTCTAGTCAAGCTTTATTGAATGTTAATATGGATTTAATTGACAATTAGGTTGTTAGAATTCTCTACAAATCTAATTAAGACCTCGTGTATGGGCATGTAGGCATTGTTTGACAACTAGGTTGTTAAATTGCATTATAACATCTAGTTAGGCATTTTGTGTGTGGCCTTACACATCATTGCATTTTGAATATTGTCACATATTCACTTAGACCTTTAATTCTTTTCAATGAGTCAAAGTCTTGTGGCTTCTAGGTGAAATTGTACAAGCAAGTAAAGTCTTGCAACCAAAGGTTGGTTGGCAAGCATTGGTTGCCAAAAGCCACTGTAAAAGGCTCGCGGGGTAGATTAGGAGGTGCTCACGCCAAGAGTAGTGGATTGAGGGATATCACTAGGGATTGAACCAATAGTGGTGAGTGGTAGTGTCCATAGCCATGTTATCGAAATTGAGAGTCCGAGTATCACTTGAGGGTGTTATCTTCTTTTCATATAGTAGATTTCTGTAGCTCAAGTGGCTAGCGTAGCTAGTCCCGTGGTTTTTTCCAGTTGGAGGGTTTCCACGTAAAATCAAGTGTTCTTTACTTTCCGCATTTTACATTGATTTTTGGTGTATGTTTGTGTTGGGTTAATTGTGATTAATATTGACTAATCAAAAAATTGGTAATAATCGATTAACAACTCATTCGCCCTCTCTCCCCCTCTAGGTTGTATTAGACACACGTTTGTGTATTTTCAACTTGAAATAATAATATTGTCACTACTAATTTGATTTTTTTATGTGTACACAGATAGATTCTCGTGGTGATTCGTATTTCACTAATCTTTTGAACGAAGATTCGACTTATGACTTGCCGAATGAATATTTCAATCAATCCAAAGTTATTCAAAATATTGAAAAGGAAACCAATCAAAGAAAACACACCAAAAACTTTACGACCGAAGAAGATATTTACTTATCTGCATATCTCAACATTAGCACCGATGCGATACAAGGTGTAGAAGCTGAAAAATCCATAATTAATTTGAGTCGTCGAGGTAGGCACCGGCAACCTGCAAGATAGATAGAAATGTAGCGATCGTCGAGTCACATAGGGGGTGACCCCTTTGAAGGACTCTCTGATGCTCAAGTCAGCAAGTTTTATAGGCAAACCGTAGGTCTACATAGGATGCAGAACAGAAGATGATATAACCTGTATAGATCGATATGGGTTGTAGAACAAAAGATGGAGCTTGTCTAGTGAGGGGGTCGACGTGGACCAACATGGAGACATTCGAATGACCGCCGAGAATGTCGATAAATAGGAGGTCGACATAAACCAATCTGGAGATATTCGAGGTGATCATCGAGGAGGTCGATCGACTTGGAGATTGGTAATATGACTGTCGAGGAGGTCGGCATAGACCAACCTGGAGATATCTGAGGTGATCATCGAGGAGGTCGACATTGAAGTGGTCAACATAGAAGAGGTCAACATAGAAGATGTCGACATAGATGAGGTTGACATAGACCAACCTGCAGATATTCAAGGTGATCATCAAAGAGGTGGACATAGAGGAGGTCGGTATAGACTAGCCTGGAGATATTCAAGGTGATCATCGAGGAGGTCTACATTATGGAGGTTGATATAAAAGAGGCCGACATAGACCGACATAGAGATATTCGAGGTGATCATCGAGGAGGTCGACATTGAGGAGGTCAACATAGATAAGGTTGACATAGACCAACCTGAAGATATTCGAGGTGATCATCGATGGGGTTGACATTGAAGAGGTCGACATAGACCAACCTGGAGATATTCGAGGTTATCATCGAAGATGTTGACATTAAGGAGTTCGACATTGAGGAGGTCGACATAGACCAACCTGAAGATATTCGAGGTGATCACCGATGAGGTGACCAGATTGTGTTGAACGAGGGCATGCACGTCGATCATGTGAACCGAACGACAACTCATCAATAGAGTGAATTGTGGAGCAATTGCTTGCTCCAAATCTTAGAGATTTCAGCCCCCCCTTGTAAATGAGAAGGGGTTGCTATTTATAGGAAGAGTGGAGTGAGCTATTAGTTGACTCACTTAATAGCATTGAAGTAGACGTTACAGACTTAATGGCAATAATGTAGATGTTATAGGCTTAATGGCATTAATGTAGACGTTATAGATTTAATAATGGAAGATTTTCCAACGGTTTGACGTGGTCCAAGTTTGACTTTGACTGATGCGGGTCCCTTATTGGGCATTCATCCAGTTGCTTTGGCCCGAGCTCATAATTGAGCCTATTGAGATTGGCCCTCGGCTGGGCTTGATTATTGGGCCATAGATTTTATTGGGCCTAGCTTAATAAGTTGGCATTCTTTGAAATGACTTATTTATAGCATGAGAATCAAAATGACTGATTTTTTGGGCTAACGTATTTTCAAGCACTACATAAGAAAACAAGCAAAAAAGTGTCACATCAATAATTCAACTTGCGGTAAATAAGTTTTGTTGTAATTATGCTCAAATTGAAGCAAGGTCGCAAAGTGGTATCAATGAACAAGATCAAGTAATCTCATTTAAATTATAATAAATGTTGAATTATTTTTATTTTAATTATTGTAAATCATTTAAATTATTTTAATGTTTTTTTAACTAGATTTGACAAGCAATGGAACTATATAAGAGTATTCAAGGTTCAACACTTCAATTTATACATTATTGGAATGAATTCAGGTTTGCACCTAAGTGGCTTATCGAGAACTCTCATAAAAAAACTAAAGCTTCAAAAATGGCTTAGGTGATAATGAAGTAGGCGGTACTTTTGTTGGCTTAAAAAGACCAATGGGAAGAAAGGCCTCAAAAGAACGTGTAAGAAATGAAAAAGGTAAATGTATTGTTGATATGAGTTGGGCTTCGACATTAAAGTTTGAGGAGTATGCGGAAGATATAAAAGTAAGGGATAAGAAGAGGCAAGAAGAAAATGATAGACTATATGCTTAAGAACAACATCGATTGATCGTTGAAGAAGAAAAGAATAAAATGAAAAATGAAAAACTTTAATTTGAAAGAAGTAAAGAAGAAGAAAGAATTATAGCAATTGATACTACTAACACGCCTCAAATAAAGAAAGATTATTATGAGCATCTACAAATAGAGATCATTCAAAAAAGGATTAGTAGTAACTTTGGAGAGTAATCATTGTTATATAGTATTTTTTATGCAATTTTAATCAAGCTTTGTTACTTCCCAACATACCAGGAAAACCACTTTGTTCACCAATTGCGAGCAATCGAGTGATGTACGTCACTATTTGGTGATCTCAAGTATCCTTCACCAAAAATTGCAATAATTGCCTTCACAAACTTTTTAAGACTCTCTATGGCCGTGCTTTCGTCGATTCGCACATAATCATCCACAGAATCTACCGACGGCCCCATAAGCAAGCATACTCATAGCAACAGTTATCTTTTGGATAGATGATAAACTCAAACGACCCGAACAATCCATTCTTTGGACAAATTAAGGATCATAATTTTCTACCGCAGATTGAATTTGAAAGAAAAGAGGTTGACGCATTCGGAATCTTCTCTGAAATTTCTTCAGAGAATCGCGATAAGTCAATTATGATCTTAAGCTCTATCATGATCAATGACAGCATGGCCTGGCACAGAACCACAACAGCAGTGGTCCACGACTTTTGATAGCAAGTCACTCTCCTTCAACGGCTGTCATTCCTAATAGAATTCCATAATCATCATCTTCTTCTTCTTCGATGAGTTCAAGCATCTAAGCATTGAAGTTATTTTGAGCCATAGTTATAAGTAAATGAAAATTTCAATGGAAATGTCTGAAAATGAAACAAATGAATGATCTTATTTATAGAGTATTTTTCTTCTTCTAAAATATAGCCATTAAAATATGACCAGTATAATATAGCCGTTAAAATATAGCCGTCCAAAATATGACCGTTAATTGTAAATGATAACATTTTAAATTTATTTAAAAATAATAATATTTCTTTTTTAATCATAAATAATTAGAAAATAACAAGAAACCATTTTTAGGAAGGCTTATTGGGAATGCTCTTAAGACAGCTTCTTGATAATAGAAAAGTTGTTCAAGGTGAAGTTGATGTCACCAATTTGAGTATGCAAGACAGGAAGCAGTTGAATGAGAGTTTAAAGAAGATAATGAGAAGTTTCTTAGGAAACTTAAACACATAATCGACAGGTCTTATATTTGTCTCAGTTTTTTTTTAACTTTATTTTTTCGATCTAGAATTTTTTTAGACAAAATCGGATTGGTCTGGAGAAAAAAACATCACATACGATAATATGCCGAAAAAACCCCAGACAGAGCTAGATATAGATAAATAAAACAGAAGCACGAGATTTCCATCATTTCATTTGAATCTACATTTTGTTAACAATTTTTTTTTTGTAACAGAATGGGTATTGGACTCCAAAAATGGAAGTTCGATATGAGAATTTAACTGTAGAAGGAGACGTGAATGTTGGAAGCAGAGCACTTCCCACTTTAATCAACCTTTACCTTAACAATATAGAGGTAAGTTTTGTTTTTTAATGTATGAGAGCATCTCCAATGATATTATGCATTTAGAGAAAATTTAGTGTCACATAAGATAAATAATGAGGTAGAAAAGACATCTCCAATGCAATTATCTAATTTCAATATGAAGGTGATGTGGCATAACTTTTTTAAGAGATTACGGAAGGTGAGTTTCTCGGTTAAGAAACTCTCCTAGAAATGCTGACTATGATTTCTAACCATTTTCATTTCCCACCAATGATATTAACGGTAAAATAAATAAGGAGAGAGAATGAGATAAATATTTTATGGTGATTGGTCATATGGTGGATAAATTGTTTTTAAAAAAAAAACAAAACTCACTATCAAATCTTAAAAATAGATATTTTAATAGGTTTTTAGCAAAACTGCCATATTTCAGGGGCTGAATTGCAAATGTACCCTAAAACCCAAATAAATTGCAAAATACCATAAAATTCCCAAAATGCCCTCACTCATAAGTTCACCCCATTTATTAACCTTATTTATTACATTTACCAACCATTAACTAACAATTCACCGACAAATTCATAAAACCATTAACTAAACAACATCTAACATTTTTCTTTCTCTACACCACATTTCCTTTTCATATTTTAGTTTTAAAAAACATCGGGAATGTTATATAAAGTTGTTTGAAGGGTAAGTATTACATTGTAAAGTTATTTTTCCAACCTCCTAATCCTTATTTTGATGATATAGACCCAGCTTGAGGGAAAAAAAGAGTCGAGTCAAGGTGAGCTGATGCTCTTTTTCCTCTGGCAAGGGTGACCCGACATCGAGTTACCCTAACCCGACGTTTTTTTCATGGTTTTCTAACTATGCAAAATAAAAAAACCATCGGGTCAGGGTGACCTGACTGTTGGGGTTTATGCCCTAAAGATGTATTTTGTAAATGGATTTATGAAATAAATAAAAACATGTGCATATATTAACATCCTAGATTGCCGGATGTAATCTCGAACTGTGTACATGAGTGTCATATACGGATGGATACAGTAAGAGACGTGCAATCTAAAGAGTCCATAGATAACAAATAAAGCTGGGTACTTTATTTGTGGTTAATCTATAGCTGCGGTCCATTCCGTAATGTACGGTGATTCTATCCTGAATCATTCATATGAGATATGGGAATGAAGGCACCTTGTATGATATGATCATATAGGACTGGGTCATGATCTATATGAATCTCTCACCAAGATCCGTTTACAGATGAGATTCATATATATCAACTAATGATGGCTATATGTGGGTGATCTTAATCTTGAGTGTCTTATCGACTCTTTCAGGTTAGATCGTGGTCTTTGATATACCATGGGTGAGGTCAGATGCAATTCCTGATCAATATACTCCGTATGTTGGGATTGCGGTTTGGCTTGTGGCTGGGAAGGTATGTATACAATAGTGGAATCCACTCCTTCTTGTGACAAGTAGATGGTAGTTCCCTTAAGGGTTGATTCGGGGCTTGGACAATATGAGCGCTCTCCTAATTCCGTGAGGAAATAGGATTTATTGTTCATTAGAGAATCAATGGTACTTAAAGGATATATGTAATTAGAGGGGTATAACGAACATTATGACCTAGCTCTAATTATGAACTAATGTGGAGGATCACACCATGTGTAATAGCTATATCGATGGACACCGAGTTGTATCTGTCTGTGTAAAAACGTCTGCAGTTGAGAGAGTGCAGCTTCGGGTTTTTAGTGGAATAACAATGGAGTTAATAATCAAAGAATATTAATTAAAGAGTTTAATTAATAATTCCGAGGATTATTGGAGCTCAAAATATTGTAGGTCCATTAGGTCCCCTTGCTAACCCGATCGATTTAGGTAACAAGGGTCACGGTTAATTAATTGGATTGTCCAATTAATTGTGTTACTAAAGTGACACGTATTTATTCAGGGATTAATTGAATAATGAGATTATTTAATTAATATATTAATAATGAGATTATTTAATTAATATATTAATAATTAAATTAATTAAATAATTAAATTATTTAATTAATGTATTAATAATTATGAATTATGAATTAATTATTAAATGGAGGTTGCATATTCAAATCATGACTAAGACATAAAATAATTAGATTATTTTATTCTTTGAGAAGTCTAGTATTTAAATTTAAGTCAACTAGGGTTATGTGGGAGTTAGAATCTTACTCTACCTATGACACTTAAATACTAATTATCTTTTGAATATATAAAGATATATTTTGGAAAAGATAATTATCTAATTTTAAAAATATATAATGATATATTTATATAACCAAATAAGAGAGAAATAGTCTTTGATTTTGATTTGAACAGTACACAAAATATATATATATATATATATCTATATATATATATATATATATATATGTGTGTGTTTGTATAGGATACAAACATGTGTGGTGCGTAATTTATAAAAGAGAACAAGAGAATACGTATAAATGGACTTGGTGTGTGCAATTGGTGTGTGTGATTTTTTTTTAAAAGAAAAAAACAAGAAAAGCTGCGCATCATGGGTGCGTTTGGTACGCGGGACGGGACGGGACAATGTGGGACAACTTGTTCTTGTCCCACGTTTGGCGCGACCTTAGCATGGGACAGGACGGGACAAGGTGGGACAAAAATCACAAAAAATTGTCCCACCCAAGACCCTAGGACAACTTGTCCCATAGCATGGGACAAGTGTCAAAAAGACCACTTTACCCTTTAAATGTTCAAATAATTACAAACATATCAAATATTTTATATATATATATATTATTATTAATATATATAAATTATAATTACATATAATATATATATATATTATAAAATTATATATATAATAATATATAATATATTAAATATATTATTTTATATATAATAATATTTAATAATATATACTAAATCATATATATATATTATATATAATAATATATATATAGGATATATATATATATATCATATATATATTATGTTATATATTATATATATTATATATGATATAAATATATATAATACATTATATATGATATATATATATTATTATATATATAATGTGTATATATTATTATATATATAATATGTATAATTATATACAATATAATAATATATATATATATAATACATTATATATGATATATATATATATATATTATTATATATATATATTATTATATATATATATTATTATATATATATATAATGTGTATATATTATTATATATATAATATGTATAATTACATATATAATACTATATATATATATTAAATATTAATATATATTTAATATATTATATATTATTATATATAATTTATAATATATGTAATTATAATTTATATATATTATTATATATAATAATAATATATTTAATATATTATATATTATTATATATAATTTTATAATATATATAATATTATATATGTAATTATAATATAAATATTTTTAAATATTATTATATATAATAAGATATTTAATATATTATATATATATATTTAATATATATCATATATATATTATATTATTATATATATAGGATACATATAAAAAATATAATAATTATACATATTATATATATAATAATATATACACATTATATATATAATAATATATATAGAATATATATATATATATATCATATATAATGTATTATATATATATATATTAATATATTATTATATTATATATATAATATATATAGGATATATATATTATATATAATTTTATAATATATATAGGATATATATATATTTAATATATTATATATATATATATATATATTTAATATATATTATATATATTTTAATAATATATATCATATATATTATATTATTATATATATAGGATACATATATATAATATACAATATATATTATTAATATATATACATATATTATAATATATATATATATTATATTTTTTATATGTACAAATATTTAATATTATATATATATATCTCTTATATATTATTATATATATAATGATATAATATATCATATTATTATATAATACTATTAAATAATTATAATATATTTCAATTACAATATTACTATTTGTGTAAAATATAATAATATTGTAATTGAAAACAAGAGGTCATTTGAACCCTTTTATTTTTGTTAAATATTATAATATATTTCAATTACAATATTTATTTAATATTGTTAAATACGATATATAAAAATTGTTTAATATATTGTTTAATATTAGACAAAACAAGGAGGGCACTCTGGTCATTTGAATCTCTTGTCCCGTCCTGTTCCAGCCATACCAAACGTATAACAGTACAGTCCACAGTCATGTCCTATACATTCCAAACATATCATGGAACAACTGTCCTGTCCTGTCCTGTCCTGTCCAGTCCAGTCCCGTCCAGTCCCGTCCCCGTACCAAACGCACCATGTGATATTTTGAAAAAAAAAAAAAGAGAACAGCTAGGCGTGCACTATTTTTGATACAAGAATATATATATATATATATATATATATATATATATTAACTAGAATTGTTCTAGTTTTATTATTCTCTTGGAAGAAATTGTTTCTTCTTCATTCTCTCTACATCCTCCTAAGTTCCTGAGTACGTGACGGGCCCACACGCAGTTACCAGTCCCCGGATATAGCGAGGAAGATCAGTGGTACAGACCAGGAGCATACCGTAAAGTGAAGGAGCCCCCAAACGTTGGTAAGATTCTAAATTTTCTTTTAATATATTGATTACAATTTCCTGTGTTTACATATTGTATGTATTAGTTCCGGAAAAAGAATTGCAATCCTAAGTTCACTACTCTCAGATCGTTTATGATTTGTATTAAAAATTTTAAAACCTATTTCCGCTGCGTTACCAGTGAACGGGGTTCCAACAATTGGTATCAGAGCCCAATTTTTTTTTTTGGAACAAGAAATTGTTTTCGATGCTCCTGTATGTATGATTGTGTAGACACTATTTAAATTGACTGTATGTTGTTTTTGTATGTATATTGAATTTTTTAATTTACAAAAACATGATTGATCGTTAATTATATGGTACTGTGGATTTAGGGTTTATGGGTTGTATTATATTTTTTATTATTATTATTTTTCTGTTATTGTAATGTAAAAAAAAATGTAACCTATATTGAAGACCTGGAAAAATCGCGAAGTCGGAAGGGCGAAATCGAAAATACGCGTGATGGGTACTGTTCATGTACTGTTCATGTGTGGTACTGTTCATTCGGGTACTATTCATGCGAGTACTGTTCATGCGCGGTACTGTTCATGTTGGGCACTATTCATGTCGTCTTGCACGGTTCCGTTGGCAAGTGTTGCCTAGTGCGTTCCGTGCGGATTTCCTATTTCGGATTCATGAGATGAATCGGAGTGACCTGAAGAGACTAGAAGACTCGAAAATTACAAGAAGACCAAAGAATGTCTTGGGCGTATTTTTGTAATTTTAGATTCCATTTTTTTTAGGTTAAATAATCCACAGTACTCGGTCAATTCATGTATTCTTTATATTATGTGATGATAAAAGCATTGTCATGCATACGTATGTCATTTAGATTAGATGTGTCTACACAAATATATTTGATATGTCATACATGCATCATAGCCTAATTTTTATGTATTATTTTTTTTAATATGATTAAAATCAGTAAATACATTATTGGCTATGAAAATGAGATTAGTTTTTTAATTGTTAGAAAACTTGTTAATTCTCATTAATATTAATCTGGTTATTAAAGTGTTTAATAAGTTAGATTAATAGGGTCATTTATTGTAATTAGGATTAATATGATTAAAAACCTAATAATAAATGGACCGCATAAAGTGTTAGAGTTTTTATAGTTAAAACTTGGTAAACGCTTACATAATAATCTGACCTTAGTAAAAAGTTTACAAAGATTTAGATTATTCACTAATAGATTAGATTTTTAATTGTTAAAAATCATTAATAATTTATTAGTTAAATTAGAATTTATTTCTAATAATGAATTTGTTAATGCGCTAAATAACTTGATTAAAATTAGCCGTTTGATCCTATAGAGTCTAGGTGCATTAACGGATAATAGAAAACCTTAATATTTAAATAGTGAGTGGGAGAGGGATATATTACATATATATATATCCCACAGTCTCCATTATTAGTTCAACACCGTGAGATCCGAGTGGGGCCTCGTGACGGCTTTGCTTTCGTCCTCCCTAAGGAGGGTTTCCACAAAGATCAATACCAAGGTTGACTTCCTAACGGATAGAATTTCTGAGGGTATTTTGGGATTGACCGACCCTAAGGCGGCAATTCTCGAGTTAAGCTCATGAGATCTGAAATGGTGGGTTACACTTACGAAGGTTTTGATTAAGTTTTGTTAATTAAAAACCTGACTGAATAAACGATGGTTGAATGATATGGAATAAGAGTTATTCTAGAATATCATTTGATTGAGAATGTCTCGGTCCAACATGCAAGGACTTGACCGACCCTAAGGTGGCACTTCTTTGTGGTATGTTGGATTGTTGTGGTATAGTAACTGTTTTTTGGGTATTTCTAGTTCGTTAAACATGTTCACGCATCATGTTTAAATTTATGCGAAAGCACTCGCACTTGTTTTAATAAATGACTGAATGAATGTTTTATTTATTTCAGCAATTATGTCTTCTGCATTACTTCAAATTCTCGCAAACGACAAATTAACTGGTGATAACTACACTAAGTGGAAACTTAATATTAATGCAATACTGGTCATCAAAGACCTCAAGTTTGTGCTTACGGAGGAATGTCCTCCGGTGCCTACTGCCAATGCCACACGAACTGTTCGTGAGGCATACCAACGATGGGTCTCATCTGATGAGAAGGCCCGAACATATCTGTTAGCTTCTATGACAGATGTGCTTGTCACAAAGCACGAAGCAATGACTACAGCATTCGAAATTATGGAGTCATTACAAGCTATGTTCGGGCAGCCCTCCGAGCAAGCGACACGAAGTTGTTCGTTCCGATATGCTCACTCGCATGAAAGAAGGTACATCAGTTCGGGAACATGTCCTGAGCATGATGTCCTACTTCAACACGGTAGAAGTCAATGGTGGGGCCATTGACGAACCCAGTCAAGTGAGCATCATACTGACGACTCTTCCGAAGAGTTTCGATTAGTTTAAGAACAACTACGGGATGAACAAGTTAAGGTTTAGTCTCACACAGTTGCTCAATGAGCTCACTACTTTTGAGTCCTTGACCAAGGACAGCAAAAGTAAGACCGGTGAGGCAAATGTTGCTGAACCATCTTCCTCCAATAATAAGAAGATGAAAAGGTCTGCTGGAAAGGCGAAGGGTAAGCCCAAACCCAAGAAGGCCCAAAGCAAAAAGAAGGGCACCTCCACCAACCAAGACAAAGGAAAATGTTTCCATTGTAACAAGGTCGGGCACTGGAAGAGGAACTGTCCTCAGTACCTGGAGGAGGTAGCCAAGAAGAAGAAGAAAGGTAAATATGATTTACTTGTTCTTGAATCTTGTTTAGTGGAAGATGATTTTTCACCTTGGATTGTTGATTCGGGGGCCACTAACCATGTTTGTTCTTCTTTGCAGTGGACTGATTTTTGGACACATCTAGAGGAGGGAGCCTTCTCCATGCGTGTGGGGTTAGGGGATGTCGTGTCGGCCAATGCAGTGGGAGCAATAAGATTGCAATTTTGTAATAATAATAGTTTTTTATTATTGAACAATGTTTTTTATATTCTTGGATTTACACGGAATTTGATTTCCGTTTCTAAGTTGTTAGAACAATTGTATTCTGTTTCTTTTAATAATAAGTTTGTTATTATTGGAAAGAATGGTCTGAATATTTGTTCAGGAATTAATGAAAACAATTTGTATGTGTTAAGACCGTTAATACATACTACACTGCTTAACACTGAAATGTTTAAGGTTGAAAAACCTAAACTAAACGACATCAGATTTCTCTAGATAATGACACGTATCTTTGGCATCTAAGGCTTGGTCATATCAACCTTGACCGGATAGACAGACTAGTAAAAAGTGGACCTTGAAGTGAGTTAAAGGTTGGCACCTTACCTATCTGCGAATCCTGTTTAGAAGGTAAGATGACTATGAGACCTTTTACTGGAAAAAGGGCTTAGAGCTATAGAGCCACTAGAACTCATACATACAGACGTCTGTGCACCGATGAATGTTAGAGCTAGGGGCGGCTATGAGTATTATGTCACCTTTATAGATGACTACTCAAGATACGGATATGTCTACCTAATGCAACGAAAGTTGGAAACATTTGAAAAGTTCAAAGAATTCCGAGCTGAAGTTGAGAATCAATTAGGTAGGACTATCAAGTCACTACGATCAGATCGTGGAGGTGAGTACCTTGACCAAGAGTTTGAAGACTTCATGGTCGAGCATGGGATAGTTTCCCAACTCACAGCTCCTGGTACACCTCAGCAAAATGGTGTAGCGGAGAGGAGAAATAGAACCCTGATGGAAATGGTGAGATCTATGATTAGTTTCTCACCATTACCAAATTCCTTCTGGGGATATGCATTACAAACAGCTGTATACATTTTGAATGTAGTGCCATCCAAATCTGTTCCTAAGACTCCCCTAGAGTTGTGGAATGGTCGTAAAGCTAGTTTGTGACATTTCCGCGTATGGGGGTGTCCAGCACACGTGCTGAAAAACAGAAGTGGAAAGTTAGACTCCAAGTATGTGGTCTGCCTGTTTGTAGGATACTCCAAGGAGACCAGAGGTGGACACTTCTATAGTCCCGAAGATAACAAAGTATTTGTATCGACAAATGCAACGTTTCTTGAGGACAATTATATTAGTGACCATAAACCTCGTTCTAAGATTGTATTGAATGAGTTGGAGCCTGGTGAGACTAGTGCTTCATCAACAAGAGTTGTTGATCCATAAATATCTGAGAGTCAGCTGGTTCCTGATCATGATACACTATCACCTAGACGTAGTGGGAGGGTTGTAAGACAACCTGAACGCTATTTAGGTATAGGTGAGGGACAAAGTGTTGTCTCTACTGATAGTGTGGATGATCCATTGACATGTAAGAATGCAATGGAAGATCCTGATAAAGAGGAATGGCTTAAAGTCATGAATCTCGAGATGGAGTCCATGTACTCTAACTCAGTCTGGGATCTTGTAGACTTACCGGATGGGGTAAAACCCATAGGATGTAAGTGGATCTACAAGAGAAAGAGAGGAGTAGACGGGAAGGTAGAGACTTTCAAAGTAAGGCTAGTGGCTAAGGGTTATACCCAGAAAGAGGGGGTTGATTATGAAGAGACCTTCTCGCCAGTAGCCATGTTTAAGTCTATTAGGATTCTCTTATCCATTGCTGCCTATTTCGATTATGAAATTTGGCAAATGGACGTCAATACTGTATTCTTGAATGGCAATCTTGACGAGAGCATCTATATGATGCAACCAGAGGGATTCGTGTCTCCAGATCAAGAGCAAAAGGTTTGCAAGTTGCAAAGGTCCATCTATGGACTTAAGCAAGCATCTAGATCTTGGAACATCAGGTTTGATGATGTGATCAAAACCTATGGCTTTGAGCAGAACGTCGATGAGCCTTGTGTCTCCAAGCGCATCATTGACAAAAAGGTAGTTTTCTTGGTCCTATACGTGGACGACATCCTACTCATTGGGAATGAAGTGGGAGTGTTATCTGATGTAAAGGGCTGGCTGGCTAGCCAATTCCAAATGAAAGATTTGGGAGAGGCGAGTTATGTTCTAGGGATCCAACTTATAAGGGATCGTAAGAACAAACTCATAGCATTGTCTCAGGCATCATATATCGACAAGATTCTTGTGCGATTTTCGATGCAGAACTCCAAGAAAGGTAATTTACCTTCTAGACATGGGGTTCACTTGTCTAAGGAACAGTGTCCTAAGACACCTCAAGAAGTTGAGGATATGAGACGTGTGCCATATGCATCAGCAGTAGGTAGTCTCATGTATGCTATGTTATGCACGAGACCGGACATCTGCTATGCAGTGGGAGTAGTCAGCAGGTACCAGTCCAACCCAGGATTAGATCATTGGGTTGCTGTCAAGACTATTCTCAAGTATCTTCGGAGAACGAGAAACTATATGCTAGTGTATTCCGGACAGGATTTGATCCCGTTAGGATACACAGATTCTGATTTTCAGTCAGACATGGATTCTAGAAAATCCACGTCTGGATCAGTATTCACCCTAGGTGGTGGAGCCATTGTGTGGAGAAGTATAAAGCAATCTTGCATTGCTGACTCCACCATGGAAGCTGAATATGTAGCCACTTGTGAAGCTGCTAAAGAGGCTGTTTGGCTCCGTAAGTTCTTGAGTGATCTGGAAGTTGTTCTAGATCTGGATAAGCCCATCACACTTTATTGTGATAACAGTGGTGCTGTGGCTAATTCCAAAGAACCAAGAAGCCACAAGAGAGGGAAGCATATAGAGAGAAAGTATCATCTCATTAGAGAGATAGTGCAGAGAGGAGATGTGATCGTCACCAAGATAGCCTCACAAGATAATCATGCTGATCCATTTACGAAGACCTTACCGGCTAAAGTGTTTTCGGGCCACCTAGATGGTCTAGGGTTACGAGACATGTCTCACATGCTTTAGTGCAAGTGGGAGATTGTTGGGGTTTATGCCTTAAAGATGTATTTTGTAAATGGATTTATGAAATAAATAAAAAAGAAAAGTTCAATTCATTCTTGTTGTGTTGTTTATTTTATAACTTGTGCATATATTAACATCCTAGATTGCCGGATGTAATCTCGAACTATGTATATGAGTGTCATATACGGATGGATACAGTAAGAGACATGCAATCTAAAGAGTCCATAGATAACATCCGTAATGTACGGTGATTCTATCCTGAATCATTCATATGAGATATGGGAATGAAGGCACCTTGTATGATGTGATCATATAGGACTGGGCCATGATCTATATGAATCTCTCACCAAGATCCGTTTACAAATGAGATTCATATATATCAACTAATGATGGCTATATGTGAGTGATCTTAATCTTGAGTGTCTTATCGACTCTTTCAGGTTAGATCGTGGTCTTTGATATACCATGGGTGAGGTCAGATGCAATTCCTGATCAATATACTCCGTATGTTGGGATTGCGGTTTGGCTTGTGGCTGGGAAGGTATGTACACAATAGTGGAATACACTCCTTCTTGTGAGAAGTAGATGGTAGTTCCCTTAAGGATTGATTCGGTGCTTGGACAATATGAGCGCTCTCCTAATTCCGTGAGGAAATAGGATTTATTGTTCATTAGAGAATCAATGGTACTTAAAGGATATATGTAATTAGAGGGGTATAACGGACATTATGACCCAGCTCTAATTATGAACTACTGTGGAGGATCACACCATGTGTAATAGCTATATCGATGGACACCGAGTTGTATCGGTCTGTGTAAAAACGTCTGCAGTTGAGAGAGTGCAGCTTCGGGTTTTTAGTGGAATAACACCGGAGTTAATAATCAAAGAATATTAATTAAAGAGTTTAATTAATAATTCCGAGGATTATTGGAGCTCAAAATACTGTAGGTCCATTAGGTCCCCTTGCTAGCCCGATCGATTTAGGTAACAAGGGTCACGGTTAATTAATTGGATTGTCCAATTAATTGTGTTACGAAAGTGACACGTATTTATTCAGGGATTAATTGAATAATGAGATTATTTAATTAATATATTAATAATTAAATTAATTAAATAATTAGATTTTTTTAATTAATGTATTAATAATTATGAATTATTAATTAATTATTAAATTGAGGTTGCGGATTCAAATCATGACTAAGACATAAAATAATTAGATTATTTTATTCTTTGAGAAGTCTAGTATTTAAATTTAAGTCAACTAGGGTTATGTGGGAGTTAGAATCCTACTCTACCTATAACACTTAAATACTAATTATCTTTTGAATATATAAAGATATATTTTGGAAAAGATAATTATCTAGTTTTAAAAATATATAATGATATATTTATATAACCAGATAAGAGAGAAATAGTCTTTGATTTTGATTTGAACAACACAAAATATATATATATATATATATATATATATATATATATATGTGTGTGTGTGTGTGTTTGTATAGGATACAAACATGTGTGGTGCGTAATTTATAAAAGAGAACAAGAGAATACGTATAAATGGATTTGGTGTGTGCAATTGGTGCGTGTGATTTTTTTTTAAAAGAAAAAAACAAGAATAGCTACGCATCATGTGATATTTTGAAAAAAAAAAAAGAACAGCTAGGCGTGCACTATTTTTGATACAAGAATATATATATATATATATATATATATATATATATTAACTAGAATTATTCTAGTTTTATTATTCTCTTGGAAGAAACTGTTTCTTCTTCATTCTCTCTACATCCTCCTAAGTTTCTGAGTACGTGACGCGCCCACACGCAGTTACCAGTCCCGGGATATAGCTAGGAAGATCAGTGGTACATACCAGAAGCATATCGTAAAGTGAAGGAGCCTCCAAACATTGGTAAGGTTCTAAATTTTCTTTTAATATATTGATTACAATTTCATGTGTTTACATATTGTATGTATTAGTTCCGGAAAAAAAATTGCGATCCTAAGTTCATTGGTCCCAGATCGTTTATGATCTGTATTAAAAATTTTAAAACCTATTTCCGCTGCGTTACCAGTGAATGGGGTTCCAACACTGACATCAGGCCAGTCTAATCCGAGGAAAAAAGGCGCTGGGTCATGGTGACTCGATATCGGGTCACCCCTGACCCGATGCTTTTCTTACTCGGGCTAGGGTGACCTGACATGGTCACCCAGACTTGATGGTTTTTCTCATGGCTCTAAAATTATTTTTTGTTGAGGATAATTTTTTTTTTCCATTTATGTTCTTTGAAATAATGAATATTTTAATGATGGATAATATTTGTTGAGTTATTTTTCAGGATTGACGATGAAAAGTGAGCATTTGGTTTTGAATTGGGGTGGAGAATAGAAAAATCATCATGGTGAGTATTGGTATGAAGGTCGAAGAGCGAAGGCGTTTGATTTTTCTAGGGATTCAAATTATGATAAATTGTTAGATAAGGTATACAACGTCACCAGAATTGATAAAGATCATTATCGGGTTAGTATGACGACTCTTCCACAAACTTTTCGTCCTAGCATGACAATTGAGATTGTTGATGATGAGGTCGTTGCATTATTCCTTCGTTGAGAGAATGTTGACCTATTTGTTTGCTTCAGTGTTGAGGAAATCGGCCATGAATCTCTAAAAATGAAACATAAACCACCAGAGTCCTCTCACAACCTACACCATGCAACTCCTCGTCATGAATTTCTTCATACACACAAAAGCAATATACATGTCAGTACTATGGATGAGTTTCAAAGGTCGGATATACCTAACATGGCTGCCCATTTGGATGATATTCGAGAGGGATTACAATCTCATCATCGTCATTTTAGTTTTCAAGATACGACAGGTAACCAACACATTCCTGAGCATGATGAAATGGAACCATAGTTTAATTACAATCGTGAGCGAGTTTCCAATCGGTATGACGAGTAGTTTGCCCATGTCCAGAGACTTGTTCCACCTCCATGTGCATTTTATTCTCTTAATTCTGGTGAAGTTGCACCTAGACCTGTTACTATGCGTTTTGAAGTGGGTGAATTTTTTCCAAGCAAGAAACAGCTACAATAGTAATTAGGCAGTTATGCCATTGCCAATCGGTTCCAAATTAGGGTGTTCAAGTCCGATACAACACATCATCAAGTTTGGTGCATTGTGTAAGGATTGCAATTGGCGATTGCATACGGCTAAGGTTCACAATTCAGATTATTTCCAGATTAGAAAATTTTACAATCAGCTGACCGAAACGTCGTTACAGTGTCGTCAAAAGACTAACAATTAAGTTCGACCTCGCAAACACGTGAGTCACATAGACTAGCACAGCGGCAAGAGAGGGTATAGTTCCGTAGGGAGGTGAGATTCATCAACCGTCACCATTTCTAGCTATTATTACAACACGTCTAGCGAACTCGTGTATTGCGTGTGCGAAAATATAAATAATAATATAACTAAATGAATTAACTACTATAATATATACAAGATAAGATAGAATGGATAGATGCATGAAATGTGTGATTACGCTAAGGAAATGACTCAACCGTAACAATCCTCCTAATTAAGCACTAGACTCACCTAGTCCCTCAAATGTGCAAGTATATGTTATAGGCTCGTGTCCCTTTAATTGATCTCTAATCTCTCTCGATGTCTTAGAGATCACATCCACACAAAGCATGGATCCATTAAGTGTCGTGGCACACACAAAAGAGCCATGTACACCAGCCTACTGATACTCTCACTTTCTGGTCATATACACAAGATAATTAGTTGGGCATGTAATGCGCAACCGCGTAGGCCATACTACATCCAATAATTCATCCACGAGGCTAACCAAATACGGGATGGAAACCAAGTGAAAGCATTGAGAATACAAGATACCTATACAACACGTTTGGTATATGCTCGTGTCCCCTTAATTAATCTATACCTTATCTCGAGAGCATAGAGATTGCATTCACACATACAAAGTACACATGAATCCATTAAGGATTGTGGGACACACACACGAGCTCTGCACGCCAGCCTAGTGATCTCTCAACTTTCTGGTCAAATGTAGAGGTTACCACGTTGATCATGTTAATACGAACCACGCGATATATAACACACAACCTAAATATCATTCACAAAGTGGCTAACTGAGTGAAAGCATTAAGCACACTAAACGCCCATATAGCAACACAAGCACAAGAGAAGTGTCGGTGGTCTTTACTCTAAATACAGATTCGGTTTTATCAAACCCCTAGGATGGCTAGACATAGGAAACAAGTTCACCTAACACTAATGTGTAATAAGTTGGTTGTTATACATTAAGGATATTCAATATAGTTAGGGGTTCCTCATCTTGATTAAGGAATTCTCCTAAATCAATTCATCACCCAATTCGGCCA
This sequence comes from Dipteronia sinensis, assembly GCA_033220585.1. Classification (NCBI taxonomy): domain Eukaryota; kingdom Viridiplantae; phylum Streptophyta; class Magnoliopsida; order Sapindales; family Sapindaceae; genus Dipteronia; species Dipteronia sinensis. The sequence continues at coordinate 68,053,618 of CM065637.1, read as the reverse complement.
AGGATAGGCAAATGTGTCTTAAAAAGACTCATTAAGCACAAGGAAGTGAAGCAATGCCAATTTAGCAACTAAATGCATGAACTAAATATTTTCTACTCTTTAGGGCTAAAATCCCTAATACTCAAATTACTCTTCACATGGTATTTTGGTCATCCATTAACATACAAACACTCATGGGAAGCTAAATTACTCTACTCCTACATTAAATTACTCTACTCCTAATCTCAATCATGCATACTTGACCATCCACACACATGAATATCACAATAAGAGTTTAAATCATACAATTAACAACGAGTAAAACAAAACTCAACCGAGTTTAAGAACAAACATACATATATTACACATGTAAAGGTTTACAATATTCCCAAATCAAGGTTACACATTAAAGAAACTAAAATTACAAAGAAAAGAGTAAATAAGAGCAAACCCTTGAAGACAAGTCCTCCAAAGATGCTCCAAACCTTCCTAGCTCGGATTTGGTCATAAAACCACTTCTATTTCCTTAAAATCGGTTCTAAAATGGATGGAGGAAGTGTAAAATGGTGTTGTGAAGGTGTATGGTGAGCTTGTTCTCTCCTTATTTGATGGAGAAGATGAAGAAAATGAAAGAAAATGGAAGAGAGAAGAGAAGAGAAGAGGCGTGACAGGGGGGAAGAGTTCTCAAGAGAGGAGAGAAAATGGGGGTATTTATAGAGCTTGGAAGTTAGGTCATGAAAATAGGGTGAAAGGACAAGATTGCCCTTTAAATAGTGGTTGAAAATGGTTGAAAACAGGTCCGTCCGCAGGAGGGTCAGTCTATTCTTCCCGCGGAGACTTTTCCTGCTGAAATTACTGCCCCAAACTCCGTTTGGTAGCTCCGTCTGGTCCTCCCGTGGAGCTTCCCGAGGAGGGCAGTTCTCAACTTCGCGCACTGTTACGAAAACAGCCACAACTTCCTCCAGAAGCCTCGAAATCGCGATCTGTAAAAACCGTTGAAAAGTAGACATCCGACGCTTTCCGAAAATAGGTAATAGGCAATGTAGTTCGATCTGAAGAGGGATATATGACCCCCGAAAGTTGAGTGTACTGCACGAAGATTTCCAATTCCAGCCCTTCTAACTCCAAAACTCTTCAATTAAGCTCAACACCTTATTTTAAGGGATATAACCTACACAATGCTCACAAAACACATTATGTACAAAAATATGCTCGAAAACAAAAGCAAACAATAGCAAATAGGGACCTCAAAAGGTATATTTTGCGATATTATCATCAGCACACATGCTCCACAGAAGCACGATTTCCGCATCAAAGGCAAGCAAGCGCACGAGTTATAGGGGAACACATACAGGAGAAATTATGTAATTATCATTTATACAAGCCCAAGGAAATCATTTACAACATGCAAAAGGAGTTTGACATTTCTTGTAACTACCACAAAGGGTACCGAGCCAGACATATTGCCTTAGAAGAGGTTCAAGGAACACCAGTTGAGTCATATAGTATTTTGCCATCATACTTGTACATGTTGGAGCAAGCAAATATCATGATTGTTACATACCTCCATACAGATTCGTCTAACAGGCTCATGTATATTAACGTTGAACTATTAAAGTCATGAATTAGGAAAGATAATTTACAGTTTGACACTTCTATTAACGTTGACTGTCAACTTTTAGGTAAGATGGACTTTTTTGATGCATTTCCAAAAAGATGAGGACTAATGACCCTAATACACATAAGTCAGGGAAAAAAATAATGTTTCTTTAAAACATAAGGACCAATCTGTAATTCCCCCTTTAATTTTTACATCTTAGAATTACAATTGCAAAGTCAAACATTCAACCGAATTGCACCTTTTAGAAACTTGGTAACAAAAAAATTCACATCCCAACCAAGATTTTTACCACCAAACTTGGCAATAGCCTCTCACTTAAATAATCTATTTTCATACAAACGAGAGTTCGTAGCAGAAGCTGTACTAGATTTTGTACTAGATTTCCAATAAACTAAATAAATATAACATTATGCACTTTGTCAATGACCAAAAACTCACAAATTAAAACATTTCCACAAATAAACAATCAACTAAATCTAAACCCATCTATTTAAAAAGATTAAGCAGACCTAATAAGGGAGATTCTCATTTAGATTATTGAACATATATTACAAAAAATAATAAATCTTCATTGAATCGAAGCACACAAAAGGAGATAAACAAAATCAATCAAGATTCTTTAACATATATGAATTGGTATACGTTTAAAAGGAGGTATAGATAGAGGCGCACATACCAAAAATGGAGTCGAGGCAGAAACACTAGAGTGGATCCGCTAACTTTTGGCGTTTACCCTATGTCCAGTGTGCTCCCAAGTTGACGTCGTCGGCGTGCTGGCTATCGACTACGACGCCGACGTGCGGTTGGGCCAGAATGGACGTCGGTGACAGTGACATGTGTTGGCTATGGAAGATGGGTTTGATCGGGATGGGTGGCCAGAGGATTTGAGAATTTAGGACAAATATAGTGAAATTGATTTCAATTCTTGAAACGAGTAGGAAGGTCATTTCAGGGCAGTTTTGTAATTTGTTTGGGTTTTAGGGTAGATTTTCAATTCAGCCCCTAAAATAGGGTAGTTTTGCTAAAAAAACCTATTTTAATTTACATATCATTTAATGAAGTCAGTGTCACATATTCACCAGTTTCATACACGTGAAACTAATTAGTATTGTTTTATAAATGCATTAGTTTCATACAAGTGAAGCTAATATTGTTTTACAAATACATTAGTTTCATACACATTTTTTTTTTTTTTGAGAATTTAATTGAACAGTTAGTGTGCAAGACACAATAAAACTTCTTTTTTCTTTCCTGTGAATTAATTAGGATAGAGTGTGTGACAAATGTTTTATGATGATTGTTTAAAGTTAAGCATATTACTCATTGGAGATGAGAGTATGCATTTCTCCAATTTCTTTATCAAAGTGGATCCATAATGAATAAAAATGCTTATTGTGATCATTTAGTAACTCAAAAATACATATTTGAACGTTAATGATGCATAGCAAAAACTAGACAACAAATATTTCCATCAGATATCTTAATATTTTTCTAATTGTTAACTTTTTGTCATTTAGCTTATTTTGTCATTTTCTGCTCTGTTATGTTTTTGTCTTTTAGTGCCTAGCACTTTACCTTATAGCGTGTATTCACTTGAAAAGAATCAGTTTTTCCTGATAATGAAATATTTTCTTCTTTGGCTGCTCAGACTCTGAGAGTCTTGATTATATCAGTGAGTTTCGTTTTTCCGACGAGCCACGACCCTTCGGAGAGTGTTTTCCCGAAGTTTATTCGACTTCTACGTCAGCTAAGCTACCATAAAGATAAAATATTTTCAATGTTACATGTTTTTTCATGACGAGTGTAGATTTTGGAAGTGTAATAGTAGAAAGTACTAAAATCTTATGAGTGGAAAAACAGAATAGATAGTGAATTTTGTTTTTGTGTTGTTGGATTCTTGAAACTCCAATCATCGTTATAGTTCTTCTCTTGTTTTTCAATCAAGTTCAAGAGAAAAACTTTTCAATTATTTTAACTTGATTATGTATTTGTTTTATTCTCTACTTCACAGTAGGATTTATGTTGTGTTTCTTTTTTCTTTATCATTTTTTCTTCTTCGTGTGAATAGACTTATATGATAAATACTTTTGACTGATTATTAAAAAAAATTCTCTATTTGGCTTTTTGATGGACAACAGAGCATTTTGGGATTTCTTCATCTTATTCCACACACAAAAAAAATCCAGATTCTTAATGATGTTAGCGGAGTCATCAAAACCATCCAGGTAATTCATGAATTGCTCTATTTTTTTATTTTTTTTTCATTTTAGATGATAATTTCATGAAGCAAAGCTAAGTTTGGCAAGTATGCTTAAAGTGCAATTGTTCTGTTTCCAAATTTATAGATAATTCCTCCTAATGAAGTAGATTGCTTTATTTTGTTTTTCTCTAGCGTGTCATTGATAGTATGAGTAACTCAAATGGAAAATTTCAGGATTACACTTCTTCTGGGTTCTCCAGGATCAGGGAAAACCACTTTGATGTTGACACTTGCAGGGAAGCTTGGAGATGATCTAAGGGTGTGTTTATGATCCTCTTATGTTGCCTTCTTTTGTTTGCTTAATAATTTGCATGAACTAGTAATATTTTCACTGTAATTTGAGACAACCTGCTCATAGAAGTTGGGGTTTTGAACAGACGTCCGGGAAAGTCACCTACTGTGGCCACGAATTGACTGAATTTGTTCCTTAGAGAACCTGTGCTTACATTAGTCAACATGATCTTCATTATGGAGAGATGACAGTACGCGAGATATTGGATTTCTTGGGGCGCTGTTTTGGTGCTTGCATGAGGTATGAAAGGCTAGCAGAACTTTCTATACGAGAGAAAAAGAAAAAAAATCATACCAGATCATGAGATTCATTCATTCATGAAAGCCATAGCAGTGGCAGGCCAAGAAACTAATCTGGTTACCGATTATGCGCTCAAGGTTTGTTCCGCTTTTCATATTCGATTGTGTTCATTGTATTTGTAGTTTCAGAAACCTGACATCTTAGAAATCTCAAGTTCTCATCAGACACTTGGCTTGGATATATGTGCTGACATTATGGTCGGCGATGACATGAGAAGGGGTATTTCTGGTGTACAGAAGAAACGTGTGACTACTGATATGTTTCCCATGAAAACTGCTTGGCATTTTTGTTTCTCAAATAAAAGTTTCTCTTAGAATTGCAACTTGTTACTCCTAAATGTATGCTTACTGCTGATTTTGAGTATTGTCTTAACTAATTCCTTTCTTCACACAATTTCAGGAGGAATCAAGAACTTATCAAAGAGCTTAGTACTCCAGAGTCCAGCACCAGACTCTAAGGATATTTACTTCCCAACCAAATACTCCCAATCGTTTCTTATTCAGTGCCATGCTTGTTACTGGAAACAGGGAAGATCTTACCGGAGACACTCTAAATATATTGTTGTCAAGTTTATCATGACAACATGAATTGCTATTCTGTTTGGTCTCATCTTCTAGGACATGGGACAGAAGTCGTAAGTTTTTTGTTTTCTTCTATTGTGTTTGATGGAAAATTTGCGTTCTAGGTTTTAAATATGATTATAACAGATCCTTAATGAATTTCATATCTATCCAAATGTTAGATTTTCTACCGATGATAACTTGGGATACGTTTTGGAAGTTAACCATCTTGTTTTACCTTTTACCAGATCCAAGCAACAAGATCTGTTCAAACTTCTAGGAGCCATGTATTCTGCTGTGCTTTTCCTTGGAGCCAATAATGCTACTTCTATGCAGCCTTTTTTTAGTGTTGAGAGAACGGTAAAAAAAAAAAAACTGAAAATGTTGTTTTTATTTGAAATACATATGTTAAGCCACTAAAAACTTGACTGATGAACTATCCTTAATTTTGCAGGTGGCCATAGAGGTTATATATGTGACAATTTAAACTGTCATCTAAGCTCTTATCCTTTACTCCATGATTGGATTCGAGTGGAAGGTGGACAAATGCCTCTGGTTTTTCTTCTTTGTATTGATGTGCTTCATCTACTTCACAATGTACGGGATGAGTATTGTTGCATTGACTCTGGGAGTCCAAGTTGCTGCCATTCTTATGTCCGTCTTCCTGAGTTTTTGGAACTTGTTTGCTGGTTTTATGCTTCCCAGATCAGTATGTCACATCAAATTCAATACCCAACTCTTTAACGTTTATAACATATTCCTTCAACTTCCTCCTACCTTGTTACTGTATGTATGTCTGATTAAAGAACTCACACTTGCATGTTAAATGCAGGAAATCCCTGTGTGGTGGAGGTGGTGCTACTGGGCTTCTCCAGTGTCTTGGACACTGTATGGAGTCCTGGCAAGTCAAGTGGGTGACATAGATACTCCTTTGCCGATGCCTGGAGGGCCTACTAATATTACAATTACAGTAAAGGAGTACCTTAAAGCTACTTATGGGATGGATCGCGACTTCCTTCCTTACGTTGCTATCGCACATGTTGTCTGGGTCCTTCTCTTCATCTTTTTGTTTGCCTTTGGCATCAAGTCCCTCAACTTCCAAAGGAGATAACTAGCTTGAATATTCTTGAACATGAGTCTTGGAATTATTTATGCCACTGGAAATCTTTAGTTTTATTAGTAAGGGATGGAGGAAGCAATAAGTTACCTCTTTTTGCTCTTTTTTTCCTTGTGCATTGTTATCCTTTTAAGCCGCCATTATTAGGCAGTCTTGAATTTATGTTTTCATAATAAGAGAGTTATTGTAATTCAGTTGTTTCTATATTAATTTTGCAGTACGTACTCATAATAAGACTATGATTGGAAAAATAATATATATATATATATATATATAAATTGAATCTTTGCTCTGCTATATAGCATACTGGCACTTCATTGGAAATCAATGTATATATCTCTGGTGTGCAAAAAACCTTTGATATTGATAATAGAAGCAACTGCATATTTCCCACTTATGTTATTACCCTACAACTCACTTTTCAAGATTATCAGTGCTGGGTGTATACGCTTGAGTCACTAATACTATTGTAAATAACATGAAACAATCACACAACATGAGGTAATACAATTGGGCATTGGCCTCATCAATGCTACAAGACAGTCAAAGTTTGCATACTTTTCTCAACTCCCTTTCAGAGTTGTGCTTAACTGTTAACATATCAAAGTAGAATTTGTAGTCGAGGGAAATTTTAAGTCAATTCCTGGAAAGCCAACCACAGATTTTTCACAAAGGACATGATAAGCAGGCCCCCATTTCTTTACAAAGATTCCACTAATGCTTTCAGTTTCTTTAACCTTTTTAAATGTTTTAGCTTTGTTGTCGCAAATATCACAGATATATATGGTCATCTCCATATTATTATACAAAACCAGGTTAGCTCAGTGTATCGTATCTACACTGCGAGTTTCTCTTCATTTCCAACTCCAGAATTATTATAATATTTTTTTTTTAAATCAACCATTGATTATTCTGCCACTGACTGGCTCATTTTATTGGTTTTTAAGTATGCCACGTCAACATTGCACAAGATGAAAAACAACCAACCACCTTGAACAAGAACCATTTCACAGATCCTTATCTAACTCACACAAATGTCGAACTCCGACCCAAGTACAAATCCCAGAACAGTCATCTGCATAGGCGACATACATGGATACCTCTCAAAACTCCAGAAACTCTGGACCAATCTTGAAACCCTCATCGACCCATCATACTTCAACACCGCTCTCGTCATTTTCTTGGGCGATTACTGTGACCGTGGTCCAGACACGCGTCAAGTGATAGATTTCCTGATCTCACTACCAAAAAAATACCCAGAACAGAAACACGTCTACTTGTCCGGAAATCACGACCTGGCATTCTCAGCGTTTGTTGGGGTCTTGCCAAAGCCGAGTGACGGCGCGGAATTCAAGGAGGGTTGGAAGGAGTATGAACACAATGAAGAAAGAGAAGGTTGGTTCAGTGGTGATGGATATGAGAGCATGCACTTACAAGGAAGAAGGTGGGCTGGTGACATTAAAGATAGATTTAATGTTGCTAAAGGTTTCGACTATAAAGGATCTATTTATGATGCTGCTCCCACTTTTCACTCCTATGGTGTTCCTCATGGATCTGCCGGTATATATGCTTGTATTATTATTATTGTTTCTTTGTTTGTTTTCATAATTTTTTGATGATTGGTTTTGTTAGTAAACAGGGGAATGAAAAATTAAGCTAAAGGGCTCAACTTTAGTATTTAAGACATGGGATTAGACGGGTTAACAAGGTTATTGAGTTCAATTGGTGTGTTTTTGTGTATGATAATGGTTTTTAGCTGTCAAGTTGGAATGCTTATGTTATAGCTCATGTGTTAGTTGTAAGTATGGTCTTTCATATAATTTCATGGTGATTGGTTCTGTAATTTGTTAGTAACCAGTAGACCAAAATCAGAAGCTTAAGGGATCGGCTATAGTAGTTAAGACATGGGATTAGACGCTTTAACAAGGTTATTTATGTTGGAATGCTTTTGTGCTTATGATTAATATGATTCTTGGCTATTTCTAGTCTACCAAATATATTACTCTGTTTTGTTCATGTGATTTTTGGTCTTTCTGTGTAAAAGGTTGTTGTGTGTGAGAAGAAGCAATGAAGCATCATTCTTGTCTTGTAATTGTTAATGGATTATTGCATAAATGTTTGCGTAGTATTTAGTTCAATCAACCTTAAGGGGTTTCTTTTATCTAACAAATACTATTCTTTTGCTGTGGTATTTTTTAAATTTTGAAAAGAGAGTGATTGTTGTGTGCAGATTTGGTTAAGGCAGTTCCTGATGACCACAAGAAATTTCTGGCTAATATGGTTTGGATCCATGAAGAGGTAAGGCTTTTTATCTTTTCCATGTTTTTCATTTCGAAATCTTGTCAGCTATGTACGTGTTCCTATTAGTTAAATGAGGTATTCTTTATGTTTCTGAAACAATACATGCAAGCCGACTGTTTGATGTGAACAATCAGAGGAGAGGCCGAAGCTTAAAGGATGTTGACAATGTATACTTTTTTTTCAGGATGATGTCTCTATAGAGACTGAGGATGGAATAAAACACTGTAATTTGATCGCTGTGCATGCTGGCTTAGAGAAAGGGAAAAATGTCGAAGAGCAACTGAAATGCTTGAAAGCCAAGGACACTGGGGTGTCCAAGGTAGAAGCTCTCAGTGGACGGAAAAATGTATGGGATATACCACAGGTGATTGTCCACTGTCTCCTACTGTTAATTGTGTGCACTTTAACTGAACTTTCTTTTGTTGAGCTTTTCAATTATAGTAAATCCTCCTTCAGTCACAAAAGGTCTTTAATAGGAGATGAATTTGTTGGTTTTACATAGCTGGCATATTACTAAATGGTGCTATCTTGAAATCTCAACAGGAACTAACTGAGAAACCAACCATTATTGTAAGCGGCCACCATGGAAAACTTCACATTGATGGCCTTAGGCTCATTATTGATGAAGGCGGCGGACTACCAAATAATCCGGTGGCTGCAATCGTTCTTCCCTCAAAGAAGATCGTGCGTGATACTGATAATGTGATGAAAGAGATTTGAGTCTGAGAGACAATAATAATGAATCAACTATATGCCTTTTGAATTTAGCAAAGCATATAATCCAGTCAAGAAATTCATTTTTGATTGAGCACTTGGAGATGACAAATGAGCATTTTCCATTGGAGTAAAGTTTCTGGTAATCACTCTTGTTATACCATTAGATGTCGTGTCTCAATTATAGACTTTCTGAAGAGCAGACAATAACTCTTCATTGTAATCCTTGAAATTTATGTTCTCATACTGTGAGACTAAAGTGTACCAATAATACGCAGAGCAGGTATTAAAATTGCTGCTTTGAATTTACTTATGGAGACTTATAACTCGTTTTAGTTTAGTTGTTTCAGGGTTTTGTGGGAAATGAAAGGCATATCTTCAGTCACACTTACTTTGTTTCACTTAAGTGAAACTTTGACAAATCTGAATCAAACGAGGTTCTGGAAATGGAGCCATATAACTCTGGATCCAGCTCTGCTTATTCTTACTCAATCAAGGCTCACGAGTGAGTATGAGTTTGGGTAAGAAAAGTGAAACATTGGACGTGAGTCAATCTATTATTACTGTAAAAGTTTGACGTTGAGTTTAGCTCAGCCTCTTTTAACCTTATTAAATCATGGATCATTTCGATCGTAAGCTCTATGCTTGTGAAATTTTACATAAAGTTGTTAGAATGTATAAAAATTTGATTAGAGGAGGAGGGGTTTAAGCAATCAACAAATTAGGGATAGATGTTGAGTTAGAGAAAAAGCAGCCTAATTAACAGTTACAATAATTGATGCGTGTGATTCAAGCCTCCAAGCTAAGTTATGAGGATTTTGGAATAGACTACATAATATTATTGTATTTCAAAATTGAGTAGTGCACCGGTGCTATTAGCAACCCACTAATGATCTAATAATGCTTCCGTTTTAAAATTTAAATTTTTCCAAACTTAACTCATTTCATAAATGCTCTTTAATATTTCAAAAAAATTGCTATAATTAAATTCTAATAAAACACCACATCCACAAATACTTGCAACCAAAACTTTATATATAAAAAAATGTAGTTTTGGAAATAAATCAAATAAATTTTAAAATTTTAAAAGCTGGGGCATTATTAGATCATTAATGGCACACCACTCTTAAAGATTACATAATATAATTGATTTTTTAGGGTGTTAATATTGCCACCCATAAATATAATTTACAAACCCATATTTTATTAAAAATTTTATTTACAAAAACATCTCAATACAAATTGACAAATAAGGACACAATAATTAATTAAAAACTAAATTTAATACTATGTACACTCATTATTTATATCCATCACATCTTCAACTATATTAAATTCTTTATTTTTTAAACAAACAAATAAAAGCTTAGCTAAACCCGAATTTTTTTTCCTTTTTGCAAAAGAAACAAGTCTCCTTGCAGTTGTGCAGTGTGATCTAAACAGCCGACTTCAACTGGGATATTTTCAAACAATCTCGAGCTTCACCACAGTCATTTCCGGTGCTCATGAGTCATTAAAACTAAGGACCCAAGTTCATGGCAAAACCATGAAAAAGGGTCACGATGAATTAAATTTAGAAGTAAAACTCAATTGTACATTCAAAAAAAGAAAACAATGGTTTCTTCAAAATCAAAATCCGACAAAAGTCTAATGAAACTACAATGATATTCTGAGATTCTTCTACGAAATTAAAAAATATCAAAACTGAATGGGATAACCCGAATTCCCAAACACTTGGAATGGCCATTGTCCATATCATCGTTCTAGTAATCAGCCTAGATGGCCGCCTAGACCTTAGGTAGACCTAGCCACCGCGAGGAAGGCCTAATCAGCCTTCCTAGGTGGCCAGTCTCCTAGACATGCTAGGCAAAGTTAATAGACTTCGCCCATCAATTTTTTTTTGTAATTTTTGTTTTCCAAAATGGTGTCATTTTAGCATAAAAAGGCGTCGTTTTGGTTTATTCGGAGTCACCGTCTAGGCGCCATTCTGCCGAGTCACCGTCTAGGTGCCAGTATGTCCGTACGACTAGAGGCTAGCGTCTACTAGAACACTGATCCATATAATAATAAATACATAAAAACATAATAAATAAGATTGTTTGTTCAAAATTAATTGATTTAGTTCCTCCAAGAATTATGCTTTTTCAAAAAAAAAATGAGTTTGTTGATAACTTAAGAGAGGGTTTATACATATATAAAATGTATTAATATGAATACTTTTTTTTTCAATAAGGGTACTATTGGTATTAGGATAGTGTTTATAATAATGATTTAACTTTAAATTTTAGACATGGATGTATTTATAAATATAGGTGTGTAAATCATATTTATAGGCAGTGTTCTAGAAATCGGCCTAGGCGGCCGATTAATCGCTCTGATTCAGCTAGTCGGCCGGCTACCGAGGCGAAAAGGACAAAATCGGCCACATTCCGCGGTCTCCGACTAATCGTTTGCGGCGGCGACTAATTGGCTAGAAGAATTTAGGGATTTTGGGCAATTTAGACGTTTAGGGTTGAGAGAAATTGATTTAGGGATTTTGGTTTATGAGAAGATTTGAGAATTTTTCTTAATACAGGGTTGCTGTATTGTGAAGAAAGAGTAAGGAATTTGGTGTCGTTTTAATGGAGATTTGAGGTTAGGTGAAGAAAGAGCAAGGAAATCAGGTGTCGTTTTAGTGGAGAGATATGAATTGAAGAGAGAATAATGAATGAAATGATGAAGCTGCTGGGATGTGGTCTGAGGAGAAGCGAATGAATGAAATGATTAAGCTATTAAGCTGTTGTGAAGAGAAGCTGGGTTGTGGTCTGAAGAGAAGTTGAGGTCTGAAGAGAAGCGAATAAATGAAATGATGAAGCTGCTGGGTTGTGGTCTGAAGAGAAGCGAAATTATATAGGGGGTGTTGGAAAATTGGGTTAAATTAGGTCATCACAGATATTGGGCCATTTGGGCCACTATTGCAATTGGTCTCCCATTTCAGATTTGGGCCATCAATAGATTTGGGCAATCCATCAAAATTCATGAGTGATAATCTAAAACCAATTGGGATTTTCTTTTTTTAATCTAGAACTTGGAATTTGTCATTTTGATTTGATTGTCTTTATGTTTGGATTTGGATTGGTTTGTGATTGCATTTGGATGAGTGTTTGTGGATTTAGATTTGTTTATGATTGGATTTCGATTGGTAATTTGATATTTGTGGATTTGGAAAGAATTTTCTTTGAATTTGATAATTGGAATTTGTTTGTAATTATGTTTTCCGATTAATCCCCGACTAATCGGCCTAGGCGCTAGGCGTTGAGTCTCCGCCCGACTAGCGCCTAGCGCTTACTAGAACACTGTTTATAGGTGTCAATAACCGTGGTTGCTTTTAGTATATGTCCAACATTGACCTTACTCGGTTGCCACTTGCCATATTTTGTTGAAATTGATCGGTCAATACCCAAGAATACTGACCCACTGAATGGGGTGTTGCCACGTAGCCTTGTTTATTTCACTTTTTACATTTATCTCCTTGCATTCTAAGAAGAAAAAAAACCGTGGCAACACCCCAATGATAGATCAATAGTCAGCACCCAAACATTTTCCATAAATGGGTTGTTATGAAAATATTAAAACAATTACAACTCAACTATATACCTTAAAATCTAAATTTGGAATACAAAATTTGAAAAAGAAAATTAGAAAGGTGCAGCACTTAAAAGAGAAAAAGTAGTTGCATACCACCTCTTAACAGAGGTGGTAGTGCACTTCCGGTGTACTTCCCTTCTATATTAGAGGCATATTGTAATAGTGTTTGTAATAGTGTTTGTAATATTAAAAAAAATAGTCTCATTTAAAAGCTTATTACCACGGTCTTCTCATCTCATTAATTACATATATATATATATATATATATATATATATATATTTGTAAACCCGTAGATGAACTTTGAGTATCTTTAATGCCAGAATAGTTTATAAAAAAAATATCAAATAAGATAAATAGATAGTCTATTAATAAATTTTATCTTCAATTTAGTTGTGTATATTCAACCTCACAATGATGAGACAAAAAAAAATATTAGACATTGTCACTATGACCTGTTTACTTTCAGACGGTCTGATACACAACTATTTTTCGGTTAACTCAGCAAGTATTTAAAATTAACATTAATTTTTCATCTATTTTTGGTATGTAAATAAAATAAATAGGAAAAAATGAAGAAAAAAAATTGGATACGTCATTAAAATAAATGTGTTTTAAACAGAAGTATTAGAGCATCTCCAATGCAAACGTGGCTTATGAAAAAAAAGATGTTACGTAGGATAAATAGACATTCTGTACATAATTGTGTCTCCAATGCAACCGTGCATATCCAACCTCAAGCTGAAGTGGCAAAAAAAATAATAGACATTATCAACATGACCGTCCACTTTTAGACGGCATGTTGCATAACCCTTTTTCAGGTTAACTCAGCAAACATTTAAAATTGACATTAATTTTTCATCTATTTTTAGTAAGGAAATAAAATAAAAAAGAAAATAAGAAATAAAATTAGACACATAATTAAAACAAAATGTGTTTTAAACGGAAGCATTGGAGATCAAATTTTAAATTGATTGTCTATCAAGTCCATATTTATGCCACATAAGAAGTAAGTCTTTTGATATTGTCGTCATGTCAACAATTATTTTGGAGATGCTATTAACTGTTAAAACCTTAAAAGTTTTAATTCTTATATAGGTCTCATATATTTGTTAACGGCTTTGATTTTTTTTAACGGTCTGGATAACTACTTCCACAAACCGAGAGAAAACTATCCATACATGTTTGTAAAATTCGTATGGTGGGACTCAAACAACTCATCACCACTTTAGAAGGGAGATGTACTACCATTTCGGCTAAGATTTTAAGTGTGTTAATGGTTTTGATTTAGAAAGCTAATTGAATAATTGAGAAAGTTAGCAACTTCCACGAATTAACTAACAATACAATAGTTAACAGCATTTAAAGTAGAAAAATATGAATAATGTTGTAAATCAACTAAGAAATAAGTAAATAAAGATGAAGAAAGAGTGAGAGATGAGAGACACGAGAGAGAGAGAGAGAGAGCAAAACTGGTGTATATATATTCTGGGGAGTTTTCTCAGCCCCCCTTAGCAATACAAATGATATAAATATATATAGACAAAATCACCGCCTCTGGTAAGCTTAGAAGCTTACTTAATTATTAAGTTTAAGCAATATCTTCTCCAAGTGTCAAGTAGAGTAGAAGAAAATGCTGGAAGAGGCAATACGGTGAGAGGCATCAAGTGGTGGGGGAATCCATAATAATATAATATTATAACACTCCCCTTTGGATTTCCCACCACTTATATTAATATTCTAAGAAAAACCCAATGGGACAAAATCTTAGAAAATGCATATAATGATCTCTCTGGATCTAGTGGGGTTGGACATTAAAAACTATCTCATTAAAAACCTTGTCATGAAAACCCAGTGAGACAAAACCTGATCAAAGGGAAAAAGAGTATAGTATACATATGTCCAGAATTTATTGTTTCTTTCATAATATTTCTCACATTTATACTTTGTTAGGGAAAACCTAGTGGGATAAAAACCTGAGCAAAGATATTCATTGATCTGTCGGATCAAAGTAATATTTATAATGATCTTCTGGATCAATGTAACATATATACGATGATTAACTGGATAAATGTAATATTTATGATGATCTTTATGGATCAAATAATTTTTGGGTGTGCTTAAAGAATTTCCTCATTAAAACCTTATCAGAAAAACCCAGTGGGATAAAAACCTGATTAAAAGGAAAAAGAGTACAATGCACATATGCCCCAAATAATTAATATAATTCATTTGATATGCTCCCCCTGGTGGGACGCTCCCCCTGATAAAAGTTCATTTGAAGCAATCTTCTAGATTGCTGAACTGAAGCACACTGATGTTTATTTCATGAAATGCAATAATATCATAAATGATTGGGGGGAGTACGAGCAAATACTTGCTTTATGGAGTAATATCCATATGGAATCTTTTCAGAATCCTTTCAACATATTCTGATTGATGGACGAGCATTCCATTTAATCTATGCTCGACCTTTAGGTCGAGACAATGTTTTCTTTCTCATTTCTTTAAGAGGACACATGAGTATATCTTTATCAGATATTAACTGAGATGCTATACCACATATGTTCAAATTGTTTTTAATTCATATAAGGATTTTTGTATGTTCATCAAATACAGATTACGATATCTCAATTTATATGCTTCTAGCATTTTAGAATCCTTCAGGATTTATAAATATCTGCATTGAGTGAATCATATAGATAAATGATTACTACGTCTAGAAGACGCATATCGCACTACGAGTCGTGCTTCATATCTCACGATCTCGTTTTTCTCATTATGTTTTCGTATAAATACCCATTAGTATCCAACTAGTTTGACATCTCTAGGTGTCTGGAGTACTATTGGTCTAAATACTTATGTCTGGCTTATGAAGTCAATTCTTCTTGAATTGCTTCTTCCATCTAGGCCAATCATGCCTTTTATCTACAATCATTTGATATTATGAATATCATAATTATCATTTATAATTTCAGCAGCGCTACTGTATATAAAAATACATTATTAATGATTGTTTCCTTATGATTCCACATTTCTCTCATATGACTTATAGAAATTTTCTCAATTTCTATACTTTTGTATCTCTGTTGAGATTTCTTCCATTTCAATGGATTTAGTCATTTCATAAACTCCGTATGATCTATAGAATTTCTCTCAATTTCTATATTCTTGCATCTCTATTGAGATTTCTTCCATTTCAATGGATTTAGTCATTTCATAGACTTGTGTCTCTTTTAGATATATCAGACTCTTGTAGAGTTGATTTAGAGAAAATGGATTTATTCATAACTCGAGTTTTGTTTACTCTTGGGATCCCAATAACAATACCTTTCAAAAGGTTTATAAACTTATGATATGTATCAGATGATTTATTTATTGCTTTTTTCTCTGATCATTCTACAAGAACAATCACCTGGCCGGGGTTTATGAGATAACAACTGATAAAATCTTGTTACCTTTAATATACCAGGTAAAAGATTAATAATCATCCGATGATCAATTATCTTTCGTATTTGAGAGATACGAAGATTGAAATGAGACATATATATATATAGAGAACCGAACTGGTATCTCTATTTTGTATATAAGTAACTTTACATTTACTTTTCTCTTCTTGAGAAACTTTCCATTTGGAAATTAATCAATATAATAATCTAGAGATATTTGATAAGTGATTCCCCTGATCCATTTTGATTATGATTATATCTGAAAAACTGATAATCAGTACAAGTAATATAGAGATGTTTGATAAACAAACATATGATCATCTCGTAGATGCATCAATTAGAACCATATAATAATGAGATGGATCATTTAGTGGATGAATATGTCCACATATATCTCCTTGAATTCTTTGTAAGAATGATGAGAATTCAAAACCAACTTTTACAATAATATGGTTTTAATGCTAGTTTCCCATGTGAACATGCAGTACATAAGTACTCACTGGATAAAGAATCTTCTAGTTCTTTATTAGATATCCATGAGTATTTTCAATGATTATACTCATCATTGTAGATCCTGGGTAACCAATACGGTCACGCCAAAACACAAACATTTTCGGATCTGGGAACTTTTGATTCATGATTCATAACTGCATAAACATCTACACTCTTTATAATAGTGTTTTATAATCCAGATGATAAAGCACGCAGCTTTTCTATAATAAGTTTCTGGCCTGAATCATGAGGAGTAATGCATATATATTAAACGTTCTCATTACTCATAGTTTCAATATGATATTCATTCCTCCGTATATCTTTGAAACTTGAATGATATAAAGTATCATCGATACATAATTTGATACCATCTGATAATAATATTGTGGCTCTTTTAGAGCCTTTGATCAGTTCTGCTGGATCTGATCTGATATTAACTTTATATATTTTGAACTTAGCATATTCTTTTATGTTCTGCTTGAATAATATCAAGTATCACTGATACATGATTTAGTATTGTTTGATAACAATATCATGGCTCTTCCAGAGCTTTCTATCAGATCCGTTGGACGTGATACAATATTAATATTTGCTCAGATCAAAATCAAATTCATAAAATATATCTGACTCCGCATAATTGTATGAGTCCTTGCACTCTAGGCAAGATATATATTTTCCTTCTGGGAATTTTATGAACATTATATGTAATGCCATTTTATATCTTATCTGAAATGATAATAATCTTTTCAATAGGTTTATTCTATAAACCTTGCCTCTTGTCATTCACAAACATCCACTCATGGATATGTTTTGATATCTCATGAATATAAATATATCCAAATTCACTCTCTTGATACTGCTCCTTCATGAGCAAGTATAAAATGGATAAAATATCCTTTACAATCTCATTACACGTGATATTAGAATCTTAAATCCTTTTAAGATAATCACAGCATCCTGCTGGATGTATATGAAATGGATAAAATATTATTTCCAATTTCATTATTCGTTAGGATCTTAAATCTCTTCTTTATGATACTCACAACATCCTACCGGATGTGTATGAAATTGATAAAATATTAATTCCATTTTCTTTATTCGTTAGGATCTTAAATCTCTTTTATAATATTCACAACATCCTACTGGATGTGTAGATCACCCTTTTTTTTCTCAAATGAATGATACGTTAGGATCTTTAAATTTCTATTAGGATAATCACAGCATCCTTCTGGATGTGTAGCTCATTCTTTCAAATAAATGATATGTAAATATATCACTTGACATATATGAGATAACTTCATATTATGAACGTGTTTGAAACCCCAGGTTCCAAATAATGAAGTATGACATTCATTTATATAACACTGGATCCAGAACTCCATGTTTTCATAGGTTTTCAAAACCGTACCGTATGGCATGTATATAACACTGGATCCAGATCTCCAGGTTTTATCAGGGGTATAACACAGCTTGATATGTTGCATAAAAATAAACAATTTCAGGGTCATAAGAACACCTTAGACACAGCATAAGCCAGTCCAGAGACACAACATAAGTCAGTATCATATATTACATAAAAATAAATGGTTTCAGGGTCATAAGATCACCTTACAGGGCCGTGAGATCATCTGCGATGTGCATAAAAATAAATGGTTTCAGGGCCATAAGATCACCTTACAGGGCCGTGAGATCACCTGGGATGTGCATAAAAATAAATGGTTTCAGGGCCATAAGATCACCTTACAGGGTCATGAGATCACCTGCGATGTGCATAAAAATAAATCTAGAACTATTACATATAATTTCCGTTTGACGGCATAAGCCATCTTGTCCGTTAGGATTTTAAATCTTTTTTATGATATTCAGAGCATCCTTCTGGATGTGTATGAAATGGATAAAATATTATTCTCATTTCATTATACATTAGGATCTTAGATTATTTTTATGATGCTTACAACATCCGACTGGATGTGTATATTTCTCTGAATATTGCATCAATCATGTAAATAATACTGGATCCAGATCTCCAAGTTCTGGATATTCCATCGTGCTCGAAAACAGAGTTAATAAAGCTTAAATAATTGAAAATCATACTTACAAGCTGAATTAGCTGAAACAGATGGCACGGTTGCGTCCGGAACGGTCGAAATAGCTGGAAACAAGTCCAATTCGATCGAAAACGGGTGAAAATTGCACCGAAACAGGCGAAAAACATTTATGGCTGATGTGGTGCTGACGTGGCGCGCCTGCTGACATGGAGCTGACGTGGTAGGCCTCACTGGCTGACATGGCAGCCACTGCTGACGTGGCGATGATGTGGCATGCACAGTTCGCTGTTGTGACGATGGCGTGGCAGCTTGATGCTGACGTGGCACTGACTCATGCTGACGTGGCATGACATGTGCGCTGACGTGGCATGTCATGTGCGCTAACGTGGCAGTGACGTGTCGCTACAGTGTCGTCTTCAACCTTGGAAAGCTGCTGGAAAAACTGGAAAAAAATTCAGAGTTGACCGAACTTTGACCCCATCTAGAGAGTTCGTTAGAGCTCCGTTTGAGACGCGGTCAGCGGCGTCAGAATCGTATTTTCGAGAGGAACACAACGGTATCCTCCGAAAAGCGATTCAAGTACTTCGAAATTTCTGTACTCAATCGAAAACTCAAAAATCAAAGCTAAAAACAGTCCAGAACTTTCTCTGGAAATCCTAGACTAGATTCATGCTGATAACGTGTTGTAAATCAACTAAAAAATAAGTAAATAAAGATGAAGAAAGAGTGAGAGATGAGAGACACGAGAGAGAGAGCAAAACTGGTGTATATATATTCTGGGGAGTTTTCTCAGCCCCCCTTAGCAATACAAATGATATAAATATATATAGACAAAATCACCGCCTCTGGTAAGCTTAGAAGCTTACTTAATTATTAGGTTTAAGCAATATCTTCTCCAAATGTCAAGTAGAGTAGAAGAAAATGTTGAAAGAGGCAAGGCGGTGAGGGGCATCAAGTGGTGGGGAAATCCATAATAATATAATATTATAACAAATAATTCTATTTTCTTTTTCAAAATTCTCGGCTGCTATGTTGCTACACTCCATTTTAATCTTCCATAAATCTCCACTGATACCTACAATTTTATTTGGTCCAAATATTCCAGAACGATAGAAAAATCTAAGATGACAAATGAATCTCCGTTTGGTATATTCGGTCACCATGTGCTATGTAATGACAGTTGTTTGCGGCACTAGTGTTGCCTACTTGAGTACTTTCTCCAAAGACAAACAACCACTCACCAGACGACATGCAGGTTGCAAATCTGCAAAAGAAGAACTGTCGATGGACATGACACATGACATCGACTGCCATTTGCAACAAGCAGAGAGATATTTATAAGCTAGAAGAGCATTTCCAAATGTATTACGCCGATTTTTATACCAATTTGATGGTAAAAGAGCAATTTTAGAGAATAAGTTTATATCAATTTTTTTTTTTACTGTTTTATATAAAAATTTTATACAAAAATTTTACACGAAAAAACATCTTTAAAAAATATTTTTAAATAAATCTTTAAATTATTATAAAATTTTAAATTAATTAAATATATAATTAATAAGTAAATTAATTAAATTATATATATACATCAATATTTGTATCGTTTTAAATATCTCAATGATATTTTTCCAACTGTATATTTTTTAAAAATATATATTGTTATGATTAAATATGAAAGATTTAAATTAATAATTATCAAAAATAAAGTAGTCTGATGTGATGTTTAAAAGTAAAAAATAAAATAAAAAAAGAGGATTTCGTGTAGCTACTAAACCAGTTATTTTTAGTTTTTTTGATATGTTGGTTGGAGATGATTTTTATATCAAATTTGTGTTTTTTTTTGTATGAATAATGTGTTATTTGGAGTTGCTCTAAAGATAGTAAAGACTTGCAATAAAATGATTTGTACTTGTCACTCATCAGTTAACCCCCACTTAATTTCACTGCATGTAACTCCAACTCTAGAGAATGGATCTCCACACAGAATAACATGGGTCATGGTTCATGGAGCATCATTTTAAAGTATCAAACCACCAAAATAAGTGACCTTAGTAATTATATGTATACTTATCAAGAAATAAAAATTAATTAACTTAACGCATTAGACTAGTGAACCATGTAATTGGGTTACCAGTTACCTTTATTTATGAATATTTTATTAATTTAATATTTTTTTAGAATAAATATAATTTTGGCAGAAATATTAATTTCATTATTTTCCAACCTTTTTTGATAACTTATATAAAGAAATATCATTAACGTATGATCTAATAATTTTTGAACTATATAAAATCGACCATTAAATTGAGATATTAATAATTAATATTTATTAATTTATAGAGATATTGTATATATATGGACAACATTACCAAAAATTCTCATGATAACAAAGTTAATGATCTTTAATTAATTCTAGTTCTATCTTTTAATTATAAGAAATATTTTTTTGAATCTTTTTTATCATGTCTTATATTCTTTGATAGTAATTTGTTTGATAATCCTTTTATTTAAAAGAGTTTTTAAAATTAATATAATCAAATAATGTACAAGTTAAAAAAGGTTTTTCTTTTTAATTCATAACAACTTTTATTTAAAAGTTAATTTATAAAAGATCTTTTTAGAGAAATTATTCTAAACGGGCCATTACTGATTTATGGAGGTTATATTTCAATTTAACTATTTAAGGACCCATTTTTTTTATAAAATATAAATATTTATTGAGGACCCATTTCATCAAACATATGCAGATATTTAGTTGAAAAAGCTGAAGCGGCAATGTATGATTGGTGGGTGGAAGATGGGGGAAACACTTCACGGAAGAGAAACAGTAGCGGAAAAAAAAGGACCTTTTCTCCGATTAAAGAAAGTGGAAACTCCAAAACTGTCAATTAATTCAGCAGGCCACACACATGACACATACCACAGCCTTTCGTTTCTCATCTTGTTCACATTTTTTACATGAACAGAGTCCACGTGTCGGCCCCACAGTTACCAAGAAAACAAAACGAACAGAGATCAAAATGGACGATGAAGAATGATCCTCATGGGACCCACCTACCCCTTCCCCATGCAACTCTCCACTCTACACGTATCACTCAAGCCTTTCAACTAAAAATAATTATGCATTCAAAATTCTCACTGATATATATATTTTTTTTTCCACTCCACTTCACGCTTCTCGGTGCTTCGAATTCAGCCAATATTCTCCAGATCCTTCTTTTCACTAATCAAGTGACGTTTCTTGCTGTTATACTCTCTGAAAATAGAAATCCCTAGAAGATGGTTTATACGTCAGGTATTCGGTTTCCATGTGTGCCGTCAGTGTACAAGTCGGCTCAATCGGGCTTCAATGGTGATCGCAGGATCACAAGCCTCTCTCTCTTCTCCAAGAAGGACTCATTTTCACGTAATTTATCTATCCCTCGATTGTGTGTGTGTTTTTTTTTTTTAATAATTTATTTGAGATTGATTATTTGGTTTTGTCTGTTGGTTGCCTCGTGATTTTACTCGCAGGCTGTTTTTAGAACCAATTCAATCTGATATTGTTTGATTATAGAGGTTTAAATGAAAACGGTGATCGAATTAGTTCAGTGAACTGATCTGTGTAAGTAAGCAACCGACCATCTGGTTACTAGCTCAAGTGCGTAACTGTGGTAGACTAAAGTAATAATGAGTTCGAGTGGAGGTTGATTGTCATTAGCTAAGCTCTTTAAATTGACCGAAGGGAAAGCAGAATTGATACTTGAAGAAGAAATTGTTTATAGATCCTCTTTGTCTTGTCCTGTTCTAGGAGGCGAATGTATGAATCAATGATTGTAGCTTCTAGGGTGTTTGTAGTGATTACAGGTAATGAAAGGCATCTAATCTGGTAGAATTTGGGCACGGCAGAGGCAACAATGTGAAACATCTCCTCATAGGAAGTTGATTTAAGCACTGAAAGGAGTCAAATTAGAGGATTTGAGTTATTGTTGGATAGTGCTAAGTTCTAATTAGTGGTTACTGTCACCAATTAGTACAACCTAATGTTAACTTCGACTTCTTTTTTTGTTTGTTTCATTTCCTCGCTCTTTCTGCTTCAAAGAGCAATATGATCCTCAGCTGATCTGTTGGATTTTTAGGGGCGACACCATGTCTTGGACTGTTTATATTTCTAATGGCACAGGGGCTTTCTCTTGGTGGGATTTTCTCCGTTGGGATAACTTGAATTATCTGAAAAATCAGATTCCTAGCACTCATACGTCGGTTGGTCTTTTTATCATGTGAATGGAACGATTATTTGCTTATGCAATTATGGTGAATTATATTTTTCTTGTATATTTGGATGTGTATTCAGTATTCTCTAATTTAATGCTTGTTTGTAGGGAAGATCTTTGCTGGAAAGTCTTCATATGAACATGAAGCCTCACATTTGAAAGTCGCTGCATCTGGGAAAGTCCTAGTTCCTGGAAGCCAGAATACTGGCTCTTCATCTTTGACTGATCAATTGGAAACTCCAGAGACGGTATCGGAAGACAGTGAGGTTTGTGATTTTTTTGTACACGTCACTAGTTGGTGTTATAAGTATGGCATGTGTTGGTGGTTGCAGAGTTATATTTTTAAGTTAAATACAGATGTGTATATGCGTGTATGTATGTGTATATATATATATATGGATGGCATGTATAGATATACTGGAATATCATGGTATTTACGTTTAAGTACATGCATGATATGTTCAAATATGTCCAATCGTGTTTCTCATTGAAGCAAAATACCTACAAGTTTCTTTTGTAACTTCTTGCTCCACAGACATTTTATTAATGACATAACTTATCTAGTGGTTAAAATGAGAGATATTATAATGTATTATCCTTAAATTGCATGCATTCATCCAATTTTTGTAGTAAATAGAGAGTTAACCTTATTATTGGACTCAATAAACTAGATTGGACATCTTTTATCTTTTTGGAGATCCTAAGAATTGAGTTTAGCATACAATTATCTTTGTCTGTTGCTGTAGTGGACTTTTTGTCTATAATTTGTAATTTTCTTTTCATTAGTAGAATTTTTTATCTTTTTTTCCCATTAAAAAAAAGTTGACTGGATTGTTTGTCATATAATTATCATAAAATAATATATAATTCTTCATTTGATATTTCAACGATACATATATGTGTTTGCATACTTGAAAATACTCATAATAGGTTGATTTTCTGCTGAATGGATTTTCTTTACTTACTGCCATTTTTGTACCATTACATTCTCGTTTCAGGTATTTCTTCATGCAGATAGTCTTCAAATGGAAGATGATGAGAAAGTTGAGATTGAAGAACAGGACCATGTTTCTTTTTCAGTTGCAAGTGATGATGAGAATGGTGAGAGTGAGGAGCCATCTGTTGCTTTACAGGGGAATATAAGTACCAAAAAAAGTGAAGCTAAAACAGATGATGAACCACGGTCTGTTCCTCCACCTGGCACTGGGCAGAGAATATACAAAATAGACCCAATGTTGGCAGCTTATCGTGAACATCTTGATTATAGGTGAGATGACTTTATTCTTTACTGCTACAAGTATCAATTTTAGTTTGTTTGAAAGGATCAGTGATCTAGAGTCGAAAAGGTCATGGGTTGATAATTGCTTTAGCTTGTTGCACTGTGAATTTCTGCTGAGTAAATTTCTTCATCTTTGTATTCATTGTGGTCATCTTTTGGAGCGCCACTTGCTATTTTGCTGTAATGTGTTTACTTAGTGTTGTCTGTTAGTTTGGAGTTAACAAGTCCTTCATCCTGCATCAGTACATCCGGGCTTGGACTTCATTCCCTCATTTTATGCTGCTGTCATATTTTCTGACATATTAATCTGTAAACTAAAATTGTTAATGACTCCTTATTTGCATTTATTTCTCATTCACATACATGTACTCTGACTCACATCCTCAAGCAGATAAATGCACATGCATAGATGCATAATCATATGCTTGCATGTGCATGATTGATTATGCAAAGCTTTTTACCAAATGAAAGATTTTGCTACAGGATGTTATAATCTGGTTATTTTATTATTTGCACCTTTTTAATGTTTCCCTTTGATTGATTTTTTTTTGTCAATCAATGCATCAACTTTTCTCCTTTCCTTTCCTTTCTTTTCTTGAATATGAGTCCAAGGTAGGTCAAACATTATCCTACTATTGCAGATATGGACAGTACAAAAGATTGCGTGAGGAAATTGACAAATATGAAGGTGGTTTGGAGGCGTTTTCTCGTGGCTATGAAAAGTTAGGCTTCATACGCAGGTATCACGTTCTTCCAGACTCTAGAGATTATTGCCCATTCAATTTTTTAATGCAATGCATAGAGATTGTAGCTTCCAGTGTGTGATCAATATTTTATATTTAAATGTAATATGCTCGTATGTGTCTTCCTCATTTTTATTCAAATGAGCAACTGATTACCGGATGAAAAGATCGTATGAAGGTGATATGTTGTGCACTTGTGCCAAGAGAAGAAAAGGTGATATGGACATGATATATGTATATATATATATATATATATATATATATATTTATATACACTTACATACACACATATATTACATTTCCTAGAATTTTCATCAAAACCGTATACTGTGGTGAAACTGGAGAGTCATATTTTTCCAACTTCATGGGCTGGCATAAGAAGTGTGATTTATTAACATCAATTTTGGCCATTGTAATATCTGTTGCTTGGGAGCCAATTTCTTATGATTTGTGTTGTTAGACATGTCTAACCTTTCCTGGAGTCTCCTCCGACCAAAGGCTTGACTAATGCAAATCGTTCCATGGGTTGAGGAACTGACAAACATTACCCTTTTTGTGCCATAAGAAAGTGATACCTCTGCCTGCATTAGAAATGTTCTCGCAATTTGCAAATCAACTATGGAAATTATACATTATATTAATATTTTATGCTTATGAAATTTAGGAAACACCTTATAGGTCTAACAACAGACTGGTCAACAAAGCAGGACTCAAAGAAAACCTGTGCTGTCTTATAGAATTAGTCCTATGTAACTCCTTTATGGTGTCACTTCTATTGAGTTTATAAGTTCATCACTTTAGAGTTAGACTTCTTTCCCACATATAATGTTTCTTTGTGATTATTGTACTATTTCCATAGTTTTTTTTTCCTTAAATTGAATTTATGTTCTACTCAAAATTTAACGCATTCTCCTGTCCTCAATCAAGTTACTGATTAAACTTCGACTGATTTTTCAGTGACACGGGTATAACTTATAGAGAGTGGGCACCTGGAGCTAAGGTTTGTTTTGATTGTGTTATTAGATTTTATATGTTGATCTCATTTTCTCAACAAGGGTGCTTGTTTGGCTAACAATTCCTCCTTTCCGTTTAAAAGAAACAAAATGAATTTTGTTATCAAAGGTTAAAATATTAGGGTGGACTGCTGGTCCACGTACTGCGAAGACTGTGAAAAAGAAAATCTAAGACTATCTATAAACTAATAACTGATAACAAATGCATGATTACCTGCCAGGCCTGTAATTTCTCAACATGATGGTAATGCGTTTGAGTTTATGTTGGAATTCTGATCTGCTAAGACCTATATTTAAAAATAGTGGGTTTTTATACCATTATATTGTCCTGTAATTTGTGTTAAACTGTTTTTTATGTTGATATATGAGAATGGAAGAATGAGGTCAAGACTATTGAACACTATTTGCTCTATTATGTAAGGGATTATGTATATGATGATATCATGATGGTGAATACATTATGAAATGATCTGAACCGTCCTGATATGATCTGGCTGCTCTGTGCATTGAAAATCGATTCACTATAACTCTTTCTAACAGTAATTCTGCTAACTTGACTGCAAATTTGGTTTTGATTATTGAACTGTTCCTTCAAATCTTCCACTGATTGGATTTTCTTGAATATATGCTTTTAATAGACATGTAAACTACTGTCGTATTGTTTCTTTTCTATATTGTATAGTGATTGTATACTTCATCTTTCAGTCAGCGTCATTGATTGGAGACTTTAACAATTGGAATCCCAATGCAGATATTATGACCCAGGTATGTTATCTTTGCTTTTGCAGCTGCAGATTGTCTCTTCTTAATTGCACTGACTTTGTGTAGCAGTTGTTCCATTATGGACATAAAATTGTTACAGAAGTGCTTAATACAATAAGCTACAATAAATTGTTTGATTGAGTGTTACTTTGTTAGGTAGGGCTAAAATTCTTTTCTTTCTTAGATTAATCTAAGATTGTATCACTAGGAAAAGTACTTTACATCGTTACTTATAAAAAGAACAACAAAAAAAAAAGGATTCCCTGTGTTACTCACTTTAAAAGATGTAGTTGATACAACATACATCTAATTTTTTTTTAGAGATTTAACTAATTCATTTTTTGTGGTGGAAGTCCCTTTGCAAATGATATGCCTACTGGAAAATTATGTTTCTTTTTGTTTGCATTTACATGATCTCTCTCTCTCTCTCTCTCTCTCTCTCTCTGTTTGTGTGACTCTATCTCCCACGCCCCCTCCTCTTCTTAACTATGAAAAAAATAAGGTTTATGGAATTACGGCCTCAGGAAATTGCTGTCTGGATCAGTTGGGTTGATAGGTACACAAGTCAACATGCGACTTAGGGATTGAAGATTAACTTTGTGGCTATTTCCTCACAGAATTGTCATGTGACTCATTGACTTGGTACTGGAGATGATTTGAGACAATTTTCCTGAGGAAGTTAATCATTTTGGTGTAAGAGGTTCAAATATCACGGTATAACAATATCACTATGTCATCTCAATGAATCGGATCAATCTTTGACTTGTGATGCAGCATTGACAATGGTTGATACTTATAACAGTTTAAGTTCTGCAAGTGGCTTTATATATATATATATATATATATATATATATATATAAAGTGTAAGAGATCTCACTTGCTAAGTTGGCTAGTACAGATTGCTAGCGCAGGAGCCTGATTTGGCTTATGTATCCCTCATAGGTAAGCAGCTATGGAGATTCCCATTGAAACTCAATTTCCTTTTGCATGCTGTGATTAGAAGCAAATAGGGCTTGCACAAGAATGTGTGGGACGTTACAGATGTTTCTTAAGAGAAACTCTCACTGTCCTTGGACTGTCATATTCAAGATTTCAAGCCTCTCTCTCTTTGGTGAGGTTGAAAGTTGGTAAAGGAAATAGAATCGGATTTGTGAAGATATTTGGTTGGAGAGACTGCTTACAGTGACTTTATGTGCTTATAGTTACTTTATGGACTTTTTGAGAACAAATATTTTCCTATTATGAAGGTGGCAAAGATTCTTCCTCCAGTCAGCAGGTTGGAATTTTAGTTTTAGAAGGAACTTAAATCATAGTGAAGTTAATGGTTTTGTTGAGTTGTTTGGCACTTTAGAAGGGGTGTATATTGATATAAATAGAGATGACAAGTAATTTTGGACTCTGAAGAGCCCAGGGATTTTATCTGTAAAATTTAAGTTACCTTATTGATGATTCTCATTTCGCTCTCTTTGCAGCCTCTGAATTTATTTGGAAGGTCAGTGTACCTACAAAATTTAGGTTTTTACCTGGATCTTTGCCCATGGGAGGATACAAGAAACTGGTTCTAAATGAAAAAATCCACAAGTATGCTTATAACCCCATTGGTGGGTGATGTGTAAAAAGGATCTAGAGCATAATTTAATCGTTCCTTCTCTGTCTCGTGGCTTTCTTCTAGGGAACAGGTTGATTCTAGGCTTTCTTCTGTTTTTTGTGGAAAGTCTGGCTGCTTTTGGAGGAGGGAAGAAGGAAGCAGTATTATGGAGATGTGCTGTGCTGTCCATTTTGTGGGTTATTTGGCAAGAAAGTAATAGAAATATTTTTGAAAAATATCAAGGAGATGGAAGTTCACTCTCTATGGGATAAATCTCATTTTTAGTCATCTCTTTTGGCTTCTACTTCCCCGGCTTTCAATTATAATTTTTTTTTTCCAAGAAAATTGTATGTTGTGGTGGCCTAAAGTTCTTTGGTTTTTATTTCTTTTTTTGGTTGTATTCTTTTTGGAGGTTATTTTGTGCCTTTTCAGCTTTAGGCTGTTGATTTGTATAATACAAATCTTTCTGAATAGATTTTCGAGTTTCTGATTTGAAAACATAAAAAGACAAGGCGGTACCATTTGTGTTGATAATAAAAATAATGAAACATCCGCC
Source organism: Dipteronia sinensis (assembly GCA_033220585.1). Lineage (NCBI taxonomy): Eukaryota > Viridiplantae > Streptophyta > Magnoliopsida > Sapindales > Sapindaceae > Dipteronia > Dipteronia sinensis. The sequence goes on along the minus strand of CM065637.1, from coordinate 68,024,666 downwards.
AAATTAACAATATAAAATGACTAATTGGTCAATTATTGCCTCATCTTAAAAGCCCAAAATTAGAGGAAGGATAATACTTTGTGTTTATAATTTGATGATGATGGCTATGGGGAATCAGTGGCAATTAGGTGTTTTCATCTTTTATGTGAATTTATTTTCTTTTTAATGACTAGCACTCAATGAAATTCATCCATTATATGCAAACAGAACGAATTTGGGGTATGGGAAATCTTTTTGCCGAACAATGCCGATGGTTCATCGCCAATTCCCCATGGTTCTCGTGTGAAGGTAACATTGCTTGTATATAATTTTGAAGTGTGGCTGTACACTTTTTTTATTATTATTATTATAATTTCTTATTTGTTTGTTAGATTTGTTTTTCTTCTTTTCACAGAGAAATGAAAAGAAATCATTTGCCTTTTTTTTCTCATTATTAGACATGTTTATTGAACAATTAGGTTCCAACATTGTACATGCTGAAAGTGTTTAAAGAGTATGCTGAATTATATACTTGTAGCTTCTTTTTTTTGGCGGAACTTTACCGGAGAAGATTGTTATGATATTTCTTACAATGATCATCCTCTGATAAAATGGGAATATCATATGCAGTTGGACAAATTTTCCACTAGAAAGAAGTATATTTTTGCAATACAATTTTATTAGCGTTGGTGCATTTGCAAAAGTAGTGGTTAACTTCCTTTCAAAAAAAAAAAGTCCTAGTAAAGTAAATGAGTAAAAATATTTATGATGTATAATGATAAACCCGTAACCAGAAATTCTAAAATGTGGTTTAGGCATGGAGATTTTCTCTTAATGGTATAATTAGATCAGAAATCGGAATAAAAATAAAAGGATCATGAGAGCAGAAATACTTTTTTGGTTTTGATATGAGGGTATTACCTGCAATGAGAAGGGACCATCATCCATCCATATGGAACCTTCAGGGTCTTAAGATATGGGGAAGTTTCGGTTTCTAAAACCACTGATCTCAGCTCTGTATGCATGAATTCATGATCAGTGTTCATAGAATGATTCCTTTTTCCAGTAGAAAGTTTGGATATATCAAATATCCTGGTTTTGACAGATACTTTTTATTGTAAATTTTTTTTTTCAATTTAACTGGATAGTAAGTATGGTTTAGAACTTAACTAAAACACTTGTTTTGGTAGCTGAGATTGACAAACATTTTCCCGTGTAAAGTTTTCCAACTGTCGTGACTCTGTCAATTATCATGAACCTAGAACTCCATGGTTGTCAACATTAATCAAGTCTTCTATCATGTAATTATAGATTCGCATGGATACTCCATCTGGCATTAAAGATTCCATTCCCGCTTGGATCAAGTTTTCTGTACAAGCTCCAGGTGAAATACCATACAATGGCATATACTATGATCCACCAGAAGAGGTATGGCTTTGCAATCTTTTCTTTCTCTAAGTTTTGCCAAAAACTTTGAGAAACTTTATGATTTTGAACATGTCTCTAAATAATGTGGAACTTTTTGTTATAATTCTAGGAAGAAATGAAGATAGAAATTAATAATTATAATAACCAGGGTGCTGCCCTATAATCAACTTTGATTATTCCAAAAATATTTACTCATGTAGTCTTGTTTACATGTTATTTCATAAATATAATATTTTGAATTAGTAGTACCTTATAGGCTGCTATAAATGTCCTCAGATGAACTAGTAGATAATTATTTCATGAATTTTATTTAATACTCAGGATGGTAGTAGATTTCCATCTTTGATTCTTTGTAGGGATTTTTGTATGCCCTGCTATGTTTGTCCTGTGTGTTTTTTTTCCTTTTGTGGACTGCTTGTTCACTCATGTATATGTTTTCAATAGTTCATAAAAAACAAATTTCCTGAAGAATGATTAGTGATGTTCATCTATCTATCTACAGGAAAAGTACGTATTTCAACATCCTCAGCCAAAGAGGCCGAAATCACTTAGAATTTATGAGGCGCATGTTGGAATGAGTAGCACGGTCTGCATCTCTCTTTCCTCTCTTGTGATGAACTGTTAGTAGTACTTGATTTACATTAGCCTTGAGTCATTGCAGTCACAAGTTGCTGGAGTTTGTTCTTTTTCATGTATACTCATATGCTATATAAGTAGCATCATAATCTTAACATAGAACTTAAAAAAAAAGGTCAGTGGTTCCTGGGTATATGAAAAAAGGTAAAAAAAAATTAAGTAATTACTTTAACCTCTGTTTTTTTATAAGGAAGAAGCTGACTAAGAGGTCATGAGACAAAAAAAATAGAGCAGTAATCTCATTGATATTGCAGTTTTCAATCCAATTCTTCTATCATATTGCAACTGTCACTCTCACTAAAAACTGTGAGAACTCTATAATTTGAGCATCTCAAAGGGCAAAAGGCTCTCCAATTCCATGTCAGAAAAATGTGATTTGTCTTGTTTTGGTTGTGCATTATACCGTAATGCTGAGTTGGCCTAGGTTATACAGAGAACACCAATCAAAATTAAGCTTGCATAAAATATTTGTGGAAAATAATGCAGGCCTTCCTCTCAATCTGATTACTATCCAACTTCCAATTTCCAAATACTTCGAATCAATCAACTTGCTAGGTAGATGCCAAATAGCTGCATCAAATATTTCTTTTCTCTGCCAATTTCATAGTATTTTTAGAGATTAGTAGATTACTCTCTCAAAACAATATATCCAGAAGCTGACCACTTGGCATTTCACTCTCATCATGCCCTCTTACATAAAAAAAAAAAAAAAAAACCCTTAAAGCAAAATGAAATGAAATTTTGTAAATGTCCTCATTTGTGCTTATGACTAATCCTTTCAAAAGTTGAGCAGTATTTTACTTGTAATTTCCCCTCCTTTATTAGTTTTCTAATCCAAGTTTATAGATGACATATTCATTGTTTTAGAATGATATATTGGAATTATTTTGAAGTTACATAAAATTTGGACTCCAAATTAAGTTGTTATATAACTGGAATTAAGTGCCACAATTTGGAAATTCTGAGCCCGTCCATTATAACTTCTTCCATCATACTTAGCCTACAATAAATAAAATTTTGGCGACTTCTCAAAGAAGACGCAACTTGTTTTATGTCCCCATTTTTTTCAAAAAATTTCTTGCATATAGTAAGCTATTTCAATTTTGGGTATTTTCATTTCAAGGAGAACATAGTGATGATCCATGGATCTGCTTAGATTTATAGTTTCATAAATAGATTGTTAATATGTCATTCTGCATCTATCAACTTTCCTTTTGATATTTTTCCTACTCAAGTATTGGTCTAATAATTTCCGGATTCAAGAATTTTATCCTTTGATAACTTGCTTGATTTAACATCACTGCATCATACTTCCTTTTTTTAGAGTATTTTTCATCTTTTTGTGCATAATAAGATTCAAACAGTCAAGTATGAAAGTAGATACCACATGCTTCCTTGAATGTATTCATTTAACTGCAACTCCTTGTTGTAGTGTGGTTATTTCCATGTTTTTCTTCTTCTCACTATATTATTGACGATGAAATGCAGGAGCCTGTTATAAACACATATACCAACTTCAGAGACGAGATGCTTCCTCGCATTAAAAGGCTTGGCTATAATGCTGTTCAGATAATGGCTATCCAAGAGCATTCATATTATGCTAGCTTTGGGTACTTTCTTTTCCGGATCAAGTTCCATATATCGGTGTTCGAAAAATCGGAAAAATCAGCCGCCTATACGCTAGACGGTCGCTGGTCGTCCCGTTTCAGCCAAATCGGCCATTTTAGGCGGCCGGAAAAAAAATCAGCCGATATGGCCAGAAAAATCGGCCGATTTGGCCAAAAAATGGGGCTATGCGGAGTCAAAATCGTTGACTCCGCCTAGTCGTTCCAAACATCACCATCACCGTTGTTCGCCACTGTCGGCGATTGTGTTGTCACCGCACCGACCAGAAGCTTTAGGAGGCGCCGAAGATCAAAACTCAGGTGTCCGGTGTCTGTAAACAGGGTTGAAGAACATAGAACAAAGAAGAAATTATGTGAGAGAGAGGGGGGATCAGATTGAGAGAATCAGATAGAAGAGAGAATTCGGTAGAAAATTGTAAATAGAGAAAGAAGAACAGAGAAAGAATAAGGAATTAAGTGAAAAAAGATGAAATCGAGGTCACATGGAGTCGGGAAAAATTGAAGAACAGAGAGAAAAGTGAGAGAAAGAGGATCAGATTACGAGTGAGAGAGAAGAAAGAATTTATTAATTTAAATATTTAATCAATACATATCTTTTAAATAAATAAAGTAAAAGACAATAATAAAAAGAAAGCTGTGGAGTCCAGCTGTGAACAAAGAAGCAGCAATAAAAAAGAAAAAAAATAAATTAACGGGGAAGTGATCCCATACTGATGACACACACTAAGTAAAATTATAAAATAAAAAAGAAATCTTTTTAAAAAAAACTCACCGCCTAGGCGCTAGGCGCTGGGCTACCGCCCGACTAGCGCCTAGCGTTTACCAGAACATTGCCATATATATAGATAGATATATATATATCTAGTTCTTCTCTCCTCAGTACGCACTGATATAAAATACATTACATCAGTGCATTGTATGTGGGCCATAGATTAAGGATAAGCACTGAAAAGTGCATACAGACTGGGTTAAAGCAATTGAATCTAATGGTCCACATGTAAGGTACCGATTATCAGTGCGCACTGAGAAAAAAAGTTTCGTGTATATATATATATATTATATATATATATATATACATGCTTCATTGCTTATATTGTACCTCACAATGTGCTTTAGTTTGTGGATTCACTTAGTATTATTATTACATACATTGTATTTGTTAGTGGCCCAGTGGCTCGTCTTATTACTGATGCACCTGCAAGTTATTTTTCATGTGATGCAGGTACCACGTCACAAATTTTTTTGCTCCCAGCAGCCGTTGTGGAACTCCTGATGATCTCAAGTCTCTTATAGATAAAGCTCATGAGTTAGGCCTGCTTGTTCTCATGGATATTGTTCATAGGTACTAACTAAATTTAAAGAAAAAGCTATGGTCTTAAACTGGCTTATCAAGTTGTGGCATCTGTACAATACAATTTGTTCTGTGTTGGACTTCTGAATTACGTGTGTATCTGTGTAGGCTTGTATAATTATTGTAGGTTTTTTGTTTTTCTTGTGAACCCATCTTCCCTTTGAAAATTGGCTGCAATTTCAAAACTGTTACACCTATATAAACCAGTTATATGCCAAATATTTTATGGTATCTAGACAGTCTGTACCCATAGCTGATTGTGTTGACGTCGAAAGTCATTCTCCTGATATTGACTGGCTTACCTGAATTAAGCAATTTGTGAAAGGTTGTAAGGCTTGCTCAGCTTGTGATATGTGTAAGGTAGCCAGATTCTGAGCTTGGGGTTGTTAGTCATTTCTTTTTCTTTTTCATATATGTAAATGGAGTCCCAACTTAGAGAATCCCTGCAGATGGTGGTGTGTTAATAGCTAAGTGGTTATCATCTTTTCCTGCTCTCTCTCTCTCTCTCTCTCTCTCTCTCTCTCTCTCTCTCTCTCTATATATATATATATATATATATGTCTCTTAGTGTGATGCATTAGGGCTCAACAAATCGAATGGGAGCATTTAATGGACCAATCTTTTAACTCATAATGGCATTTTCGTCTGATTGATGTGGTGGCAAACAAACTCTTAAGTAATCAACAGAGAGATTGTATTGTAAATCAACTCTGTTATTTTTCAATCAGTTTGTTCCAGTAGTAAAGTCTTGATCTATTATCACTTGTATTTTTTCCGTAGTTGCTAAATTACTACTATTCTTATGATATCTGACTGCTAATTTTATTGGATGCAGTCATGCATCTAACAATGTTTTGGATGGGCTGAATATGTTTGATGGAACTGATAGTCACTACTTCCATTCTGGGTCACGAGGTTATCATTGGATGTGGGATTCTCGCCTTTTTAACTACGGAAGTTGGGAAGTATGAGCTTTTTGCCAAACTTTCAAGACATCACAATGTGTTGAATCTTTCCTTTGGTTTCCCCTTGCATGCTATGGTTGGTTGGACTAATTCTTTTGCATTGATATAGGTATTAAGGTATCTTCTTTCAAATGCAAGATGGTGGCTGGATGAATATAAGTTTGATGGCTTCAGATTTGATGGTGTGACTTCGATGATGTACACTCACCATGGATTGCAGGTATTAAATGAGTGCTTTTGGAAATGATCCACATTTTTCTTGAAGAGGTACATTGACTAGTTTAGTCATTCAGTAGTTTTCGAAGTTTTGAATTTATTAATATGTCAGCGAGATGAGCATAGCCGTAATACTTGGTTCCAAAGTAAACTCAACAAAGCCCCACCTAACAAGCTATTTTGGTATAAAGGTCTCTCTAGAACAGTTTAAAGTGACTTTACTGTTAAACGGCCACTTAAAAGCTTAAGTTGTTAGAGAATAGTTTGGGAATATATTTTAACCTTCCTCGTCATGTGGGTCTCACTCCCCTTTCAATTGTGAGCCTGACATGTATGGTAGTTTTAGAGGTTTTACGGTTGAAACAATGAATACTCTGCTCTTATACCATATTAAACCAATTGCTCAACTGCCTAGACTATCAGATAATGGTTTAATGATATGTAAATTAATATATTAAGGGGCTAAGCTGGTCTTCACATGAACTCAAGTCTCTTCAAAAATTAGAGTGGGTTCTCCCTCCACTCTCACTACTTATATTATCTATCATTTGTTAGAATGCAGACAAACTTATTCTACTCTTCTCTGTCATCTGAAAAATAGTATAAATTTGCTTCTATGTTTTATGTCTGTATTATTATTATTTTTTTATTCCAAAAAATAGTGATGTTGTTACCTCAACATCTTTGGGGAGCGTGTACAACAAAATAATAATCTTAACAATTAAATCGTTTGGCATTCTACTATTATATTGACACTGATTTGTCTCTTGTACTGTAGGTGGCATTTACTGGAAACTACAATGAGTACTTTGGATTTGCAACCGATGTAGATGCTGTTGTGTATCTGATGCTGGTCAATGATATGATCCATGGGCTCTTCCCTGAGGCTGTTTCCATTGGTGAAGATGTATGTTATATTTTCCCCTTGAAGTCGTGTTGCGCATCCTCTGATTTTAGTCTTTTATTTCTTCCATGGATTCTGAATGCCTATTCAACTAAAATATTTTAACAAAAATACTTGTTATCCTGGGTGAAGTTAGCAAAATGATTTTTCAATATTACTGTGTAATGTATGTTCAGGATGTAGCAGGCAAGTGAAACGAGAGTTCATAGAAAAAGCTGCATGCATATCCTATATCAATGTGCTTATATGTGTTTCCTTGTGCCTTTGTGTGTGCATGCACTGTTTGTTTACCACTTTTCTACTGTGCATCACCACTACTCCCTTGTGACAGTTACTGTGTGTCACATGTTATATCTCATGGTCGTAACTGGCCACTTTCAGGCACCTGAAAACTAGAATAGTTTATTTCCAGGAAGTGATTAAGTACATTTAGTCACCATAGTCTATGATGGAGCATACTTGGGAAAGATTTAAGTACTTCTTCTGAACTAAAGTAACCTTTGGATTGGACAAAATATTCTGAAAACGTTGTTCACCTAGAAGTAAAATAATTAACGTACGTAATCTTTAGAAATTTTTGAAGTAATTCTTAGCTGCAAAAATTAGTATATATATAGTCATTTTCTCCTCAGTGCGCACCGATATAAAATACCTCAGTGCATTGCATGTGGACCATAGATTATGGATAAACACTGACAAGTGTATACAGACCGGGTTAAAGCAATTGAATCTAATGATTCACATGCAAGGCACTAATATATCAGTGGGCATTGAAGAGATTTTTCTTATAATTATATATAGGTGACCCCAAGGGGTTGGCATAGCGGTTGAGGGGTGGACCTTTTAAACAAGAGGTCAAGAGTTCAATATCTTTTGGGGCCACCTACCTAAAATATTAATGCTGTATGAGTTTCATGGTTACAAAGGCTGTAGGGTCTGGTAGTGTAGTAGCTCCTGAAGGCCAAGAGAGTAAAAAGGTGCTTACAGTTTCTCTTCATATAAGATTAATTGAGTTTTAAATTTTTTTCACAAGATATTGTACTCTTAAATCAATATGTTGGAATATTTCATATTCTACCTTGTACCAATAAAACCGTTATTTGATTAACAATCGATTGTACCAATAAAACCGTCATTTGATTAATAATCTATTGTACCAATAAAATTGCTTAACAATCAATTGTACCAATAAATCATTTTTTGATTAACAATCAGTGTCATTGTAAAGGTGACCAAAACCTATTATTACCATTCAGTTGTGCCTAGAAGTTGTGTTGCATCTGCCAGCAACTCTATTGCTGGAAGATCTTTTGAAGTATTTTGCAAGAGAGTGGGAAGTGAACAGTAGCTGAGATGAACTCACACCAGCTTGAGAAAACAAAGATTGAACGCATTGAAATTCTACAAAAGAAGAATCTACACTTTCAAACTTGACTTTTGGAATAAAAAGTCATAGCACTTAACTGACATGGTTCTGTCGCTTAAGAAATTTTATTTCTGTGCAGGTTAGTGGAATGCCAACATTCTGCATTCCTGTCCAAGATGGTGGTGTGGGATTTGATTACCGTCTGCACATGGCTGTTGCGGATAAATGGATTGAACTCCTTAAGTACAGTCCTATTAGAATTGAAAGTATTTGTGACCACTCAACAAAGTTAAAGCTTGAATTTGTGCAATTTCTTGACATTTTCTTGTCTTGGTACTCTTGCAGGAAAAGGGATGAAGACTGGAAAATGGGTGATGTTATTCACACACTCACGAACAGGAGGTGGATGGAGAAGTGTGTTGTTTATGCTGAAAGTCATGACCAAGCTCTAGTTGGTGACAAGACAATTGCATTCTGGTTGATGGACAAGGTTATGTGTGTTCTTACTTAACTACAAATCGTTCTTGCAAAAGGTCATACTTGTACCTTTACTAGTTAAAAGGCTACCAGAGTTACAACATGGTTACAAAGCCAATTTTAACATGGATTGAGCGGTTACTAACATGGTTACAAATCCAATTTTACCAAGAGTGCCCGAGTTTAAGTCCCCTCATATGATTATAATTGAATTTATTATGTTTTTAAGTTTAAGCATAAACCACATGGCAAGCCATTGGTCTTACATGTGAGCGGGTGTATTGGAGTGCTGAAATACTATTATTGGGCCTATTTGAATTTATTATGTGTTTGTTTTTGGGCTTGAACCATGTGGCATGCCCCATTAATCTTGCACGTAGGGGGGTGTATTGGAGTGTGATTGATTCTATTGTTGGGTTATTTGTATATATTATGCGTATGTGTTTAGGTTTGAGCCACGTGGCAAACCTGCCTGTCATGCACATAAGGGGGGTGTATTAGAGTGCTTAGATATTCTTGTTGGATTTTTCTTTTTGTTGAGAAAGAAGTGAATGCCATACTCCCAGTCATGTTATATCCAATGTATTCTATAAAACATCGTGCATATTTTAACCCGGATTCAAAGATCAATTTATGGCATTTGATTCAATAACATAAATTGATAATATTCTTGAACAAATTCATTTTTGAGATTACCCTTACCTGTGTATTTGTGTGCTTGTGCTCATGTTGGCGGGAAGCATGTATCCTTCAGGATACAAAATTGATTTTGGCTTCAAGATGTGGTGATCATTTTTTATCATTACAAAAATCTACGTAATATCACCATCCTTTTTCTTTGTTGCTTTCTAATGGCTAGCATTGTGACACAGTCATTGTATATCCATAGCAATGTTGTGTGTGATACCATTGAAGAAAATGTGTCTGGTGAACATTCAGTTTTATGGCTCATATTTTTGGAATCATTCATCTTAGATTTTGTGCCTATCTGCAGGATATGTACGACTTCATGGCTCTGGAAAGACCATCAACTCCCCTTATAGATCGTGGAATAGCATTGCATAAAATGATCAGGCTTATTACTATGGGATTAGGTGGAGAAGGATATTTGAACTTCATGGGCAATGAATTTGGGCATCCTGGTAAAGTCAATTAGTTATTAATTTTCTCAAATCATATGCCTCTTTTTGTCATATTACTGAAAAAGCCTTTCTTGAGTATGAATTTGATCATTCTCAAATGACATGATGCTCCACTTTCTTTGTCATTCTTTTGTTTATTTAGAGTGGATAGATTTTCCAAGGGGTGAACAGCATCTTCCAGATGGCAGAATAATTCCTGGGAACAATTCTAGTTATGATAAATGCCGGCGTAGATTTGATCTTGTAAGTTGCTCTCTCAGGAATGGAATGATGTGTTTTTTGCTAATTTGAAGGGTAAATCGACCCACGATTTTGATTACCTTTGTGTTGCATCGCAGAAAGTTGAGGCCTTTATTATTGATGCACCACTAACTAAGACAAAACTTGCATGTAAGACATGGTGATAGAATGTACGGGGAACCAAGTGCAGAATCCATGTAGACCAATTATTAGTCTGAAATAATTTCAAAAACAATTAATATATGGTGTTGAAGAAAAACACATTTAACTTGTGCTAAATACATACAGATAAGTTTTGGATATTATTTGCTGAGGTTAAAAAAAAAAGAGTTTTGAATATCCCTAATGAAATCATCACTTTCCAATTTGTTATGCCTTTGCAAATAAAGTGCCAAACTGTCAAATCATGACCTGACATCATTTGTAATGTCATCACCTCTAATAGTTTAAATTACTTATAACCTGTCAACTAACTTTCTTAGGATGAGGCTTTGATGACATCTTTGTTATTTTTGCAAATTGTTGGTTATACACCCAGGGGGACGCAGATTATCTAAGATATCACGGACTGCAAGAATTTGATCAGGCAATGCAGCATCTTGATGAGAAATATGATGTAAGATCTAATTGAGCTTAAGTATACATGTTGGTTGGTAATGGATTGGATCAAGAGTTTTCATTAATATAGCTATTTATTACTTTTTTTGGCTTTATTGGTTCCTTATTACAAAATTTTCAGATTTAAGAATGAACAATACACTGGTTAATTGTTGATGCAGTTCATGATTTCGAAGCACCAATATATATCACGGAAGGATGAAGGAGATAAGATGATTGTTTTTGAAAGGGGAAACCTGGTTTTCGTCTGCAATTTTCATTGGAGTAATAGCTATTTTGACTACCGAGTGGGCTGCTTGAAGCCAGGGAAGTATAAGGTATAATTCTCAATTCTGTGCTTTTCAACTTTCCATTTTCTTAGCATTGACCCATTTGTATATTATACGCATTTAGTTTTTGTTTACCAGTTATGATATGTATATATTGGTTTTAAATTGATTTAAGGAAATGTGCTAGGATAGATTATCGTCCAATAATCTGAAAGTATTCAAACCCAGGTTAACACTTTTCTGTATTTTTTAAGCAGTTTCAGATTTTAATTGTTAGATGTATGGCATTTGTAGTACTAGATGGTGTACTCTCCCACATTTAGGCCAATTAGATGTTCCATTATAGACTCATCACTCGTGCAAGCTTGTCAAGAAATCAGCTCATGAGGATTTTAACTAAGTTCAATCCCAGAAACTTGTATGTGCAAATTTCTAGGCTTCGGAGGATAACCTTTCTAGTTTTTGGCACCCTTAAGCCCTCTCCCTCTTATCTTATATTCACAAATGACTCCTGTCTACTGTCATTTGTTTGCATCTGGTGTCTGATAGTGACTCGATAGATTGTTTAACCTTTCCAACATTAGTTTTAATCCATAAAGACAATCAAGTTTTAGAGGTTCTGCTTGTCTGGTTGTTTTTGAATTTATAGCTCTTTAATATATTGAGATTAGGGTTTTTGTACTTTAACTTAATCCAGAAAGTCTTCAAAAGAAATACAACATGGCTTGCTTACTCACCAAACCGAGCAAGAATGCATACCAAACAATTAATACCCACGACAACAATATCATGAGAATAAAATAATACATGAACAAGAACAATATCCCAAGTAAGAACCTATTGTCACACAAGTCCTAGGATCTGTGCGTACATCTAACAGACATGTGTGGGACCTCATGACAATTTTAATCAGATACAATACTGCCATTAAATACAGATAAATTCAACACTTTGCACTGTACCTCAGAAGAACTCTGATGAATCCCATAATTTATAAAATCCATGACCAACTTAATAGACTGTCAGCTCATTAAGAGTTAATTTTCTGAAAATAAACTGAACGGCCCAGCTCAATTAGAAGCTGTTGCCACTTACTGATAGATTTTTCCTTCTCCATGCAGCCTGACCCCATTATATTTTACTGGTTATATGGCCTAAATTTTGAGAACGTGTACTCATTATGAGGTGGTTATATTTCCCTTTATTTGCCCTACTCTTCTGAATTCTCAAATTAGATTTTTATTGCTCTGCCATCTTCGTGCTTCCAATGACCACCACTATCTTATACAATCTTCATTCCAATTACATTTTCGTTTTCCAATCTTCCCTTTGTTACCTGTAGACAAACAATGTACTCTACATCAGCCTCAGCCACCTTCCAGCCCACCTCGGGAATATCATGTCAAGATATATGGTAATCCATTGTTATCCCAGTTAGGAACTTCCCAACAATTTGTGTGGATCCTATTAGCTCTTAGTCAAGTCTGGTAGCTCGGCAGCCATGTGAACCATATCTCATATTTTGGACAGGAAAGTTTTCTTTTATAGCAGTCACCTTATCAATAAGCAACATCTTGCCCATTGAATGTCCAACACTGTTCATATTAATGTGAGAAGAGCGCAACCAAAAACTCAAATTATGTAGACTAATCCAATGGTTCTTTAGTCGGGGACATACTTGGTGTCCATGGCTTCATGATAATTTGGAATTGCACTTATGAGATCAATAGTCTTTGTTTTGTTTCTACAAGCCTTTTAAGTTTCATCCCAAACTTGCTTCCTTGCTTCAATGTGACAAATAAGCTATAATCTCTGTAAATTATGGCTTTTATATTTTGCTGATTAGCCACCTTTGTTAAATTGGTCAAAGTTATAGTCTGCGGGCCTAATTTGTGACCAAAAATTCCATCTCAGTTGACAATAAACTTACTGGTCTTGATAAATCTAAGAACAAGTGAAAATGAAAGTTCAAAGCACATTCAAAGAAGGGGTAATTACCCTGGTGGCCATCGACTTTTGCCACCACTCTCAAAATGGCCACCAGTTGGGGATTTGGTTTAGAAATGGCCATTTTTGGCAAACAAAGTTACACCGGTGGCCATTCCGTTATAACACCGTTAACTTTTTTAAAGAATGTTACACTAATGGCCATTAATTTGTTCACTTGGTATCAAAATGGCCATTATAATAATTTTTCTCCAAAATTACTCTAGTGGCCATCCATTTGGTCAATTGGTATCAAAATGACCATTATAATAGTCCCATTTTTTCTAAAACATGTGTATTGACCATCCATTTGGTTAATTGGTATCAAAATAATCATTATATGTACAACTATATTCTATTAGAAAAATAAAGTAAGCAATCATTAAAAATAAAATTTCATTTCAATAGAGAAAATAAATAATTCATTTGATTCAATATAATTTTAGCTAGTCATACACATTTTGGTATACTTGTGCAGTTTGACAAGTAGTATTTGATGTGTATGACTAGCTAAAATTATATTGAATCAAATGAATTATTTATTTTCTCTATTGAAATGAAATTTTATTTTTAATGATTGCTTACTTTATTTTTCTAATAGAATATAGTTGTACATATAATGATTATTTTGATACCAATTAACCAAATGGATGGTCAATACACATGTTTTAGAAAAAATTGGACAATTATAATGGTCATTTTGATACCAATTGACCAAATGGATGGCCACTAGAGTAATTTTGGAGAAAAATTATTATAATGGCCATTTTGATACCAAGTGAACAAATTAATGGCCATTAGTGTAACATTCTTTGAAAAGTTAACGGTGTTATAACGGAATGGCCACCGGTGTAACTTTGTTTGCCAAAAATGGTCATTTCTAAACCAAATCCCCAACTGGTGGCCATTTTGAAAGTGGTGGCAAAAGTCGATGGCCACCAGGGTAATTACCCCAAGAAGAATGTTATCTGCTGTAAAGTTCTCTTTCAAGTGACATCATGATCAGTCAAGATAAACATATGCAACCCAGCCTTTAGCCTTTCATTACTATAATCTTGAACAAAATATCTCTAGGAAATCACTATTTCATACATCTCAAATATATGAGTTGAAATGACATAAAATCATCTTTGAAGTTGCTTTTCGAGGCACCTAGAGGTGGGTGAGTCGTGAGATGATTCATGATGATTTATTTGCTGATATTGTGGAGAAGGTGCAAGCCTCGAAGATAGGATGCCTTTTAATGAACTTTGCTTTCATTGTTCAAGGCATGGGGCATCGGTGAAATGACCTTTTTGTGCAAACCTTTTTATGTTGATGCTAGTGCATACAACCTTTGACATATTTTTTCTTCATTTTTTTTCCTTATTGTTTTGCTTTCTTATATAACCAAAGACCACGCTGTATGTTCCGTGCATGTTCTCAAATTTTATGCAAGTTTATAGTCTAAATTATGTTGCGATCTCTCTTCCAGATTGCCTTGGATTCAGATGATTCCCTTTTTGGGGGCTTCAATAGGCTCGACCATACTGCTGAGTACTTCAGCTCGGTAAGAAACTCACCCAAGGACAATGCCTGAATTTGTCATTCTTCTCCTGCTCTTGCTCCTTGTCACCATCATTCTTCCTCTTCCTTTGTTAGTTATAAGAGGTTTTAAATAAAATGTTACTTTTGCAGGATGGATGGTATGATGACAGGCCATGTTCGTTCTTAGTTTATGCACCATCTAGAACAGCAGTGGTCTATGCTCTTGTAGAGGATGAATTGGAACCTGTTGAGAGCTGAAATTAATACACACACGTCCTTCTGATGTAAGAGCGACTCTAGAGATCTCTTCGCTGTGCTTCAGCATTCCACGTTCCAATTTGAGCATAGAAGTGCAGGGCAAAGTTATGTCAAGTTTTATTGGCATGCTTGGCAGTTTTACAACTGCAGGTCTGCAGCTATGGGGAAATCAAGATTGAGCAAGAGCATTTTTGCAAAATTAATAATTCATGTGGAGCTTAGGATACCAATCTTTTGTAAACATGTACCAAATTTCCTTTGGCATTCTGTAAATGATTTTGTGTATCTTGCAAGCTAAATTATCGTCAGTGGGAGATATTGGCTAGACGTTTTCCTGTGTATAGCAGTCAGCAGACAATGCACTGTAATTTTATATCCGAAGCTCTTTCAAGCCATGCATAAAGTCACAGTTGACTATCGTTATCAAAAGTATATAACGGACCATATCGTTTGCTATTAGTCTATATATCGAACTTGTACCTCAAATCACTCTGCTGTAACAGTAGTTTGTGTTTTCAAGATCAAATCTACCAAATACCTTCTAAGATCTTGTTCATAATGTAGAAGAAGAAAAAGAATATATTATAGGCAATAAAGATGAAACGTACAGGCGGTACAGCCACACTACCACAATGAAGTGA
Organism: Dipteronia sinensis; assembly: GCA_033220585.1. Lineage (NCBI taxonomy): Eukaryota > Viridiplantae > Streptophyta > Magnoliopsida > Sapindales > Sapindaceae > Dipteronia > Dipteronia sinensis. The sequence continues at coordinate 68,009,038 of CM065637.1, read as the reverse complement.
CAAACTAATTTTCAATGTGGTTCACCAATTTAGTTACCTCCAAAGAGGTTATAGAATTCTCTAGATATGAGAGGTTATAGAATTCTCTAAATATGAGAATATTACTAGTACATGAACAACTTTCACACTGTCCTTAGGTTTTTTATTCGTTCCAGATTTTTTTTAAATCGATAATAAATCCTACAGAGCTTTTTTATTAATAATAACAAAAATAAAAATAAAAATAAAAATAAGAAAGGGAAGAAAGTAGAGGGGTGGGGTGTCTCCTTAAAACTTGTTAATCTTAAAAAGGCACATAGACCTAACATAATGAAAAGAAAAGAAAAGAAAAAAAAAGAATATGAATCTAATTAACAATACCAGTAGAATCATTTTTTTTTTGCATCAACCTGTGTGGTCCAAATAGTTACAATTCTGCTTGCACCGCTGAAGCCGCAGAATCATAGCGAATTTTAGTCTCAGCTACAGGAAAACGTTTAGAACTTCCCTTACTCATTTGAGACTTGAAACTAGATAAAATCTTAAAAATTTGTTTCATTTTTCTTTTCGATTTGGTCATCACATGAATCCAATTATTGTCAAACACGTGATCTATTGGATCATAATTAGAATTTGAAGCATAAATATCGTGGTCTTATCTTTCCTATTTTATCTCTTGAAATATCATCCAAAACTTACTGATCAAAATTCTAGAAGTATGTAATCATTAGATTGTCAAGAATCCCATGTTATTAATGCAAATATTCTCTAGAGAACATTGAGGATTCTCATTATTATCTTTCAAATTTAAATAGTTGGTATTCAAATCATTGAAGATATTATCATTAATTCCTGCATCTTGCTTAGGAAATTATTCAGCTATTTGAATTGGAGAAAAACTCTTAATTAGATCTTGATCTTCTGCAAGTGTATTAAATGTGTCGGTCGTCATCGGAAACCGCCATTCACGGATTGGGTCAACTTCTGGAAACCCAAATTTGTCAACTTCAAAATTGGATGTTATTTCCCAATTCACTTCTTAAGAATCAATCACATTTAATTCAAATAAATATGAAGATAATTGGGTGTTGCCATTTTTGTCTTCTACATTAAATACATGATTTTCAAAATTTTGAATCTGCACAATTTCCTTTTCCTTTATCGTTTTCCTGATTTTGTTGGACTATTTTACAAGGTTGTTCCTCCACAATATCCTGCCCATTATAGTAGCCTGAAAAATCACTGTTTGCAACATTACTTCTTTAATCTTGAATTTTGTATTCTATACCACTAGTCATATCGGTTGTGTTGTTTTTCATGGTAGGCTAATAGGTTTACCTTGGAGTTCTTGATCACGATCGACCTCTGTCCGGATTAATCTCCTTTTTTTTGTAGCATCTAGCAAAGTCATGACTAAAAGCTTTACACTTCGTATATCTCTCTAGAAGATTTTCATATATAACATCCACACAAAAACCTCTATCGTCATCTCTCTCTACATTCAAAAAGGATGACTGATTCAAAGTTAAATCATTGTCCACAAAAACTCGGATATAAAACCCATATGCTTGATCTAGTGGCAGAGGGATGTCAACTCATTGTGCAATCTCCATTATTGTAGTTGGATGTCAGTATTCCGAGCATAAACCGTAGAGCCCAAATTTGAGCATGCGATAATTGTTGATTATATCGATTAAAATCTAGTTGCCATTGAAAAATACGAAAAATACCATTTGAAATTGAGCAAGAACCTCCACTCAAAACCCTTTTAAAATATCCTTTTGGAAACGGAGTAAACTTCCAAGGATTTTAGGAGCTGCCAAATCGATTGCAATATAGATTTCAACTAACTAGGCTTCAAAGGTATAGAACATTTTTCTTAAAAGCAAACACCCGAACAGATTTTTCTGAACAGTATTTAATCTTTCTTGGACATATTTTTGACTGATACGAACACACATGATGTCCCCTTTCACAACCGGCACCAAGAGAGATTTGGTTGAACTTGTGCTTCATCGGTTTTGAGCAGAGCTGCAAAAAATTTCGGCTTTGATGATGGTTGTGGTAAAGTATCGAACATTAAAGAGAGGGGCTAGGAAATTTCACGAACATACTTTTGAAGGATCCATAGACAATGCTACAAAAGTGAGAGAAAACTCGGGAGGGGTAGAGAGTCATCCATTCTCTCTTATTTTCTATTCGTTTCGGATCTTAAACACTTTCAACCTCTCCAAACCTGATAGCTCTAGGGTATATCTCAAAAACAGCTCTTCAAAACTTTTATGAACCTCCCTCAAAAGTCCCTGAAAGCTCTCAATTTGCCACTTACAAAAGAATACATAGGGAGTGGCAAATTGAATGTTTTGAGACACTTTTGAGAGCCATAAGAAAATAACTAACTACTTTCCTTTAATTAAATAGTTTGTTTTATTATTACTATCCCACAAAGATAAGAAACTCAATTTCCAATAAGTAATTATAAGGTGTGCTGTAAAATACCAAGCATGTTAAATTCTCTTAAAAGTTGTCAAGAAGCTTGAGATAAAATGCATGAACGAAGTTTCATGCTTGTGAGGTTTCTGACATCCTCTGTTGTTGGGACAAGAGAAGGAATATTTTTCTTTACATTATGGAGGGAAGGGTATCAAAACGAAATCGTAAACAAGTCTTCTCACAATACCCATCTGTCCTGACCAAATGTGTTGCAGATCTATGCATATGTGACCAAAATAGCAAAGTTCTATTTTATGGAAATTCTAATCTTCACGTAATTTCCTTAAATGAGATGCATGACATAGCATAAGAAACTTCAGATATTTTTATATGTAGAAAGATATCATTGAATTAAAACCTGTAATAAATAAATGCTGGACCAACAAATCAATCATGCATTAAAATGAGTCGAGACAAACCAAAAACCAATACAAGCAATTTGTACATGACACAATCGGAAGCGTTTTTCCAACAGTTTCTGTTTATGAATGTTAAAAACTGAAGAAATTTTGCAAATTTATTTATAAGTTACAGAAACATCATCCGAAAATTCAGGTACTAACATAGCTAGTACCAGAGGCAGAGCTGCGAGGCAATTGATGCAAAACACTTGTTGGCGACGAATGGGAAGCGGAGGATCGCAGAGCCTCTGCTAGCGGTCCACCCATTGAAGCCACCTGATTCGAGGTCCACCCCGTTGCCCAATTCAGCTGCTGCAGTGACTCCTCTCTTCTGCGGCTGCCACCGTGTCCAGGTTCCTCTCCACCAATTCCAGTGGACAGTTTCAGTGAGACATCAGATGAATTTCCAGGCATTGAAATTGATAAGCAAGTGGTGGCATTGCTGCTTGTTGTCGTAGCAACATTGTTGGACTCTTCAAGTGAACGTGGCCAGTCATCAAAAAAATGCCTCAGGATGTGACCATCAGACCTATTATTAACCTCATTTTGAGATTCAAAGAGGGCTCTGTGTTTGTGATCATCAGTGTTGGACAATGAAGAACTACAAGGCGACAAAACAACGTGACAGAGAAAAAAAAAATCAACAACCAAAAAAGAAAGAACATGAAATGATAGAGCATAAGCATCATATCTTCAAAAGATGTGGTTGGGGTCGGTTTGTACAAAATTCAAGGCTATTCCCCGGATATGAGACATGTTGTGGCCTGACTTCCACTAGGCCATCTAGGGCCCCCTCTCTCTCTCTCTCTCTCTCTCTATCTCTATTACCCAAAAATTGAAGCTTCCTTCTTTATTTAACATCAAAAAATCAACAAACAGTAGAAAGTGTCCTAACAAATTAAATGAGATCACCTGCTCTCTCTGATATCTTATTATTTTCTGGTCAAAGCAATTAAGGCTATATAATTAATAAATCAAAATCATTCTTTTGTTATATTAAAGAGAAATGTCAGTCATAAACATGATTCATGAAAGCATCTCTTTTTCTTTTCATTAATTAAATCAAAACCTATAATTACAAGAAGAGCAAATTAATTAAGCTTACCTTCGATTGAAGTGAAGAAGGTCAATGGAAGGTGAAGGCCCAGAAACACCATAAATAGTCCCATTAGCCATCACTCCGAGTGGTGAAGCACCGATTGTGGTGGAGGTGGATTGGAAACACCCACCACCTGCACCACCGCCAATAATAGGGCTGCTGGCGGCTGCGGTGGCGGTGGTGGTTGTGGTGGGGTTTGGTGTGGGGATTTCCACAGGCTTTCTTGAACGGTTGCGGCCACGGTGCATGTGGCGCTCGCAATACTTGTGGCCAGCGACTACGTCCCTGGAGCACCTCCATTTCTTGCCATCTGTCCTCCGGCACCGCCCTGGCTCCGGATCCATCGCAGCTCTCCCCCAATACCCAGTTGATTGCAACACTGATTCAACATTTTGTATCTCTAAATCACTCATAATTTCACAAATAATCAACATAACATGAAATATACAACAATATCCATTGACTAGTACTCTTCACTTAAACAAAAAAAAAGGCAGATCAGTAACTTAGAGCTAAAGCAAAACATCAAGTACTACTAGTATTCTTGTTTGCAAGGATTTGTCACACAGAGAAATGTCATGCTCATGCATTCCAAAAATGGGATCATTTCACCTCACATACATAGTAACATAGTACAGAATATTTAATATTTTAATGGTAAGAATATAATTATATGGTAGGATCAAGATTCAAGAAAGAACTCACAAGGAGGCTGATAATGAGAAAAATGTTGAAGAAAATATGGAGAAGAGTGAAGAAGGCTCTTCTTGATTGGTTGAAGGAGTTCAGGTGGAACAACAGCACCAGCTAAAATGTATCTATAGATCAGAGCCTGTAACTCAAGCTCCTGCCACTGACTCAAGCTAAAGTAACTTCCCATCTCTGACAAAACCACAAGACAAAAGATTGAAAACTCATTCTTCAACTTAAAAAGAGATGAAAGATCATATATGGAAGATGATAAATAAAAATAAAAATAAAAAAAGGAAAAAGGTGTTGAAAAATCTTACTGGGAAATGATCCGGTGGTTGAATCTTGAAATGCTGACAAAGAGCTGACTTTGCTGCTGGTGGGTTCAGGTACAAACAAAGGGAGAACAGATGATCCAGTAGTAGTCCCAGATGGCTCTTGTTGTTGCTGTTGATGGGGTTCAAGGAAGAGTTTTGATATCTTTGCAGCAGAGGGTTGTTGCTCTGACTCATGCTGGTGGTCTCTCCATTGCTTCAGATGCAATTCCATTGTAGTTTGGTTGCTTTTTTGGTTCTGGTTGGGGTTTAATAGTAGCTTTGTTTGGTGGTGTGTTGAAGGGAAAGTTTTTTACAAGCTTTTGCAGCAACTTCTCTTTATTTATATACACTCCCAAGAGAGAATTCTGACATGAAGGTCCTGCAAAGTTTGTTTATGGCCAGTGGAGAAGCCTAGGCTACTTGAGATAAAGACACTAAGACAAGACAGTTGAGAGAAGTCTAGCCATTATTCATCATTATTATATTCAATTAACATCAAGAGAGGTAATTACCTGCAGTCTTTCTGTCTCTCTACTTTTCATTGGAAACAGCAATTTGCTTCCTATATACAAATATATCTTTACTTACTATTTAGTATTTAGTGAGAGACATGAGGATTGACTGAGAAGGAGCTGTTTTTTAGGTTATAGAATGAAATAAAGCTTTTATCTTTTTCTCTCAGCTTAACTAGAATTCCATAAATATTATACTGCAAAAGAGACCATGATCTACACCAACTAACCACACATGGGGGCATGTAATACAGTCAAATAAAGAGACTAGAGAGAAAGCCGACAGTGCAGTTCCCATTTCAGCCCAGCTCAGAGTCTCAGACTTGTGACTTATAATGATCGTTTGTCTTTCTGGTTAATTTCACCCATAACCCATTACCATTAGCAATTTAGCATCTTATGTCATATTCAATTCAAAGTTGGATTACTCATATATGCATATTTCGACGTCTTCTACACCTTCTAATCATCAGCTATAGGTTTAAGAAGTAAGAAATTATTAGAGATATGTCAATATTTGTGGCAATTGTGGGTATTGACGATTCGTGATGAAAGGATGCGATACTTCTAACTTATAACTTACAAATCAATAGAACAACGGTACGTATCTACATTATCTGAATGATAATCATTATTATGGTTAAAGTACCGATGCATCCGCAATGCAACAAACGGATTACGAATATCATACTGTTTGTAGTTATAAAAGATCTAAATCTCTCATTTTATCCATCAACAAGTGAGATCCATTGATGGTTAATACCTCAATGGATTGATGAACTCTTATTTCAATATAAATGAAACATATACTTAAATGAATTTTTAGGAGCCTAATGTTATAGATTTCCCCTGGCCAAATTACATGTGCCAATGACTATTAACTGTAATAGAATTAACTACGTCAAATTATAATTAGAATCATTATTGAATTTAAACAAGTTAAATAAAGGACTTATTTCCTTCTCGATTACGGATGAACTCGAGGAGACAAATTGAAGATCTAAACAAGTTAAATAAAGGACTTATTTCTTTCTTAGGCGGTGGTATATGTATGCATTTTTAAGAGTTCATCAAATTTCTACCAAATATATTTGCATTCTTAATTATAGTTCACTGTCTACGTGCCAATACAAATTCAAATTTCTTACACAGCCATAAACAGGGCGAAACTGGAAGTTTGATATTTTGGGGCCAAAGAGTGTCTAACAAAATTTTTTAAGGTATGCATGATGTAACATAAACAATCAAACTAGAAATTTCTCTTATGTATGTTAAACTAAAAAGAGTAAAAACGTACTTATTTAGAAAAATTTTATAAAAATGCATTCGTCTTCGATTTTCTTACATTTGGAAAGATTTTCTAAAATTAAAATATCTTTAAAGTATCACTATATTTTTAAATGTGTAAAAATATGTGTATAATAGAAGAGATCAAAATTACAAATGTAACAAAGATATTGTGGTGGGCTTTATAAATTGTTTTTGTTGAAAAACGTAAGGATTTGACTAAAAGTAAAAATTTTATTATTTAAAAAAATTAGAAAATTAAACTGAGAAATTTTATTAATATTTAATATTTTTATAATTTTTTATTAAAAAAACAATACAAAATGACCAGAAGAGCAGAGGAAGTGTGCATAGAGCACATGTTTTACTATTGTTCTTTTTAATAATAAAATAATAACATAAAAAAATTAAAAACCTGGGGGGGGGGGGGGGGGGGGGTGGACGTAGACATGACGTCGGTCGAACCGGCGAACCGAACCGGAACCGGCGTCAGAAAATCGGAACCAAAACTAGTTCCGATTCGTTTTAGCGAGGAACCGGCTGGTTCGAACCGGACCAGAACCAGCGGTTCGGTTCCGGTTTGAACCGGCTGGTTCCTCCTTTTTAATTTTTTTTTTAAAAAACCGAACCGTTGGGCCCAACGGCCTGCTAACGTCAGCAGACCGTTCGGCCTCCAACGGTTCACTTCTTAACTTTTTTTTTATTATTTTCTTTTTCTTTTTCTTTTCTATAAATACCTACCCCTCCATTCATTTTTCCTCACCCCAATTTCCTCAATTCTCTCTAATTTTCAATTTTCAATTCTCTCTAAACTTTTAAGTCTCCAAGTTTCCAATTTATATTATTTGCAATTACTAAGTTAGTAAGTTTCCAGTTTATTTTATTTACAATTACTAAGTTTCTAATTTATTTTATTTGCAATATTTCTTATTTTCAATTTATTTAATTTGCAATTAGTCAATTACTAAGTTTCCAATTTCATTTATTTACAATTTATTTTATTTGCAATTACTAAGTTTCCAAATTCCAATTTATTTTATTTGCAATTTATCTTATATCCAGTATATTTTATTTGCAATTTATTTTATTTGCAATTGCAATTACTAACTACTAAGTTTCTAATTTTCTTCCAACTTTATTTCCAACCATTTAATCATTTTTTAAATCAATTTCTTAACATTTTTTGTTCAAGGAATTTTACAATTCAATTTTTAAAATGGCAAGTGGAAGTGGTGATGCTCCTAGACGTTCCATTTCGATGAAAGGTAAGGGTCGTATGACGGTGCCTATCATGAGTATCTACAACACCAAGTCTATGCTGAAGACTTAGGCCTAAACTTTCCTCAATCTTATTCTCATCCCTCTCTTAGAATTTCTGAGCCCGATCTCAATGTCACCCCCCCCCCCCCCCCCCTTTTGACAAGCCAATCAGAAAATATGCATGATCTTGGCCATGTTGGTGATGAGCCTGATGGCCCTGATCCCAACCCACATCAAGATTTTGATTTTGATCCACAGATGGAAGAAAAGTTACCGAAGCATGTCAAATCTGATCTCTTCGTACTCCATATGAAGAAAGTTACGCAAGAAGATGGAAGCACAGTAGTGATTTGCAATTACTGTAAAAAAGTATTTAAATGGCACAAATATGGAGAATATGGCACACATCAGAAGCATATAACGAACTCACATCCAGATGCACAGGCCAAATCGAGTTCACAAGCTCAAATTCTCAGGTACGCTACCCCTAACCAACAATTATTTAAATATAGTGATGCATAAAATAGATAAGAATGAGCTAGAATGGTTGCAGTAGAACACTTATTATTTAGTTTTGGTGAAAAGATTGGTTTTAATAATTATTGTCAACGAGCATTAAATCCTGCTGCATGTCGTGTTCCTATAATCACGCTCACAGAAGCACTTGAAAACACTTATAAAAAAGAAAAGAAAATGTTGGAAAATTTAATGGTCGTGTTTCCGTATGTACCGATATATAGAGTGATCATTGGCGAATGCATTCATACATAGGTGTCACTTGCCATTATATGGATAATACATGAGCTATCCAAAAAAGAATTCTTGCATTTAGAGTTTTTGATGATAAACGCACTGCTGCTAATATTTTTAGACAGCTTAGAGTTATTTTTACAGAGTATAAAATTGAGAACAAAATTTTTGCAATTGGTTTTGATAATGCTTCTAACAATACCGCTGCTATTCCTGTTTAAATTGAATTATGCAAACCTTATCTTGGTTGGTGGTAAATTTTTTCATCAAAGATGTGCATGCCATGTTTTCAATTTAGGTGTTCAAAAAGGATTAAAAACTCTTGAACAGTTTATTCAACCTATTAAAGATGCCCTCTATTTTTTTGTGGAAACATCCTTCTGTAATGAATCATGGGCAGCATACTGTAAACAAAATGGTAGGCGTGTCATTAGATTTCCTAGTGATGTTCCAACACATTGCAATTCTACTTATAAATTACTTGCTAGAAGTTATGAATATAGGGATTTATTAGTTACTTTTATTCAATATCATGTTAGTCACATTAATCTTTATCAAAGTCATTGGGATGTTTGTAGCAATGTTTGTGGTTTGTTAAAAGTTTTTTATACTGCTACTAACAATTTATCTGGTGTTTATTATCCTACAACTAATTTATTTATTATTGAGAGTCTTAATATTGCTGGTGCATTTGCTCATTGTGAATCCGATTCAAAATTACATGAGTCTGTTACTGCTATGAAGGATAAATGGTTAGAATATTATAAGGAGTTTCCAAATATTTATTTGATTGCCTTGTGTTTTGATCCACGTTGTAGATTAGAAAGTTTGCCTGATTATATTTCTGTGTATTATGAACAAGGTTTAAAAATAGATTATGATGTTGATATGTGTTGTGCTAGGGTTAAGACATTATTGTATGATTTATATGATGAATATCTTAGAGTTTACGGTCCATCACTGAACATAGATGTTCCACAAACTCAAAATGTATCTCGTTCATCATCATCATCCTCTGGATTTTTTAATTTAGGGTATAATCTTTATAAAAAAAACCAAAAAATTACGAGGTTCTTCTTCATCAAGCTCCACCACATATTCCGAGCTTGAATCTTATCTAAGTACCTCTTTTGAGTTCATAGAAGACACCGAAGATAAAAAATTTGATATCCTACACTGGTGGAATGAGCATGAAAGGTACTTTCCAATCTTGGCTATGGTAGCCAAACAAATCCTTTCAACACCAGTTTCTGCGGTGGCGGTAGAACAACAGTTCAACGCCGGTAGGAATATTTTAGACCCAAAATGTTCCCTTATGAGTCCGAAATCACTTCAGATACAAGCTTGTGTTGAAGATTGAACGAAAACTCAATATAGACAACAAGAAATCGATCAAGAGGAACCATACGATTTCTTTAAAGATGATCAATCGGCTGAAAGTCGAACGGATAAGCATGGCAACGATTAGTCCACGACTCCACGCCAAATCGCCAATCGCCATCTCCAAAGTCCAAATCAGCAATAAAAGGTAAGAGAACTACATGGCCTTTGATTCTTCTAAACCCTTAAGAGGATACGTAGGCAACTTAATTGTGGTAAAAATTAAGTGCAAGGCCAATTTTACATTTTTTTGGTTTTGTCTTATTTTATTTTATTTTTTAATTTGTCATTTATTTATTTTATTTTATTTTGCGGGTGACCCAATAAAATACATTTACCAATTACATTTTTACAGGGCTAATTTTTTTATGAAATAAGATTAAAAAACAAAACGAAAGAAAAATTGCCGGTTCAGGTTCAGAATCGGCAGAATCAGACTGAAACTGGAACCGGAACCGACTTCATGTCTAGGGGGACGGCATGCCCCGAGGCCCCTGCCATGGTCAGCCCCTGGCCATAATAAGGAGGTAAATACCTTAACTCCTACTAATATGCTAAAAAAAATTCAAACTTCAGTCTTGATTTTAATTCTATCGCCAAATCAACATGTTCGGTACAGGGCCTCAAAATTTGCCTCTCATTAATTAATTAATTATTATTATTATTATTATTAAAGTGATTTGCCTCCCATTTATAATTTGCTTAGAACCTTTCCATTGTAAATATGTATTTTGAAGAAAATTGAGTACCACATATGATAGATAGATAAAAAGTAAAAAAAAACGCTATCCAATACAATTATCTAACTTTAATATGAAGGTGATGCAGCAAAAAAAAAGTTAGAGAATATGGAGTTGGGTTCATTTTAAAGATCTCAACGAGAGCTTTTCAACGTTATATATTTTTAAAATATATATTGTTATAATTAATTATTGGAGAGTTAAATTGGTAATTTTTTAAAATAAAAATGAGTGATGTGATATTTAAAAAAAATTAAAAATAGTTTTGGTGTAGCTACATGAGGCACCAAATTAGGTCAGTCACTATAGCTACACCAAATTATTTGGTGCATCCTGTAGCTACAAAAAAAATTTCATTTTGGAGAGTTGGGATTTAGTGTATTCGTTAGACTTGATTTTTACACCAAATTGTTGTTTTTGATGCATTTAGAGTGTGTTTGATATGTCTTTTCAAGTAGAGCTTCTAGAGTAGATTATTTTGTAGTAGAGCTTTTAATGAGCAACGTTTTTAACAAAAAAGGTTTTTGGTTGTGTAAATTACAAAAAAGGGTGTTGACAATGTATTTATAATGAAAGAGTTTTATGGGCATTTGAGATAATTCATTTGTTTTAAAAAAGCTTTTTTGGAAAAGCCCAAATTTTGGGCTTCTCCAAATAGACATAAAATAGTTTTTTTAAAGAGTAATTGAGACAATTCATACATTAAAAAAGCTATTTTAAATTTTGCCAAACAACTAAAAAAAAACTTCAAAATAATTTATAGCATTAGAAAAACCCTTTTGATCCTTACAAAAGTTATACAAAACACACATTTAGTGTGTTGGTTGAAGTTGCTATTAGACATACTTTGTAATGATAATAGGAAATCTAATATACTCGTCCACTTATAATTTAAGTGGTTATGCTATGTAAGGGTGAAGCCAGAAAATCATTTTTAAAGAGGCTAATAAATTAAAATGAAAAACTTAAGAAGGGTCAAAGAATATATATAATTATTTTTGTAAAGGAGGAGCGGTCAAAGTATAATGTTTATAAAATTTAGGGGAAATTATAGTTTGGTCCTTATATTTTAAGAAAATATTGTTTTTTTACTCGACTTATGTGTATTAGGGTCATTAGTCCTCATCTTTTTGGAAATGCATCAAAAAAGTCTCTTTAACTAAAAAGTCGATAGTCAACGTCAACAGAAGTGTCAAAAAGATAGTTTTGCCCCTAAGCAATGCGAAAAAACTGAAATACCCCTCTAAAAATTACTCTTATACCCTGTGAAAAGATTAAAATGCCCCTCAAACCCTTTGACAGTTAATTAGAAAATTAAAATGCCCTAATCAAGAATTAACCCATGACCTTGTGATTAAAAGTCACAAGCTCTAACCAGCTGAGCTATTACAATTCATTGTTAATAGTTGGTTGATTTAACTGCATATATAGTTATATAATTTGTTTAAAATAATGTAAATCTGTTTATATAATTTAAAATAAAATCATATATATATATAATTTGAAATAAAATCATATATATAATTTAAAATAAAATCATATATATAATTTGAAATAAAATTATATTTCATAATAATATATCAGAACAGTTTATGAAAAAGAATAAGAAAAAGAAAACAGAAGGGAAAAAACATACTTAATTTTTCCCCTTTTCAATTTATGGACTTTGATTTTTTGAGTGTTTTTTTAATCAAATTGAAATAAAATATTTTTTGAAAAGGTAAAATATTAAATAAAGAGAGACAAAATTAACGGGGTTTGATTTTCTAGGTTTCCTTTTGTTTTCTTATTTTTTTTCAAATTTCAAAAAAGATTTTATTTCGATTTGATAAAAAAAAAACCCAGAAAATCAAAGTCTATAACTGAAAAGGGTAAAAATTAAATCTTTTTTTTCCTTTTGTTTTCTTTTTCTTTTTCATAAATCATTTTGATATATTATTATTAATATGATTTTATTTCAAATTATATATAATGATTTCATTTTAAATTATATAAACATATTTACATTATTTAAAACAAATTATATAACTATATATGCATTTAAATCAACAAACTTCTAGTAATAGGTTGTAATAACTCGGCTGGTTAGAGTTTGTGACTTTAAATCATAAGGTCAAGGGTTCTGTCAAAGGGATTGAGGGGCATTTTAGTCTTTTCTTAGAGTTTAAGAGTAATTGTTAGATAGGACATTTCAGTCTTTTCACATTGCTTAGGGGTAAAACCGTCTTTTTGACAATTCTATTAACGTTGACAGTCAACTTTATGGTAAGAGGGACTTTGTTGATGCATTTCCAAAAAGATAAGGACTAATGACCCTAATACACATAAGTCGGGCAAAAAAACAATGTTTCCTTAAAACATAAGGATCAATCTGTAATTTCCCCTAAAATTTATAAACAAATGTATAAATTGTTATGATCAACATTTTAATTAATTTTATTTTAGAGAAGACGGGGTTGGCCTCTGGTTCTACATTTTCCCTTCGTATTCGCCATAAGGTGTCCTCTATATTATGAACTATTTTTTAACCGTATTTATAGTTATTAATCTCATCAAGTACAGACATATCTGAGATGTGATGGATCTCATGAGCAGGGGCAGACCCACATGGAGACCAAGTGGGGCATGAGCCCTACCTCAATTTTTTTTAAAAAAAATTGATTTTGTATAAACTTTATATATACATATTCATTAACAATTTTTACACAATATTTCCTTTAGTACGGCCGGTAGTGAATCTCTTTTTTACTCTTAAGCAAATGCATTTTTTTAAAATTCATTTATCTTGTAATTTTTTACATCTTATTTATTTTATAATCTTTTTCGATTCCTTTTTCAAATTTTCATTTCTTCTAAAACAAAACAATTCATTTTCTTATTTTATATTAATTATCTATTATTATTTTGGATTTTTATTATTTCTAATAGTTTAAGTTTGACTTACATAACACATCCAATCAATAAACCATAAAATCTCAAATTTTACTTTATTGGATTAAAATAGCCAATATATTATTATCATTCATTTTCTTTTATCCTTATTATTTTTCTTTATTTTATAGTTTTAATTTATTTAGAATCAATAAATCAACAAATCAATAATTTACCAATAATTTGAAGAATAAAAAATTTAAAAACATGTATAATAATATTTATTAATAAATTATTTTTATATAAATTTAAATTGAATTCATTATAAATGCAAAAAAAAATCTTATTATAAAATTAGATTGTAATTTATTCTTTTGTTTTTTTTTTGTCATTATATATGTTGTTTTTTTTGTTATTATTTATTTTTTAACATTTTTTCTTGTTTTTGTTTCTTTTTGAATATAATACTATTTAGTTCATCTGAGTAAGTGTTCTATTTATTTTATTTTATCTATAAAACCTCATTTTATTATGATTTTAATTTTTCATTGTTTTTTTATATATATTCAAATGCCTTACCTGGTTAAAATTTCTGGGTCCGCCACTGCTCATGAGTAGCTGATAGACACAGTTATCATAATTTTAAGGGTTATTGGCACCATTCTCTCCTAAACTTTACGCGAGTTTACAATTTACCCTCTAAACTTTTTTTCAGACGTTAAACCCTCTAAACTCTCATTAATTGACAAAACGTGATTGTAGTTGCCCCTTCAAACACGTGTTCAGGGAGCAATAAACCAAACTATTTGCCAATTAATAAGAATTCAGTGGGTTCAATGCCTAAAAAAAATTCAGGAAGTAAACTGAAAACTCACATAAAGTTCAGGGGGGGCGATGCCAATAACCCAACTTTTAAATAAAAATGGCATCTCCAAGTCTCCAACTATTCCAGGCTCCAACTTTCGATGGAGCCCATTAACTATTTCTATAATTCTATGCAAGTCACACAAGAGACGTGGTAGCTATCCTAAAAAGCACGAGTCTTTCGTGCTTCATGGAGTTCCCTGTTTTTTACTTGTTTTTTGAAAATTGAAAAGAGGTATTTTTTAATTTATAACTAAAAAGTTGAAAATAATAATTTCTGGTTTTCCATTATTTTCAAAATAAACCACAAATTTTCCATATAAATAATTATATTTCCGTTGTTTTCCGTTCTTAAAAACTACTTTTGTAAACACTACCCAAGTGACATGACATTGGTTCCAGTTCCGGTTCCACGGTTCCGGTCCGGTTCCGTCGGTTCCAACGGTTTGGAACCCTTTTTTTTAACCCACTCTCATGTGACCTATCCTGATTGACCTCACTTGTGACCTGTCAGCCACTCACCTATACCCATCCATTACCCTGCCCAACATCCTAACTCCCAACCCAAGTACCTGATATATTATTACATATCCCATCCAGATATTAACACCAATTACATGCACAACAACAAAGCAACTTCAATGAGAGTATGAGACCATTCTTTACCTTCAATCCTTCAAATATCACTACCCAAGTATCACTACTCAATACTGTAAACTCCCAAGTACCCAGATCCCAAATCACCAACTTCAATCTTTCATCTTTTTTATCATCATCTCTCTCTCTCTCTCTCTCTCTCTCTCTCTCTCTCTCTCTAATACCCCCAAATCACAAATCAAAGTCGTGAGGAGAGATCCACCGTTGACGGTCGATGAGATGAAGTCATGAAGAAGAGATGGAGAAGAGTTAAAGAAGAAGAAAAGATTAAGAGATCGAGATGAAGAACTGAATAAGAGATCGAAGAATCGATCTGAAAGAGAGAGAGAGAGAGAGAGAGAGAGAGAGAGAGAGATCCGAAGAAACTAGAAAGAAAGAGAAAGAGAGAGATCAAAGATATCAAGAAAGTTAAAAAAATAAAATATATATGTTTGAACCGTCCGGTTCGAACTAGGACTGAAATGGCGGTTTCCGTCCGATTCGAACCGGACGGTTCTTCAAAATTTAGAACCGAAACCGGAATCGGAATCGAAACCGTCCGGTACAGGTTCCGGTTTCGGTTTTTCCCAGACGGTTCCGGTTCGGTTCGTCGGTTCGAACCGAACCGGTGCCATGTAACCCAACATGTATACATTTTTTTTTTGATATACCACATCCTGTGACGGCGACTCGAACTTTGGATATTGTCAAGTTGAATGAACATTTTACCTACCAAACCATAATGGACGGAGTACATATATGCTTTTTTTATATATACCGTAAGCAATGACAGCGATTCAAACTTGAAATATTATCAAACTGAATGAGCCTTATTTATCACTATGTCATATTATGTGGAGGTAGATGTAAGCATTTTTAAGAGTTCATCAAATTTGTTCCAAATATATTTGCATTCTTAATTATAGTTCACTGTCCACGTGCTAATACAAATTCGAATTTCTTACATAAGGTCAATACCTTAACTCCTACTAATATGCTAACAAAAATTCAAACTTCAGTCTTGATTTTAATTCTATAGATTAACATGTTCAGCACAGGGCCTCAAAATTTGCCTCCCATTAATTATTATTATTATTAAAGCGATTTGCCTCCCATTTATAATTTGCTTAGAGCATTTTCGATGTAAATATGTATTTTGGAGAAAACAGTGTACCATATACGATAGATAGATAAAAAGTTAGAAAACTCCCACCAATACAATTAGCTAACTTTAATATGAAGGTGATGAAGAAAAAAAAGTTAGAGAATATGGAGTTGAGTTCATAATTCTAGAAACTCTCGTAGAAATGCTGACTACGATTTCTAACTTTTTCCCACCAATAAGATTATATCTCATTTAATTGTAAAATAAAAGATGAGAGAGAATTAAATAAATGTTTTAAGATGAATGGTCAAAAATGGATACATATTTGATTTTAGATAATTGCATTAGAGATGAGAATATGCATTTCTTAAAATTTTTTGACAAAGTGGATCCATATTCAGTAATCAATATATATACTGATGTGTCACTAGTTAGAAACCCAAAAATGTAATTTTGCATTGGAGATGGACAGATAGTTAAAAAGTTAGAAAAACTCTCTCCAATGCAATTATGTAATTTCAATATGGAGATGATGTGACAATAAAAAAAGTTAGAGAATATGGGTTGAGTTTCTAATTTTAGAAACTCTCATAGAAATGCTGACTAGGATTTATAATTCTTTCCACCAATAATATTAAAGCTCATTTAATTGCAAAATAAAATATGAGAGAATAAAATAATTGTTTTATTATGATTTGTCATCAAATAGATGCATATTTGATTTTAGATAATTGCATTTGAGATGTGAATATGTATTTCTCTAATTTTTTTTTCAAAAGTGGACCCATAATGAATAGAAATACTGACATGACACTATTTAAAAACTCAAAAATACATATTTGTGTCGGAGATGCTCTTATATTCGAATAATTTAATTATAGATATATATATATATATATATATATATATATATATATATATATATATATAATCTGGACCCTCCACCCATACACACGGCTTTGGGTCGGCTTGTGGGCTCGGGTCAATCCCGTCGTATAAGCTGAAAGCCTGAAACTAATAATCTTGAAACCTGCACCTCAGGAATCAGAAAAAATATATCATTTTACGGATATACTCCTGTTGTCTGCAAGTATCTACATTAAGATACATACAAACGTTTTGTTTTTTGTTCACGTGTACTTTAGTAATGTATCCTTACTCTTTCAATAAATATATATATATATATATATATATATATATATATATATTAATGTATCCCTACTAAATGCATGCTTGATGCATGGGATACGATGAGATAGAACTAATTTTAATTTCATCTAACAAGTTTGTTGCTTGCAAGAGATGGTATTATTTAATCTTATACAAATAACTGTTCCCACATCGACGGGACTAATTAATCCGGCCATTTTATATTTTATTTATATATATATATATATATCATTTCAATTTATTTTATTTCTTTATTTAATTAGAATATAAATATCTTTTAATAATTAATAAAATATTTAAACATTTTAAAAATAATAATTTTCAATATTATTTTGTTTGAAATTTGGTTTTAAATGTTTTAATTTTTTTCAAAATTTAATTTAAATAATTATTTTAACAAGTCTAATCATATACAATCATTTTATACGAGTTGTGGCTATTTAGTCACATTTTCATAAAGAAATTCTTGTTCTTTTATTATTTTATTTAATTATAAAATTGTATATTTATTTAATATATATTATTATAATATTTAAAAATATTAAATATTAATTAAATATTACTTTGGGCACTAGCGGTAGCAGTGCAAAATAGTTAAATGTTCAAATTTCAATTTGATGTCACCGACTACCAACCACCATTTTGTGTGATAAAAGTACAACTACTCAGCTTTAAAAAAAAACATAAAAAAATGTACAACTACTCATCACCACTGCTTTCCCCACCCTTTGCTTCCACTCTTTCTCTTCCAACTTTTTTCTATATCATGATTCATTCAATATCTCATTTCCTAGATTTTTTATTGGTCCAAAACGACAAGCTCTACTCCTAGTACATTAATGGGTATATATTTTATATTTTAATTAAATATATAAATGATCAAAACCTATATAAACTAACACACATTTATGTCGTTTTTTAAGTTTGTAACCATAATTTCATGCTTCTACCAATTGTATTCATTTTCAAACTACACGATGATCATAGTTAAAGTCCCTTATTGAGGTGGGTTTTCTTTAGTAATGTTTTCAAGTACGAATATTTACTATATTAGGTCATAATTAATTATCATAACTAACTTGTTGGGACCATTTTTAGATTTAATTTTATTAGAAACTTTTTAACAATATATATCCATCAACCTATCTAGACCAGGTATTTTTTTTGAAACTTTTGTCATTTGTAAGATTCAAGCCGTTCACTTGAGAGTTATTTGTCCAAACCTTAAGTTCGTCCATCTACCAGATGAGTTATATCCCCGTGACAATTTTGTTAGAAACTTAATGTAATATATCATATTATATTCAATCATCGGTAATGTTATATTAACTAGATTTTGCCCTTCAAAGATCTAGCTTAGCTGGTAAATGAACGAGTTTGAGCTTTGACAAATGACTCCGAAGACCATCTCCAACCCAAATAGTATTTTTGGTGCAACTTTTACATTAAAATAGTGTAACTTTCACACTATTTTACTATTTCATCTCCAATCCATTGCACCAAATTTTACATTAAAAAGAATATTCCCTTGAATATTCCACTTCTTTTGCATTTTTATTATTATCTGTCAACCAATACTAATCTCCAACCAATCAAAACTCAATTTACAATTAAAAAAAATAAAAATAAAAAGGTTTTTTGCGCTAAATGAACAGTGTCGCGCCAGATATTGCGCGACACTGTTCACTTGCACAAATTTACCGTAAGAGATGGCGCAGGGTTGGAGACGTTTTTTGCTGCAATTATGAAGATGGTGCGGTGTTTGGTGCAGGGTTGGAGATGCTCTAAGTCATCGGTTCGAATCTTAGTATCCTACCAATGTAAAAAAAACTTCAAAAAATACAATGTTTAAATAGATAGATAGATAGAAACCGTAAAAAAAATATATTTTAGCATTCATGAGTTCATTTACAATAATCTAGAGATTTATCAAGAGAATGTTACATCATCTTATACTTGAATTATATTGTTAAATTAGTTTCAAAGATGACGTGAAATTTTCTTATTTTTCAATGATAATAGAGAAAATAGCACTAGACACCATTAATTGGTGGGTGAAATCTCAAAAGTTTCGAATCCTAGTATCCTACCGATGTAAAAAAGCTTCAAAAAATACAATGTTTAGATAGATAGATAGATAGATAGATAGAAACCGTAAAAAAAAATATTTTAGCATTCATGAGTTCATTTACACTAATCTAGAGATTGATCAAGAGAATGTTACATCATCTTATACTTGAATTATATTGTTAAATTAGTTTCAAAGATGACGTGAAATTTTCTTATTTTTCGATGATAATAGAGAAAATAGCACTAGACACTATTAATTGGTTGGTGAAGTCTCAAAAAAACCATTAACTGTTTAAATTGTTCCAAAATCAACATTTTGACAAAACATTGTTTATTTGACAGCCATACTGTTAAAATCTAACAGAAAGCTACCGTTATATGTGATGTGACACCCATAAAGAATTTTATGGGCAATATTTTATGTATTTTGATTATTTAATTATATATAAAAATTAATGATTTTATTAATTTATTATTTTTATAGGCAATACTTCATATTTATGGGTGACATAAAACTTATTATTATTCCCTGATTAATTTGGGATGACATCAAACTTATTTCATGATTAATTTATTATTTAATTATATATAAAAAGTAATGATTTGATTATAAGAATTTTGTGGGTAATATTTCCTGTTTTATAAAGTAATCATGGTCAAAATATAGGTAAAAAACCAGTTTAAAACCTGTTAAAAATCAATTCAAAAATCGGTGCAAAACATGTTTTACTATTTTAACCGGTATTATAATAGGTTATGACATAAACAAATGGACTTCAAACAATTAATGGTCAAAATGGCAACAATTGATACTTTCTTTCTATCAAATGACTAATTTGAGCCATTTAAAAAAATTAATGGTCATTTAGGGACCGCCTCACCAAATCAGTGGTTTTAGATATCACTGACCCACGATAATAAATATATGATTGATCATAGATTTGAATACAAAATTTATATTAGTATATCTATACCCATTAGAGAAAATATTATAAATGAATTTGTATTATACATTCTTTTTAATTCCAAAATACCATTGATTATCTATGCTTTTGTAGGTAAATACATGTAGATTATTTAGATAATTCTAAAATTTGTGAGGCGAAAGGTTTTGACTACTACAAAAATATTTAAAAGATAAATTAATTTAAAAATCATTGACCACTAGGTAGGTGATATATATATATATATATATATATATATATATATATATATATATATGATAGTTCTCTTATCAGGACGTACTCTCAGGATGTCCAACCATATATATGATAGACCGATAGTTCTCTTATCATGACGTAATTTCAGTAATGACATCCTGAAATTATAAATTAAGGACGTCGAACCACAGCGATGCATTCATATCAGGTGTGGGTATTTATTAATGTGGAGTTGTGGATCCAATGTAAATGTGTGGTTATTGTTGAACGTTTCTGAAATTATAAAGTCCAACAACTTTCAAAACCATTTAATTGCATTAATTTTACCGATGAGTAGGACACATGAGATCCATGGTATTAATTCCAATATTTAGTTGCATGTTAAAGTAATGAATTTGCATCTCATTCTCGCCTCATCTTGTCTTCGTATTATCCTCATCTAAATTAATGGTGTAAATTAATTTTATCTCTTAGCAAATAGAGATATAAAAATTAATATAAATAATCTAAATCATTGATTTACTATAATAGACACATATAAATAGCTTCTAAAGGTAAGGATATGATAAGGATGGAATCAAGATTCCATAACTAATAAAGTTGTAATCAATTTGTTTTCTAAAGTAGTATAGTTCATTCGTTAAAAATTGATGCTACCTAGACTATTATAAAAATAGAAAACTTTTTTTGTGACATTAAATTTGTTAGGAGAGAGATCAGGTTCTTGCCATAATTAAAACTCATAGGCCTTGTTTGGTGCACGGGATTGGATTGGACTATTTTATGGGATTAGATTGGATTGAGATGGGATTAGGATTAGATGGGATTGGATTGGACGGGATTGGATTAAATTAATACTATGCTGTGTTTGGAGAAACATAAGACTGGATTGAATTAATTCCATATTTTGTTTGGTGAAACATAGGATTGGACTAAATATAATAAAAAAAACATAGTTTGATAATACTTTGAAATTGGATTATAACTTTTTTTCACACATTAAATAGCTATAAGTCAATTAAATAGTTAAAAAATAAAAACAATTAAAAACTCAAATATCTGATCCAAATATCCAATCTCAATCCTCTCTCCACAATTCTTTCTCGACAGTGCTCTCCTTTCTCACCAACACCTCCCTCTCTCTTCCACATGTTTTCTCACTCATTCAATCTCACCATCGCCGCCTCTCTCTTCTACATACTTTCTCACTCATTCAACTTATCACTGCCTCTTTCTTCCATTTACAAAAATCAAAACTGATTAAAAATCAAGAAATGAAACCAAAATCAGTTTTGATTTTTCTCTCTTCCATATCCATGGCCATTGATATGGTCCTTTTATTTAGGGTCATGGTTGGCTTTGATCTGGGCGGCGGATATGGGATTTCTGGGTTCGGGTTCGTTGGGCGGCAAAGATTGGGTTTTCTGGGTTCTCTTGGCGGCGGCGATGGTGTTGGGTGGCGGTGGCGGTGGCGGTGGCGGCGATGGTCTTTCGATCTGTGTTTGGTTTCGATCTGAGTATGTTTGTTGAATGATGTTTGGAGATGATGATGGAAGAAAAAAAATATGGGTTTGGTGGTGGTGTATATGAGATTCAGACGATGATAATCATTAAAAAAAAAACTAAAAGAATTTTTTTTAAAAAAAATAATCCTACATAACGTAGGACTAAATAAACCCACCAAATAGCTGGGTTTATTAATTCTGCCTTTTGTGGGACTAATTCACAAAATAATGGACCCCATAAGATTGTTTTGTCCAATCCAATTTGCTTCCAAACATGGGATTGGATTGAGATTAGTCCAAACCCAGACGCCAACCTGTTTGGCGTCTGGGTTTAGACTGAGATTGGACTAATTTAGTCACAATCCGGTGTTTGGCACCGTTTTAGAAGATGGGACTACCAATCCTAGAAGCCAAATAGTCCCATAAATATGGGATAAAATAATAACACCTCCACCCCCGTTATTATTAGTCTTAGGACTATATATGCATGGACCCCACCATAATTAATTTATTTCTCTATTGGGCAATTATCAATTAGGTATTGGATTTTTTTTTAAATTTCAAGTTGTTTGCGACTTTTATAAAAATGACCAAATTGGTCCTCATATTTTTTTCAAGTGTCATATTAGTCCTTCTCTTTTTAGAAGTGACCAAATTGGTCTCTCTAATGACTTAACGGTGTTAAATATAACTGTTGACTTTAATAATTTTAGTTAGAGTACGTAAATACCCTTTATTTGTCATATTATAGCAAAATTATTTTGTCTCTATGCATTAAATTCTCCATTATAAATACAATAAAATCTAAAAATATTATTAATGAAACACCATTTGTACCTTTTTATTATTAAAATTCTCTAAAAAAATCTAAAAATATTTTAATAAGACAATGTCAATTATACTTTAATTTTTTGAAACAAAGTTACCTGTTCATTCTCAGTTTAGTCTTTTATCACTTTTATATAATATTGTTTTTTTTAATATTATACAAGTGCTGTTTTAAAAATTATTTAAAAATCAAAAAACACAAATAAAATAAACAAAAATATACATGTGTTAAAAAAACTGTATATATGTCAATATTATATTGTATATGAGTAAAATACAATTTTACCCTTACACAGTTAAAGTTGACGGATAGAACTTAGTTAGAGTGACTAATTTGGCACTTGGAAAAAATATAAAGACCAATTTGGTCACTTTAGTAAAAGTCACAAACAACTTGGAACTTTTAAAAAAAAGTTCATGACCCAATTGATAATTGCCCTTTCTCTATTTTACACCACCAACCCCACCATTCCACCGATAACCAATCCCACCGTTTCTCTTTCTCTTTCTCTTTTTCTTTCAACCACATCCAACACTGCTCTTTCATTAAATTTCGAACGATCTTCAACTTCAAATTTGTTTTTTCTTTTATTCATCAGTGGCACCTTCAAATGCCATTATCAAGTTTGTATTTTTGTTTCTGTTTTTATGAAATCGCCAATCTATTTTTCTGTGTTGATTGATAATGATCTGGGCTGGACATTAATGATCTGGGTTTGTCAAATTGTTGAAGGATATGTGTTTAGACTTGGATTGGTGAAATTTTTTTGGATCTGAGTTTATTTCATCGAACTAATATTTGGATTTAGATTTATTGATGAAGATTTATGATTATTGATGATCTGGGTGATGCTGACAGTGGCGTTGAGGCAAAAGAAGAAAGTTGAAGATCATGTTGTGTTTTTCCTTTAAGCATTTTTATCATTTTAAGGAGCGGATTTGATAGTGGAACTGAGTTGTTCTAGTTTTTATTTTTGGACCATGTAAGAAATGATCATTGTTGTGGACTAAATTATATATAGTACTTTGTTTTTCATCTGTTTTGATTTTATCAACGATTTGCCATGGATGACAAAAATGATCTGGGTTTGTCAAAGTTTTGGATCTGATTTATCGAAATAATTTGTTTATATTATCAAATTAAATTATATTTTGCTTTTGAAAATATTATTATATTTAGTCTAATCTTATATTTTACCAAACAAAATACAGTATTAATTCAATTTAGTCTTATGTTTCTCCAAACACAGCATATTATTAATTTAGTCCAATCCAGTCCAGTCCAATCTCATATAATCCCAATCTCATTTTAATCCAATCCAATCATGTGAAATAGTCCAATCCAATCTCAGTCTCATATTTCGTTCATATATATGTTGAAAACAAATCCATAAATGATTAGCTGCGTAGTGCTTATTCATTTAATATATTCAAATTGTTTAGGTGTACTAAGGTCTAAGCAAAATGAATAAGTACTAAGCAGCTAGTCATTTATTGTAATAGGTTTCAAAATAGTAATAATTTGTGGTGTAATAGGTTCAAAGATAGGAACATTGTTTGGTGTATAATGTTTGAAAATAGAGGAAGAGAATAAAGAAATTTGTAATCAATGGTGAAATGGAAATGGTTGAGAAATAAATAATAAAAATAAAAAGAATATTATTTTTAGTATAACATTTTATATAATTATAAAATAGATTAAAGATGAAAAAAAAATAACATGATAATTGTATCATTTTAATATAAAGGTTGTACTAAATTGAGTTTAGGGATCGAAGATGACGGCAACCTTTTTAATAAATGAGTTGTTTTGAATAGAGGGAACAAACCGTTTTAGTTAATAGTAAAAAAAAAATTAATGATATCCTATCAAGTCGAGTCAAACCAAACTTGCAAACCTGAATGACCAGCCCTATTTGAAAGGGTTAATGGAAGCGTTTCTTCAACGGCGGACATGGTGGCTGCTAAGTCAGGACGTCCGGTGACGAGCATTTATTTTTAACAAAAACAAGATCTGCCACGAAAAAAGAAAATAGAAAAAAAAAAAAGGGGGGCAAAAACGTAAATACAAATCAGTCACAGAAACAGGCAAGAGAACATCTTGGATCATATGCTCAAAATGGTACGGATCTAGAAAATGGGGCCCACGACAGAAATCCACGTCACCTGATTCGTCTCTATTAAAAAAAGAAAAGCTTCTCACATGTAGTATTACGTCACTGACATTTTTGTCAGAAAAGTTGCTCAGAACTCAGAAGAGACAGCTGCTCATAATGGGTCCCACACCCTCTTCCACTTTTTATTTTTTGAACATTTTCTGTGGTATAAAGTACGGCACGCCGGCACGCGGGTCATCCTCACGTGCCTTCACGTGACTTATTCTCTCGAGGTCTCATACTCTCATTTTATCTGGAATATGTTTCTACCTCCACTGTATCCACTCGCACCTTTGACTCTCCATCAGTGATCATGGAATGATCGGTTCAAGATCAAATCAATTCTTACGGAATCGGTCCACGTGTCGGTGGACCCTACATGGATATTATAACGGTTCTAATCTTGTTTTGTTTGAAATTTGATAAAGACCTTTGTGGAAATAGTTAAAAATGACCATATTAAATATGGTAAATTCTTTTTTAATTATATACTAAATTTTAATCGTTAATAACCACATTTTAAAAAAGAAATCAGTTTATATTCATAAATTACCAAGATACCCTCAAATTAATATTTCTGTTTTCTTTTATTTAATTTTCTCACTGTCTTCTTCTTGTTTCTCAGTTCTTCTTCATCATCGAATTCGTTCTTCATCAACATCCTGTAAATCGAACACCAATGGCCAAATCAGTGTTGTTCTTGCAAATCGACTAACTAGATAATGGTTTGATCTCATAAACTCGTTGAAGATTTCACAAAGTGAATGAAGAAAAACTTTTCCGATTTGTTCGAAATCGGTAAATATCATTTATTTGTTCATTAATTGGGTTGCAAACAGTTACTTTAACATGGTTTTAGCTTTAATGCATTAGTTATGTGTGTTTTTGTGAAGAATCGATTTCAATAAAGTTCTCGTTTTTTTCCAGAAGATTTCAAACTTCACGGGTTCGAAAACTTGAAATCTACTGTAAAAACTCGGAATATTGACAAAACTTGAAATCTTCTATAAAAACTCGGAATGTTGACAAAACTTAAAATCTTATATAAAAACTCAAAATGTTGACAAAACTTGAAATCTTCGATAAAAACTTGAAATGTTGACGAAAAATTTGAAAATTTGAAACTTGAAATGTTGAAACTCGCCTGGTTTGTGATCGACATTTCAAGTTTCAACATTTCAAGTTTTTCATCAAGATTTCGAATTTTATAGAAGATTTCAAGTGTTGTCAACATTCCGAGTTTGAACAGAAGATTTCAAGTGTTAACAGAAGATTTCAAGGTTTTGAACCTATGAAACTTGAAATCTTTTAGAAAAACTTGACACTTTATTTCATTCGATTCTTCACAAAAATACACAAAGGTGATCCAATAACACTAAAATCACGTTAAAATAATTGTTTGCAACTCAATTAATGAACAAATGCATGATATTTATACAACTTAAACCGATTTAAAGCAAATCGGAACAATGATTGGAATTCGATCATGAAGAAGGAACATAGAAGCAAGGAGCAGAGAAGCATGAAGAACCATCAGAATTAGATCATTGATGTTCGATTTATAGGAATAACGGTCAGAATTCGATCCTAAAAGAGAGAGTTAGCGAACTAGGTGAAGATTTAGACGGGATAGAAAAGAGAAAAGAGAGAGAGGAGAGGGGATAGAGAGAAAGAGAGAGAGTGTTTGAGGATGGTTTTTATATGAGGACATTCAAATAATTTCTCAAAAATATGGTTATTACCAATTAAACTTTAGTATATGGTTAGAAATAAAACTCTAATATTTTTGGTGGCTAAGTTTGGTTTTTTCTCTGATCTTTTTGTCTACAACACTGTATAAGTGTATAGTATACAAGTGGCTACTTGCACATGGACCTAACATAAGACTGTTCCGTTTACTACAACAAAGAATCCACTGCCAACTCTTTTTTTCACTTTGATTTACACAAATTTTCAGTACTAATTTTTTTATATATTTTTATTATCTCTATCCATTTCTCTAGGTTCAATATTTTTTTTAAAATTTTTGCTATTCGTAGGAATCGACCCACTAACTTGGAAGTCATTTACCCAAACTTTAAACTTGTCGATCTACCGGTTGAACTATATCCCTAGAGCTTAAGTACTAAAATTTTAACTATCTTTTAATTTTTTTTTTATAATTGTAATATTTTGATAGGATTTGATTACAACAATGCAAAAATTAAGTCATTCAAATAGTTGCTCTCGCAATAAAGAAGCATTTTTTTAAAACTAATCACCAATCTTCTTCTGATACATATCATTTACATGAGGAAAAATGTTAAATACATAAATATCAACTTAAATTTTATTCTTTAATCATTCACTTAAAAAAATTTATCCTCTTATTTTACATGTGTATACATCAACTTAAATTTATTATTTAAACGGTAATTATTCATTTATCTTTGATCGAGATGGTGATAGGATTAAATGATCAAAGATAAATGATACCGATAGTCTATGAATTATAAATAATTCAATAACAAGTAATTCAACATTGAAATAATAACTTTAAATTAATAAAACGCCATCGTATAATTATAGTTGCTCAGATTAGGTATTAATATCTTGTTGTTTTTGTATGACAAAATCATAAAAGCATCTCTAATCCATAAGAAAATTTAGTGTCATATACGATGGATAGATAATAAACTATAAAAAAATCTCTCAATTGTGATTATCTAACTTTAATATGAACGAGATAAGATTGATTCAGTTATACATATGTACCACAAGGTTGTGGATTCAAATCTCATCCTCTCCTAAAAACTCTAAATTTATATAATTGTGTAATACTTCACATATATATATATATATATATATATATGTGTGTGTGAATTTAGATAAATATATTGAAAATAAAAATATGTATTTTTTAAACTCTTTTTTTACCAAAATAGGTCCATATAACTCAAAAATACATATCAGCATTACTTTAATCGTAAATATATTTGATGAATAATATGTATTAAAAAAAAACATAGACTTACGGCATCCACAATGATGGATAAATGAGATCCATTTTAATTGACCCATTTTCATTTGGATCTATGGGTGCCACAATGGAAAAAATATAGACCCAAAAAAGAAGACCCAAATGTGGGCTCCAAGCCACTAGAACCAAATTGGGTTCCAAATTTGGAACTCTATTAGGGTCTTGCCCAATGATTGGATGTGGGTTCTCAATACCTCTCAATCATTGGTTTGGGTTTATATTTATATAATTTAAATTAAAATATATAATTATTAATTTCAATAATTATATATATATAATGATAAAATATAAATAAATTTAATATATATATTTCAATTATTTTAATTTAAATATATAATTATTAATTTCAATAATTATATATAATTAAAAAATATAAATAAATTTAATATATATATATATATTTAAATTCCAAAAAGAGAACAGAAACCGAAATCGTCCCGATACCGGTTCCAGTCTGGTTCTGAAACCGAAACCGAAAAAAACGATTTCGATTCCGATTTTCCTTCGACGGTTCCGATTTGGTTAGAATAAATTGTTTTATTTTAAATTAATTACAATTTGTTAAATAAGTATCGATAGTGTTGATATTTAAAATATATTATATAATATTTTAAAGAAGAGTAATGATTGTTTGAAAAAAAGTAAAAAAAATGGATCCAATTTATGTTTTTCAATTTAGACCCATTGTGGGGAAATGAGACCCAAACAAATAAAACCCAAATAAAAAGACCCTAATTTGATGATGAGGTATAAATGGATCTTGTATTTAGGGTCTCCGCCATTGTGGATGCTCTTAAATACTTTAATTTCAATGAGGAAACTCATGAACATAAAATTTTCACTGTTTGAGATTTATGACACTATAAATGATTCTATTTGATTTGACATGTGAATGCCAGTCGCATGTTTCTACTGTTAACTTTTTATTATATTTTGTTTTATTTATTTATCTTTGTGGTTATTGTTTTTGTCTTCATCGTTCAACTGCTTTTTGATTCATGTATCTCATCTGACAAAATTATTTACACCGATAGTCTTTCAATCAAGTATCAAACATGATCCGATTGTGAAGAGTGTAACCTTAGTAGCTACCACTACAAAGTTAAAAGAGCCAAGTATTGATAACAGGTGTGAGACATCAGCTCAGTCAAAACAAGTCAACAGTCATACAATTCTCAGGAGTCTAACTGATTAACCTCACTTCCGCTCAAAGAATCGACTTCAAGAAACAATCTCAAACGTTCAAACAAGCTCAATCAAGTATAATCAAATGCCTAGAAATGTTCCAGTATCTAATTGTATTTGGGCGCCAATAAAACAGAATTGTAAATGCCAAGTATGATCTGGCAGAATGATAGGTTGAGCGTGTTTTCAGGAATTTTGTTATAGAGGTTCTAGAAGACTCTTTGTAATATATATATATATATATATATATATATATATATATATATTCTGTAATCTCACACAAAACGTGTGTGTAGAAAAATAGAAATCATTTTTTCTTCAAACTACATTTGAGTGAAAATACAGAGCTTCATTGAAGCAATTTCACAAACACTTTTTTCTTTTGCTTTTCTTGTTTTTGTTTAGTTTATCATGGTATCAGAGCCAAACTCTCTTATACACACAGCTATGGAACACTCTCAGTCTGCCTCTTTGCCTCAAGCCATTTCTTCGTCTACTTTGCTTGTGATCGAATCGCCGAGAATCGCAAAATCGTTGAACTACAATCTTCCTATAAAGCTTAACAGAGACAATTATGTCTACTGGAAAGCTCTTGTTTTACTATCGATAAGAGCTATAGAGCTGGAAGATTTCATTAATGGAGTTCATTTGTGTCCAAACAAGTATGTAGAAGGTTCAGAGTCACACAACAACGAACAAGATATGGTGGTTAACAGTGAATTTCTTGCTTGGAGGAGACTTGATCAATACTTGTTAAGTTGACGTCTGTCAACAATGAGTGAAAGTCTGATAGGTCAAGTCACTAACTACTCTTCTTCTTTAGAGACCTGGCGCACATTTGAAAAATTGTTCTTGTAACAATCAATGGCCAAAATCTTGCAGCTAAGACAACAACTCAGGACTATGAAGAAAGGTGCAAGTACAATCGCTGAATTTGTTCTTAAAGTCAAGAATATAGGTGATAATCTCAAATCTGTTGGGGATTCAGTATCATATCGAGACTTAATACTCAGTGTTGTGAATGGCTTGGGACATGAGTTTGATGTTGTAGTGGTCCTTATCACTTCACATCAACACTCTATTGCTCTGCACGAGGCTCAATACATGCTTATGATTCACGAACAGAGGATTGAACATCTGAACTCAGCTACTCAAGTTGAAGTTAATCCATCTGCAAACTTTGTTGCAAACAACAACAATAACACTAGTAACAACAGAGGAAGAGGCAATAATAGAGGTGGAAACAACTCTGGAGGCATAGATGGAGGAAATGGAGGAAGAAGAGGTAAATGTAACTAGCATGGAAATAATAGGCCATCGTGCCAGATCTGTGGTCGTGTTGGACACGCAGCTGCATGTTGCTATAACAGATATGATAGAAATTACCAAGGACCAAATTCCGGTAATTCTAACAACAATGCATGTGCTTCAAATGTCAATCATGGCTATAATCAAAGAGTTAATCCACATGACGATCATGCTCAAGGCAATTCTGTTGCACAGAATCTCAATCCACAAGCTAACTACAACAAAACATCAGCTTATATCGCCTCTCATGAGTTTGTAATTGATCCTATGTGGTATGCCGATAGCGGAGCTTTTAGTCATGTCATGTCTGATCTCGGTAAGCTTTCTACCTATTCTCCTTACAATGGTAGTGAAATGCTTGCAGTAGGTATTGGAGATCAATTAAGAATAGCAAATATTGGTCATGCAAAAATTGTTTCATATACAAAGCCTACCTGCATTTTATACTTGAACAATGTTTTGCATGTTCCTCATATAGCTAAAAATATACTTAGCATCTCCAAATTTACACGTGACAACAATGCATTAACTGAGTTTGGTGATGATTATTGTCTTATTAAGGACAAGGTCACCAAGAAAGTTATGCTCAAAGGTTTACTTAGAGATGGTCTTTACCAGCTTGAGCTGAAATCTAAGTTTTTGCAAGCTGGTGATTCTTCGAGTGATGCTAAGGTCTTCATATCTCAGTTTCCTATTGAAGTTTGAAATAAAAAACAGTTGATTGATGATTCTTTGAATTGTATAAAGTCATCATCCCTTTGTATCGAGTCTTCTCCTTATGTAAATACAGTTGCAGCTAATAATGTACAAAAATCTGTTGTAACTCATGTGAGTGGTGCTGCCTTATGGCACTCCAAGCTAGGTCATCCTTGTAATCAGGTGTTGAAACAAGTTCTCAGAGGATTGCATATATCTTGTAATAATTTGTCATTTGATTGGTGTGATTCATGTAGACTTGGTAAAATGCACCAATTACCAGTTCAAAGATTGTCCATAAAATCTAAGTCTCCACTAGAATTGGTTTACTCAGATATTTAGGGTCCATCCCCGGTTGTGTCAACCACTGGTCATAGGTATTACATTTCATTTGTAAATGACTATACTAGGTTCACTTGGTTGTATCCTACTATGTTAAAATCTGAAGCATTGTCAATTTTTCTAAGCTTCAAGAAACAAGTAGAGTTGCAACTTAACACTAAGATTCGAGCCCTACAAACTGATATGGGCATGGAATATCAGTCATTCTCTTCGACTCTAAAACAATTTGGTATTATTCAACGTTTTTCTTGTGCCTATACTCACCAAAAAAATGGTGTGCCCCGAACATGAACACTGACACATTGTAGAAACTGGTCTTACCCTCTTGGCTCATACACAGCTACCTTACAATTCTAGGTTGATGCTTTTACTTCTTCTGCTCTATTGATCAACAACTTGCCATTTGTTGTGTTGCATGAGAAATCTCCTTTTGAGTTATTGTTCAAACGAAAGCCTAACTATTCCTTTTTCAAGACCTTTGGGTGTGCATGCTTTCCATACCTTAGACCCTACTCTAAACACAAATTTGGTTTCCACTATGTCAAATGCATTTTCATAGGCTATAACACTCAACACAAGGGATATAAATGCCTTAGTCCATCCAGAAAAGTCTACATTTCAAAAAATGTTTTATTTCATGAGTTGGATTTTCCTTATTTGGAAATGTTTCCTATGCTTGTGTCAGCTTCAAATTCATTAAGTTCTGGTCCTATCAAGTCTTTAACACAAAAGCAGCTGTGTCCCAAGCCTGTAACATCTACTACAGGTCAAAATCACACTTCTTCAGCAACTACTCATACAACTCCACCTACAGTTGTTTCTTCAAATATAATTGTTGATCTATTTCCTAGGCCAGTTTCTCAAGGAACACATGATATGCCTATCAGGTCTAAGACAAGATCCTTGAAGCCTAATGTGTACTCTGTCATTTGTAAGTCTCCATGTACTTCATTAACATCTGAGCCAACAAATGTAAAAGTTGCTCTCTCTAATCCAAGGTGGAAAATGGCCATGGTTGAAGAATACACTGCTCTAATATACAACAATACATGGCCTTTTGTACCACCTGTTGAAGGGATGAATATTGTTGGTCACAAATGGGTCCATTAGGACCAAGTATAAACCGGATGGTTCAGTATTAAAGTACAAGGCTAGGTTGGTTGCAAATGGTTTTCATCAAAATCCTGGTGTAGACTTCTCAGACACTTTTAGTCATGTCATTAAACCTTCAACAATTCGTGTGATCTGTGCCTTTGCTGTTAGTTTTGGTTGGCATATTCAACAAATTGATGTCAATAATGTGTTTCTAAATGATGACTTTAATGAGACAGTCTACATTGAGCAACCAACTGGATTTGTTGATGACTCTAAGCCTCATTTTGTCTGTAAACTTCATAAGGCTTTGTATGGCCTTCAGCAGGCACCAAGGGCATGGTTTCACAAGCTAAAATGGGCTCTTATTGACTGGGGTTTTCGTTCCTCTACCTCCAATGTATCTATGTTCATTAAAAAGGTTGGCACTGATGTGATTTTTCTGTTCATTTATGTTGATGATATTTTATTAACAGCTAGCAGCAACACTCTTATCAAATTAACCATCTCAGTCTTGCATCCTCGTTTTGCTCTATAGGATTTGGGAGAAGTTAATTACTTTTTAGGCTTCAAAGCTTTTAGAGATTTCACTGGGTTATATTTGACTCAGACTAAGTACATACATGATCTTCTCTTAAAGGCTTCTATGCTAAACTCAAAACCCAACTCTACTCTGTTATGTTCTAGTCTTAAGCTTTCTCTCAAATCATGGGCTCCTTTTGCTGATCCCACCTTGTATAGGAGCACTGTGGGTGCCCTTCAATATGTTACATACACTAGACCTGACATTTTCTTTGCTGTAAACAAGCTAAGTCAATTTTTAGTGGCACCTATAGATCAGCATTGGCAGGCATGCAAGAAAGTCTTAAGATATCTCAAAGACACTCCTTCCCTTGGACTTCATTTTCGGCATGTGCTGAGTTATTTGTTGATGCTTACACTGATGCTGATTGGGCTTCCTGTGTTAGTGATCAAAGATCAACAAGTAGCTGTTGTGTTTTTCTCGGTTCCAATCTGATTACTTGGTTCTCTAGGAAGCAGAAAGTGGTTGATAAATCAAGTGTAAAGACTGAGTACAGGGCACTTTCGCAGGCTGCTACCAAAATTCTATGGTTGAGATCACTACTTGCTGAGTTGGGTTATTCTGTTGTTGGCACTCCTACAATATGGTGTGACAATACAAGTGTCGCCTCTCTTGCTTAAAATCCAGTGTTTCATTCACGAACGAAGCATGTCGAAATCGATATTCATTTCGTTCGAGAAAAAATTACAGATGGGTTGCTATCTGTTCAGTATGTTCCATCTTCTCTTCAAAAAGCTGATATCTTCGCTAACACTTTACATGTTGTTCAATTTGAGGCTCAATGGCAAACATAGCATGAGTGTTCCTCCTCGGCTAGGTTTGGAGGGGGGGATGTGAAGAGTGTAACCTTAGTAGCTGCCACTACAAAGTTAAATGAGCCAAGTATTGATAACAGGTGTGAGACATCAACTCAGTCAAAACAAGTCAACGGTCATACAATTCTCAAGAGTCTAACAGATCAACCTCACTTCCGTTCAAAGAATCAACTTCAAGAAACAATCTCAAACGTTCAACCAACCTCAATCAAGTATAATCAAATGGCTAGAAATGTTCCAGTATCTAACTGCATTTGGGTGCCAATAAAACAGAATTGTAAATGCCAAGTATGATCTGGCAGAATGATAGGTGGAGCGTGTTTTTAGAAATTTTGTTATAAAGGTTCTAGAAGACTCTTTGTAATATATATATATATATATATATTCTATAATCTCACACAAAACGTGTGTGTAGAAAAATAGAAATCAGTTTTTCTTCAGACTCCATTTGAGAGAAAATACAAAGCTTTATTGAAGCAATTTCACAAACACCTTTTTCTTTTGCTTTTCTTGTTTTTGTTTAGCCTATCACTGATCAGGTTTTAAAATTTCCTTTTGAATGTTTGGTTTTGAATACAAAAACTGTTCATTAAAAACCTATAACACTTACGTGAGAGTGTTCAAACGTTAAGTGTAACGATTTGGTCATTAAGGACATAGTATGTTATTGTAATTAATTGCAAATCTTTAATTTTAAGCTTTTTTGCTGTACTTTATGTGTGCAACTTCCCCAAAGAAAATCACTCTACAAATAATATTAAGAGTAATATTATACATCTAATCTCTAAATCTAGGGTGTAAGTCAAAAAATTTGTTTGGAGGGACCATTACATTAAAAGAAAAAAACATTGTTTAACTTATATATATATACAATTTTTCTATTGTCATTTCGTCTTGATATAAAATATATCATGACGAAAAATGTGGACCATTAGATTTACATACTTTTACTCAAAGTGTATGCATTTGTTAAAACTTCTCCATAATTTGTGGTCCACATTATTCGTCCTGATATATTTTATATCAAGACGAATTAACAGTATAAAGACTACATATATATATAAGAAATTTCTTAAATATTTTTCAAAGCTGGGTCATGGCCATTGTTAGCCTCCGTCTCCACCATCGTATCTATCCCAATTTTAACACAATCTATGATGTGATAGTTGGATTCACACAACATGTGAGAAGTAAGATAAATCATAATTAATATATAAAAATTTGTTAATTGTCACGTTATAAGTTGGAATGCAGGTTGAGAGATAAATGTGGGATGTCTAACATTACTTCAAATTAAACACATCGTCTCTTAGCTCATATGGTGTGCACCTCCCATTCAACATCTGTGGTGGTGGTGGTGGTGGTGGTGTGTATAGATCTTCTTATTGCAGAAGTAGATATTTGGGTTATGTAAGGTAATGTTTGATCTGAGGGTATCTCCGATGTTGTGAGAGTAAATATATGAGTTATGAATGTAGTATTTGATCTCCGTGAATTCTCGATAGATTTCTAATTCATTCAATGTTAGATTTAAAAGAAACCGTTAAAGTTTAAAATTTTTGGAAATTTTTTTTTTA
Organism: Dipteronia sinensis; assembly: GCA_033220585.1. Taxonomy (NCBI): domain Eukaryota; kingdom Viridiplantae; phylum Streptophyta; class Magnoliopsida; order Sapindales; family Sapindaceae; genus Dipteronia; species Dipteronia sinensis. Next base: position 67,973,148 of record CM065637.1, on the reverse strand, counting down.
AAAAAAAACAACCTTTTTTTACTTTTACTGAGAAGTGAATTTTTTTTTTTTAAGTATATGGATGTCCACCATCCATCAATCTTGAAAATAGACGGTGCAGATCCATCTGTTATTTTTCAATTTTATTAATGTAAGGTTGAAGGGTTAAATTAAGGTTAAAGGGATCTCCACCTTTGTTTTTGGGTTTAAATTAGATACCTCAAGTAGGTATCCAGTAATTTGTTGTATATAAAAATTTGTTTTTCTCTTTGTTTCATCACAGTATTAACAATACAAATCAAAAAGTTGTCTTTAACTAGGAAAATATTTTTCTATCTCATGCATGCAAACATTACTTCATTTGTTGACATGTTGTGATTAGGCATTGGTGTGGATGTCAACACCTAGATCCACTTGAAGTCCACTAAACATTGGACCTGTGAACCGAATGGGTTCAAGATGATAATTCTGGTTCATTCAATTCTAAATGTATCCAACAAACTTTTTTGTGTAGTCCAATGAATGATTCAATAGCCCAGTTGTACTTGGCCTAACATTTCCTCAAAAGACCCATTATTCTAGTTTTGTGTCATTCTTTATTCAATAAGTGATATTGTATACAAAGTATATCAAAACATATTCATATTCCAACCATCATCCAACGTGGTTTGGTTGCAAATAAGGCTCATCTAACATTTCTAGCAATTGGAGTCGTTCCTTCACCACCATCGTGGCCCAAACTTTTCTGGTTCACACCAAGTCCAACATGTCCAACATTGTCCGATTGTTGTTGAGCAGTTTCTGGATATCAAACGGAATTTACCCTCTTTCTCAATCAGTTTCTCTACAATACCCGCAACTCTAACTAATTGTCCATCCTTTCCAAATGTGATTAAATTATATCATTTCAATTTTCTTTTTGGACCCTTTTTTTCAAATCTTAATAACTTTTAGTAGACATTTCTGATTTCAATACCGTTTGCATTGTTGCGTTCGTTTAGAAAAGAACTTTTACAAATTGTCAACAAATTCCTTGAGTGAGTTCAGAAGTCCCAATTTTAGTTGGAGTCTTTTTTTCATTTAACTTAATCATGGAATATGAATCTTAGAACTTATTGTGATCTTTGATTATTTCTTCATAGTAATTTTTACGGTGAATTCGACTTTTCCATTTTGAATCAAGAAAGTTCTTCCCAGCTCTCTATTGTCAACTTGACATTTGTATGTTAGTTTGAGGCCGGCTTGGACCCAGTCCAAGCCCACTTTGACCTTTTTTTTGAATATATATATATGTGGTAATGGCAATTGCCAACAATTAGCAACACATAAACAGGTTGTCACAACGTTATAACAAGCGAAACCAGCTGTAAATATGTGACTGTTCACATGATAGAATTCTTGAGGCTCCAAAACCTTAAGCAACATGACAAAATCATAACAGCCCATCATTGTCATGTCACCTTCTGATGAATGACACGTGTGTGTCCACTTGGAAAGGGATTGCATTGTTACAGTTTTTGCTTATAGAGACTGAATCTGCATTTACTTCTTTGCATGATTATGTGTTTTTGGGTTTTTGTATTTGTTAATTTCAGGCGTTTGATGGTGAGTGTTGATAGAGAGGAAAATGATCCGGATTCAATTGAGATTTTTTGTTTATTTTAAAAATATTTCCCAAATGAGACAATTTAACATCATACATCAAAGTATTTATTTTGTTTATGTGTTAGTCCCCATAAACCAACAAATTACATCCATATAATAAAGAACTTGATAAACCCGTTAAACCAAAAACCAACATAAATGTTCTTTTTAGTATTTATTTATTTTTTATATAAAAAAAACTATATGCTTAAATGTTCTTAAAACAACTAATATCAAGTTATAAACCATATTTTCTGAATAAGTTATAATAATTAAATACAATAATTATGCCCACCTATGAAGGGATCGGTTAGCTTAATGGTAATAAGGTTGTGTTTTGTTTCCACAATATCTATGGTTCAAATCCCTTTATGAGTAACTGCTATTTAAAAATTATAGTTTCCACTTTTTTGAAGATCGTAGATGACCCTCGATTTTTATTTTTATTTTTAAAATCTGTTTTAAAAATTATACAATTGTTACTAAATTTCAAATTACTTTCACCGTGGTTCCTAATTTTTATTTTTATTTTTTGTATAATAAAACCATTAAATTTGAATTTCTAGCTTCGTCTACTCAATCTCAAGAGTCTTGAATCCTCAAAACGATATGAAAAACAATAGCAAAAGCCAAAGTAAGACATACATGTTTGGCCAACTTATATATAGATGGTCAAAACTTACAACAAAGTCCAGAGATTTCTGGGCTTCTGGCCTAAATATCGGTCAATGTTGACTTAAAAATAATGGTCAATGTTCTGCAATTGACCTGCCAACAAAGCACCTTTGCCGTGCAAGTTCCAGTTATGAGACAGGATGCCAAACTGGAAACTGATGTAATATTTATATTTGAATATATAAAAACAAAAAAATGAAGAGAGAAAATCTGAGAGGCTAATTAATTTATAATTGTTCTGGGTTAATACAAAATCGATGAGAAAGCTGAGAAATTTTTGACGAATCTAAAGAGACAGTTGGTGGCCATCCCTCAACAACTGCCAGCGACCCTAAACATATATATAACATAAGATTCTTAAGTGGACGCTATACAAAGACAGTGATGTTGCAAAGATATTTCCAGACCAAAACTAATATACATATATAATTACATATTGCACACTACATTACGATATGGGCTCTGGATAGTGGGCCACAGCTGACACTACAAATCATTTGAGTTCCCAAAAAAATGCATGCTTGTGCTGGCATTACCTAAAAGTTATCATCTCTCTTGCCTTGCCTCTAATTATATATCATCATTCATCAATATCCCACACTAAATTAAAACAAATCTTTGATACAATATTTATTATTAGTCCAGTGATGTTGGATGGCCCCCACCCAAGAGATTCCTAGGGACATAAATCGTATTGATCACATCATCATGACCGTTGAATTTACAGGTGATTATATCTGTTTTTAGTAGAAGATAAACATTTTATGTGTGTTGATTGTTGATTGTTGAAGTTGAACATATCAAGGTGGTGATCAAATGGTCCCCTCACCCAAAGAAAGAAAGGAAAAAAAAAAAAAGTGGAAATCCATTAACAAGTGATTATGTCATTTTAGAATATTTAAAGCACGCTCTTAACTTAATCATGGTAAAATAAAATAAAAGTAAATAGGTATGTGAATTTTACAAGCATATGAGAAGTTTTTTATTTTTATTTTTTTCGATGTCTTGAGAGTAGATCTCTTAGTTGTGAGAGTAAATACTAGAATCATCTATATAGTGTTTGATCTCGACAGGTTTCGATAGACACATATGAAGTCAATTTCATTAAAGAGGGTTTTAGGGGCCATGACAAAATAATTAAAAGGAAACCATAAATATAAATAGTTTTGGGGTAAACTTTATATAAAATTTAACTATATTTAAAAATAAAACAATTAGATCTTGAGGGGCCATGGCCTCTCCACGGCCTAAGTCCCAACATAACTTTGCCTTTGCCGATATTTACCCTTTAGGTGTCAAATTTAAAAATTAAAACAAAAATGAATTAATTTATTTACGGATGGAAAAATGAAAATGAACGAATAAAAAAAGAACAATAAAAAAAAAAGGGGGAAGGGGGTGGGAGATTCGGGTGTATTTATAATTTAAGTGTATAGTGGAAAGGTGGCGATAGTTGTGAAAAGGTTAGCTGAGCTGCCGCAAGTGGTGGTGGTGGTGGTGGCCCTCCTCCTAGTCCTAGCTGGTTTGGCTTGTCTCTCACGACTCTTTTCATTGGTTTGTGTTATTTGTACTTGTACTTGTAATGTGCAGGTGACCCTTTCTGTCTACTCCACCCCAAACGTTTCTCTCAAGCACAAGCACCCTCTCTGTCTATACCCTCAATTTCACTACATTATCCTTGTATACATCATCTTGATTTTTAAATTTATGCCGATTTATATACGGCATTTTATATCATCAGGTCTCAATAGAAATCGACTCAATTTGTGTCAAATTAGACTAATTTATATGAGTTTTAACCAACTTTAGAATCAAACACATTTTTTTTATTAAACCCAAGCGGTAAGACAAACACATTTATCTTAAATAATTATATTTTAGCATATAATGTTCTACTTATATTTTAATGTTCACTCAATATATATAAGTATTATGTAATTCAGTCATTATTCATTAATAAAATAAATTGTTAAGTTTATAGAAAAGTGACTTATATAATTTGGTATTTTTTGAAAGAGTCTTGTATAAATTTATCGCAATGACCAAAGAATCAAAGATGAAGAGACCCCGTCAAAGTCAGCAAAGGAGATCATCAAAACAAAAAAACAAAAAGAAACAAAAAAAAAATTTGTCAACCCATTTCGTTCAAGACACTCATGTACATATGCGCACAGTCACAGATGAATATGTCTATTTAAAAATTAATGTTGTGTATATGTATATAATTATGTCCTTGTATCAGTCAGCCCATGTGGATGTGCCAACTATAATTGTTATTTCAAATTGTATCCATCAACTAATCTGAAAAACTAACATGAAAAACACACACTCGAAGAAAATGAAAATATGACATTCTTATCATAAATTATGGAAAGATCCTTCACCGTAGTTTTGAATCATAATTTAAAGATTGATCTCGTTGGGTTCTGATAAATCACCGATTCAATTAGTATATATTTTGTTTTAATGTAGAAAATGGATTATGCAAAAATTTATTGCCAATGGTAGAAACTAGAATGATTATACAATATACACTTAGAAAGTACAAATATAAATAATATTCTAAGTGAGTGAAATTTTTGAAAATGTAAATGTGTTTATCATGTGGGGTTCATAACTTCATGTATAATTGAGTACTCAGGTTTTAAATTTTCAAAAAAGTAAAAAAAAAAAAAAAAAACACACAATTAATTCAGTAAAGTTGAAATTCTCCTCCATCTTTATCAGTAGTTGGCAGTTGGGTCATTTCAGCTACTGCTTTTGTATATTTTTTTTTCTTCTTTATCTCATATATTTGGCTTGATTTTTGTAAAACAATAAAATATATATATATATATATTTTTTTTTAAAGCTACTGTCTTGTTTATAAGCACTACTTGGAATAAGAGCAAGAAGAGATAGAGAGAGAACTAGAGAGAGAAACAAACAGCTCATCATTTCAAAGCAAAAGCAAAAGAGAGAGAAAGAAACAAACAAAGAAGATAATAAAGAGAAGAAATCAAGGAAGAAGAAGGGTTTTTTTGTGAAGATTTGAAGATGTCTATAGAGCAGCCCCAGAGCCAGACTCATCACCAGAGTCAGAACTTGAACCAGTTATTGGTGCAACAAAACTCAGGTAGTCTTAGCTTCAACAGCAACTTGTCAAAGGAAGATGAAGAGATGTCAAGGTCTGCACTCTCTACCTTTAGAGCCAAAGAAGAAGAGATTGAGAAGAAAAAGCTAGAGGTCAAAGAGAAAGTTCAAGCTCAGTTGGGTCGTGTTGAAGAGGAATCCAAAAGATTGGCCTTTATCCGTGAGGTATCTTCAATTTTCTTGCTTCTTTTTTTGTTGGGTTGCAACCAAAATCCAATTTTTTTTTCCATGTTTTGTTTTTTTAAGAGATTTTTAGTTTAGCAAAGTTGTTTAATTGTGTAATTTGTGTAACTTGTAAGGAAGTTCAACTGTTTAAGTTTGAGTTTCTTTCTTTTTTTGTGTTAATTTTTGGAGAAACAAATTATATGGAAGGTCTAATAGTAACCAAAACCCTTGATCTATATACATGACACAGGAAATTTTAACTTAATTTTTTATATATAAAAAAAAACTAGGAAGTTCAGACTGAAGCTTTTGATTGCAAAAGAAAACAGTAGCACTTTTCTGCTAATTTTGTCTGTTAAATTTTTCTATAGTACCCACAAAAAAGCAAGAACGATTGTTAGCCAATTTTGGGTTTTATTGTTTAGTTGCAACAAAAAATCAATTAATTGATGAATTTAGGGTTTCATATTGGAAGTTTTTGTAGTGTGAAATATAAATCAAGTTATAACTTTGAAGTTGTTAAAATTTAAAGAGTCATATCTGTTCACTTACTCTGTAATGGTACTGGCCATGACTCCAAAAAATGGGAAAAAAATTGTTAGTACTAGATGTTTTGTGAAAATATCAGGGTTTGCTATTCATGCTATCTGTAATGGTTTCAAGTCTCAAACTGTATGTACATATAAGAAGTGTAGTAATTCTGGTGGATAGTTTTTTTGTGTGGTTTTAATTTGATACAATTTTATCTATACATCAGGAGCTTGAAGCACTTGCAGATCCGATGAGGAAGGAAGTGTCTGTGGTTCGTAAGAAGATCGATGCAGTGAACAAAGAATTAAAGCCTCTTGGTCATACCTGCCAGAAGAAGGTGAGATTGTGAGAACTGAGAATTCAACTAGACTAAATTTTGATGCTCACTCTGCATTTGCACATATGTGTCAATTACTCAAAAAATATCGCGTTCTATGAAGATTATTCAGTTGAAACCACTGAATTCGATTTACCATGTAACAGGAGAGAGAGTACAAGGAAGCTCTTGAGGCTTTTAACGAAAAGAACAAGGAAAAAGTACAGCTAATCACCAAATTAATGGAGGTTAGTTTCCAATTTTCTTTCTATTAGAGATATAAAGGTACAAATTGCGTTGAGATTTTCTCATTTCAGCGTCTTAACTTTACATCTTGTTGTTTGATTTTCGTCGGATGAACAGCTGGTGAGTGAAAGTGAGAAGTTGAGGATGAAGAAGCTGGAGGAGCTGAGTAAGAACATAGATTCGATACAACACTGATATCAATAGCCTAGTGCTGATAACTACTCTGATTAGGTTTGAGTGATGATGTATTTAAGGTGACTTTAATATTTATATATGGGTGTTTTTTTTCTTTTCGGGTTTGGTGTATTCTATGGTTTGTTTCAATTAGAATTTGTTGGATCAGTAGCTGATTTAGGAAGGGAATTACCTTATAAAACAGGTTTGTAACTAAATGCATCTTTGATCGACGTATGTACAACACTGCATTTCTTATCACTTTTACTCATGTTCAACTTTGTAATGTCTTTTTTTAAGTTTTGTGTAATTTGTGGTTTTGGAGTTCTGAAGAAGAATGAATGAGTCCATTATTTTTTAGTTTGTAAACTATTTGATATAATCATGATACATATTTGTTTGCCTCTTTTTGTTTTTTCAAAGCAGTCTTGTAGCACTGCTTCACAGGAGATAGATAGCATTTTAGCATTCATGCATGTTAATTGTTAAGACAATTTGTTCTTGGTGTCTTCCTCATAGATCATTGGATCCTTGTTGGTAAAGTTAGAACATTTGCTTGAATTGTGCTTTGTTTTTACATGTAGCCTGAAAAAATGAAACATTGAATTATGGACAAAAAAATGATCATATCTTTGCCCTGGAAAAAAAAAATAAAGAGTTGTGTTTGTGGATTGGTGTTGGTACAGATTGTGTGGTGGATGGCAAATGATATTATATCCAATAATATGCCTCTACCTGTGAGTTAGTACAAATTATTCCGTTGGCAATTATGTCATTTCTCTCTCCAAGTTGCTTTCACATGAATCATGATTGATGATACAAACCCTTTGCAACGGTACTTTGTGCTTTGTGGTCAATTAATATAACATCCGACTTAAATTCTACTGCAAAGCCTTCAAGGATGGATAGTTTTCATTTTTCAAATTCTAGTTATCGGCATGCTGATGTTTTTGATCTCGGTTGATGTTTTCACTGAAATCGATATTAACTACCTTGAGCGACATTATTTTTTGAAGTATTACATTGTATATGAATTCAGAGGTTTTTTAGGGAGGGGAATGATTCGAATCTGTAATTTCAAGGTGTAGGTGTGAGGGGTTTACCATCAGATCAATCTCGTCTCTTTAAGTGGTACCAGAGATGAATTTCAAACAGAGGATTGGAAAATTCCTTGAGTGTACTAAACAAGGTCTGGTTGGCTTTATGTATATAATTTTCGGCTTATAAAGTAACAGGCTATGGCTTATTCAATTAATTCACATTGATTTGAGGTAATGAATTTGATGAAGTTTCAACATCACCATATTTTTCTGAGAAAGATGGCTGATCCAACTGATGCACACACACACTACTTTTGACCTATTTATGGAAAAAATTAGCAGAAAAAGAAAATAAAGCGACTTGGGTTTAAAATAATTTATTGTTTTGTTATACCAGACACAGGCCAACTTTTTTAACAACTACAACTAATCATGTTTTTTTTCTATTCTTCCTAATTACCTTTTTTTTTAAATAAAAAATAAAAAATTTAAAAGTTGAAGTATATAGAAAAGACAAAAACAAAATGGAATTGGCTGTATGAATGATACGATAAATCTTCCAAATTGCAATAGAATTCCAAAGCGGTGGGAAACATGAGCCGAACCAATAATGATTAATTCATATAATTATCATGTCCAAACACAATAATGATTCATGCCACGAAATGCTTAATTTACTCCCTATTTTTTATAAATAAGAAGATTGATAGAAAACAGGGACTCAGACAACACGAGTCATGCCTCCTTTTTCTTCACAAGATGTTTTTGCTTTTAAATTAAAAAAAAAAACACACACACAATTTCACAAACAATAAGTGTAAAACTGTAAATGTGAGTCTGCCGACAAGGGCAGAAATAGAATAGTGTGGAAAAATTGGGAGCATATAATTGTGTAGAAAGACAAAAGAAGGAAGAATGAGGTGAGGATGAGGTGTTAGCACTTTGGGTGCAGCAGTAGATGATGCATGAGAGCATCTTGATGACTTTTACAGTCTCACTTAACCTTTACCTTTTCACACTGCATTTATCTTTTCCGTCTTATGCTATTTTAATAGAAACACCCCCCCGCCGCTTGCAGCTTGCTCATCAATCAAACCCCACACCTCACTCCTTTTAACAAATTTTAACCTCAATATCACAAACAATTGCATCTACTACTCATTTTTATGTTTGGAAATTAGAAAATTATCTCAATTATATATGATTTACCAATTCTCATAGGATTTGTATATCAATTATACTGCTCCCTGTTCCTATTTACTTATAAAAGTAGATATTTGACTTATCTAGTCAAATACATTACAAATCACACTTTTTATTTTTTGGGTTCCATAAGTTATACCAAAATATTAAAAAAATACCAAATCACAAAAGCAAATCTTGACTGATTAAATTTGTTATCGAGCAAGAAAATATGAGGTTGATACAGTGGTTTTTTTTTTATACCTACATCAAGAGATTGTAAGTTTCAACTGTAATAGGAAATTAGAGCATCTATAATGTAATGCTATCTGGGTAGTGTTAATATTGTGCCCTTAGGATACATGTTAACATACCTAAAAAAAAATCGGTAAAAGTAATTATGAACCTCTTTATTTATTACATCTAATTTTATTATTTTTTGTTAATTATAAAATGTCAATTTTACCTTACCTTTAATTTTTGAGGTAATAAGGTAATAATGAACCTCTTTATTTTTGTAGTTCTTGTGAAAGATAATAAGGTAATTTTTTATATTTCTTACATTTGTTCTTACTAAAAAAAGAACAATATATGATTTATATTCTACTGTTCACGTTTTATTTATAATTTGCTTTGATTTTTTTATATAATTTATTTCTAGATTTTTATTTTGATTGCATGTTTGTACTTGTCTACTGCTGTTGTTAAACTTGTGAAATTATATATTTCATCAATTGCTTATAAGATAAGCACAATAAATTAAGTATTTATCTTTTCCATTCATCTTTTGGGATTTTGACCCGGTTGTTGTCGTAGAGTTTTAATTAAAATTGTTTATGTCCATACTAAAGCACTACCCAAAAATTAAAGTCAAGGTAATATTGGTATTTTACTATTTACAAAAAACGATAAAATCAGATGTAATAAATGAAGAGGTTCATAATTGCTTTTTACCTATTTTCTAGATGTTAACTTGTGTCTTAAGAGCACATATTAACACTACCCCATATATTTGAGAGTATCTCTAATGTAATGTTATTACGAAGAGATTCATAATTTAAAGTGACATTGTTTTTTTTTTCCTCATGTTTTTATAGCGTACGGACTCAAAAAAGGTTATATATGAATCCCTAGGGACGTATTTGAATTTGAATTCCATGGAACATCTTGGGCCATTATGGCCCATATCTTTTGGGTACGAATTTTATACTAAATACATGCAAAAATATTTGGAATTCACCTTTTATTTTTTTTCATTTTCATATCACAGAAGATATCATTTTTAGAAATTTAGATTGATCTTTGATTTGACAATCATTTCTTGATAATTAATTAACTAGAATATATTTTACCCTAACTATCTTCGGTCAATAGTGTTTTATGCCAACTCCAATGGGCCACCTGACTCACTCAACTCCAACCATTCTATAAATTACAGAAGAATCAATCAATCAAAATGGAGATCAAGTTTCGATCTCTATATTTGGATATCCAAATCTTCCATCTCCATTTCACTCTCCACATTTTATAATCCCATTTTAAATAAACTCAATTAATTTATATAGCTCTTTATTCATAAATGTAATTACTATAAAAATTATACCATTGGAAATATTTCATTAAGATCTTTCAATCGAGTATAATTTTGACAATATTTTAATAAGTTTTTTAAAAAGTATTTAGTACACATTTTATTAAACAATGAACTAATAAGTATTTTTATCCAAAACAAATGTTTTCAAATCATCAACTTATATATGTAATTAATATATATCATAATAATTAACTTTAAACAATTCAGTAAAAATAAAATAATAGCATTAACATCTTCAAATTAAAATATTAAAACAGAATAATAACAAAAAATATATATTGAAAATTAAAATAAAACCAATAAAATAACAATGGAACTTAAAAGTTAGATAAAAAATATATATAAATATTAAATATTATATCAAAATCGTTACATGTAAATTAGTAAAATGTGACTAGGAATGTCAATGGAGAAGGTCTTAAACGGGTAAAACAAATCATGACCACAACCCAAACAAAATTATTTACCCATACACCCGCTATTGAAGATCGGGATCGAGGTCGGGGAATTTCCGGGGCGGAGGACGTTGCCCCAAACCCGCCTCGGCCCTCCCCAAGTTTGTATAATAACTATGATTTTTTTTTGGGTTTTAACTTAAATAAAAATAGGTTTAAATTATATATAAAAAAATCATAATATATTTTTTTACATTTTAATATTACTAATTAAAATAATATATCTGAATTTTTTTTATTAAATATTAGTATTATTAATAAATAAATATGATGCGGGTTCAGAAAGGGGCAGGTCCTTGCTGGTCGAGATTTTTTGACATCCTTAGGTGTGACTAATAATAAAAAAGATTAGAAAACTTTAGATGTAATAATAGTGAGTAAAGTATTATCTAAAATAATTAAGAGAAAACAATTTTATTAAAGAAAATTTGAAATATTATTTATTAAGTAAACTAATAATATTTAGAGTGGTGCTATTGGCACACCCCTACTGATCTATTCATGCCCCACTTTTTAAAATTTTGATTTAATTAAATAAAATTAAATGTTTTTATTAAATTTTTTGGTTTATTTCCAAAATTACCCATTTTACTTGTTTTTCAAACTTAATACATACTATATATGATCTCTGTATCTGTATACATCTCTCTCACCTCCATTGATTGATTATTTATTTTTTTCTTATTTCTTTTTTCTTAGTTTTTTTTTCCTTCTTATTTCATGATGGAAAAGAAAAAAAAATAACAGGGTACTTAACTTCAACACAACAACAGCTTGATATCATTCTAAAGAAAAAATAAACTTCAAACTTATATTCAGAGAATGAATTGTTTTCAGATGCTTACTATCATTGTCCAGAATGAATTTATATCATTCTCAGGCAATTCTTCAAGATGTTTGATATTAATCTTAGACAATTCTTCCATATTCTTGATATCGTTCTCAAACTATTCTATAATATTTTATATGTATGTAATATGTAGATTTTAGGGTTTAAGAGTTTTTTTTTTGAAGAAATAGATAACTGGGTTTTTTTTTTGGAAAAGGAATGTGAGATTTTAATAGATTTACTTTGTAGAAAATTTATTTCCTAAATTGTATGTCTCTTTAAGTAATTTTGATAAAGGAAAAAAAAGAATATTATATAATTAAAAAAATGGGGCATGAATAGATCAGTAGGGGGTGTGCCAATAGCACCACTCTAATATTTATTATTTAGATATTGTAAAATGGAAAATAGTTGGAGTAGTAAATTTATAGAGATGAAATATTTCTGGAACATTTCATTTTCAGTCTTTAAAATGGAGAAAAATTTAGAGAAAGATTGAACAGATTATAAATTCCCCCCGTGACGAATTTCTTATGAATAAAATCGATTTTAACATAAAAAATGTAAATAAATTTGTTTAAAATCTCAACTAATATATGAATAATAAAAACAAGTATTTGAAATTTTTCTCAAAACCAATCTTCAAATATTTCTCCAATTTGAAGACTGAAAATAAAATATTACACTACATAATTTTACTACTCCAATTATTCTCCATTTTACAATATTCAAATAATAAAATATTATTATTTTACTTTATAAATAATTTTTCAAACTTTCTTTAATAAAAATGTTTTCTCTACATTATCTTATAAGATAATAATTTACTCACTCTTATTACATCAAAAAATTTATATTTTTTTTATAATTTATCACACCTAACTATTTTTACATGTAATGATTTTGATAAACAAATTTTAACATTTCAATATTATTTTTATTGGTTTTATTTTCATTTTCAATGAACTTCTTTTCCGTTGTAATATTTTAATTTAAGAATACTAATGTTATTATTTGGTTTTACTGAATTATTTTGAGTTAATTATTATGATATATGTTAATTACATATAAAAATTGATAATTTGAAAAATATTTGTTTTGAATTAAAATACTTATTAGTTTATTAATAACAAATTTAAAATTAAATAATAATTAAAATATAGTCAATAGGTTGAAAAATCTCAATAAAATCTAAAATTGAACCTTAATTTTTAAAGAATCAAAATAAATCTTCATTTAAGGATTTTTATTTTAAAGATCGGTTGTAATCGATCTAATCTTTTAAAGAAACGAAGATGGGTCAGAGTTTGCGTTAAAGAGAACAACCCACCGTTGATACAAATTGTACTCAAAATTGTGTTGCATAAAGGCTACACCTACATATTTTTAGGACACTATAATTCATATAAAATCCCTTGTCTATGGTCACTGTTTATACCTTTTTCAGTTCTTTTAATCATAAACTTAGATTATCGGTTATGTGCATGAACCGGTTGGATATAAGCTGATCTTTCAGGCTATAATCCATTGGAAATTTGGAAAACACATGAGCAGATCCATTGGAAATTTGGAAAACACATGAGCAGATCAAAGTACTGGGCTCTGATTGATCTGCAGCACATCCACCAACACAAACACCCAGCCCTGAGAGTCCCTAACCTATTTTTCTGATGGGCTGCTGCTTGAATATATTAATAATAATTATAATACATTGTTTAGCTCATTAAAGTAAAAGAATGCAATGAATTTGGTACAGGAATCTAATCAATTATCAATAATCATAGCGCAGCCATTTGAGAAATTTGAAGTTTTCGACATGGTTTTTTTGATTTCAGCTGCGGATTCGGAAGATATGGGAAAGATCTTTCGGGGTGTGTTTGGTACGTAAAATATGACATGACAACGTAAAACAGTTTTTTCTTGTCTCATATTTAGTACGATCTTAATATGGGATAAAACGGGATAAGATGAGACAAAAATCAGAAAAAAACTGTCTCACCTCAGATCTTGAGACTACTTGTCCCATAATATGAGACAAACGTCAAAAATATACATTTACATTTTAAATTTTCAAACAATTACAATCATATCGAATATTATATATAATATAATATGTAAGAATATTTAATATATATTATAATAATATATATATTATATATTATATAAAATATATATGTAATATAAATATAAAAATTATATATATATTATTACCTGTACAATATATATATATATATACATGTAATAATATTTAATATATAATATATATAATATAATATATATATTGTAATATATTATATAATATTATATAATATATCATATTATTATATGTAATAATATAATATATTATATAATATTATATTATTATATATAATTATTGACGGTGATTTTTGGATTACATAAAGTCGATCACGTGTCACACAAGTTATGGTGAGTTGACAATAATGTTATGAACAATAAAAGAAAAAGAGATTATAAAGACACAGATTTTACGTGGTAAAACCCCAAAATGGAGAAACATCCACGGTTGCGGGTGACGGGTAGGAAAGGAATTCACTATGATAAAATATGATTACACGCTCAACCTTATTTACTCTCTTGAATATTTAATGATTTCTATATATGTCTGTGTATATTTCTCTATATATCTTTTACAATGAGATTATTGGTCTATTTATATATGCATAGAACCCTAATCCTTGTATAAAAATAAGGAAATGTAGTAGTGTTTAATTATGACGTATTACTTGTTGAAGCAGTCTTTCATGAATTGAATAAATTAGATTTGTTGCCTGATTGAGACTCTGATATCTATAAGGAAGTTTATTTCCTTATCAGAATGTACTGCAGGGTGCCTTGTTTAATTGTAACTCTTTCTTCTTCGTATTTGAGTTGTGATTGCATTTAATGTCTCCCACGTGTTATCCAACCGATCAACTATCTAACCTTACCAGATCTCTTTATCCCGATCAGATTGTTTCTTCCCAACCAAGTCATTTCTACCCGATCTGATAGTTTCTTCGACCAGGGTACTCGTACCCGATCAGTTAGTTTCCCTGACCATTTTTGACAAACTTGATCAAGCTTTGAGATCATCTATTGGTCATCTTGGGTTGATCTTTCCTGGCTGACTTTGGTGACGTGACATATCTAATCACCGTACTTTCAAGTAATCATACTGACTTGTCATATTATCAAAAAATCCGTATAACAATAATATATATATAATATTACATATTAATATATAATAATATTAAATAATTATAATATATTTTAATTACTATATTATTATTTGTACTAAATATAATAACATTGTAATTGAAAACAAGAGGTCATTTGAACCTCTTGTTTTTGTTAAATATTATAATATATACAATATTTATTTAATATTTGGTTAATATTGTTAAATATGATATATAAAAATATTTATTTAATAAAATTAAATAAATACTGACTTGTCATGTCCTATATGTCACTATTATGTGGTAACAAACATTAGATAAAACAAATAAGGCATTCTGGTCATTTGAACCTTTTGTCCCGTCTTGTCTCATCAAACACATAACAATACAGTTCACAGTTCTGTCCCAGACATTTCAAATATAATACAGAACAACTGTCTAGTCTAATCCAGTCAAGTTCAGTATCGTTCCGTTCAATCCCGTCCCTATACCAAATGCACCGTCAGCTAATTTAGTTGACAAGATTTTATATTTTTTTTTATTCGGTTTAAAACTGGAAATGAATGGGCTTGGTCACCACTCTGTCTTTGTATGTCTCACCATTCCCCAAGCATAAAAATCTAACCACAAATGCACCATATCTTAGATTCTTAACTTCGCCGCAATTTCACACTTCTCGGTCCAAATACTTTTTTTTTTCCCTTTAAATAATATAGGTGGATGCAGCGACTCAAACCTATGTAATTTCGACAAGTGAACAAAATAGCAACTGTTCTTATCCGTACAAAGAGGATCAATAATTGGTTTTAAGTTCTCTGCTAGGCAGGATTAGCTTATCGTGTATAAATTGATAATTAGAAGCCTTGCTTCCATGGTGTTTCTTGTAGCATTATATAATTAAGTGTGAATCTTAGCATATAATATAAGTAAACAAAAGCTTGCTAATATGAAATTAATAATAAAATTGGTCGGAAAGAGAGAGGATGGTGCGGCAGAATAAGGTGGTTGAAGTGGCGTCGTTTTGTAAGTATGGAGGGGACATTCTGAGATAGAACCGAACAAAAAAACATGCAGAGATCGACAATACTCATCATTATTGTCCCATAACTCTAAATCTTCAATCACACACTTATTTGGACCAAATGCAATTTGAGTTTGATCTGATCACCTTGTCATCATAACTTTGCATGCTTTCTTCTTCGTAGAGAGAATCTATCTCTGTTTTCTTCTTCTATATATTTTTTTATTTATTTCTTATGTTAAATTAATGTTAACAACATATCCATTTCTGCGATGCACCTCCTGACTAGATGAAGAGTATCATATATCTATCGATCGAGAAACAAAGAAGAAATTGTCGTTTTTATGTGAAGGATTTGGCTGTCTATCTATTAATTATAAAATAATAAGGTTATCCTATAGTGACAAATTTTTATAAGAAAATATTGCAATTTTATACAATATACATATTTATAAGAGGTGAATTTTGTACTTATTTGTATATGTTAATATTTGATACATGCAGCATATCCTTTCTTAGTTCATGACTCGGGGCTTTCCTTTATATATATATATATATATATATATATATATATATATATATATGTGTGTGTATGGTGAGGTTCGAGTTTCATCATGTGTATTTTAAAAGTACATATCTCTATACACCCATAACCGTGACCTGTTTAATGGCAGTTTTCTTTTAAAAAACTATTTAAGGAGTGCTAGATATACTTTCTTAACTCAATCTCTTAACCCACTCTCACTTATCCTTTTGACACTTGTCATATATTGACTTTTCAAAAATAGATTTTAGAGTCATCATTAATGAATTACTTTTACATGTTATTTAAAATTTAAACCATCCACATATTTCGAAATTGCCCTTTTTTTTACACCAAATTATCATTTCCACTTCATGCTCCACTTTTTTAATTATATAATATTCTTTTTTTCCTTTATCAAAATTACTTAAATAGACATACAATTTAGGAAATAAATTTTCTACAAAGTAAATCTATTAAAATCTCACATTCCTTTTCAAAAAAAAAAACCCAGTAATCTGTTTCTTTAAAAAAAAAAACTCTTAAACCCTAAAATCTGCATATTTCATACATATAAAATATCATACATATAAAATATTATAAAATAGTTTGAGAACGATATCAAGAATATATAAGAATTGTCTAAGATCAATATCAAACATCTTGAAGAATTGTTTGAGAATGACATAAATCAAGAATTGTCTGATAATGATAGTAATCATCTGGAAACAATTCATTCTCTGAATATAAGTTTGAAGTTTATTTTTTTTTCTTTAGAATGATATCAAGTTGTCGTTGTGTTGAAGTACCCTATTATTTTTTATTTTTTCGTTTCCACCATGAAATAAGAAGAAAAAAAACTAAAAAAAACTAAATAAGAAGAAAAAAATTAAATCAATCAATGGAGGTGAGAGAGATGTATACAGATACAGAGATAAGAGATAGAGAAATCATATATGGTATGTATTAAGTTTGAAAAATAAGTAAAATGAGTAGTTTTGGAAATAAACCAAAAAATTTAATAAAAACATTTAATTTTATTTAATTAAATCAAAATTTTAAAAAGTGGGGCATGAATAGATCAGTAGGGGGTGTGCCAATAGCACCACTCAAAAAAATAAATTGGTGGCTAAAAATAATAAATCAATAAAAAATTTGGCTCTTTATAAATTCATTCATATATATATATATATATATATATATATATTCATTTTCTCCTCGGTGCGCACTGATATCAAATACATCAGTGCATTGCATGTAGGTCATAGATTATGGATAAGTACAGACAATTAAGTTTGTTGTTGTATTGAAGTACCCTGTTATTTTTATTTTTTTTCTTTTCCATCATGAAATGAGAAGAAAAAAAAACTAAGAAAAAAGAAATAAGAAGAAAAAAAATAAATCAATCAATGGAGGTGAGAGAGATGTATACAGATACATAGATTATAGATAGAGAGATCATATATAGTATGTATTAAGTTTGAAAAATAAGTAAAATATATAGTTTTGGAAATAAACCAAAAAATTTAATAAAAACATTTAATTTTATTTAATTAAATCAAAATTTTAAAAAATGGGGTATGAATAGATTAGAAGGGGTATACCAATAACACCACTTTTATTGAAATTCATTTATTATACTAGTTATTTATTATTTAGTTAAAAGATAGTGTTAATATATGTCTTAAGGGTATAAATTAAAACACTATAAATAAAAAGTCAAAATATATTTATTATGATATTTAAGTATTTATTATGATTAAAAATAATAAATACAATATTAATATTTTCTTTTATAGTGATTTAATATATGACACATAGATTAACCCTAACTGTAATTAAAATTTACAGATAAATCGCAAATAAAGGCAAGTTGTACGTTTACAATTTTGACGATTCTAATTCTGCCATGTCATTTGCATAAGAGTCCAAAAACCTATTCAATTTACATGATTAAAAAAAGAGAAAAGAACTAGATAGCAAAAGAATCCTATGTAGAGGAGAGAGCCACGTCAGACGGAGCAATTTTGTCGTTTTGGGTGTTTTGAGTAATGACTTGAGAGCGAATGAGAAGAGAGGTAAGTGGGGGAGTCGAAAAGCGGGGCCCACAGCAGGTGAGGGACAAAAAAGTCCGACCGTCAACAGATGCCGGTTTTTTTTTATCACACACGTGTGGATTGGATGGATTGAAATGACCATGTAATGTCCTTTATAAACTTATCTCGATCGATAAATGTACGAGTTTGATGATAGAACAAATAACTCTTTGAATTTTATAAATAGTAAAAAGTTTCAAATATATATATATACCTATATAGTTTAGATAGGTTGTTAAACAAAATATATATATATATATATATATAGTCATTTTCTCCTTAATACGTACTGATATATAACGTACTGGACCATTGATTATGGAGAAATTTTGATAAGTACATGCATTTTGAGTCAAAATATGTAAATCTAATGGTCCACATGCAACGCATTGATAAAATTATATCAGTGCGTACTGACTTGAAAATTTCTGTATATATATATATCAGTATTTCTACTGTCAGTTCGGCCTGATATAAAATATATCAGAACGAAGAATGTGGATCACAGGTTATGGAGAAGTTTTGACAAGTACATACACTTTGAGTTAAAATATGTAAATCTAATGGTCCACATGCAACGCACTGGTGAAATTATATCAGTGCGTACTGACTTGAAAATTTATATATATATATATATATCAGTATTTCTACCGTCAGTTCAGCCTAATATAAAATATATCAAAACGAAAAATGTGGACCACAGATTATGGAAAATTTTTGATAAGTGCATACACTTTGAGTAAAAGTATATAAATCTAATGGTCAACATTCTTGGTCATGATATATTTTATATTAGGACAAACTAACAGTATAGATATATATAGATATATATATATATATCTATATATATATATATATATATATATATATATAACATGTTACTTACAAAGGACTAAGATGAGGCGGAGGTGGTGATGGTGGATGCAACGAATGACGGTGCATTTATAACACAATGTCCTCTTTTGTCTTGTAACAACAAAATATCCTAATTTTTGGGGCTCCATTTAGATTTTCAGATGTTCATCTCCGGTTTAAAAACTTTAATATTAATTCTGTCATCTACTTATTTTGCTCGCTTCTCTTCTGTTTTGTACATTACAGTAGTTTTATAAATTGAAAAGGGACAATTTTTATTTATTTATTTAAATTTAATGATTTTATTTTTTAAAACAAATTTATATAAAATTTATAGTTAGTTTTTCCGTAATTATATGAAATCTAAGAGATTAATCCAGTTAGTATTCAAATAAATTATATAGATTAATTTTCTCTTTTGGATTCTGATTCTTTAATAGAAAAAAGTTTTTGATAAATTCAATTGATATTATTGATGAATTTTAATAATATTACTTAA
Source organism: Dipteronia sinensis (assembly GCA_033220585.1). Classification (NCBI taxonomy): domain Eukaryota; kingdom Viridiplantae; phylum Streptophyta; class Magnoliopsida; order Sapindales; family Sapindaceae; genus Dipteronia; species Dipteronia sinensis. The sequence goes on along the minus strand of CM065637.1, from coordinate 67,953,013 downwards.
TTACGAATTTCAAAAACTTTATTACATGTTCTTGAGTTTTGACAAAGAGTGAAATATAATTACGTACTTGCGTAGCACCAGTGAGTACCAGATTACCTTTACCTTTTGCAAGTAAGAAAAAGTGTCAATTATTGCAAAAATACTCGAAAACATTTTCTGGGCTATAATATATAATATATACCCTACTTTTGATTTATATGTTTTTTTTTTGAACAATTGATTTATATGTTTTTAAAGTGGAATTTATCTCTCTTCCTTGATTTTTGTCAGGGTTCTGATCTCCAATTATATATATATATATATATATATATATATATTCTTAGTTGCTTAAAGAAAAAAATAGGATAATTAATAGTTCTTATTGATGATGGTTTTTGCTTTCCAGCTAAAAAAGTATTCTCGAGCCTAATCTATTTTTTTTTAAAAATAATTATGGATAATAATGATTTAAGGAAAGGCAAGAGTGATCGATGTGAATAAATATTATTCTATGGAACTATGGAAGAAAGGAAAAAGTGACTAATAGCTTTTCTTCCAAAATAGTGTTTCTTCCATTTCTAAAGATGACCTTTTGATTTTTATAAACGACATGCGTTGGTTATAAATTTAGTTTTAATGATTGAAATATTTGGAGGAAAAGTATAAGAATATATGATCAATGGGATAATTTGGAATTTGGAATCATATCAGCTGTCCTGTACAGTGAGAATTATATGATTTTATAGTGGATAGCTTTTAATTTCCAAATATTATTATACAGGCAACTAACACACCATTAAGTCATCGAACTAAAAAAAAATACAACAAAGGATTATGTTATCATTAATGCATTATAAATATTGCCACCCGTCCTCTATATCCACCAACCATCAATTTATTTTTTTATTTAAAAAATAAATAAATTCAAGCATTTTAATTTGGTGAATTTTTAAAGGCATTAAGGGAGAGATTGGAATCACTAAATTTCAAGCCATATTTTAAAGATAAAGAAAAAACTTTGCCCCCTTAAAATCTGACACTGTGTTTAAGTTAATCACAATTTTTTCTGCTCCAACCTTCAATAATAGTTTGTATTCAGCGAATTTGATGAGACAAACAAAAGACATGTATCATCTGGGATTCACTGTGAGGAATGAGGATCTACCTTATGTTGTTATAACATTAATTCTAAAAATTAAAAAAAAATACATGTCGTGGATGGCTTGGTTGATATACAAGTGGAAGATTCGATCACCACCTATATAGTATATACATATAAGACAATTCATTTTTGTTTCAATTTAGTTGACAATTGATATTACATGTCGGAAAATAAAAAATGTAGTAAACTGGTTTATGGTTAATTCCTCTATTTATATGGAAGCTAGGGATGATTACTCAATCATAACCTCCACCTCCATATAAAATCCCAATTATTATTACTGTCTCAGGTTTTATTTGACTCTTGTCACCTAAATGCTCTCATGAATGTAAGATCTAGCTAGTCATTTATTAGGTGCATTGCAATTATTTGCAAAGCTTGACCATTCATCACGAGGTATCAACTTCTCACTAACTCCTCAACACCAATTGTATTGTCTTCGAGAGAATTGTCAGACATGTTGACATATTGATTTAACATGTTACTTAACATTTAGATTTTAACCTATTTCTTTGACCTGGACCTATTTGGATTCAATAAAAAAGCCGAGAACTTTGTATAACGATAACAAAAGTATATTTCTGAAGTTAGATATCTTCCCATGAAGATATATATTAATCTAGAGGTTTTGAAGATTTTCATGACAATGGAATTAGACAGCAACACTAATTCGATTATTGGAACAATTAAAATACCCCACACTTAGGAGAATGTTTGCGCCAAGTAATAATTAGTAAGCACTAATTATGATTACAAATCATTCAGTTTAAGAATTCTCTTAAACATAGTTTGGCATGATTACACATATTCCCTTACATTAAAAACAAGAATACTAATAAGTGTATATGATGGGGTGGACCAACATTAATTATTGTTTACAAACTTCTTTACGATCATAATTAATTAGAATACACTTAATTCTTCCGACCCAAAATATTTGCAAATTTATGCAACTAAGACCCATCGTCGAGTAGACAAAAATTAAGGTGGTTCAGTGATAATTCTTTCACATTTACATATTGAGATTGTGAGTTCAAGTTGTGTATTCTCCTTCCTTCAAATCCCAAATTTATACTTCAAAAAAAAAAAAAAAAAACAACACTCTCCATCCAATTCGATTCATCATTGGCATCAGCATGTTAATAATAAATCGCCCTTAACTTTATGGAAGAATAAAATGAGAAGGTTTTAACTTTACAATTGTCCAACAACAAAGCCAAACTGCAATCTAGGTTGTCTTGGGTCACACCAATACTCTCAAATATGGTCGTTATATATATATATATATATATTTATATATATATATCCCTAGCTCTAATATTTTCAGTACTTAAAACTTCGAATTCAATGTTGATCACAATCAGATATATTGTGTGATTTTTTAGTTAGACTGCTTATCACTTGTAAATCATGCAGCAGGTAAGCCTAACAATTAGTCAAAAGAACAAATTAGATTAGAAAGGAACTATATATATATGAGCAATAATGATGGCGTGGAAGAGATAGATGAAATGTGAATAAAATATTATGATTAATTCTAATAAGTCTATATAAATATTTTCAACGGGTTTTGTAACCCTTTATACAGTCACCACTCACATTTAACCACCAAACCTCCGTAACTCCCGCAACCATCTTAAAAAAGTTATAAGGGTTCAAGTTGAGGGGATTGTTTGTTTTTTTATCTTAAAACTGAACAGTTCTAAATTTTTCTGAAGACTGAATATGGATTGAAATCTGAACTTGAATGACATGTTTATTTTTTTTCTCACATCTGAATTTATTGTCAACACGTTTGTTTTTCAAAAGTAAAATTGTTTGAAACTAAGTAATTTTACATTTATATATACCGATGTTAAACAATTATACATATAATATGGAATAAAAACAATCCAAAAATAATAATTATATATGAACACATATGATCATGATTTTCTTCTTCGATTATAAATAAACTTCATTTTTACTAAGAAAAGAAAAATGTTTTTTTCAAAAAATAAAAGGGGAAGCAATAAAACTCACACAAAATACTCTAAAAAAATAATATATAAATACATCACCCTAATATTATAATAAAGTATTGATATTAAATATCAATATGAGAAGTGATTAGAGTTCTTTTTTTTAAGCTATTTAAAATAAGCAATATATTAAAATAAAGATTTATGTAACATATATAATTATGATGAAATTGGAAATATGTTATATATGGGGGATAGTATTGAAAGAAAAGATTTTGGATTGCATTTAATGTAATTCGGTGATTTACAATTAAATGAAAAGTCATAATTTTTTACTTTTTATTTTAAGTTGTTTGACCACTTATAAAACAAACAAAACAACTTAATAATTATGATTCAGACCCATTAAATTTTAAGTGGAAAAAACAAACGACCCCTAACTGTCAGCTGAAACTATTGTAATATTAAAAAAAATCAATTAAAAGTAGTAATAATCATAAATAAAAAAGGATCAATTTATATTGCACGAATTAATTTAATTTAAATGGTAAACAATTGTATTATAAATGAGAAATTATTCCATCGTGTTAGGTTGATCCTGTTCTCTCCCCATCGTTTATTTTTTATTTTTTTTACTACGTACAGACAATTCTCTTCCACTTAGTCACAAGAATAATACTGGAAGGATTAAATTATCACCAACAAAATCACATAACGACAACAATGCAAGTCCACGTAGCCGAAGATTCTCAACACAACAAAATTAATTAACATAATTATATATTAACATTAAAAAAGAAAAGAAAAAAAAGAATCCATGAGCAGACTATGCCGATTTAATAATAAATTATTTCAACTTCATTTTAATTATGCAGTGTTCTGTGAATACAAAATAATTTCAAGTTTTGGCCTACTCCCGACACACATGTACAAGGAAATCGAAATCAAAATACGATATAAAAAGGACAAACGACGTTGATTTGTGTAGAATAGTATGCGAAACGACCAACAGTTATATACATTGATATGTGAGCTTGTTGTCGTTTTAAGTCTGCTAAATTTAGGCATGCATTATATTTTCTTGGCTGATCTGACTCTATTAGTACTGTATCTTTTTCCATTATCAATGTTAATTTGATTATGTATTTAAACATAAAGTTCCATGTTTGATTAGCCAAATCAAGTAATCATCACGAAAACCAAAACCTCCACGTTGAAGAGAAAGTTTCCAGATTACAGGAAATCAGAGGATTCGCTTTCAAATGTTGTCCAGTACTTCTTTAGTTCTTTTACAGTATTTCTTCACAGTTTCTCTGAATAATAGAAAAAATATATTGCACGCGAGATCTTTTTATATTTATGTACTGACTTTTTGGGAAAGTAAAAATATATCTATTTGATTCGTTTCTCATGTTTTTACTGATCTAGTCATATTTTCTTTAAATATTCTTCAAATTTTACTCATGCAATATTTACATGCATGATAGTATGATCTGATAAAGTTTTTAAAAGGTAAAAATTACATAATGTTCACATTTGTTGTGTTTTTTAAATAACATTATTAGTTTTATAATTTATTAATGTTTTCATGCATATATAATATGAGCAATGCTAGGATTCCTATTTTTTTTTTTTCAAATGGTGTTGGCACGTAACGTGCCAAAATCTCATAAATCGTGAGATTATGTGGTAAATAATGTAATGTTAACATGTCCGTGCCAATACCATTTGGAAAGGAATTTGGAAAAAAATTTAGGAAGCCTAAAGGGCTGTTTGTTTTTTTTATCTAAAGTCTTATAAGATCTTAATTTTTTAGATATATGGATAAGTCTTATAAATTAAGATACTCTGATATGTTTTTCATTTTGGATGACTTATTACAAATGTAAAATTGATTATATTGTGTCCGAGTTTCTTCAAATTTGGAAATTTTTAGAAAATTGATTTTTAGGGTTTTATTATGTGGGGATAAAATTGTAAATTAGGAATTGTTATAGGACATTTATGAAAAATTTACTGAAAAAACTATACTATAGCACTTTTTTAATAAGATAAAAGTCAAAAAATTTTACTTTTTTTAAAAGATATATATCTTAAAATAAGATATAAGTTAAAAAAACAAACAAACCAATTTATCTTAATTTAAGATATAAGAGACAATAAATATTATAATAAAAAAATCAAACAGCTCCTAACATTACTCTGTATAATATAGTGCCAAATGGAGAGTCCATTTTCACGTTCACTTTTAATTCAAATTCAAATTAACAATGTGCACATCTAGCCCACAGGTTAGTTCTTAATGGTGGGGTTCAAATAGTACCATAGGTATTTTTCAATATGTGTGGGGAGCACTCTCTTTGTACTGTGGGAGTAGCTTTCTCTAGATTACGAGAATAAATATTTGGGTACGCAGTTTTCTCCTAGTATCGTGGGATAGATTATAAGAGTAAATATCAAAGCAACTCATCATGTACACATGTAGTGATTGGTCTTGATAGGTCTTGACAAACCCTTGATTCATTAAGTGTCAGGTTTTATGAACCATCTTTTTTGTATGAATCATGAATGGATACCTGTACTCATAATTGTATATTGCTTCATCAAATTTAATAATTTCATGTCATAGAATGCCAATAATGATATAACAATTCATTAATTAATTGTATTTATATTATGATAATTGCAATGATATCATATGTGATAATATGTAATTTGTCGTAAAGTTGTAATGAGTGGATAACAGACTTGTACGTATTTGATTATATGATTTGTGGATTGCTATGTGAAATCAATTAAGGGTTGGAAATACATGACCTATTATTTTTATTTATTAATTTGTTTTTTATTCTCTTAAATTTGAGACAAAAAACAAGGGTACAAATGCAAAGAGATTCTAGCTTGATGGGATCAAAACTGAATACAAAATAGTTAAAGGGTCTCTCTTACAAATTAAGTAAAATAATAAAAAAAACAGGAGTATAAAATTTACTACGTGACTACCATTCAATAGAGTAACATTTTTATTTGCTATAAATGTGCAACAATCAATCAATACGTGCACCACCAGTTGTCAAACATTCATTCTCATGTTATTTTCAGCTATAAATAAATAAATAAAAAATAAATTCATTTGAAAAAAACCATTAAAATCTGGTGTGTCATATCTGAAAGATCATAAAAATGATAATAACAAAGTAGTTTTATTTATAAAAAAAATAAAATAAATATATATATATATATATATTCAAAATCTTTTAAATTAAAGTTGATTTGTGAAATGGACCTGTCAGGTTAAAAAAAGAAAGATGGTACGATGGATTGATGGATGATTTTTTTACATGTATTTCAAAAAATAAAAAAGTTGATTGGAGATAAAAGTGTGAAAGTGAAACTGTGAAGTGTGAAGAGGAGCGTCAACGATTGGGTCAATTGTATATTTGTAAGTAAGTGCAAGTGGTGTTTGCACGCGCGGTCTTTTGTTACTTGTCGTTTTTTTACCGTGCTTTCTTTTTGGCCTCTTCTACTTATTATTATAGTGCCTCTCACTCTCACAATATCTCTCTCTCTCTATATATATTCATTTTCCAAATTACATTTTCATATAACTTGCTCAAATATTAACATGATTTTTTTTATAAAAATATTTGTAATTTTTTATAAAAAAAATGTTAAAAAGTTCATATGAAAATGTTTTTTTTTTAAATAATTCATAAAGTTTGTATAGGTTTAATTTTTATTTTATTTTAAAGATAATAATATTATAATTCACAATACTATCGGATTATCTCAAAGAGTCACATAATTTGAGATGATTTTATTAACAAATTATTTTGGTTATGTAGTATCACCTAGCTTTTTAAAACCTATTAAGAAAACATGGGACACTACATATAAATTTTATTTATATTAAAACTAATTTCAAAGAATGGGACGGTGGAATTTATTCAATTTAAAATTCTACTCTTAAAATATTGGTTGTTTCTTATCACACAACACTATTAGTCCATTGTTTATTATTATTATTATTATTATTATTTTTTGTTACGGTTAAGTAAACCAAACAAGATTACAATTTTATAATCGATAAAAATTAAATAAAACATACAAAAATGATGATTAATATCATAAAAATATCATATAATTTCAAAAACTAACATTTATTTTTAAAATTAACAATTAATTTCACATATTATGTAACTCAAGTACTTGAAGTTTTACAAACCTAAGCTAAGATGGATATAAGAAACTTAAAAGGTTCAACATCACAAATTTATTATTTTAGGGTGTCATTTTTTAAATGCAACATCACAAATTTGTAAATGTTCTGCCACGTGGGCAGTTAGATGAGGAATTAAGAATTTGTAATTAATCGTTAAAAACAATTTAATGAACTGAAGAGATGATTCAAGGTAGTTTAAAAGTCATTTTGACAATAATTATGCATATGTAGTAGTAACTTTAATTATGATGAATTAGGTAGCTAGGCAAAAGCAACTTTGCTTAATTATATGTGAATTCATAATGTACAGCTGTAAAGTGTAACATTTTTGCAGTAATGGACTGCAGTTTTGTCCTGCCTAAAAGTATACAATGATCGAAATCACTTTAAATTGTCAGTCCTATTTTCTTCAATATAAAGGGATAAATTACAAATTTGTATGTGTATGTGTATGTGTATGTGTTGCTACTACTACTTAGTTTTTAACTCTCTAGGAAGGATAAATCGCTATCTTTAGAAAGATTTTGAATTTTTATCTTTAATATAATACCACCCCCCCCCCAAAAAAAAAGAATTGATGAAAAGTTTTAAATAGGTTTTATTGTTTAAATTTTGAGTTAAAAATCTATAATAAACAAATGAAGAATTGATAAATAAACAATATGTCTCACATTGAGAATTATTTTGAAAATTAAATTAATAATTATATGTAAAAGTGGTTTTATAATTACAAACACAACATTCATCAATCATCACCCACCATATCTTAGTGTTTTAATGAAACAATAAATATGAAAAATACTCTGCACTCCTACCATTAGGACTTAGGAGACAGTAGTATTGGTTGAAGTTAATTGAGGAAGGGTTATTAATGTCATTTAATGTTTTTTTTTAAAAAAAACACTTCCAAATTATAAAAAATATTCTTTTGAAGAAAAAAAAAAATAGGAGGCAAATCTTAGCCGCGCCTCCTCATATGCTAGTGGAGAACATGAGCAGAAGGATGCAGTGAAACAATATTTTTATTTTTACGATATATATTTTTAAAAATTTCTTCAAGCTTGTTTTGAAACTTTTTAAATTTGCTTTATTTTCATTAAAAATAAGTTAGCTTTGCAGTTTTTTTTATATTTAAAAAATGTTTATTATGTTTAAAGATAGTTTGATAATTTCTAAAAAAAAATTATTGATAGATATTTATTATAAGGAATGAGGTTTGTTCGGGCGGTAATCTTTCATATAGAAGTGGTGGGTTTGAGTCATACGCATTTCCTCAATTCAAAAACATGGAAAGAAACCAATATATTTAACTGTAGTTCCGTGAACAGTTTAGATAGTGGATGATGTTAATCCAAACTAAAATGACTGACTTTTTTCGAAGGGGTCAAGCTAAATCAATTTAAATTTGTGACTTAAAAGTTTGAATTCAACATCTCATCTACTCATGTGCTCTTAATATAATGATTGAGATTTAAATACATTTATAACTCTTAGATTAAATGTATATGTGAGATTGAAATATTGAGATCAAAATTTTAAAGTCGTAATTTTAAATTGTTTTAATCTGATTATCGTTCGAAGATATGTGTAATTCTTTTTATACTTTTAACAAAATGGTACATTTTTGTAAATGTATTTAAAATATTTTTGATTCTATATAGAATTATTACAATTAAGAGAGAAATGAATCAAACTTAGAACTCTTTAATAGCTTAAGTGCCGTTAACACATACGGACAAATTTCATCTCACTTGAGTTTTATTTTTTATCTTGAGAGATTCTACTTTTTATTATTGTTTTTTTTGAGGATTTATTGTTTGTTCTTACAAATGAGTTGACCTTATTGTTGGAAGGTTTATTGTTATTATTCTTTTAAAAATATCAAAAAAACTAATTTCGTATTCCGTAAACAATAATGTTACTTTATCTGATGTTTAAATAATGTGTCAATATAATAATTTATTTATTTAAATTATATTAAATTTATATAATTTAATTAAATAGATTTGAGTGTTATCACATCATTTATATATCAAATTTGAACATTAAATTTAAATAAAGTAACGTTATTCCTTCCAAAATACAAGATTTACTACGTTGTTTTTTTTTGAGACTTGAAACCATATCGTTCATTAAAAATTAAAGAAAAAAAAAAAGACTAGCTAGGTACAAATATGAAACACAAAATAAATAAAAAGAGCAAGTAGGCAAGTAGCTATTTAAATTAGGAGACAATAAATGGGCACGATGAAAATGAGCCAACCATGGATGCTTCTCAAAATCTCGAGAAAGATGCGGACTACGTGGAAAGATACCTTTGGCTTTTATTCACCAATCCTCTTATTACACGTCTCTCTTTCATTTCCACCTATTCACTTCCAAATTACAAATTGTCCATCTTTGAAACCTTTTCAACTTTTACGTAGTTTTTAAGTTTTAACAATTAACGCTACTGCACCAGACCAGAGACCACACTAGACAATAGTTGAATGTTGATGCATTAAAACTAAACTGTCGTATATACAGAATACATACAGTAGATTATCATCATCTATACGTACTGTATATACTATACATGCTACAGTGAGCTACCCTTTGCTTTTAGTAGCAGCCAAATAATTTTTTATTTTTATCTCATAGTTGTGTCGTGTCCTTTCTTTTACATTGACAAATTGACAATTATATATGCAGTTCCTTTCCACTTTACCTCGATATTGTAACCCTCTCAAGATTTGAATCAGGAACTCTCCTCATTCCTTCTTCTCTCTCTCTCTCTCTCTCTCTCTCTCTTTCTCTCTGATATATATCTAACCAGTCAATTACTTCATCTTCAAAAAATATTAAAAGTTGAAACCTCTTCAACTATACTCTGTTTCAAGTTGCTGAAACTTTTGTAACAACTTTGATCAAAGTGTGTTCTGTGTTGTGTTGTGATGATGGCTCATCAAAAGCACTTATTACACGAGCTACTTCAAGAGGATCAAGAACCGTTTCAACTCAAGAGCTACATTGCTGACAGGCGTTGTCAGCTCAAGAGACCATCACCAAACACTCAGTTACAGGTCAAGAAAAGAAAACCACTTTCACAAAACTCAAATTTTACTTCTAATTTTTGCAAGAACGCTTGTTTTTTCTCGTTTCAAGACTCACCAGACCCACGAAAATCTCCACTCTTTGAATTCCAATCGCCAGCTAAAAGCCCTTGTAGAAGTCACAATGCTATTTTTCTTCACATCCCAGCTAGAACTGCAGCTTTGTTGCTTGAAGCTGCTCATAGGATTCAAAAACAATCTTCAAAGCCAAAAACCCAAAAAAAAAACATTGGTTTTAGTTTATTTGGCTCCTTGAGAAAGAAACTCACTCATAAAAATAAGACTCGAAGGCTTGAAAGCAGTAGTGATGATGGAGTTAAGGTCTCAGTCAAAGATATATTGAGGTGGGATTCTTCTGTTGGGCGTTCAAAAGCTTCTAATGAGATGTTGAGAGAGAAAATGGTGGGTGTGGAGGAGAAAAGTGCTTCTGAGATGGGGTTTTCATGTTCTTGTGATGGTAGACCCAGCAGCGCCGTTTGGTCGGAGAGCAACGAAGACAAGTCCTTGGATTTGGATTTAGAGACCTCATGCAGTAGCCAGTGTGAGGACTACTTTGAAGAAGAGATTGAATTTGTATCTAATGATAGAGAAAATGGGGATTTTGATTCTTGTGAAAAGCACTTCTGCGAAAGCCCTTTCCGTTTTGTGCTTCAAAAAAGCCCTTCCTCCGGTCACCGGACGCCGGATTTCTCGTCGCCGGCGACCTCCCCGAATCGCTACAAAAAGGAGGTTTGTCTTTTTATTTCATTTTTAATGGTGATTATCATATTACTTTGTTTGTGATGTTTGTATATTGATATGACGAGTCAGTGAACTCGTGAGCCAGCTATCTGAGTTTGTGATGTTTGAATTGTCGGCAAATACGGTCACTCTCTGGAATTTTGGCCGGAATGTCTCTGTTAAATGACAAACATGCCCTACACAGTTCTAATGACAAGTCTTTTCGAGGGATATATAAGTCATTTGAAAATTTATCTTCCAAGGCTATAAGTGTACTTCTGATCATGCCCCTGCCATGCAGATCTTTTTTCCTTAAGAGACTGGCCAGAAAATAATTTTCCAAAACAGGACAAATCCTGTTTTGTTTTTTTTGTTGGTTCCCATCAATGAAATCCGACATCCTTTTAGTAAATTGCTATATTTAGTTGTAGTTTTTTGAATTTTCTTTAGAAAAGTCAACAAATCAATTCTTCACTCACAAAATGATATGTACTAAAGCCATTCTCACTAGTATAATTAAGGAATTATTGGTGTAATCAATTTAAAAATAATGTCTTAATCATGGTTTGTGATGAAATATAGTAAAGTACTAATAAAGTTTTGTGATTAATGTTGAATAGGACAAGGAGAGTCATGACATTGAGATGTTAAAGAAATTGCAAGTAAAAGAAGAAGAGGAGGAGGAAGAGAAAGAGCAATGTAGTCCTGTATCAGTCTTGGACCCTCCATTTGAGGACGACTGAAGAAGACGAGGACGAAGGACATGATGATGAAGATGATGAGGATGGTTTTGATCTTGAATGCAGCTATGCAATTGTACAGAGTACGTATCCATCACATTCACATGCATTTTATGTACCTTTCCTTGTTAGTTGTATGGTCTTTATCAATCAGCATATGACATTGTTCTACAATAGACTTTGTTTTTGCGTAAAATTAAATGCTTGTTACTATGTGTTTGGAGGGTCATGAGTCATTACCATATCATTTTTTCTAAGTTGCGAAACCGTGACGTCAATGAAACGTCAATTTCATTGCTCGTGTAAGAACAAGAACAAAATAATGATATCTGTGTGGGATCCATTCCAGGATTGCCACTGATCTTGGTTTTTTTTGTTTTGTTTGGTGATGAAGCAGTCATCATAATTCGCTTGTGACCCACACAATTGAAGTTTGGAGCCCTGTATTAATTCAGAACACTGCAATTTATTTGACTATGTATGTTATCACCAACCTGATTCACTTTAAATTTTGAAACTTTAACTGGAAAACACACTTTGACATGTTGATTGCTGCTTAAATTTGATCGAACGGGCCTAATTGGTTGCAATCTGAGTTCCCCGTTCTAGTCTTTCGTATTTTTAAGATTTTTCAATTTCCTTTGGTTGTAGTTTTCAGGCTTTGGTTTTTTGGATTTAGTTTTGATTTGTAATGACTTCACTTATGACCTGCATTTTGGTATTTGATCTTGCCTAGCTTGCAGCTTGAATGTTGTGGAACCCATTGAAGTATAAATTCATAGCTCTTCTGTTTGTTGAGCGTTCAAAGTACATTTTGCTTTAATTTCTCCCAAATGTTATTGAAATTAAATATTTTTTTTGAGTGCTGACAGATTAGGACTGGTCAACTGAATTGAGACTGTAGACTAATTATTTTGTTGAAATCTGTGAGTGTGTGCGACTTGAGAGTTGCACCTGAAACTGAAATTTATTATATGTACCTTTGCACTGTACATTATAAGTTAAAAAATCACTCATTAATAAACCTGAAAACCATTTTATGAATCATCATAAACATATAATCTGTACTGATTTCTTTCTGGCTTTTCTGCATCAGGAGCAAAGCAGCAATTATTGCACAAGCTTCGAAGATTTGAAAAACTGGCAGAGTTGGATCCTATTGAACTCGAGAAAAGAATGTTAGAACAAGAAGAAGATGACGATGATACTGACAACGATACTATTGACTTGGAGGAAGAGGAGGACTCTGAACATTACGAGTCTAGCGTTGATGGTTTCCTTAAACAAGTTGTTAGCCAATCAGATTACCATAACCATCGACGAATTCCAGAAGACATGAAGAGACTGATGACTGATCTTATCGCGGAGGAAGAGCGAGAGCAGAATTGGTCGGACGACAGAGAAGGGGTGGTGAAAAGGGTTTGTAGGAGGTTGGAGTCATGGAAAGAAGTGGAATCAAACACCATTGACATGATGGTGGAACAAGACATTCGAAAACAACTTGATGGGTGGAAAAGAAATGACCAAGAACAAATCGGAGAGACAGCATTAGAGATTGAACTTGCTATCTTTGGATTACTAATGGAGGAATTATCAGAAGAACTAGTTGTTTAAGTGGGGATTAAATGGTAATTTTTTTTTTAATTCCACCAATCAAATGAATTTTGGCATAATAATTTTCTCATTTTTTTTTTTGGGTTCTTCAATATAGTATTAGTAGTATTAATCGGAGGAGTATAGTCTACCTTGCTGTGACTGTGAGGGGATAGGCTAATTAACTAGAAGAAAAACAACCACCCGTGAAGGCAAGGAGGATTTTTATTAGGTGTTAATTATTAATTAATAATTAGTATGATCGATATTATGTATATGTTGCTAAATGAGACATGACATGTACAATTCCTAGCCCTTAATTTATATATTTATCTTCTTCTACCTTACAATATATTCCTTTCTTGTCTTGCTGGTAAGGTACAAAATTTGAAAGCAACTTCTTCTTTTTCTTTAATGGACAACCGACACCTCTTGTCTAACTTTCTAACCATCAACAATTTTGCATGACTTTTCTTCCTTTATTCGATCTGGATTACTGATTCTTTAATTGGTTTCTCACACGAACATTGCGCACTTTTAAAGTACTTAGATGAAGGATTTTTTTAAGTAACTTGATACTTTTTGTAACAATGGACCTTGTAAAAACTTATATCGATGTCAAGTATTTCCACAGTACCTTAGTCTCTCTTTGTATTATTGTTAGAAAGATGCTAATAATGTGTTCAACTGCTCGCACAAATTAGGCAGTGATGGGACAATGCATCTACCACTCAAACTTTATTATAAGACTAGATCGATGCTAGTTAATGAAAGATGTCATATATCATATATGTGGTCAAAGTGCAAATCATGTGTTGTGATACATCAAATTATGTGAGCATGAATCATGAAAGATAAAAAGGAAGTTTAGCATTATCGTGCACGTCCAAAAAATTCTATATAAGTTACTATTATAGATAATTATTGATACACGACACACTTAATTTCTACTGGACATGAAAAAAATTACTTTGAAACAGCCTCTTTTGCTGCCAATAGCAAAGCCTCACAACTCACTAGCTACAGATTTATTCTTGAAATCTAATAAGAAGCGAAACAACAAAAGTTGATTGTAGAAAAATTGTTGTACGGGCAGAGAATCGACCATACTCTGCTATGAAATTTCATTACCTGAACTTTATTCTTCTCTCTTTATTTGTTGATAAATAACTTTATTCCTTCTCTTTTCTTTATAGTTCATAAAGATAGATGGATTGTTAGCATTTTTCTCATTTAGTGCGGGCACTTTGTTCGGCAAAGAGAAATTTACGGCGAGAATCATATGAATTTGGGGTATCTATCTACTACTCAATCTTTTGATCTCACTAGAGAAAAACTCAATCTGCTAATTATATTTTTTTCAGGAGAAAATATCTCTTTTTAATCAAAAATTTAGTATGTTTACTAAATTTTGAGTGGTGCTATTGGCACACCCCCTACTGATCTATTTATGCCCCATTTTTAAATTATTTAGTATTATTTTTTTCCTTTATCAAAATTACTAAAAAAGACATACAATTTAAGAAAAAAATATTCAATAAATTAAATCTAATAAAACCCCACATCCCTTTAAAAAAAAAAACCCCAAACATTCTTTTAATTCATTTCTTGAAAAAAAAAATCTTAACTCTTAAACCCTAAAATTTGCTTATTACGTAAAAAAACATTATGGAAGAGTTTGAGAATGATATCAAACATATGGAAGAATTTTTTGAGAATGATATCAAACATCTGGAGGAATTGTCTGAGAATGATATGAAGCATATGAAGCATCAACAAGAATTGTCTGATAATGATAACAAGTATCTGCAAGAATTTTCAAAGAATGATATCAAATATATGGAATCAATTCCTTCTCTAGAAGTAAGTTTGAAGTTTACTTTTTGTATTGTTAAAATTTAATATATATATATATATATATATAAATATATATGTTTATACTATACATCTGGAATCAATTCTTGTCTGGTTTCTTCTTTTTCGCTCTCGTTTTGCTGTTTTGGTTCCTCTTTCGGGGTCTTTGTTTTCTGTTTTTTTTTCTGGTCTTCGTGGTGGCTGCTGTTTCTGCGCTTTGTCTTTGGTGCGCTGTTTGCTCATGTGTTTTGTGGCTTGTTGTGCTCTGTTATTTAATAAAGTCCTTGCTTCTAAAAAAAAAGTTTGTATCATTCATTGACTTATTTTTCATTTGGTGATTTCTTAAGGATGAAAGTTTCGTTCATACTAACTTTGAGGAGAATCAACTATTCTTTGTGGATAATACTGTCGCATTTACAACTGATATGGTATGCTATATATAAGTTTTTACTTGTTAAGTAATGTTTTTAAAGCTCATTTTTTTTGAACACTTACTTTTTTTTAATTGTAAAATATATAGGTGTTCAATAGTAGAGCAGAATTAATTGAATGGACACGTGCTACTGGAAAGAGATTTGGATTTGTCATTGTTATACGAAAATCAGAAGTAAATGTTAGTAGAAGGAAACCAAGAATACGTTTTGCATGTGAAAGGAGTGGTACCTATAAGCATAAAATTAGTGAATGTCAGGGAAAAAAGAGGTCAAGAGCAACGGGAACAAAGAAGTGCAATTGTCCTTTTTTACTGAAAGGGAAAAAGTTAGCAAGTGATGATAACTGGGCATTAAAAGTGATTAATGGGCAATATAATCATCCAGCTGCACAACATCTTGAAGGCCACTCATTTGCTAGTAGACTCACCAAAGAAGAGGTCAACATGTTGATTGATATGTCAAAAAGTGAGGTGAAACCGAAAAATATTTTGCATACATTGCAGAATAGAGATATTCATAATGTCAGCACAATGAAAACGATATACAATGCACGCTATAAATATAAGGTTGTGGAGCAAGCCGGTAGATCATAAATACAACATCTTATGAGTAAATTAAATGAGCATAACTACATTGAGTGGCATCGAAGTCATGAAGATACAGATTGCATTACAGACTTATTTTGGGTACATCGTTCTACTATTGAATTGTTGCGGGCTTTTCCGTGTGTGCTAATTATGGACTGCACTTACAAAACAAACAAGTATCGTTACCCATTATTGGAGATAGTTGGTGTGACATTGACTAATTTGACATTTTGTGTTGGTTTTGCATTATTTCAGTTTGAGCGTGAGGATAATTATGTTTGGGCATTGGAGAAATTGAAGACAATTATGGAAGACAAAATGTTGCCAAGTGTAATAGTGACAGATCGAGAGTTAGCTTTGATGAATGCCATTAGAAAAATATTCCCAACAGCAATCAATCTTCTTTGCAGATGGCAATCAATCAAGCAATCAATCTTTTTTTTCAAAGTCTAATATTGGTTCATACATTGTTTAGGTGTTCATGGTACCAGGTTCGTCAATGCCTCCTATAGCAGTTAATTGGTTAGAATATCACCATTCATGTGCAAGAGGATGGGAAACTCCATATACAAATAATATAGATGCTTTCAAAGATTTGGTGTTTGATGTTATGACCAGGGAAACAATCGATTTGAATGGTTGAGTTGTTCCATGGAACTAATGTTGTAATTTTAACCTTTTGATTCTGACTTCAATCAAACTAAGTAGCTGCTTTTATGTTGTTTAATTTTCTTTTTCTTTTGTTTTTCTTTTTGAAAAAAGACAATTCTTGTTTCAATAAAAAAAACTATTCTTCATCTATATTCACATGGTAGATATAATTATTGTGTCCATAAATCACTGGTATTCTCAATTATAACATATAAGGCTTACATGTAAATTAGAACATCAATACTTTTTAAGCATAATCAAACATCATTGCACGTCTGCTCAATTTGTAATATAGATATTTGTTCAGCAATAAACAAAATACAAATAAATAAACCCAAAAACATTGGTGCTGTAACATTCAATGTTGGTGTTCTGTGTCTTAAGGCACAAAGAGAGAGAGATAGCAGTAGAGAGATTGATTTTGGATTCAAATGTTTGTAAACTCTCACTGATCTTGGTAGAATTTATATAAGAATGCAAACTAGTTTGGTTCAAAAAAAACATTCAAATTTCTTTCCCATCTGCAGTATACAAACAAAACTATCAAATTAATAAACTCAAATAAATTATTTTTTAACTTCTGAAAAAAAAATATAAATCGGATAACAATATAATGTTCAGATGTTGAACAAGCATAACCTTTATGATGGAAAATACTACAATCCAAAAACTTGGAGGTCTCCACTCATTTTTTTTTATAAAAAAACTGTACATATTATAAAAGCCAAGAGGCAAGACACAAGACATGCATCAGAGCACAAGGTAAAGAACAACACAAAGAAAAAACAGAGCACGACCACAACATGTCTGATTGACCACAACATGTCAAATAAATTCATTATTGTTTACAAATTCATAGGAGAATTTCATGTCGACAGAGGAGAAGAAGACACCTGACTGAGTCAACAAAACCCTAGCTGGTGGTTCCATGTCTGCTGCAACAAAACCCTGTCTATTGTGCCTTTCTTCTTTAGGTGCTGCTCTGTTTTTCCTTCCCAAGCGTTGTCATTTTGGCTTCTATTGACATGTTTGTTTTATACAATTGCGATTCACAAATAAATGTCTGCTGCGAGGATTTCACAAGATTGAGAGATCGATTTTGTGAGAAAAAGACGAGACAAGAGATAAAAGATCAGAGATAGATAGAGAAATCAGAGATGAGGTTTATTAAGTTTGAAAAATAAGAAAAAAGGGCAGTTTTGGAAATAAATAAAATAAATTAATAAAATGATTTAACTTTATTTAATTAAATCAAAATTTAAAAAATGGGGCATAAATAGATCAGTAGGGGGTGTGCCAATAGCACCACTCCTAAATTAATTCAGAATTAATAAATTTATTGTTTTTATCAAATAATCCACTACGGAGACTAAAATACCTCTCATTTTTCCATTACCCATGCTTTTCATTTTTTCTTTCTTTGACCGATCATTTATTTATTTTACTTCTCTCTCTTCTCTCTACTTCTCTCTCATCTCTTTCTTCTTTTTCTCCTAGAACGATTCTTCTTCTCCAGATCTATTATTCTTCTTAATTTCTTTTTATTTTTTTTGTTGGGTCAACGATCTTCTTCTTCTCCAGATCTATTTTTCTTCATAATTCTTTTTTTCACCTCCAATCATTTAATTTTTTTTTTTGATGAAGAAGAACAGATCTGGAGATAGGTTTTGTGGTGGTGGTGTTGGTCATGGGTTTGTGTTGATGATGTACTGATGTGGTTTGAATTAAAATTGATTTTGGTGAATGGTACCGATTTTGGTTTGAATGATACTGATTTTGTGTTGGTGATGTACTGATTTTGATTTGAATTAAAATTGATTTTGGTGAATGGTTTGATTTTGTTCAAAGGTTTTTTAGTTTTTAGTTTTTTTATTTACTTTTTTATTTAAAGAGATCTGAAATCCATCTACATATCTTTAGATTTGGAAAAAATTGTTTGTTAAAATCTGGAAAATAGTTTTTTCCAGATTTTGTTAAATGTTTGTTAAATGATTTTTTAGAATATTTGTTAATTTTTTTTCCAGCTTTTTGTTTAAAATGTTTGTTAAATGTTTATTTTGAACATTTTCCAGATGTTTGTTAATTTTTTTTTTCCAGATTATGTTTTTTTTATAAAAAAAATTCCAGATTTTGTTCCATTGAAACAAAAATTCTTTCCCAAAAAAAAAACATTTACTAGAGATCTATTGATTCAAAGATTTTTTATATTTTTTTTGTATGAGGAAATCTAGAAAATTTCAAAATCTATTCAAATATGGAAATTTTTCCAGATTTCTTTAAACACACCAGACCACTAATTAAACACACTACAACAACCTAATTAAACACACCAGGCAAACCAGTTAGACACACACCAGGTGTAAATCAATTAAACACTCCAGACAGACCAATTAAACACATAAAGCATACTAATTAAACACATCAGGTGTAAATCAATTAAACACACCATGACAACTCAATTAAACACACAAAGATAGACTAATTACACACACAAAGACAGACTAATTAAACACACAATGTGTAAATCAATTAAACACACCATGACAGTCCAATTAAACACCCCATGGAACTCAATTAAACACACCAGGGCAGACCAATTAAACACACCACGGCAGACAAATTAAACACACCAGCCTGACAACTGAATTAAACACATCATGGAAAATCAATTAAACACATCAGGGCAACACCAAATTAAACACATCCGGGAAGAAGAAGAATAATATTAGAGGTCTGGGAAGAAGAAGAAGAAAAAGGAAAAAAAATTAGAAAAAAAGTTGCTTTTTTCTGGGAAGAAAAAGAAAAAGAAAATAGAGAATTTTTTTTATAAAAAGGGCAATTTTGTCCAAATTATGGATATTTTGGTAGAAACAATAAAAATGTTAATTTTGGGTAAAAACAATAAACCGACTAATTTTGTGGTTAGTTTTAAAGTTCACCTTTTTTTAGTATTACAGTTAATTCTGGGTTTAAACTTTTAATAGTGTAAATTTGAGCTACAAGAAGAACCTTATCTTATCTAATATGCTAAATACTCGATAATACTCGTAGAAAGTTTCAAGTATTTATAACTGGTGATAATATTTGATACTTTCATATCATTGATTTCTACCCATAGATGGGTTGTTTGATATTAATTAGGTTCTATAGAAGGATACAAATGATTTAATTTAATTATTGTATTCTCTAATTTAGAATATGTAATTACATAGTTAGTTTCCTGTTTTAGTCTCTGAATTTGATTTGCTTGATGTGGCCGGGTAGGTTTCGCATATGTATTGGTGAGAGTTGTCCATGCTTGATGAGATATGGTGGGTCTGGTGATGAGTGGGATGATTGCTGCTGTCAAAGATCCAACAAAAGCATTAAAAATTAGTTTATCTTGACAAAACCATGTTTGATATTCAGGATTTGGAGAAGCAACCCCATCCGTTGTGATGGTTGCAGGAGGGCAGGGGTGAGAGCCGTCAATGAAACCTTCAAGGTTGTAGCCGATAAGGGTGGCATGAAATTGGAGTTGCCATGAAAGATAATTTGTGGTGGTTAGCTTGATGGTGTTTTGGGTTGAGATGTTGATTGCTGTGAGTGGTTTGGAGGGTTCATTGTTGTTGGGGATGGTGATTATAGAATTTTGGTCTGCCATTGTTTCTAGATCAGCGACAAACTGGTTGACCAGTGGAGGTTTCGGTGTGAGGAAGGAGAAACATTTAGAAAGAGAGAGAGAGAGAGGCCTATGGGCTTATTGTTCTGATACCTTATGGAGAGAGGTAGAGAATGGAAAAATATAGCATTGCCTTTCCATTGATCGATTATGGAAATATATATACAATTACAATTATAATCTTAATTTCCCGACCTAGAGAATCCCTTGACTTAAGGGATAAGAATATATATATGTATATAATTACACTTATAATCTTTCCTAACCTGGGGAATCACTTAACTTAAAGGAACAAAAACAAATGAAATCAAATTTAGAGACTAAAACAAGAAACTAACTATATAATTACATATTATAAATTAGACAATACAATAATTAAATTAAATCATTTATATCCTTTTATAGGATCAACAAGTATGGTCCAGAATGCAACTCCCACTCAAAGGGAGGGATTCCACTTTACAGTTTAATGAGCAAAAGTGGACATATATTTACTAATAACATGGTTTAAATCCTGGTGGTGGAGTTTCATTTTAAGGTCTTTAACTATCAAGACAATAGACCCTTGATAATAAAATGATGGTTTAGTGTAGAGAGTAATTGAATTAAAAGTACTGTTTTGTCTATGATTGTAATTTTCTCGATATAACTTTTTTGATTTAAAAAAAATGGATATATAGATTAGTTTTATGGGTTAATATTTTCACCCATGTAATGATCAAATATTAAAATTCAAACGGTAGTTTTCATTCAAGCAATTAATCTTTCAAGTAGACCAGACAATAGTTGTATTAGGTCTATTTATCATATTTCATGTTAGGAACTTCTAGGTAAGCGATCTTACATCAAACGTTTTGCTTATACAGTTCTAACAGTTAGCAATGACCCGATTAATAGGTAACAGAAAAAAGATTATATTATTTGGTTCTTGTTCCTCTCAACTACGCTAGTGAAGTTTTCCATTTGCAATATGTATATACTATATACTGATTACATTAAAATCTATATGGTTACAAATTATCATTGGCATCATTTGGACTGAAAATTACTTGGGCTACCACGTCCATGGTCCAAGCTATTAATCAAAGCCCATTTTCTACAATCTTCGCATTTATATATAATTGGTTCGTAATTCTTAATTAGAGATCCTGTTTTGAAGCCACGATAGAGATAAAGAGATGTTAAGTTATGTTGTATCTAATTCTCGGTTGTATGTTATGTTAAATTTGGAAGTCAAAATAATCCCCACTTGTGAAGATCGAGCTCTGCCACTGCTTATTTATAATTGTCACATGGATTGTGCTTTGGAAAGGCTGTTGTTTCGAGACTTTGAACAGGTAGAATGCCCCCTTGCCCCTGGAGGCCTGGACCACATTAGCTATCCTGTTTTAGAGATTAATGGTGTCAATTAGTTTGCCATTTAATTAACTTGAGATAACAATTAAATAGTTTGTCAACTGATGACACGCTCTCGTTTTTCATATTTTCCTTCCAGAACTTGTTAATTATTTGCATAAACAAAACCCAAAAAATGGCATCTTTGGTGTCAGTTCAACAATGACGTGTCATGTGTGTCGTAAACATAACTAAAGCCGGACCAAACCTAACTAAAGCAAGTATGTCTATCTGAGCTTTGCCAAAATGAAATCAAATTGCTTTTATGCCCAATTGTTTCGTGCCACGTAGTAAAACTAAAATCGGTGAGTAGTCAAATCGAGACTCATTCCATTTAGATAAAGAGTCAAAATCAACGTCCACAACCGACTAATAGAATGAAAAAACATGGGCCGCAATTTTTAACTACCTCTCCTCGGGCCCACAACCGTCCTGTATTTTATGTCGAAAATTTCAATTTTGAAACGGAATTTTTCTAAAAAATTGACTGCTTTTTCAACATGTTTGACATGGTATTGTTGGACACTTTTTGTATAGTAAAATCATAATTTTGATCAGGATAATGATTATTCCACGTGCAATATATGAGTTTTGTTGTGACATTTAAATCACGTTTTACACTTTTATACTTTTATTTATGCTTCAAATCAATTTTGATACTCGTATATATATATATATATATATATATCCTCCTCGTGGCTCGTAACATACCAAGGCTTGTCTAAATAGTAAATACCAAGAAATTAAACTTCATTAAATTAAATCTCTCTGCGTGTCTAATGTTCATGGAATTTAAAGATGTTGAGTACCAATCATCTTCTTCAACCTCAAGCGTCGGCGTTGGCGTTGATGGTGGTGGTGAGTCTTCGCATTGCAATGTGCAAATGAGCATGCAAAAAAGAAAAGCCGGAAGGAAGAAGTTTCAAGAGACGCGCCACCCAGTTTACAGAGGCGTTCGGCGGAGGAATGGGAAGTGGGTGTGTGAGCTTCGAGAGCCAAACAAAAAGTCTCGGATATGGTTGGGGACGTTTACGAGCCCTGACATGGCTGCTAGGGCTTATGATGCAGCAGCTTTGGCTCTAAGAGGAGATTCTGCTTCGTTGAATTTCCCAGAGACATCACGTGCATTGCCACGTGCCAGGTCTACTAACATCAAGGATATACGGTGTGCTGCAACGAAGGCAGCAGAGTCGTTTGATTCATTTTCTGATCTTCAGAAGATTGAGATTGATGATCGAGAAAGTTCAAGGAGACCATCATCAGTGACAGTGTTCATGGATGAGGAAGAGGTGTTTAACATGCCAAGTATACTTGATGACATGGCAGAAGCGTTGATTCTCACACCGCCAGCTATGAAAAAAGGATTCAATTGGGATGATGTGGGGGATTCTCATGTGGATTTGACTTTGTGGAGTGACTGACTGATGAATCAATGCATGAAAATTTGTTTGACTTTCCGGGATTGTTCGCAGTTGAAGTCGTCACTAGTCAGGTGCTAAATAGCAGCCATTTTTTGCTGTAATGTAAGAATTTTTTTTTTTTTTTAACACTATTTATCCATCTAAGTGGATAAGTATTTTTTTATAAAGCATTTTGTAATTCGGTAGGATTCGAGTCACTAGCTTAAGAGTCATTTATCCAGATTTCAAACTCGTTTATCCTCCGACTGAGCTACACCCCTAGGGACGTAATGTGTGATTGAACATTACTAATTACACATCCAATTATCAATGTACATATACAGGAAAAGACAAATGAGGCAACCGTCCTGGGGCTCATCTTGTTAAACCTAAAATTTAATTAAGCTTCAATTTGTTCAGATTTTACATTTTAAGTTCCATTTTGTTTTCTTTTAAAAAAAAAATTTAATTAACTGTTTACTCTATAATTTAAAAAGTCTAATTTAATTTCTATTCAAGTTTTTATTTTTAATTGAAATTTCTAATTATATTTAGAGCAAATTAACCAAAACCTGGTTGAGTTTTGCATTGTAACACATAGAGTCAATTTTCCAAACAATGATATTGGTCTCTCCGTTAAATAAATCTATTGACTATATAAAATTAGTAAAATGACAGGAATGCCCATAATTAGTAAAATAATAAATAAAAAAATCAAACTTAAGATTAATAGTGTAGATTCATCCATAAATTTTGTTTCTTTAAAAAAAAAATGGATTTCTACTATCCATGGGATGCGGAGATTTATTAAAACAAAAATTAAAAATAACAGGAAAAAAAAGATATAGGGAAATGGGTGGAGATCCAAATGAGTATTTTATTTCCTATAAACAAATGTACTTTTTGACTGTAACAACTAATTTATAAGCATGCTTGGTAGAATTATTTCTTGTATAAATCATGTAATTTGTTTTTGATATAACTGTGGAGCAACGACTAAAATTTAAAATATTGTTTGGACAAATAAATACATTTAACCACTAAGCTCAAACCACTTTGGACGGTGTATAACTCATGTAATTTACTTTGTGTTTTATGTCATTTTTTCATATTAAAATTAATCAACTTAAATAAAATTAACTCATAAGTTTTATACGATCTTAAAAGCATGCATATCATGAATTTTTTTATGTATTTTTTTTCATGATAAAATTAATCAACTTAAATTAAATTAAATTTAATCACAAGTTTATATGATCTTAAAAGCATGCATATCATGTATTTTTTAATGTAATTTTTCATGATAAAATTAATCAATTTAATTTAATTTAATTAAATTAACTCATAAGTTATATATATATATATATATATATATATATATATATATATATATATATATATGATCTTAAAAGCATGCAAAAAGAGCATGAACTCAATATCCATTTTGCTTATCTGATTTATCTATAATTGGCCTTGATGTTACAAGTACTGATTAAAAAAACATGATTTCAATCACTGCTTAATTAGATCAATATTTGTTTTGAAAAGAATATTAACTAGATCAATCTGATTGTGGTGATCTTTCAATTTTTTTTTAAAGTTGGATTAATTTCTCAAAAATTAATTTTATTTACTAACACTAAATTGTTCCTTCTTCGTGATCTCTTTCACTACTCCAGTGAAATATTGTAGGAAACTAAGAGGGGTGAATAAGAAAAATTAATTTGGATGCACGTGAGAGAAATTGATATTAATTATTAAGAAATCACTATTTGTTTAGTGACAAAATACTTTTTATTCCAAAAGCTACCTAACGATACTGTTTTTGTTTTTCCAAAAATTGTGAGAACGGCAAAAAAGAAATACTATATTGAAACTGTGGGTTCAAGACTATTTTCTTCCAATTTAAAATTTGTACTACAAAATGTCTAATATTGTAAGAATGATATCAATAATATTTATTTAAACTTTTATTTACTTTCCAATTAAACATTTATCTTAATAATCAATTATATAATCCTTCAAAATATATATGTTTTAAGTTTAAAATGATTTATTTGAATATTAAAAAACTTTAGATCTACACCCATATCTCTCTCTATTTTCTTTAATTTTTTTTTAATATATATATAGATGAACGGTGAAGATCCAATTTATATTTTATATTTTTTATGAATTAATCTCACCATCCTTCTATCAAAATTATTATTTTTTTCATTTCTATAAATCTGTTTATTTTTTAAATTGATTATTTTTATTAGAGACATTTTCGTATTTTTTCTATTTTTATTCGGTCAACGTTTTCATTTAATGGTCAATTATAATGGGAGGGGTTGTGTCCTTCAAAAAAAAAAAATGTTGATTCCGTGTGTCATAAGGAGAACTTTAGGGTATTTTTGAATAATTTGTTCTAAATAAAAAATAAATTTCAATAACCCTCATTTATAATTATTTCCTAAAGCTTATAAAATTCTTTCACATCTACACCATAATGTGGGTTCGAATCATATTCCCCCTCCTAAACTCCAGATTTAGTATAATTAATAAAATAATAATAATAATAATAAACCTCATTTTTATAATTGTTGCCTAAAGTTTAAAAAATTCTTGAGCCGGCTCTGACCAAACTCCAATGATTTGTAGCTAACCTAGGTTTGGTTAGACGATATAAACTTGACATATCTAATTAACTACAGGATTTAATTAAACCATGCAAGGAACTTCTAATTCATTGTTGACTTGTTGTATAATGACTAATGAGTTCAAGATATCTAAGGTCCAATTTGGCATTGCTGTGCTTTTGGGGAGAATTACTTTTGATTCTGTGTTAAGTGTTTGGTAAACTGATTTTTAAAAGTGTTGTGAAAACTAAAAGCAATTTCAATGTGTTTTGTAAATTGTAAGTAGTGCTGTGATTATATAAAATTACTAGAAATGACACAAATGAATATTAAAGATAGTTTGAAAATAAATGATTTATTTTATTTTTATATATCCATAAACATGTTATAAAATAAATAAATTATTTTATTTTTACGGACCATTAACATGTTTTCATCTTATGACTTGTGTAATTCTTGGCAGCAAAATTGAAGTCTTTGTAGAAACCCAAGAATCACAAGTACAAATATATATATATATATATATATATATATATATATATATATGTCTAATAAAAATAAAAATAAAACAAAAATGGGATAAAGATCTTTATTTAAGAAATAAAAAATAATTTTCATGGAAACTTGGATATGGTCCATTGAGTAGACTATAGTCAATTATTCATTCCTTTTTCTCTCTTTCAAATAATTATAAAGTACATGCCTCTAGTCTGATCTTCTATCTCATTGTAGGCACTTTGTTCATGATTTGGTATTGCTACTTAACTCAGTAGCATTGATGTTTATTTATACATATGCAGGCCATAGGCTTCTTGAACTGAGGTGAGGAACGCTTGGCTGTCGGTTGATGGTCTGCTTCAATGCCCACACTCATCCATTTGACACTGGAATTTGTAAGACTGGAAGACGAGGACCTGAAGTGTTTCACATCTCTACAAGTTCTGAATTCAGTAGGTGTTATAAGATTACATAATTGAAAATGGACAACAAAATATCCCGAATAACGAAATCTGTTACAAAGTTGAGAGTAAATTGTAAGAAAGTGCTAAGTGTGTGCACAAATAGGTTACGGATGTACCTAATGTTTATCAACTACAAGAACACAAGAAAAGTGTACATAATGTTATTCAACTACAAGAACACACCAATAAGTCAATAACCTCTCTATCACTACAATTAAATTCTTGGTTCCTATCTATCAACTAATCTTAACAAGCAAACCAATGACCACATAATCAAATCCATAGATTCACAATACCAAAATCAGCATATCCACGTCCACATATTAACAATGACAAACACTACAATGATAATAGTACTCACACAACCCACACCAAGTATTCCATAGCATGTAACAGTTAATTAGAGTACACTTTCATGCAAAACAGAACAAACTAATAGTTAAGGTTGTGGGGTTGTAGTTTTGGAATGCTAGCATTATAGTTTCAGCTGCAACACCAATACTTCGATTATAAACAAATAACACAAGACATGCATAAATCCATAGTGAGGCAGGATAAACAGTTTTCCCAGTAACAATGATGCACACTGCACAACCAACTACACAAGTATGTAAATCAACTTCAAAGCGCTTCATATTGATTAACAATAAGAACAATATACATTTTTTAAAGTGGAGTAGAAATGTGGTCCAGATCAGTGGATACTTTAATAATGCAGCTTCTGTGTAACCCCACAACCTCAAACCTAGATTGCCGTGGACTTGTGTCAAGTAAATCAATCAATTTCTAAAAGGCAAACCAATCAATTTCTAAATTAACCTCATTTGATTTAAGTAAGTAAAAGGTGTTAGTAATCCTAATTCATTTATAAAAGAAAATCCAACAATAAGAACCGAAGAAGCGGATATATGCATAGCATGTATATATTATACTACTCATAAATTTTCTTCAAACACTTTATCAAGTAAATTAAATACATAAATGGTTTCTTGAAAACTATAGCATGCATTTGAGGCTTAAAGATCACTTTAATTGCTTTCCAGATTGTTAGGAATAAACAGATTTCGCAAAATCTTATAAAACGAAAAAAAAAACAAAAAAAAAAGAGTGGTTTTCATTTGCCCAACTCCACAACAACAAAATTTATATTATGATGGAGGGAAAAGCTGCCGTAATGGATTGTAATGATTGGAAAGAAAGAAATTACAGGAGCAGCCGAGAAGCAGAGAGAAAGAAATTACAACGAAATTACAGAGAGAGAGAAAATTGATTGTTACTCACCGAGAAGCAGCCGTAGAAGCCTTCGCGTAAAGATGGAAGGAGTGATGGCTGCTGGAGCCTGGAGGTGAGAAAGATAGGATAGAGTTTTGGTTTTTTGGTAAATCCCATGAAAGACAAGGGATAAAATGGGATTTTTGTTAAAAATTCATTAAACTTGAAGAGTCCCATGTTTTCAATATTGTTTTCCCAAGAAGCAGTTTTTTAAAAGCAAAAAAAACTAGCTTCTCATTTACTGCTTTTAGGGTACAAAACACCCTAGTCTAGGTCTAGGATTTTTTTGGCCATAAGCACCTCAAGAAACATTTCCAAACTGGGCCTAACACTCGTTATGTATTATTAAGTTAGGTCCAGTTTGGCATTGCTTCCGCAACTGTTTTTGGGACCAAAAGTGATTCTTGACCAATGATAGGGTGTTTGGTAAAATTGTGGGGAAGTGCTTTTGGCCACTTTTAGCTTCTCCCAACTGAGTTTTTGAGAAGCTACAAATACATGCTTTTGAAAATCAGCTTCTGCTTTTGAAAATGCGCTACAGTGTTTTTTAATGAATTTTTACCCAACTATCCTATTTTGCCTTTAGCGTTTCATGACATTTAACAAAATCATTTACCAATTAGATTGATTCCTTTAAGCTTCGATTTCTCCTCTCTCTCGCAACAATCATTATCATAATCAATTTTTTTTTTCCAGAAATCATTATTATCAACAACAATCAACAACCACCCAGAAATCATTATCATCAACCATAATATTTTCTTTTAGAAATCGTTATCAAACACAAAAATCCATCCTCAGTTCATCATTATCATTATCAGTCAAACCCACCAGAGAATGATTTTTTTTCTTAAATCGACAATATGGAGATAATAAATAAATTGTTTAAAAAAAATTATGCCACCGCCATCCATTATCATAATATATAACACTCGTTATATATTATTAAGTTAATCTTTTTCTTATGATTCTCATAATAAATTTGGGTAATTAAAGGAGGCTTTTTTAAAGAGTGTTGTTATTGGCACACTCTCTACTGATCTATTCATGCCCAATTTTTTAATTATATAATATTCATTTTTTTCCTTTATCAAAATTACTTAAAGAGACATACAATTTAGGAAAGAAATCTTCTACAAAGTAAATCAATTAAAATCTCATATTCCTTTTTTTTTTTAAAAACCCCAGTAATCTGTTTCTTCAAAAAAGAAAAATTTAACTCTTAAACCCTAAAATATGCTTCTTACATACATCTAAAATATTATGAAAGAATTTGAGAACGATATCAATAAAATTGAAGAATTGTCTAAGAACAATATCAAACATCTAGAAGAATTATCTGAGAATGACATAAAGCAAGAATTGTCTGACAATAATAGTAAGCATCTGGAAACAATTCATTCTTTAGAAATAAGTTTGAAGTTTATTTTTTCTTTATAATGATATCAACTTATCGTTGTATTAAATTACCCTGTTATTTTTTATTTTTTCGTTTCCGAAATAAGAAGAAAAAAAAACTAAAAATAAAGAAATAAGAAGAAAAAAAATAAATCAATCAATGGAGGTGAGAGAGATGTATACAGATACAGAGATAAGAGATAGAGAGATCATATATGATATGTATTAAGTTTGAAAAATAAGTAAAATGGGTAGTTTTGGAAATAAACAAAAAAATTTAATAAAAACATTTAATTTTATTTAATTAAATCAAAATTTTAAAAAGTGGGGCATGAATAGATCAGTTGGGGGTGTGTCAATAACACCACTCTTTTTTAAATTTGGTCCCTACTACCTTCAGTGAACTAGAGATTCTTAGGTCGACAAAATATATAGAAGGATATGAGAATGAGACAAAACTTTTTTGTCAATAATCGATATGATGTTGATTGGGGCTTTTTATTTGCTCATTCAATCCGTTATAATTTCCTACATCGTTGACACACTATTTCTTCTTCATAAACATTTATAACAATTCTTCAACTCTGGTTACACATTTTACCAGTAACTATTGACAGCTTCTTCTTCCCAACTATTATTGTAAATTTTAAGTATTTGTCAACATCGATATAGACATGACACTGGTTCGGTTCGAACCGGCGTTAGAAAATAGGAACCGGAACCCGAAAATCAGGTTCCGATTTCAGAACCGGACCGGAAACAGGTCCGGCCTGTTCCGATTCGTTTTAGTGAGGAACCGACCGGTTCGAACCGGACCAGAACCGGCGGTTCGGTTCGAACCGGTTCGGTTCCGGTTCGAACCGGCCGGTTCCTCCTTTTTAATATATATATATATATATATTTAAATCCCACGCCACTTCAGTCTTCACTCTTCAGTACTTTACCGGTTCGGTTCCTATTCGAACCGGCCAGTTCCTCCTTTTTAATATATATATATATATTTTTAAATCCCACGCCACTTCAGTCTTCACTCTTCAGTACTTCACTTTCTTTGATTCTTTCTCTCTCTCTCTCAAACTCTCAGACTTTCAAATCTCTCTTTCTTTCTCTCTATCTATCTTTCTCAGATCTCTCTCTCTCTTTCTTTCTTTTCTTCTTTTCTTCCCGTCTCCGACAGTCCGACGGCCGCCGATCCCTTCGTCGATGTGCAGATCCCTTCTTCATCCGTCGCCGATCTCGTCTTAATCGTCTCCGACAGCTGATCTCTTCTTTCTCTCTTTCTCTCTCTCTTCGATCGAACTGGTGTGATACTGTGATGGTGTCTGGTCACTGGACACTGGTGTGTGACTGTGTGTGTTTGTGTGATTTTGGGTTTGTGGGATTTTATGTGATTTTGGATTTTGGATTTTGGGTTTATGGTGGTTTTGTGTGTATGTGTGTGTGTTTGAAGACTTTGAACCGATGGATTTGTGGTGGATTTGTGTTATTTGTGTGATTTTGGGTTGTTTTAACTGATGGATTTGTGTGTGTTTGGGTTTGAATTTGCGGTGGTTCACTGGTTTGTGGTGGATTTTGTGTGATTTTGGGTTTTTTTTTTTATAAAAAAAAAAAACGGTTCCGAACCGTCGGAACCTGACCGGAACCGGAACCGAACCGGAACCGGAACCGACGTCATGTCTACATCGATAACCTCTAATTACTTTTACCCTAATAGATTTATTAAGCAACTAAATATTAGATAGAGTTCAAAAATTTATTAGCATTTTTTGAAGTGAAAATTACAAAAATTAACCTAACCATGGAATGAATTATTGTTTCAAACCAAATTCTAAATTTTTATTGTTTGTAACCAATCATTATAATTACTTTTTACCCTATAGCCAATAAATTACAAAAATACCATTTTATCCTTTTTTTCCTTTAATTTAGTTTTCACTCCATTACTCATTTCTATCACCTGTCTTTTTCACTCATATTTTTTATCAAATCTTAGTTCTCAACTAATATTTGTCAAGAAATTAAAGTTATTTTGAAGGGAAATCGCAAAGAAACCAAGATTTGGGAAAAGATTTTTGAAATTTCGACTTTGTGGTTGAATCTCTCATTAAAACTTCAAGGTTTGTAAATCTTCAATTTCAATAGCATTATTGTGTTTCTTAAATGATATTATTAATGGGTCTTTGTTATTTTGTTTCAATCTTGAAGTTTTTTTTTTGGTGAAAATGGAAGAACGATTTCAGTTCGAAATTATATTTTACATAGTGTGTCACTATAAAAGTGATAGAAGTTGGTTATTTCATATTTAACATGATACTTCCCTATAAAGGGGATATTTCATACCCAACATGACATGCATAAAATATTTCATGGCCAACATGTCATACATAGGATATTTCATGCACAACATGATATGCATGAGATATTTCATGTCTTGCATGAAATACTACATAAATGAGGTATTTCATGCCCAACATGATATAAATGAGATATTTCATGTCTTACATGAAATGCTGCTTAAAGGGAATATTTCATACCCAACATGACATACACGGGATATTTCATACACAACATGATATACATGGGTTATTTCATGCCTTGCATGAAATACTGCATAAAGAGGATATTTCATACCCAACATGACATACATAGGATATTTCATGCCCAACATGACATGCATGAGATATTTCATGCACAACATAATATACATGGGATATTTCATGCATTACATGAAATACTTTATAAATAAATAGGATATTTCATACCCAACATGACATACATATGATATTTTATGCCCAACATGACATACATGAGATATTTCATGCACAACATGAAATACATGGGATATCTCATGCAAGACATGAAATACTTTATACAATGGATACTTCATTCCTAGTATGACATACATGGAAGATTTCATGGCCAACATGATATA
Source organism: Dipteronia sinensis (assembly GCA_033220585.1). NCBI lineage: Eukaryota > Viridiplantae > Streptophyta > Magnoliopsida > Sapindales > Sapindaceae > Dipteronia > Dipteronia sinensis. Next base: position 67,920,377 of record CM065637.1, on the reverse strand, counting down.
CATGGAAGATTTCATGTCCAATATGACATACATGTGATATGTCATTCCTAACATGACATACATAAGATAGTTCATGCAAAACATGACATACATGAGATATTTCACGTTGTACGTGATATATCCCTAGGAAATGTGAAATACTTTTTTTCTTACAATTTTTTTTATGAATTGATTTTTTTTTTCAATTGTTATTTGCTTCAGGAACTATGAAAATCTTTAGGTTAGCAATCAATTACAATTGTCGATGGGACGCTTTAGATTACATGGCTGAGGAACTTATTGGGAAGGAGTGGAAAATAAGTTGTCATACAATGAGTTGGTGGAGAAGACGTACATATTGATTGGTATTGATAGAAATATTTATGACTACATTCTTTACGGGGTGATTAAGTTACGATCTCGTTGGACAAAGTATCACGTGAAACGTGACAATGATATTGATTCATTCTAAAAGTAATCCGTTGCAATTTGAATTGTTATTTATTGTTTAAAATGATGAAAATCTGTACAACTTTTATTCAAAAATCATGAACTTGGTTTGAGTTAAATTATTAGGATCAATTCTTAATTTTACATTCAAGCATGTGTATTGTGTTTAAAACGAAAGAGAGAAGAAACAAAAAACTGCACTATTATTTGCGATTAAAAAACTGACATAATTGGGTTCTACATATGTTTTTTTAACTTGAAAATATGTTTGTTAACATAACCAAAATATTTGGTTTGAGCTTCCTCTGTTTACATGGCAACATCCATCTAATATCGTTGACACGATAGTGAAGCTTGAAAAAACCATTAGACAATTTCACTTCTAATGTCTTTCATATCGTCCGCTGTGAAGTTCATTTGGTAACATTTATCTTGAACAATATTTTCCATGTACTTCATGATGAACACACCACAACTCATCCTGCATTCAACAATAATAATTGTTAATATCGATAAGTGGAAATAGTAATAAAATGTTGAAAAGAAACAAAATTAAAAATATTCTCACTTGTTATGTTGCTGAGGAATCAAGTACAATTCAACAACATCAACCTCCAAAGGCTTAAGATCAGATTTACTTTGCTCAAAATCTCCAGCAGCACGAAGTATACCAGGTAAAAATGAGACGTGTGACTTAATATGAGGTAGCCGTTCTAGTTGTTTCTTCTTGTCATTCCCCTATTGTAATGAGTCGTAAATCTCAATTTTGTATGTGTACAAGTTAAGTTCACACAACACCTAATGAGAGTAACATACATAACAAGGTATCAAAACCTATATTCCAAGAAATGAATATTAGAAACCTTAAACCTAAAAATTTAATTCATAGTATGAAACAAAATCAAAAGTAGAAACATAATAAAATTTACATTACTCTAATCAACTCATAACACAAAGTACAAATAATCACTAAAATTTCATAACACACAGAGCACAGTTATCCAAAGAATCTCTCATTCTATTCAACTCTGTAAACCTTTGATGAACCAATATTCTTGCATGAAACCAATTCAATGGACGGTATACGTATGGTATTTCGAGCATCTGCAATTATAAACATTAAATAAAATTGGGCAAGTTTTCAATAAGCTGAGATGTGATCTATTGCGTTTCAATAAAATTGTAAAAAACAACATTAATTAAATCCAAAACAAGAAAAAGCTACCGCATAAAAAACGAACATGATTTCTAATAATAATTATAAAACAACACACATGAAAACAACAAATAATTCAATCATAAAATTCTATCCACCAACCCAATTAAACCACAATAACTGATTTCTAATAATAATTTTTGATATAAATTATTTATTTGTTTATTGACAGTCTCTACCGGATTCAAATCAACACACTCGTAAAAAACAACACAAAATACAAACATATAAGAATCTCAGTCTCATCAAGTTTCAATTTGTTTTAAATTAATGATTCTATTGATGTAACCAATCACATCACTCGAATCATGAAACAAAACAAATCACATATAATTCAATTTGTATTCAACTTAAATAATGTCATGGCATATCAACAAGAGACTGTCCTTTATAAAAAAAAGGTAAACAATCCTTTTTGTTTGTTCCAGTTGATTAACCGGAAAAAAACAACATTAATTAAGTGGAATATGCATAATTAATTTGGAAGTTGTTTGAATTAGTTGCAATCTATAAATTAACATGATAAACTAAAGTCAAGTGGATGTATTGAATATACTTACAAAAAGATGATTAGTCATATTAATCTTAATCTATATAATAATTAGAGATGAACAAAAAGATGATTAATCATATTAATCTTAATTTACATAATAATTAGAGATGAACACAGAGGAATCCAAACATAAATTCAATATAAAAAAAACCTTTGCACTAATTTTCTGAAGGCATAAAAGTAAGTTTTTACTTTTCTAAAACATAATTTTTTTTTAAAAGAGAGAGCAAAACTAGTAGCTTTTGAATCTACAATGCATAGTTTCTTGCATCACAGATCCCACGAAACAAGGATGTTTTAAATTTTATGACAAAGATATTATGAACTGAACAATAATTCAATAATTCAATTTTTTTCCTGCACTGTTTTTGCACAAATCAAGCATCTGCATGAATCTAAACTATCCCAACTAATCATGATTATAATATGATAATCACCCAAAAAAGTCATAATTTGATAATCACCAATATTAATTGATATCACTAAGAAAAGCCCAAACTGGCAACAACAAGCACCAACAAGCAACAACCCCGGCAAATAAAAAACACAGGCTGTGCAACAGCTCAAGCAAAAACTAAAAAAAGCAAACAACCTCTAAACAAACCAGACAAGAAACAAAGATAAAAAACAGAGCAAGAAACAGCCAACTGAAGAAACACCAGAAGCATAGCAAACACAAACACAACAGCCTACACCTTAAACAAGCACCAAACCAAATCAATACAAAAATAGAGCAGACACGAAATCACAAAAGAAACAAATGAATCCCCAAAATAGAACCTTTGTTTGCTGTGTATACATATACATAAAAACATAGATTGATGAAGTTTTAATCATACATATAAACCATTGTTTTCTCATTCAAGACTTTTATCAAATATCTAGTAGTCACTATCAACCATTTCACTCAAGCTTTTAAATATAACCCATCAAACCTAACAAAATTTTCACAAAAATAGCATCAATCAACAAAAAAATTGAACAAAAATTGAACCTTGAGCAATTACAGTCGAACTCGAGTTGAAGTGGGTTGAAGACATGTCGAAATTGGTCACAAACGGGTTGTGTCACAAATAGGTCGAGGTCAACCTAGGTCGCTGGAATGTTCGGCCGTCGAATCATCTCCAGAAAGCACCTGATTCTTCGTCGGCAGCGTCGCACAATCCAGTCCCTTCCTTTCTTCCTCTCTTCCTCTCTTTGTCGGAGTCTGGTTAGTTCAACCAACCAATTCTTCTTCGCCGGCGTCTGGTCGGTGTCACCCTTATCTCGTTGTTGTCACGTGGTTGCCCACCTCTTCTCCGATCACCTCTACCTCTCTCACTACAGTTGAAAACGATGCTTTTTTTATATCGAAAATGACATTAAAATGATAGGTTTATGTTTGTAATAAAATAATAATTTAGGTTTACTTTTACAAACAAAATTGATTTTTAAAATAAAAAAAAAAGTATTTTAGACTTTGCAACTTACACCCGGTTATAAACAATAACTTAAATATTTTTGATTAAAAACAATAATCTATTTTTAATTTGACTACTTTTACAAATGTCCCTTTTTTAAAGACTAAGTTTAAAGACTATTACAAATTTAATAACTTAAGTTTTAATAGCACATAAAATGTGGATCTGATAAAAATACTTTTAAAACACATTCACAAAAATAAGTCTCGCGCTTTTTGGTGTTTTCGAAACTTATTTTGGTGTTTTCGAATTCCGAGATTTATTATATATTTCTGAGACTTATTTTCTAATTTCTTATTTTGTTATTTTCGCGACTTATTAGGTAGTTTCTGAGACTTATTATGTACATTTGCAATTTTTAAAACTTGTTGGACAAAAATAAAACTTTCTAAATTTTTGTTATGGTTATTTTCTTCATCGAGACCCAATTGGAGGCCGATTTCGACCTCCACTGTAGGTCTCTCATCTCCATTGATGGACGACCTCCATCAATGGAGGCTTTTGAAAAGAAAAGAAAAAACTTAAAAATAGTACATATGTAATAAAAGAAGGAGATACAAGTATTTTAGTCTATTGATACTATTTAACCTTAACTTATTAAATTAGTGATACTTTCAAAATTCAACATAAAAGAGTGTTATTTCCCAAAATTTCCACATATGGGATATATCATATGCACGATCAAAGTTTTGAAATAAAAATACAAAGAAAGTGAGTTTATAAAGTGTATGTTTGCATCACATAAGTTTATTTGTTACGGCTATTGCTAACAAATTGCCTAATAAGAAACCTGTATGAGTACAACTCAAACATGTTATATTTAAAAAATATAACAATTTAAGAGTGGGCATGGGTTGGGTCTAGTGGTGTAAAATCGTGCTGGTCCGGCCCATATAGGCACGGCACGTCGGACCCGTTTTCCAAAACGGGTCGGGCCTGGCACGGCACACCTAAATTGGCATGTCGTGCCTGGCCCGACCCATTTTGGAAAATGGTGACCCGGCATGGCACGTGGACACGACATAGGCGTGCCACGCTGTGCCGGCACGCCGGCCGGCATCGGCTTGCCAAACGGGCCGAGCCTTTGATATATTTTTTAATTTTTAAAATATTTAATTATATAAATGTAATTGTGTCAAGTTATAACTACAATATTGTTTTAATAATGTAATAATGTATTTTTCATTGCAATTTGTTTATCTTAGTTATTATTTTAGTGTAATAAAAACATGTTGCTAATAGATAGATTTATTATTTTTGTTAATAAAATAATTCAAAGTATGAATAAAGATAAAGTATTAAAGAAAATAAAAAAATAGATGAAGTTATGAAAATATGAAATGAAGAATTATATATTTATTTCTGACTTTCGGAATTTATTATTACATATTTACATGATCGCCTCATTAAAAACCTTATCTAGAAAAACCCAGTGGGATAAAAATTTGGTAAGGGAAAAAGTGCAATCGTAATACAAGTAAATGTACATGTATAACCTAGTTCTGGATCTGGTTACTACCAGAACTCTCATAACATATAAATTAGAGAAATTTTGAATAAATTCTTCGTTTACCGTTTCATTTCGCAACCTCTTTCGAGAATGCTCCAAATCCCAAACGCATATTAATACCTCCACCATCTCTGAAGTCAAACAACTTCTTCTTAGTTAAATAATTCGTCCACTAGTGCTGAATGCTTGTTTTGAAGACACAGTGGACACGGGGATAACCAGTACGTCACGTGTTAGGTGTGACAGGACCGAATACCTATAGCTATAGGTCTTCCACCATAACAACAAATCAAATTTCTCCATGTCTTCGCATGCATCTAACTGTGCTTCAAGGTACCTATTCAGTTCAGCTCCAGAAGATGCATCAGATCGTTGCACTGAAGAAGAACTTGATGATTTGTCTTTTTTTTGCCGTTTCAGAATGCTCCAACTTGTCTGTATCGGCTGTGTCTCCGGTTCCACTGATGGTTGCGTGTTAACGCCGCCAAACCTAGGCTCATAAATATTAAAAACTTCGAACAACTTGTTTCGAATGTCGATAATCTATTATGAATAATCTACTGTCAAATTAATACCAATAAACTCAAGCAAAAATTCTAAATCAGATAATTTAACCCTAGGATCTACTATAACACCTAAGGCATAAAGTAAAGAAATCGTAGACCAATATTTTTTCAACTTTGTCTCCATGACAACAACTGCAGTTCCTAAGATGTTATATATCCTATAAGTGTTTAACACTTTAGACATTTCCACTATCTGATGGATTGCCTGGGAAGATGTGGGGTACTAGACCTCGGAAAGAGTTATCGTGGAATTGTAAAAAATCTTTAAAAGTTAAATAAAAACCCTTGACACATACCAATCGTCTAAGGTGAATGCTTGTGATTATGGACTACCAATTTCGGCCATTTTCGTGTTACAAAAATCTGTAATACTTGTATCATAATCCAAACAATTTTACAGCATTAAGTAAGTAGAGTTCCACCTTACCGACATATCAGTTTGGAATCGTTGGGGTCGTAGACCGTTTAATGTACAGTGTCTGCCAAATTCTCGTAATCTTGGATTAGAGCTTCCAATCCAAGAAATGACATCTCTGAAGCGATCTATACGATCGCTTACTTCCTTCAAACCAGACAGTACAGCTAAATTTATGATATGACATGCACAACGTTGATGGAAGAAATAACCCCCATTTTACGGGATTTTTCTTCCAATAAACAATGCAATAGAGCTAGTATTTGCAGATGCATTATCAAATGTGATAGAAAATATGCGATGAGTTATTTCATAAGTTTCTAAAATAGAAAGAATGACATTAAAAATATTTTCTGCGGTATGTTCCAAATCTATAGGAAGAAAACCAAGAATTTTTTTTGTTAACCTCCAATCAGAATCTAAACAGTGTCCCGTGACACATAAGTAGTCCTGTTTGGAACATGCCTTCCAAATATCAGAAGTTAATGCAATAGAGACACTTAGATGCTGTAATTTAACTACCAAGTCATCTCATTGGGTTTTAAACATTCTTATCAAATCGTTTCTAATGGTGGTTCTAGAAACAGTTTGAAATTGGGGGTTGAATGCATTTGTGATAAGTTCCTGAAAAAAAAAATTGTCACCAAAATTAATTGGTTGATCAGTTTGTACAATCTATCATACCAAGCAGTCTCTAGCATGCGCAGGGTCGTAACGCCATGGCGTAATGGACCCGTCTGGGTGCTGTTGTAGTTGTGTCTGGGTTGTAGTGTCTACCTGTCCATGTACAAGCATGCATTTGAGCATATGCCTTCTCAAATGACCGGTTCCATTCCTACTACTGGAATAGTCTTTAAGACAAAACTTACATTTAGTTCTGGGGCCGGTCGTACCTTCTGGGAGTGTTATTTGTACTATGTCAAAACACTGCCAAACATCTGATGTAAACTTTTTGGGACTTGATGTCGATGTAGCGGTGAAACTGGAAGGTCCCGCTTGGGTTTTTGTCAGTTAGGAAAGATCTAAATCATCGTTGAACATGTTAAAACCGTCAGGAAAATAAGGGTGGTTAGGATCCATTTCCTAAAATACAAATATTAACTCATTAATCATTAATAACTACACATAAAAATGATTAATTTACTAACAAAAAATATTTAAATTCACTAGTAAACATAAACATGATTAATTTGCTAACTAAAAAAATATTTAAATTCACTACTACACAAAAAATGCTTAATTTACTATCTAAAAAATATTTAAATTCACTACTACACATAAAATGCTTAATTTACTAACAAAATATATTTAAATTAACTACTACATATAAAAATGATTAATTTACTAACAAAAAATATTTAAATTCACTACTACACATAAAATGCTTAATTTACTAACAAAATATATTTAAATTCACTACTAAACATAAAAATGATTAATTTACTAACTAAAAAAAATATTTAAATTTACTACTACGCATAAAATGCTTAATTTACTAACTAAAAAAAGATTTAAATTCACTACTACACATAAAATGCTTAATTTACTAACAAAATATATTTAATTTAACTACTACATATAAAATGCTTAATTTACCAACTAAAAAAAATATTTAAATTGACTAACCAAAAAGATTTAAATTAATTTACTAACTAAACAATAATATTAAAATTAATAACTAAGTATAAACATAAAATGATAAATTTACTAACAAAACAAAAATATTAAAATTAATAACTAAAATCTAAACATAAAATTATACATTTTGTTACCAAAATTTAAAAAGTAAAACATAAAATTAAATGATAACATTTAAAGAAAAATGTACCTTTAAACTTTGGTGTGTTGGTGGAAAATTTAGAGAATAATAGATAGATAATAGGAAATTAGTAATATAGTATTAGAAATTATGTAGAGAGAGAGAGAGAGAGAGAGAGAGAGAGAGAGTAAGAATGAAATTATGAAATTGTATAGTGAATTGGAGAATGGAGAGATTGAGAGAATGAGAGAATGAGAGAATGAGAGAAAGTGAATGAAAATTGGAATGGGTGTGAGTATTCATAGGAAAATTTGAATTGTGGGTAAAAATATAAAATAAAAGAGTTGAGGGGCAAATGGTAATTGTTTTTCACCAAAAGTTGAATTTTCAGAATTCAACCGTTGGTTGAAAAAAAAAAAAATTTCACCGGGCCCAACGGTCGGCCCGCCGTGCCGACACAGTGTGCCGATCGTTGGGCTTGGCACGTCGGATTGGCGTGCCATGCCAGGTCGGCATGGTGGGCCCTAGACCTACCACCCGGCATGCGACACACATGTGGGCTGAGCCTGGCACGGCACACCCCACATGGCAGGCCAGAAGGGCCGTGTCTTTTGGGCCCATTCCACTTTTACACCATTAGTTGGGTTTGACGATACTCAAACCAAACCATTATTTAATCGGTTTAATTTTGTACAACCTTTTACAACCCAAACCAAACTAATTATAAGGTAAAATCAAATCAAATCAAACCAATAAAAATCAGTTTGGTTTGGTGGTTTAAGAAAATAATTATATTTTTTTTATTTGAACAAATATAATAATATCAATATAAGTAGTTAAATTCATTATTAATAAGATAAACAATAATACTAACTTTAATCCAAGTGCATAACAATAATACTAAATCAAAAAATAAAAAAACCTCAAGTATAGAATGCATAAAACTTATATATATAAACTAAACCGTATTGCTTAATGCGTTTTTGTACGAAACAATAAAAAAAATAGTTACTTATCCTCAATAAATTTGTTTAGTGCTAACAACTTCGGATGTGATGAAATAGTTTTAAGAATAAATAGAAGGGGTTATAACTTAGAACCGGGGAAGTGTTAAGCTTGGAAATAAATATAATATAAAATTAGATTAACTTTAATTTTTTATATGATAATTTAATATATATATATTTTAAAAGTATGTAAATTGTAATGATTTGGGTTGGGTTATGCGGGTTGATAAAACACAATCTATAAACCAACCCAAACCAATCAGGTTACTAAACAATAAACCAATCGATTTTTCGTCTTTAACAAAACCAAACCAACCCGCTTAAATTGGTTTGGTTTAGGCGGGTTGATCAGTTTGGCGGTTTGGGTGCCCACCCCTAGATAATAATGTGTTGTTCCTTAACCAAAAGACACATTCTGAATTCAAATTTTGGCTTAAATAGATCCATGATTAAGTAATTGTTAACCATAATAACAAAATCGTTTTTTTTAAGTATTATATAAATTCTGTAACCTCGTGGTGCAAGTGTGGAGAGTCTACTACATGACCAACCTCATCTATAATGACAAAATAGATTAATAAGTACTAGTAGATCACCACCCAATGTGGGTTGGTGGTGAAGTACACTCATTCAGTCGGAAAATGTCTTGAATTTGAGTCGCCTAGCTGAGGTACAATTGTTACCATAAATAATCACGAGTTTATTCTATAGCCCTCAATTACTCGGGCCGAATGCATGGCCTGTCTCTGTTCTCATTGGGCCGAATGGGCTGTCGCTGTTAATGCATTAGATATTGTAGTGAAAGTGAGACCATAGAGGTAATTAAGCAATGTTTCACTTGAAAACTGGCATGGGCTTGTGTCTACTATTAACCACTAAGTCCACTAAAAACAAGTACCAGTACGCAGCTATCAATCAGTATAATATACCTTTCCTGGAGTCATGGACTCTTCTCGTTTGGCAACGTAATGTTTTTCTAATCTTTTTTCAATAATAATAATAAAAAAAGATGGAATCAATCGAAGACTTTAGTGCCATCCCTCTAAATTTCCTTCTACCGTCTAGGCCTTGATTATATGTTGTTGACATGTTTTTCCTTTAATCAGGACTCCAAAAAAAAAAAAAAGCACTAGGGATTGGGACTAGCATGGAATTTTTGCATCCATAACCATAACTGATGACAGAGAGAGGAAGCACTTCTGCAGAAGCAGCAGCAGAAGCAGAAGCCAGTCATGTCATAAGAATCTGGGAAGTAAAGCAGGATCGGTTAGCTTCCATGCACAAGAAACTCTCAGAGCCACCGAGATTATTACGCAGCGCAGCCGGTAAGAGCTCATGTTGCATTTTCAGAGTCCCACGAAGCTTTGTCGATATCAACGGTATGTTCTACCAGCCTCAAATTGTCTCAATAGGTCCATACCACCACAATGAACCAAACCTTCGAATGATTGAAGAGCACAAATGGAGATATTTAGGCTCCTTACTAAATAGAATGAAGAACAAAAATATTGGCCTAGAAGACTTTTTGAAAGCTGTAGAGCCACTAGAATTGAAGGCAAGAGAATTTTATTCAGAATCCATCCATCTTGATACTGATGAATTTTTGGAGTTGATGGTTCTTGATGGACTTTTTGTTATTGAATTGTTTAGAAAAGTTGCTAATCCTGTTCAATTCGAATCAGATGACCCCATCTTCACAATGAGTTGGATATTACCATTTTTTTACAGGGATTTTGTACGAATTGAAAATCAAATTCCCTACTTTGTTCTTGAATGTTTGTTTGATATGTCAAAAATTCCTGAACAACAACAATCTGATCCGACCTTGTCTACTCTTGCTTTGGGGTTTTTCAACCACGAATTGCAAAGGCCAGATGAAGAAATCGCAAAGCACACTAATCTCAAAGGCAGGCATTTGCTTGACTTGGTCCGTACAAGCTTGATTCCATCCGATCAGAAACAGCCTACACCGAAAAATAAACCAAGCCGTGCAATTCATTCAATCTCAAAGCTTCGACGAGCCGGAATCAAGCTCAATCCAGTCAAGGCAGAGAGTTTCTTGGTAGTGGAATTCAGACACGGCGTGATTGACATGCCAACTATCACAATTGACGATTTCATGACCTCTTTTCTACTAAATTGCGTGGCATACGAGCAGTGCCATTCTAGCTGCTCCAAGCACATCACAACTTATGCTGTATTGTTGGACTGCTTGATAAACACAACCAAGGATGCCGAGTACCTATGTGATCGTAATATTATCGAGAACAATCTTGGGACAGACGCGGAAATTGCGCGGTTCATCAATAGTATGGGGAAGGATGTAGCGTTCGATATTGATTTGTGTTATTTGTCTAATTTGTTTGATGTTGTTCATGAGTATTATGAAAATAGTGGGCATGTTCAATGGGCGAGCTTCAAGTATACTTATTTCGACACTCCATGGTCGTTTATATCGGCTTTAGCTGCGTTGATTCTCTTACTTCTCACCGTCGCTCAAACCTTCTTCACCATTTATCCAGCCTTTAAACCTCTAAATTAGGCTCATATAGCCACTGAGCTGTTCAATCTTTATGAGTGTATGATTGTATAATCTATTGAGTTTTTGTATTAATGAAGAAATCTAACTCTTGAGCAATACAAAAAGGCTGAGAGTTATATGTTTGAATCTTTCCACATGTATCTATTTATGTATTTAATATGCAATATATATTTGTATTTAGACCACATACTAAGTCCATCCGTATTGGCACGTGAAAATATATGTTAGAGTGTTTTATATTATTATTTAGACTTTAATTTCCTAACGATTTAAGTTTTTTAGGTTTGGTGGTTGGTGACATGAACCTATGCCGATTAGATTTTTTTTTGTCTATGTGTACGATTTATGCATCTTTGTAAGCTTCTTTGTTGCAGGATTTTTTTTCCCAAATTGAGAGTCTATAGTTTTTATTTACATTGTATTAATATATTCTAATATATATTTTTTGACCGTATCTATTTGTTTAAGACTGTATTTTTTTAAGCTTTTAGCCTTTACTAAGATTCAAACCGCTGACTTGAGAGTTATTTATCCAAACATGGACTCAAATCACCTTCTCAAAATGATGTCTCAATTTGTGTCTAACCAACCAAATTAAGATCTGTATCTATATTTGATTATTTTTTTTCCACTTCTTCCATAAATATAGACACATGTCCCAATTTGGTTTGATAGACGTAAATTGTGACAATATTTTTAAATATGTAATTTGAGTATGCTAAACATGTTCTAATTATGTAACATTATATTAATATAACTTGATGGAACTTGATTTATTTGTACAGGTTATCTACCACTTTCGAACCAATCAATGAAAATGCGCATAACCAACCATTCAGAGGAGCACCAACACGAAACCAAACATTCTAGTTAATATATTGTTGTCTTTTGACCAGAGAGTCTTTGGTGCATCACATGATTTTGAATGGAACATACATATGCACCCTGACGCACCCACTCGCCACTCCACACCACATTATTGGGTGGTTGACGGGCAGATAATTAATATTTAATAAGTAATTACTAACATTGTATTTGGTTTTGACTTGTATTCTTAAGTGAATCCAATGTTAACCAAACGTGACTCAACTGATGTGAAACTTCTTGGAGACGTGAGAAACGTTTAGAAGTTGAAGATGGTGTTTAAGGGAGGTTTGAAGACCATAAAGAACTGATAGAAGAAGTTGTTCGTTTCAGCGTATGGATCGTGGTTTTCTGAGCGATGTAATTTCAGGTGACTTGTAACGGTTTAGGAAGCGGGTGCGCAATCGTGACCCGAATTGTAGTCAATCATAAGCAAGCTTGGAACGGAAAATCTTCAGCGGAAAAGTTTGGGAGGTTCTTGTGCTTGAAGGGGAATACTCTTTACAAGAAGACTTGTCATAAAAAGAAATAGTATTTATGTGAAACAAATAAGTCTTGTACGTTTAGGAGTATGATTTCCTTTTATCTTAAACTCCCTGTAATTAGTATAAATAAAACCTTGTAATTAACTTATTTGTGTGGAGTCAAGAAACACCATATAACATCAGAGAGTAGTGAGATTCGGGTGTGAGACCCATGGGAATATCTGGGGAGGGATCTAAGAGAATATCAGTGGATCAAGTTAGAGATCCGTGGGTGATATTCAGAGGAGACCTAAGGGATATTGTGGGGGGTTCTTGGTGAGGATCTTGTGAGCGTTTGTGAGGATCTTGTGAGCGTTTGTGAGATGAGAGTCATGATGTAAAGCTCGGTTGTGAGCTTGGGGACTTGGTAAGGCTCAATGGTTTGGGGCTGAGGTATGAGAGAGAATCCTGAAGTATATGATTGTAACAATTTATCATATAGTGAAACTTTCTTTGTTGTTCTGATTGTCCGTGGTTTTTTACCCGATTTGGTTTTCCACTTATATCTTGTGTTGTGATTGGTTTATTTTCTCTCATCTTATTTTTTCTGCTATTGACGTTAATTGCTATGAGTTATGTGCGAATATTAGACATGACGCTTCCACGTTCATCGGTTCAAATTCCCAACACATTGAACTCATAATATGCATTGCTTGTACTTATTTTGTTTCTGTTTCTCTTTCAACCTCTAACTTCTTATATCCGAAGAGATTAAAGCTATAGACAAAAGACAAAAGCGGTAGAACAAAAACTCAGATCAAACCCATTTAAGTCTACAGTTAAGTAGTAAGAAAACACAAATATGTGATTCATTATATTCATTATATTTATTAAAATTTTGTTATATAATTTCTTCTAGAAAAATGGTGGCCAGAAAATACTTTGTGGATGAAATGATCTGAGATGTGAGATTTTTCACTCTTGATGTAAACAACAGACATATCCAATAAAATAAAGGAATTAAATTCAAAATAAAAATGATAACTTCAATAAATAATTTATAGGTAAAGCATGAATTAGAAGTGTTAGTCTCGAATTTGGCCTTGATATTTTTTCTGATCTCATTTAATCTCATGACGCATAAGTATTGTAATAGATGGGTAATTAAGATGTGATTGGTTTTCATAACCACTTTATCAATAACCATTCACATGCTTTAAAAGGTCAAGAAAAAAATCAGATTAGTAAAGATCCAAATCCGTTAGTCTAACATTTCAAATGATGTTTACGTGGTGAAATTTTTTTAAATTAAACAAATAAAATCCCTAATTTACTTTGATTTTTTTTTTTGAAATATTACAATAATTCAAGGTTTTTGGGAAATAAAAGAGACTCGAACCCACGACTTCGTGGCTTAGTTGTGAGGGGTATACCACCAGACTAATCTCATCTTGTCAAAAAATAAATGATTTAGAATAGGCCAAACCGTACAAATATCCCCTTACATTAAATGATTTAGAATAGGGCAAATTGCAGAAACATCCCTTTCATTTGACCTATTTGTATGCTAATGCATATTTTTCTCATAATTGCACGGACATCTCCCACTGTTAATGGTGCACAGTTAAATATTAACGGTTGAGGGGAAAAAATCTATTCTTACCTAGTAGCTAGTACGACAAAATCATTATTATTTATCTAAATAATAATTAATTGTTTTTTTTTTAGAATGGAGGGAGGAGATCAGACAATCACCACCATTGAAAAATATATTTTCTTCAATATGGAAACAAAAAAAAAAAATCTGAGATTGATGAAGAGTGTATTTTGGACCTTTTGAATGAATAAGTGAGTTAACTGTTAACTTTAACCGTGTTGACTCCTACAGGAAAGGAATGTTTGTACAATTATGAGCAAAATTTATATATACATTCAATTTGGTCAAATGCCAAGGAAATTGGTGTAATTTGACCTTTAAAATAAAAAGAAAAGAAACGAATTGGCTAATTTAAAATTAAAATATTAAAACTAATTATGGTTTAACATCCAAGCGAACAGGGCTATGCAACACAGTGAGCTTGCTTCTTTAATCGATAAAACGTGTAGAAAGCAGAGCTTTAGTCATGGACTCATGGCATCATCAAGTTGATCCCCTGAAAGAGTAAATTGAACCAGTAAAGAACCATTAACAACTCTTTCGCGAATAAAATGTAGTCTATTTCTACATGCCTAGTATGAGCATGCATAACTGGATTGGCAGCAAGGTAAGTTGCACTGATATTGTCAAAAAGTAATAATGGTGGAGAAGGAAGTGTGAACTGTAGCTCTCGAAGAACATATTCCACCCAAGTTAGTTTAGCTGCTGCATTAGCAAGACCACGATATTCGAATTCAGCGCTAAAGCGGGAGACCACTTTCTGTTGTGAAGAAGACAATGAGATAAGATTAGGACAAAAAAATGTGCATTAGCCACTGTTACTTTTTCGATCATCAAGACAGCTAGCCCAGTTAGCATTAGTGTAGCAATGAAGAGCAAGATCTCGAGTAGCATGAAAAGAAAGACCATAAGTTGGAGTGCCCTTGAGATACCTCAGAATGCATTTAACCGCCTGCCAATGAACCGATGTAAGAGCATGCATGAACTGACAAACTTTATTGACAGCAAAACTAATGTCAGGTCGAGTGATAGTGCAATATTGTAGTGCCCCAACAATACTGCGATATGTGGAAGGATCAGTAAAAGGTTGACCATCATGTAAGGACAAGGTTGGACCAGAACTCATAGGATTAGGCAAAGGTTTGCTATCGGTCATATCAGCTCGTTTAAGTAGATCATGAACATATTTGGCCTAACTGAGATGAAGAGTAGAGGGACTGTGTAAAACCTACAGACTGTGAAAATATGATAGATCCCCTAATTCATTTAAAGCAAATTGATGGTTGAGATGAGTAATACGCTGTTTTATGAGTGAACTATTGTTGCCTGTAAGGAGAATATCATCCACATATATGAGCATGATGATCTTATTAGAACGAAAACCAAATATAAACATAGAAGTGTCAGCATGAGAACCATGAAATCCTCAATCAAGTAAACAAGTACCGAGTTTTTTGTACCATGCTTGGGGATTTTGTTTTAGCCCATATAAGGATTTGTGCAGTCGACCAACATAAGTAGGATGGACAATGTCAACAAATATAGCTGCGGTCCATTCCGTAATGTACGGTGATTATCCTGAATCATTCATATGAGATATGAGAATGGAGGTACCTTGTATGATGTGATCATACAGGACTGGGCCATGATCTATATGAATCTCTCACTAAGATCCGTTTACTGATGAGATTCATATATATCAACTAATGATGGCTATATGTGGATGATCTTAATCCTGAGTGTCTTATCGACTCATTCAGGTTAGATCGTGGTTTTTGATATACCATGGGTGAGGTCAGATGCAATTCCTGATCAATATACTCCATATGTTGGGATTGCGGTTTGGCTTGTGGCTGAGAATGTATGTACACAATAGTGGAATCCACTCCTTCTTGTGAGAAGTAGATGGTAGTTCCTTTAAGGGTTGATTCGGGGCTTGGACAATATGAGCGTTCTCCTAATTCCGTGAGGAAATATGATTTATTGTTCATTAGAGAATCAACAGTACTTAAAGGATATATGTAATTAGAGGGGTATAACGGATATTATGACCCAGCTCTAACTATGAACTACTGTGGAGGATCAAACCATGTGTAATAACTATATCGATGGACACCGAGTTGTATCGGTTTGTGTAAAAACGTCTACAGTTGAGAGAGTGCAGCTTCGGGTTTTTAGTGGAATAACACCGGAGTTAATAATCAAGGAATATTAATAAAAGAGTTTAATTAATGATTCCGAGGTTATTGGAGCTCAAAATACTGTGGGTCCATTAGGTCCCCTTGCTAGCCCGATCGATTTAGGTAACAAGGGTCACGGTTAATTAATTGGATTATCCAATTAATTGTGTTACGAATGTGACATGTATTTATTCAGGGATTAATTGAATAATGAGATTATTTAATTAATATATTAATAATTAAATTAATTAAATAATTAGATTATTTAATTAATGAATTATTAATTAATTATTAAATGGAGGTTGCGGGTTCAAATCATGAATAAGACATAATATAATTAGATTATTTTATTCTTTGAGAAGTCTAGTATTTAAGTTTAAGTCAACTAGGGTTATATGGGAGTAAGAATCCTATTCTACCTATAACACTTAAATACTAATTATCTTTTGAATATATAAAGATATATTTGAAAAAAGATAATTATCTAGTTTTAAAAATATATAATGATATATTTATATAACTAGATAAGAAAGAAATATGCATAGATTTTGATTGGAACAAAACACAATTTTAAGTGAGAAACAAGAAGAGAAAACTCATCAGCTCTTGAATTTTTAGCCATTGGTGTGCGTGAGAATCAAGAGAGCAAAAAGAACAAAATAAAAAAAAAAATAATAAAGATTAGTGGTGCAGTATGCGTGCACCATTAATACAAGAAACAAAAATATTATTTTGATTATAATTTTCTTTTAAAGAACAAGAGTTGTTCTAGGACTTTTTTCTCTTAGAAGAAATTGTTTCTTCACCTACGAATAAAGTTATGTAGGACACAACATGCTATAGGTACAAGGAGCTGCCTAAGTAATTTGTAACTAGGCATATTTTTCAAAATAGTGAATCGCTTCTTTAAAACACCGAAACACCGCTCAATTACATAAGAAAAATGAATAATTTTAACCTGAGTGACTGAGAAACTGAGTCCCAGACTTTTGCTCAAAGCTTCCGGTCTTCCACAGCTATTTTCCTCAATAATCGGTGCAAATTTTTTTTAACAATTACTGGAAATTAAATTTCGGTTTAACAAAGACAATTTATTGAAAAGTTACTTAGATCTACATATATCCAAGTAAATCAACAATAATTTCAGTTTATGAAAATTAAAAAATTGAGAAATAAAAGATAACAGAATGTTGATCTGAAGAAGAGGAAGAAGATGAAAAAGAAGAAGAATGAGGAGGAGATCGGTCGAGGAACAGCACGAAAAAGAAGAAGAACTTGAAGGAGATCTGAAGCTCATCTGCAGAAGATGAGCAGCTCCGGTGAAGAAGAAGAAGATCCGACGAAGGAGAAAGAGAAGAAGAAGAACATTTGCAGAAAGAAGAACAACAGCGATGAAGTAGAAGACCAGCTCCGACGAAGAAGAAGATCCGACGAAGAAGGAGAAAGAGAAGAAGAAGAACATCTGCAGAAGAAGAACAGCGGTGACGAAGAAGAAGACCAGCTCCGGCGAAGAAGAATAGCAGCTCCAGTGAAGAAGAAGAAGAAGATCAGACGAAGAAGGAGAAAGAGAAGAAGAAGAAGAAGAAGAAGAAGATCTGCAGAAGAAGCACAACAGCGAAGAAGAAGATTGGTACCTGAAGGCTGAGTTGAGAGTTGAGAGTTGAGAGGAACTGTGATTTTGTGAGAAGAGTCGGGAAAACATATGTAAATATGACTTTTTTTTTCTTTTTTTTTTGTTTTTCAAATTCAGAAAACAACTTTCAAACGTTTTTCAAATTTTTCACTTTTAACACTAAATGTGTTTTTCAAATTTTTTTTGTTTTTAGAAAATAAAATGAAAAACGGTTAAACGAACGCGAATTCTAAATCGTTTTTGGAAAACAAAAACCAAAACAAAAAAAAACAGCTGCAGGACGAGGCCTCATCAGCTCTTGAATTTTTAGCCATTGGTGTGCGTGAGAATCAAGAGAGCAAAAAGAACAAAATAAAAATAAAAATAATAAAGATTAGTGGTGCAGTATGCGTGCACCATTAATACAAGAAAAAAAAATATTATTTTGATTATAATTTTCTTTTAAAGAACAAGAGTTGTTCTAGGACTTTTTTCTCTTAGAAGAAATTGTTTCTTTTCTTTTCTCTATATCCTTCTAAGTTTCTGAGTACGTGACACGTCCACACACAGTTACCAGTTACGGAAATAGCTAGGAAGATCGATGGTACAGACCATGAGCATATCGTAAAGTGAAGGAGCCTCCAAACGTTGGTAAAGTTCTTAATATTTTTTTTATATTCATTGATTACAATTTCCTATGTTTACATATTGTATGTATTAGTTCTGGAAAAATAATTACGATCCTAAGTTCACTGGTTTCAGATCTTTTACGATTTGTATAAAAATTTAAAACATATTTTCGCTGCGTTACCAGTGAACGGAGTTGCAACAATTGGTATCAAAGCCAAATTTTTTTTTTCGGAACAAGAAATTATTTTCTATGCTCCTGTATGTATGATTGTGTAGGCATTTTTTAAATTGATTGTATGTTGTTTTTGTATGTATATTAAATTTGTTAATTTACAAAACATGATTGATCGTTAATTATATGGTATTGTGGATTTATGGTTCATGGGTTGTATTAAATTTTATTTATTTATTTATTTTTTGTTATTGTATTGTAAAAAAAAATTGTAACCTATATTGAAGGCCTGGAAACAATGACGGAAGGGCGAAATCGGAAATACGCGCGACGTGGTACTGTTCATGACACTGTTCACTGCACTGTTCATGTGTGGTGCTGTTCACGCGGTTCCATTGGCAAAGTGTTGCCTAGTGCGTTCCGTGCGAATTTCCTATTTCGGATTCATGAGATGAATCAGAGTGACCTGAAGAGACTGGAAGACTCGAAAATTACAAGAAGACCAAGGAATGCCTTGGGGATACTTTTGTAATTTTAGATTCAATTTTTTTAGGTTAAATAATCCACAGTACTCGGTCAATTCATGTGTGCTTTATATTATGTGATGATAAAAGCGTTGCCATGCATACGTATGTCATTTAGATTAGTGTGCCTACACAAATATATATGATATGTCATACATGCATCATAGCCTAATATTTTATGTATTTTTTTAATATGATTAAAATAGGTAAATACATTATTGACTATGAAAATGAGATTAGTTTTTTAATTGTTAGAAAACTTGTTAATTCTCATTAATATTAATCTAGTTATTAAAGTGTTTAATAAGTTAGATTAATAGGGTCATTTATTGTAATTAGGATTAATATGATTAATAACCTAATAGTAAATGAACCGAATAAAGTGTTAGAGTTTTAATAGTTAAAACTTGGTAAATACTATCGTAATAATTTGACCTTAGTAAATAGTTTACAAAGGCTTAGATTATTCACTAATAGGTTATATTTTTAATTGTTAAAAATCATTAATAATTTATTAGTTAATTAGAATTTATTTCTAAAAATGAATTTGTTAATGAGCTAGATAACTTGATTAACGTTAGCCGTTTGATCCTATAGAGTCTAGGTGCATTAACGGATAATAGAAAACCCTAATTTTTAAATAGTGAGTGGGAGAGGGATATATGACATATATATCCCACGGTCTCCATCATTAGTTCAACACCGTGAGATCCGAGTGGGGTCTCGTGACGGCTTTGCTTTCGTCCTCCCTAAAGAGGGTTTCCACAAAGATCAATACAAAGGTTGACTTCCTAACAGATAGGATTTCTGAGGGTATTTCGGGATTGACTGACCCTAAGACGGCAATTCTCGAGTTAAGCTCGTGATATCTGAAATGGTGGGTTACATTCACGAAGGTTTTGATTAAGTTTTGTTAATTAAAAACCTGACTGAATAAACGATGGTTGAATGATATGGAATAAGAGTTATTCTAGAATATCATTTGATTGAGAATGTCTCGGTCCAACATGCAAAGACTTGACCGACCCTAAGACAACACTTCTTTGTGGTAGTTGGATTGTCGTGGTATAGTAACTGTTTTTTTTGGGTATTTCTAGTTCGTTAAACATGTTCATGCATTATGTTTAAATTTATGCCAAAGCACTCGCACTTATTTTTTAATAAATGACTGAATGAATGTTTTATTTAGTTAAGCAATTATGTCTTCTGCATTACTTCAAATTCTCGTAAACGACAAATTAACTGGTGATAACTACACTAAGTGGAAACTTAATATTAGTGCAATATTGGTCACCAAAGACCTCACTGCCAATGCCACACGAACTGTTCATGAGGCATACCAGTGATGGGTCTCATCTGATGAGAAGGCCCTAACATATTTGTTGGCTTCTATGACAAACGTGCTTGTCACAAAGCATGAAACAATGACTACAGCATTCGAAATTATGGAGTCATTACAAGCTATGTTTGGGCAGCCCTCCGAGCAAAAGCAACACGAAGCTGTTCGTTCCGCTATGTTCGCTTGCATGAAGGAAGGTACATCAGTTTGGGAACATGTCCTGAGCATGATGTCCTACTTCAACATGGCAAAAGTCAATGGCGGGGCCATTGACGAACCCAGTCAAGTGAGCATCATACTGACGACTCTTCCGAAGAGTTTCGATCAGTTTAAGAGCAACTACGGGATGAACAAGTTAATGTTCAGTCTCACATAATTGCTCAATGAGCTTGCTACTTTTGAGTCATTCACTAAGGACAGCAAAAGTAAGACCGGTGAGGTAAATATTGCCGAACCATCTTCCTCCAATAATAATAGTATGGATGATCCATTGACATTTAAGAATGCAATGGAAGATCCTGATAAAGAGGAATGATTTAAAGCTATGAATCTCGAAATGGAGTTTATGCACTCCAACTCAGTCTGGGATCTTGTAGACTTACCGGATGAGGTAAAACCCATAGGGTCTAAGTGGATCTACAAGAGAAAGAGAAGAGTAGACGGGAAGGTAGAGACCTTCAAAGCAATGCTAGTGGCTAAGGGTTATATCTAGAAACAGGGGGTCGATTATGAAGAGACCTTCTCGCCAGTAGCCATGTTTAAGTCTATTCGGATTCTCTTATCCATTGCTGCCTATTTCGATTATGAGATATGGCAAATGGACGTCAAGACTGCATTCTTGAATTGCAATCTTGACTAGAGCATCTATATATTGCAACCAGAGGGATTCGTGTCTCCAGATCAAGAGCAAAATGTTTGCAAGTTGCAAAGGTCCATCTATAGACTTAAGCAAACATCTAGATCTTGGAACATCAGGTTTGATGATGTGATCAAAACCTATGGTTTTGAGCAGAACGTCGATGAGCTTTGTGTCTACAAGAACATCATTGACAAAAAGGTAGTTTTCTTAGTTCTACATGTGGACGACATCCTACTAATTGAGAATGATGTGAGAATGTTATCTAATGTAAAGGGCTGACTGGCTAGCCAATTCCAAATGAAAGATTTGGAAGAGGCGAGTTATGTTCTACTGATCCAACTTATAAGGGATCGTAAGAACAAACTCATAGCACTGTCTCATGCATCGTATATCGATAATATTCTTATGCGATTTTCGATGCAGAACTCCAAGAAAGGTAATTTACCTTATAGGTATGGAGTTCACTTGTCTAAGGAACAGTGTCCTAAGACACCTCAAGAAGTTAATGATATGAGACGTGTACCCTATGCATCAACAGTAGGTAGTCTCATGTATGCTATGTTATGCACGAGACCGGACATCTGCTATGCAGTGGGAGTAGTCAACATGTACCAGTCCAACCCAGGATTGGATCATTGGGTTGCTGTCAAAACGATTCTCAAGTATCTACGGAGAACGAGAAACTATATGCTAGTGCATTCTGGACAGGATTTGATCCTGTTAGGATACACATATTCTAATTTTCAGTCAGACATGGATTCTAGGAAATCAACGTCTAGATCAGTTTTCACCCTGGGTGGTGGAGCCATTGTGTGGAGAAGTATTAAGTAATCTTGCATTGTTGACTCCACCATAGAAGCCGAATATATAGCCGCTTGTGAAGCTGCCAAATAGGCTATTTGGCTTCGCAAGTTCTTGAGTAATCTGGAAGTTGTTCCAGATCTGGATAAGCCCATCACACTTTATTGTGATAACAATGGTGCTGTGGCTAATTCCAAAGAACCAAGAAGCCACAAGAAAGGGAAGCATATATAGAGAAAGTATCATCTCATTAGAGAGATAGTGCAGAGAGGAGATGTGATCGTCACCAAGATAGCCTCACAAGACAATCATGCTGATCCATTTACGAAGACCTTACCGGCTAAAGTGTTTTCGGGTCACCTAGATGGTCTAGGGTTACAAAACATGCCTCACATGCTTTAGTGCAAGTGAGAGATTGTTGGGGTGTATGCCCTAAAGATGTAATTTGTAAATGGATTTATGAAATAAATAAAAAGAAAAGTTCAATTCATTCTTATTGTATTGTTTATTTTATAACTTGTGCATATATTAACATCTTAGATTGCCGGATGTAATCTCGAACTATGTATATGCGTGTCATATATAGATGGATACAGTAAGAGACGTGCAATCTAAAGAGTTTATAGATAGCAAATAAAACTGGGTACTTTATTTGTGGTCAATCTATAGCTGCGATCCATTCCGTAATGTACGATGATTATCTTGAATCATTCATATGAGATATGAGAATGGAGGTACCTTGTATGATGTGATCATATAGGATTTGGCCATGATCTATATGAATCTCTCACCAAGATCCGTTTACTGATGAGATTCATATATATCAACTAATGATGGCTATATGTGGGTGATCTTAATCCTGAGTGTCTTATCGACTCCTTCATGTTAGATCGTGGTATTTGATATCCTGATCAATATACTCCGTATGTTGGGATTGCGGTTTGGCTTGTGACTGGGAAAGTATGCACACAATAGTGGAATCCACTCCTTCTTGTGAGAAGTAGATGGTAGTTCCCTTAAGGGTTGATTCGGGCTTGGACAATATGAGTGCTCTCCTAATTCCGTGAGGAAATATGATTTATTGTTCATTAGAGAATCAACGGTACTTAAAGGATATATGTAATTAGAGGGGTATAACAGACATTATGACCCAGCTCTAACTATGAACTACTGTGGAGGATCACACAATGTGTAATAGCTATATCGATGGACACCGAGTTGTATCGGTCTGTGTAAAAGCGTCTGTAGTTGAGAGAGTGCAGCTTCGAGTTTTTAGTGGAATAACACCGGAGTTAATAATCAAGGAATATTAATTAAAGAGTTTAATTAATGATTCCGAGGATTATTGGAGCTCAAAATACCGTCGGTCCATTAGGTCCCCTTGCTAGCCCGATCGATTTAGGTAACAAGGGTCACGGTTAATTAATTGGATTGTCCAATTAATTGTGTTACGAAAGTGACACGTATTTATTCAGGGATTAATTGAATAATGAGATTATTTAATTAATATATTAATAATTAAGTTAATTAAATAATTAGATTATTTAATTAATGAATTAATAATTATGAATTATTAATTAATTATTAAATGGAGGTTGCGGGTTCAAATCATGACTAAGACATAAAATAATTAGATTATTTTATTCTTTGAGAAGTCTAGTATTTAAATTTAAGTCAACTAGGGTTATGTGGGAGTTAGAATCATACTCTACCTATGACACTTAAATACTAATTATCTTTTGAATATAAAAGATATATTTAGGAAAAGATAATTATCTAGTTTAAAAAATATATATTGATATATTTATATAACTAGATAAGAAAGAAACAGTCATAGATTTTGATTTGAACAAAACACACAATTTTAAAAGAGAAACAAAAAGAGAAAACTCATCGGCTCTTGAATTTTTAGCCATTGGTGTGCGTGAGAATCAAGAGAGCAAAAAGAACAAAAGAAGAAGAAGAAAGATTAGTGGTGCAGTAGGCGTGCACCATTAATACAAGAAAAAAAAATATTATTTTGATTATAATTTTCTTTTAAAGAATAAGAGTTGTTCTAGGATTTTTTTCTTTTGGAAGAAATTGTTTCTTCTTTTTTTCTCTACATCCTCCTAAGTTCCTGAGTACGTGACGCGCACACACGCAGTTACCAGTTCCGGGAATAGCTAGAAAGATCGATGGTACAGACCAGGTGCATATTGTAAAGTGAATGAGCCTTTAAACGTTGGTAAGGTTCTTAATATTTTTTTTTATATTCATTGATTACAATTTCCTATGTTTACATATTGTATTTATTAGTTCTGGAAAAATAATTACGATCCTAAGTTCACTGGTTTCAGACCTTTTACGATTTGTATAAAAATTTTAAAACATATTTACGATGCGTTACCAGTGAACGGGGTTCCAACAGCAGTATCAGTAGTATAATGAAGCAAATGACCTGGTATGGTAATAGCATTATCAAGAGGAATATCGGATAAATGCAATGTTTATTGTTGGGGAACATGTGAGGGTGATATGAGGAGGGATGGAGAATTAGAAGTATGATGAGAGGAGAGAGGAGATATAAACTTATATGAATAAGGGGATAAAATCAGACTATCTACACTAGAAATGTGTACAATTGGACGTGGAGAGACGATATGAATAGATTGTGATAGGGATGAGCGTTTCCCCATAGTGCCCCATCCCCCACGGGATCCCGTGGGATTTTAGGGACAAATTTTCCCTCAAATGGGTTTTAGCGGTCGGGGTAGGGGTGGGGGTGAAGGCAAACTTGGTCTCCATTTTGTAAATGGGGGAGATGGTGGGGGGACACACCCTCAAACACATTCCCCCATTCCCCAATATATATTATTTTAATTTTAATTTATATATAAAGTTTTAACAATTAAAAAAAACTAATATATTATAAATTACTAGTTAACACTTAGTATATGAGTATTTGATTTGTTTTGACTTTTATTGTGTAATACTTTATTAGAAGTATTTGTATTTCTTTAAACTAATTATATATTTTAAAACTAATATGTTGATTACGTTTTGGATTGAATGTTTCAAAATGGTCAAACTAAAGATTGAAATGACCGGATTCTAAATTCTGAATTCCGATATTTGGATTGGTAATTGAAATTTTGGAATTGACAATGAAAAGAAATGGGCAAAATGGGGTTAAGGGGTGAGGGAAGGGGAACCTCCCCCCCAAAACCCCCCCACCCCCAGTCCTCCCAAAAAGGGGGGGGGGGGGGGGGGGGGGGGAGGTGTGTGGGGTTGGAGCCTCCTCCTCCCCATTGGACCCCCACGCCCATCTATAAATTGTGATTCTTGTAATGGACTGGAAGTAGTTAAAGAATAAATGGAAGGGATGCGAGTTAGATGAATATAAGAGTGAGGAATGAGAGAGTGATCTGGATGAAAGTGTTTTGTTGTTGAGAGCACACGAGATGATAATTGGAAAGGGAGATTTAACCAGTGGATTTGTCAAGACATAAATAACCCTTATGATGTGAACTAAACCCTAAATGAATACACTCATGAGACCTAAATTCTACCTTATTATTATTGTAAGGTCTTAGAAATGGAAAACTAGAGTAGAGAATTATAGGATGGGAGTTTTTTTTTAGGGTGAAATTTAAAAGTAACCAAAAAATTAGGGGTTTTATTAATTTTAGCCAAGATTAGTGTTAACAGCCTTTTCTGGCAGGGGTCCAAAGAAGAATTTTTTATCCGTCTAGAGCCTGACAGAACCTAGATCGGGACCAGTATCCAGATATCGGGGATAATCGATACCATGAACCTGGAAGAAGTCAGTACCATATCACACGTTTTACCAGGTATTAAGCAGGGCCCACACTATGGTATCTCCGACCTGGTACCTAAGTACCGCGACATTTACCTGGTACCTAATTACCGCGACATTTACCTGGTACCTTGTTACTGCGATATCTGTCCTGGACCGGTCCATCAAGTATCTGCCATCTACCTAGGACTGGAAATGACATTAGAAAGATTCCCACACATCGATACAAACAATGCATCAGTGAGTCAACCTAGAACCAGACAATGCTTAATGAACGAAGCTTGCAATATCCTCCAATTTGAAGAAGAGAAAGTTGACTTCTTCCATTAACGAAGATAGTCAATTCTTTGATGGCCATTTGAAACGTCATTAATGAGAAATCAGTCAACTCTTTAATGGTCATTTACAACGCAATTAATGAGAAATCAGTTAACTCTTTAATGACCATTCACAACGCCATTAATGAGAGTTAACTCCATCAATGAGAGTCAACTCTATCAATGCCAAATCAATGTTCCTATGATTGCGAATTGATTAACTAAATTTATGGAGTGGACAACAAGAAAGAGAAGATATAAATATGACAAAGCACTTTCCAAGAGGGGGATCTCCAAGCTTTCTCGAATCTCCAATCTGAAAAATGGGATCTAGAGATCGACTAAAAGAGAGACACTGTAAGTTCCTCATATTTTGATTGGCTTATTTCGTTGACAAACCACATTGGGGATTATTCTTTGTAAGGGTAATTTAGGCCTCTTGAGTGTAATCAAGCTTCAAGGACATCATCTCTCTCAAAGAGCACTTTAAAGGTATCTCACTAGTTTAACTTTCTTTGAAGAGATCTAGTTGCACACACTCACTTGCATGCATTATGTTCCTATCTTCATGTAATTGAATGATGTATTGTATGCCACTTTTCACACTCCACACTTGCACTGATTGCACATCACTTAGTGTGTTGAGTTTGCCTCGAAAAGAGAAATTCTTCTCTTAGCGCGGTCTAGACCGCTTGGCAAGACATGCTTGCACCGCGGCATACAGAGCGGTATACCTCAGCAGGGTCATGCTTCCTGTACCGCTTCCTGTACACTTGCACGCATAGCGATCCAAGTCGCGGTGTTGTCAAGTAGGCCTCTGTTGCCCATACCGCGGCCTGTGCACCTGCATGCACAGTGCCCTGCACCGCGTTGTTGTCCAGACGGTGCACTGCTGTGTGTACCGCGGTCTGGACACTTACCTGCGACGCGGTCCATCTAGCGGTATTGACGAGATTTTGTGCCCTAAGTTCAAAACGACGCTGTTTCAACTAGGGCTCCCATATATATGCTCTATCTTCTTCCTTGCTCGTTTTTATGAGTTCAAGAAGCCATTATTGAGAGGCCAAGCTTCTCTTAGAGAGAGAAACTCCCAAGAACTCATCTTTACTCAACCAAACACAAATCCATGTGCATCTAACATCTTCAAGCATCATCTCATCATGGATTCTTCTTGCTTTCATTGACTAGGTAACTTGAACATGCTCTAAATCTCATTGTATTTATTTATGTTCTTGTTTGCCTAGGGTTAGCTCTTTTATGTGATTTTATTGCATATCTTTATGTTTATTGGCATTTATAACATGATTGAGTTGTTGTTTGTTGGTTGAGAGCTTTGTTCATTAATAGCTAGCATTTAGGACGATTTTACCCTTCTAGCTAAATCTTCATGCATTTGCATTTAAATATTGATATCTAGGATTTGCATTTATTGACATCTTTAAATCCTTAGATAAGCATTTATTGTTGCCTAGCATTAATTGCATGTTTGAATATCTTTTACATATTCACATAGGTTGTTTAACCTCTTCATTGATTGTTAAGCCTTGTGACTAAGTGAGTTAGTGCACAAGCCTATGGTCTAGAATCACTATTAAATGCCCTTTGGGTAGAGTGAAAGGGTTAGTGACCATGTAGGTGTGACTTGAGGTCAACCTAGGTTGTAAACTTTCGTTCAAATAGTGGATTTGAGGACCGTATGTGGCTAGAAGGATAGCCCGCGAGTTTTGCCCAGTTGGAGGGTTTCTCACGTAAATCAATCCTTGTGTTTTTATTGTTTTCCGCATATTTATATTGGATTGATTGATTGCTAATATGGAGTAGGATTATTAAAATTGATTAAGTCGAAAAGTTGGTAATAAATCAACTAAAACCTATTCACCCCCCCCTCTAGGTTGTATTAGACACACTTTGTGTATTTTCAGACACCATCGTCTATCAAACATGACAGATTTCACCCACTTTTCCACCAGAAATACAGTTCGCCATCTTCTAGCATTGTATCATCTACTACACATATCAATTTTCACCAATAATGTACATGTACCAAGTGGTACCCCTCTAATTGTGGCTTACTAGGTCGCGGTTTGTACTTATGTAAGCTTTCCGTAGTGCTAATTGTGATATATAAATAAAGAAGTGACTCTCATCTTCCTCCGGATACTGCCTAGGGGTTTTTCAGCATATGATCATTCGTGATGCTTTTTCCCTTAGGTCAGTGCGCTTCTACCAAAAGAATTGTCATTCTCCTATCTATCTCCCTTATTATGTATGTATGTGAGCTAGGCACCTACCCACTGATCCTAGCTCTCCTATCCCCTTCCTTGCATGTTATTTTGATCAAAAAATTATAGAGGAGACTGAGAGAAGAGACCGGGTATCGGGACCGGGTACCAGTACTAGGACTAGGGACCAGAGACCCTCACCAGCCCTTCACTTCAGCAAGGGAACCTCAAAGTGCCATATCTTCTCCTTATCCTCGAAGCCCGACGGACAGGATGATTGAGTCTCATACCTACTGCACCTTACTCCTTTCATTTCTACAGAACCACGGTACCTCGAGGTACCTACCCCCGCTGCGACCTCCGGGGTAGCGGGTTGAGGGTGTTGATCGGAATTTTCACCCAGAGCAAATTTTTGGTCAACAATTAGAATTTTGATTGTTTGTAGCAAACAATTTACTATTGAGACAAAAGTCCCCTCCAATTAAAATGAATATAATTAAAAAAGAAACAAAAAAAGAAAAAAGAAAAAAAGAAAACTAAAATTAAAAAAGCAAAAGTAAAGACAACTTTGTGAAAAAAGAAAACTAAATTAAAAAAGCAAAAGTAAACACTACTTTTAGTGTTTGAAACAACAAAGATGAGAGAGGGAGAGATAAGCCCAGATCAGACACGACGACGACCAAGCAACCACGCAAGACCAGACGACGCCGACGTCCCAGCAAGCAAGACCAGAAGACGACCAAGACGAGATCGACCGGAAGACAAAGACGATGACGACGATGATGGAGAGACGAGCAAGACCCGAAGTCACCGTAAGAGCAAGACCAAGACCAGAAACTGCTTGGATTCGAATTTGATTCTGGGGTTTTTGGTTTTGTTCGAAACATACACGGCGGCAGAGTAAGAAACTTGAAGTCACCATACGCGGAGACGTGGAAGAAACAGATTTGGTTTAATTCGAATCCCCTTGCATGTTTAATTGATTGATTTTAGGGTTTTTCTATTATTCAATGAAGATATTCTTTGGAAAAAAAAAATTGGATACTTATTTTGTTTGTAGTTGATTTTTTAGTTAATACTGAAATAGATTTGAAATTCTAACGGATTTTTGCTTGATTTGCATCTCGATTCATCATTAAATTCGCACCCAACTCACTTAAAATCGAAGCCAAATCTGTCACAAACGAATCCAAATCTGAGTTCAATGGGTTTGAACACACAAACAAAAATGGGTTTGAACAATGGTGTTGTCACAATGATTTTGTTTACAACAACAGTGGTTCAAACTTAAAGGGATTCTTCATACAGATATTGTTTCAGGATGAAATTAAGGTCGTATATAATTTCAGTCAAAAATTATTCGTGGAGATTTAAGAGAGAGAAGGTATCTCAAACAAAGAGAAAGAAGAGAAAAAAATTGGAAGAGAGAGAACATAAATGGTAGAGAGAGAGCGAAGAGAGAGAAGATGTCATTTAAGACAAAAACTATTAAAGTAAACAAAATAATGATAAAAAAGAGATAAAGTGTATTTTAATACACAAACTATAAAAATAAGGAAAATAATGAAAATTTGAAATAGTTGGGCAATTTAGTCCATTTAGTGGATTGTTTGACAAAAAATCATCCTATTAATTATAGATAAATTTAATTAAACCCCTATTTTTTTTTGTTAAAAAGGGCTATTTACTCTTTTTTTATATATAATATTTCAAAATGTGATTTGTTTGCTAAAACTGATGTAGGTAGCCTATTTATTAAATAAGTAGCTGTTTGGAATGCATAAGGCCAAAAAGTGAAAGAAACTTTAGAGTAAGCTAACATGGTTAGACCAACTTCAACTACATGACGTTTTTCTCTCTCAACTTTTCCATTTTGTTGTGGGATGTGTGGACATGATAATCTATGATGAATACCATAATTGGTTAAAGAAGATGATATATTTTTATATTCCCCACCATAATCGGTTTGTAGATATTTAATTTTGGCATCAAATTGTGTCTCAACAAGCTGTTTAAAATGAAGGAATGTATAAAATGTCTCAGCTTTATTATGAAGCAAATATAACCAAAGTAAAACGAGAAAAAGAGTCAATAAAAAGTAAGAAATATCTAACATCTATTATAGAGTTAACATGAGAAGGTCCCAATAAATCAGAGTGAAAAAAAGATCAAATGCTTTCATTGATTGAGAATTAGAGTTTACAAATGGAAATCGATGAGTTTTTCCTAATTGACATGAAGAGAAAAACTCTAATTTACTAACACTAGAACTATTTACATGGCAATTATCCATGACTTGTTTGACAATTTTAGAAGATGGATGACCTAACCTACTATCCCATTGATTGGCATTTTCATTGTGAGCTAAGAAAGTACTAGCTGAAGAAGAGGGCCGACAGGAAGAGTTTGTTGCAGATGAAGAGATGACAAGTTGAAACTTGTAAAGTCCCTGATCAAGATGTCCTTGAAGGATTGTTTTCTTGATGATCTGTTCCGTCACAAGGAAAAACGAAAGGTGAAATTCAACAAATGCAGCATTATCTGAGCAAAGCTTTGTGACACTAATTAATTGTTTAGAAATAACAAGAGCATGCAGTATATGATTAAGATGTAAAGGTTTAGAATGTGAATTAAGAGAAACAAAGCCAACATTAGATATACCTACGGTCTTATCATTACCAACCGTGACTTGCTTACTTCCCTAATATTGTGCGGATGTAATCATGCTACTAAAATTTGGTGTTATATGGTGAGTTGCACCTAAATCCATCTACCAAGCGTTATATGTCACCGTTGTTAATGAGGGAGTCATGATGCCTGCCATTATTGCTGTCATGGGGTCAGAGTCTTAAGTTTGAGGTGGTGATGGGTGTTAGGGATTTGAACAGATGATCGCGGAAGTGTTATACCTAATATTCGCCTCTAACTCATAGCAATTAACGTTAATAGCAGAAAAAATAAGATGAGAGAAAATAAACCAATCACAACACAAGATATACGTGGAAAACCCAAATCTGGTAAAAAACCACGGGCCGTCAGGACGACAGAGAAAGTTCCACTATATGATAAATTGTTACAACCGTATACTCCAGGATTCTTTCTCACACCTTAACCCCAAACCATTGAGCCTTACCAACTCCCCAAGCTCACAACGAGCTTTACATCATGACTCCCAGCTCACAAACGCTCAAAAGATCCTCACCAAGAACCCCTAATATCCCCTAGGTCTCCCCTGAATATCACTCACGGATCTCATACTTAATCCACTGATATTCCCTTGGATCCCTCCCTGGATATTCCCTTGGGTCTCTCACCCAGATCTCACCACTATCTGATGTTACATGGTGTTTCTTGACTCCACACTAAATAACCTGATTACAAGGTCTATTTATACTAGCTATAAGGAGTTTAAGATAAAAGGAAATCCTACTCCTAAACATACAAGAATTACTTGTTCCACATAAATACTATTTCTTATTTATGACAAGTCTTCTTGTAAAGAGTATTACTTTTCCTTCAAGCACAAGAACTTCCCAAAAGAATTACTTTCCTTTTCAGCTGAAGATTTCCTTTTCCGCGCATGCTTATGATTGACTATGATTCGGGTCACGGTTGCGCACCCGCTTCCTAAACAGTTACAAGTCACCTAGAATGCACCGTGTTTCCTTCCGGAATCCGATTCTTCAGTTCTTCTTCGGTCTTCAAATCTCCCTCAAAACACCATCTCCAACTTCCAAACGTTATCTCACGTCTCTAGGAAGTTTCACATCAGTTGAGTCTCATTTGGTTAATATCGGGTTCACTTGAAAATACGAGCCAAAACCTAACAATGGGAAACCAACGGGTGACTCTGTGTTTTATATATGGTGAGAATTGAGCTTGCGGTTGCATTTTGGAGAAATTGGCTTGAGGTTGATAGTTTAAATTGGCTCAATGATAACAAACGAGAGTAGTATGTCCAACTTTTCCACAAATTTGGCATTGAGGTCGATTATTTGGAGTTTGGTAATTTTGTTTTGGCTGCCATTTTTGAGGAAAGAGCTGAGACTCATATGGTTTTCCAAATTTTCAGGTTGAGAAAAAGGATTCTGAGGTTTGAAACCAAATGTTTGGCCCTGAGATTGATTTTGAGAGGGATTTGGTTTAAATTTGTTCTGAAACTTTTTATTTCCTTGAAATGAAGGCATGTTAGCTTGTGCAAAATTCATTTGCTCAATAGTTGAGTGTTTGAACAGATGCTGTTCATAACTAATCAACAAGCTTTTCACATCCTCGATTGTTGGCCTATTGGCTCGATTATATATAGAGGTAACAAAATGATGGTAATCTACACCTAGACCCTCAATTATGTAACCAAGTTGATCTCTATATGACTTTGACTCTCTAATAGCTGTCAGTTTATCAGTAACTTCTTTGATTTGAGCCAAATAGAGTGAGATGGAAATACCTTCATTCTTAATCTTGACTAACTGTGTTTGCAAACACATTAGCCTTGCTGTTGAAGTGGATTCATAGAGTCTTTTCAGTGCATTCCATATTTCTGAAGCAGATGAGTAGCCATTTATCTAGGCCATTAGTTCTTGAGTCAAGGATGCATAGATCCAGCTCATGACGAGACGATTCAGGCGTTGCCACGGTGTGTATTAAGGATTGGTGAGTTATTGTGTCAGATCTAAGAACTTTTCTAGGCAAGCTCTAGATCCATCAAGGTAATCTTCTAGGCCATTTGCTATCACAACATTAAGCAAATGGTTTTTCCAAATCAAATAGTTATTCTGGTCAAGTTTCATTGTGAGAGTTTGGGTTATTGAAGGGAATGATTGAAATGGTGATGGTGTAGTCATGGTTGGAATTTGGTTTTCTTGACTCTTGAGTATTTGGGAAAAAAATGTGGATTTTGAATAGGGTTGGATGATGAAGTTCCAGAGAAAGCTATAGTAGAATGAGAAGGATCGGCCATCTTTGGAGAGAAGGGAGCTCTAGGGATCTGATATCAAATTAGGTTTTCTAGGTTTTGAAGAGAAAAGAAATCCACGGAGAAGAGAGAGAAATGCTCAGCATAATGAGCATGAACATAGAAAATTTTTATATATACAATTACCAAAGAATAGTGCGAAGAAATTTGTTGTAGTAGCCTGTACAAGTGCCAGTATACTGCAAGAAAAAGACAGCTAACAAATTGGCTAATGTAAAACTAAAATATTAAAACTAATTAAGGTTTTAACAAAATGCGGCCAACAGGGGCGTAATTCAGCTGATAGATGGACGAGCTTGAGGATTGGGTAAATGACTCCCAGGTCAGCATCTCGAATCCTACCAAAGGCAAAAGCTTTCAAAAAAAAAATACCTGAATTAATAAATATATTGTCTCAAAAAAAAAAAAAAACAAAACAAAACGCAACACCTTATTAAGCCAATGAAATTATCATTTATCAAGTGACACTGTGCTTGAGCAGTGTCTAATCACCGAAATAATTGATATAGAAATAGCTTTTTTTTAAAAATTAGTTTAATGATTTATAGTTTTATTGTCACAACTTTTCTTTTTTAGCCATTTAACTATTGTATATTTGTATGGATAAGAATACCCCAAACACTATGTTTATTAATCTTTACAGCAAAAACAACGTTGATTAATTTACTCTTTCAAGCTTAAGGCATCAAGCTTAATAGTTCTTTTTTGTTAGTTGCTGTTTGTGGCAACCAAGCAGTGGCTATGTGATTTGTGAATTTTTTTTAATTTTTTTTTTGAACAACAAAGATTTATTCATCGGCACTGAGCTGGAAAGGAAAAAAAACAGAGCAAACAGGAAAAACAAGCACACAACAGCCTGCAAACACCCGGCACATAACAGAGTAGCAAAAAGAAGACAGACAAGCTGCCACAGAAGCTAACAACCACAGAAGCTAACAACCACCAGAA
This sequence comes from Dipteronia sinensis, assembly GCA_033220585.1. Lineage (NCBI taxonomy): Eukaryota > Viridiplantae > Streptophyta > Magnoliopsida > Sapindales > Sapindaceae > Dipteronia > Dipteronia sinensis. Next base: position 67,885,557 of record CM065637.1, on the reverse strand, counting down.
CCCCCACAAGGACGAGAACCAGCACACCCCAACGAAAACCAAAAACATAGCACAAAACAGGACAGCAACTCGGACCTTAGCAGAGACAGCCAGCGACAACCCATACCACAAAGCAAGAGCAAAAAACATAGCTGTAAGTTCCTCATATTTTGATTGGCTTATTTCGTTGACAAACCACATTGGGGATTATTCTTTGTAAGGGTAATTTAGGCCTCTTGAGTGTGATCAAGCTTCAAGGACATCATCTCTCTCAAAGAGCACTTCAAAGGTATCTCACTAGTTTAACTTTCTTTGAAGAGATCTAGTTGCACATACTCACTTGCATGCATTATGTTCCTATCTTCATGTAATTGGATGATGTATTGTATGCCTCTTTTCACACTCCACACTTGCACATTTTGCACATCTCTTAGTGTGTTGAGTTTGTCCAGAAAAGAGAATTTCTTCTCTTAGCGCGGCCTAGACCGCTTGGCAAGACATGCTTGCACCGCGGCATACAGAGCGGTATACCTCAGCAGAGTCATGCTTCATGTACCGCTTCCTGTACTCTTGCACGCAAAGCGACCCAAGTCGCGGTGTTGTCCAGTAAGCCTCTGTTGCCCATACCGCGGCCTGTGCACCTGCATGCACAGCGCCCTGCACCGCGTTGTTGTCCAGACGGTGCACTGCTGTGTGTACCGCGGTCTGGACACTTGCCTGCGACGCGGTCCATCTAGCGGTATTGACGGGATTTTGTGCCCTAAGTTCAAAACGACGCTGTTTCAACTAGGGCTCCCATATATATGCTCTATCTTCTTCCTTGCTCGTTTTTATGAGTTTAAGAAGCCATTATTGAGAGGCCAAGCTTCCCTTAGAGAGAGAAACTCTCAAGAACTCATCTTTACTCAACCAAACACAAATCCATGTGCATCTAACCTTTTCAAGCATTATCTCATCATGGATTCTTCTTGCTTTCATTGACTAGGTAACTTGAACATGCCCTAAATCTCATTGTATTTATTTATGTTCTTGTTTGCCTAGGGTTAGATCTTTTATGTGATTTTATTGCATATCTTTATGTTTATTGGCATTTATAACATGATTGAGTTGTTGTGTGTTGGTTGAGAGCCTTGTTCATTAATAGCTAGCATTTAGGACGATTTTACCCTTCTAGCTAAATCTTCATGCATTTGCATTTAAATATTGATATCTAGGATTTGCATTTATTGACATCTTTAAATCCTTAGATAAGCATTTATTGTTTCCTAGCATTAATTGCATGTTTGAATATCTTTTACATATTCACATAGGTTGTTTAACCTCTTCATTGATTGTTAAGCTTTGTGACTAAGTGAGTTAGTGCACAAGCTTGTGGTCAAGAATCACTATCAAAGGCCCGTTGGGTAGAGTGAAAGGGTTAGTGACCAAGTAGGTGTGACTTGAGGTCAACCTAGGTTGTAAACTTTCGTTCAAATAGTGGATTTGAGGACCGTATGTGGCTAGAAGGATAGCCCGTGAGTTTTGCCCAGTTGGAGGGTTTCTCACGTAAATCAATCCTTGTGTTTTTATTGTTTTCCGCATATTTATGTTGGATTGATTGATTGCTAATATGGAGTAGGATTATTAAAATTGATTAAGTCGAAAAAGTTGGTAATAAATCAACTAAAACCTATTCACCCCCCCTCTAGGTTGTATTAGACACACTTTGTGTATTTTCAATTGGTATCAGAGCGGGTTCCTAGATACACTTAGGTGATCCTTGCTCGTTGTGTGTCTTGCATTTTGTTTGTGTTTGTTGCATCATAAACATTCATCTCATTCATACCCAAACACTATGAGTGGGAACGGAAATGGGAATGAGGGATCCTCTAGCACAAGACCCCCTTTGCTCACCGGAATAAACTATGCCTCTTGGAAAGGCAAGATGGAGTCTTACATTTTCCAAATAAATGACCGAGCATAGATGGCAATTGAAGATGGCTACACTCTTCCGAAAAGACTCTTGAAGACGAAAGTGTAGTTCCCAAGCCAAAGTCGGAATGGTCAACTCAAGAGTTTGAAACATCCAAATAGAACAACAAGGCTATGCATGCTATTCTTTGTGCAATGGATGACAATCAATACAAATTGATCCAAACAACAAGAATTGCAAAAGAGGCATGGGAGATTCTAGATACGGCCCATGAGGGAACCGAGGTGGTCAAGGACTCCAAGCTTCAAGTCCTCCAAACACAATTTGAACAAATTAGGATGGAGGAGGATGAGTGCTTCAACGACTTTCAAGTGAAGATGATGGACATAGTCAATCAAAGCCATTAACTTGGTGATCCCTATTCGGATAGGAGGATCAAGCAAAAAATTATGAGGTCGCTTCCAGCAAGATTTGAGTCAAAAGTGACGGCTCTTGAGGAGAATAGTGACTACAAGAATATGAAGCCAAGTGAAGTTATTGGAAGGCTTCTAGCATATGAGTCTAGATGGACTCCCACACCTACACCTCAAAAGAAGCAAAATAGAATTGCTCTGAAGACTTCTAAGGTTGAGAAGGAGGAAGAAGACTCAGATGAAGAAATGGCCCTCATGGTGAAAAGATTCAAGAAGTTCATCAATTTTGAGAAGAAGGGATTTGGATCCAAAGGAAAGGAAATAAAGAAGAAGACTCCTTTCAAGAAGTTTGAGTCAAGTGAAGACAAGCCCACAAGAAAAGGGATTCAATGCTTCGAATGTGGAGGTTTCGGACACATCTCCACGGATTGTGGAAATTTGAAAAATAAGAAGAAAGGAAAGGCCATGGCCGCCACGTGGAGCGATGGTGATGACTTGGAAGAAGAAGGAGAATCCTCAGATGATGAGTATCATGTGGCAAACTTTATTGCCTTCACATCTTCTCTCAAGAGTAAGGAAGCAATAGATGATGAAGAGGTAGAGAAACAAAGTGAAGATGACTCTAGCGATGGTGACTCTTCATCCCATTCAACAAATATGGATGTAGGAGGAATGGATCTTGAAGGCTTCATTGAGCATTTTCAAAGCTCAAGATTGAAGATGAAGAAAAAGATTCAAAGGCTAAAAGGAGAGAATCTCAAGCTATCCACCGAAGCTACTCACTTAAATAAAGAAGTGAAGATAGCCAAAAGGAATGAGAAATTGATGGAAAAGGAGCTTGAAGAAGCTAGAGAGATCATTGCTAAGATGACTTCAAGCACTAATAAACTTGACCACATGTTAGGAGTTGGCAAGAGGCCAAGTGATAAGAAAGGTCTTGGCTATGAAGATGACAAGAAGACCTCATCCTCAAGCAAGATTGTGTTTGTCAAGAGTTAGGATAACAAAGAGCTTCAACCCCCACAATATCCTAGGAAGAAGATCGAACTAGGAGAGTGCTCTAAAGAACCTCAAGTCAAGGTAGCACAAGGGAAACAAGCTCAAGCTCAATCAACAAGGGTGCATCAAGCAAGTTTCCCTCAACCGAAATACTATCAAGCCAAAAGACAATTCATGCAAGGTCAACCAAGGAAGCAATTCATTCCAACTCAACAACAAAGAAGAAGAGAACCAATTCAACACCAAAGACAAGCTCAAATGCGTGGGAAAGCCCCTTTGTACTCACAGGGGCATGGTATGTCTTTTTATTTTATTCCCACTTGTCACTTTTGTGGTGTTGATGGTCACATTAGACTTAATTGCTTCAAATACATTGAAATGTGTAGAATCAAGAGCATGATTGAAAGAAATAGAGCTAGAGCTAAAATGCATGTTCCTAGGAAATCTAGAGCAAATTTGCATGATCCTAGGAAATCTAGAGCCAATGTGACTAATACCACTAGGAATGAGAACATTACACCTAGGTGGATTAGAAGGGATAACTATTCTTGCTATGTGGCTCAAATTGCCTTGAAGGCAAATGCCTCTAACACTTGGTATTTGGATAGTGGGTGTTCTAGGCATATGACGGGGAACAAGAGCTTCTTTAAATCCCTTGTCTTGGAGGATGGAGGATTTGTCACCTTTGGTGATGGATCTAAAAAGAAAGTCATAGGGAAAGGAACCATTTCCATTCCCGATTTACCCTCCTTGTCCAATGCTTTACTTGTTGATGGCTTGCAAGCAAATCTTATAAGCATTTCTCATCTTAATGATGATGGACTCTCTGTATTGTTTAACAAATATGATTGCTCGATTTTAATGCCAAATGGACAAACCTTGATAAAAGGAAAGAGATCTAGTGACAATTGCTATTGTCTTGAAGCTAGTGCTATCTCTTGCAATATGTCCAAATGTGAGGAAATTGAGTTATGGCATCAAAGACTTGGCCACATGAACTATCGAGATTTGAGGATCTTAGATAAGTTCAAGGTTGTGCGTGGTCTCCCTAAGCTTGGGAAGAAAGTCGATGGCGTTTGTGGACCTTGTCAACTAGGGAAACAAACCAAAAGTATGCACAAGAAAGGCAAGTATCTCGCCACCAAGGAGCCATTAGAGCTTCTACATATGGACCTTATGGGTCCCATGCAAACCGAGAGTCTCGGAGGCAAGAGATACATTTTTGTTTGTGTTGATGATTTCTCTAGATTTACATGGACATATTTTCTTAGAGAAAAATCTGAAACTTTTGAAAAATTTAAAATGCTTTGCACTAAAATTCAAAATGAAAAGAACTTACACATTAAAAGCATTAAAAGAATTAGGAGTGACCATGGGAGGGAATTTGAAAATGTTTGTTTTGAAAGCTATTGCAATAGCTTAGGCATTTCCCATGAGTTTTCGGCTCCTAGAACTCCTCAACAAAATAGGGTTGTTGAGAGGAAGAATAGGGTCCTTCAAGAGATGGGCCTTGTGATGTTGCTTAGCAACAATGTCCCTAGGAACCTTTGGGCCGAGGCCATCAATACTGCTTGCTACATAGGAAATAAAGTCTTCCTAAGGCCCGGTACTAGGCAAACCTCCTATGAACTATGGAAGGGTAGGAAGCCAAATATTAGCTACTTCCACTCATTTGGGAGCAAATGCTACATTCTAAATGACCGAGATCAACTTGGCAAGTTTGATGCCAAGAGTGATGAGGGGATTTTCTTTGGCTATGCCCTTAATAGTAAGGCCTATAGAGTTTTCAATTTAAAAACTCGGAGTGTCATGGAATCATCTAATGTCGTCATAGACGATTGTAGGCCTAAGACTAGAGACCATGATGAGGAGGTCATTATGCTTGATGATCCTTTCTTGGAGAAGAATGGTGAGACTTCAATTGATGTGAAGTCAAGTCTTGATGAAGAGGTCATCCAACCTCTTGATAGAGATCCATCTTTGGACTCTAAAGAACCCGCTCCATGGGTTAGACATCTCCACAATAAGAATGACATTCTTGGAGACATGAATGAGGGTGTTAGGACTAGGCGTCAAATAGCTAATCAAATTAGCTATACTTGTTACACCTCTCAAATTGAACCCAAAAAGGTTGATGAAGCCTTGAATGATGAATTTTGGGTTCTTGCCATGCAAGAAGAGCTAAACCAATTTGAAAGAAATGAGGTTTGGACTCTTGTTCTTAGACCCGAGGATACTAATGTCATAGGCACCAAATGGGTATATAGGAACAAGTCGGATGAAAATGGCAACATTGTGCGCAACAAGGCTAGACTTGTAGCACAAGGATACTCTCAAATTGAGGGTATTGACTTTGAGGAGACTTTTGCTCCGGTTGCCCGTCTTGAGTCCGTAAGGCTTCTTTTGTCCATATCATGTGTGCACAAGTTCAAATTGCATCAAATGGATGTTAAGAGTGCCTTCCTCAATGGTTTCTTGCATGAGGAAGTGTTTGTTGAGCAACCCAAGGGGTTTTGGATCCACACCACCCCAATCATGTCTATAGCCTCAAGAAGGCTTTATATGGGTTGAAACAAGCACCTAGGGTTTGGTATGAGCGCCTCACTCAATTTCTTGTTGACAATGACTACACTAGGGGTAGTGTTGACAAAACTTTATTCATCAAGAGGAACAAAGATGAGCTTTTCATAGCTCAAATTTATGTTGATGATATTGTTTTTGGCTCCACCAACAAATCCAAAGTCCAACAATTTGTTGATGTCATGTCTCATGAGTTTGAGATGAGTCTTATTGGGGAGCGCAATTACTTTCTAGGTTTGCAAATCAAGCAATTGCATGATGGGATTTTCATATCCCAAGCTAAGTATGCTAAGAACCTAGTGAAGAAGTTTGGCCTTGAGAATGCCAAACATTGTGACACACCCATGAGTACCACCTTGAAACTAAGTAAGGATGCTAGTGGCAAGAGTATGGAACAAAGTCTTTATCGTGGTATGATTGGTAGCTTGCTTTACTTGACCGCAAGTAGACCCGATATAGCCTTTAGTGTGGGTGTATGTGCTAGGTACCAAGCGGATCCCAAGGAATCCCATCTCTCCTCCGTGAAGAGAATCATTCGATATGTGAATGGGACATCCAACTATGGGATATGGTACTCTTTTGACACTAATGCTAGCTTAGTTGGCTTTAGTGATGCAGATTGGGCAGGAAATTGTGATGATAGGAAGAGTACATAGGGCGGTTGCTTTTTCCTAGGCAACAACTTGGTCTCATAGTTTTGCAAGAAGCAAAATTCCATCTCTCTATCCACAGCTGAAGCGGAATACATAGCCGCCGGGAGTGCTTGCACACAACTCCTTTGGATGAAACAAATGCTTGTGGATTACGGCTTTGATCAAGGTATTCTTACCCTTTATTGTGATAACATGAGTGCAATTAACATTTCAAAGAATCCTGTTCAGCACTCTAGGACAAAGCATATAGACATTAGGCATCATTTCATTAGGGAACTAGTTGAAACCAAATGCATTGCACTTGAGCATGTGGGCACTAATGATCAACTAGCGGATTTATTTACAAAGCCCTTAGACTCAACTAGGTTCAAGTCACTTAGTAGGTCTGTTGGGATTTGTCATATGCCTTGATGTGTTTTGGTGATTGACCCCTTATGGGGAACTCAAGCAAAGAGAGCAACCTTGCATGTTGGAATAAGCAAAAACTTGATCATCTTTATGCTTCTTTATTAATTGCTTGAGTATTCTTGGTTGTGCTTATATATATTCTTATATGGTTTTTTTAATAAGTGTGCCTTGCTTGATTTGTAATCCATGTCACCTCTATGTTCAAAAATGCATTTTTGGACTAGGAGATTTTGATTGGGAAAGTACACTTGAATGACCCATAATTTAACTCCATGACATGAGAACTTTTAATGACATGCTTAAAATAATATGCATGAAATGTTTTTTGATTGTTCTAGTGCAAAATATGTATGAAAGCAAATGAGAAGACTAAACCCAATAAGGATCTAGTATCCATGCAATAAACAAGGATGTCTCATCCAAATTTAGTCTTCTCTCTCTCTCTCTCTCTCTCTCTCTTTATTAGTTGAACAAGACTACTATCATACGGGTATCCCACCCGGAAAAATCAAAAAGGGTGCAAAAGTCACTCATGTCTTGTTTTGCTCATAAAGTTTGATATAGTTGCTCTTTAAATTGAAATTCATTTTGATAAACTATATCTTGTTTGCTTATAACAAAAGGGTATAAATTGGTTTGAATTCTTTTGGAAACCCTTTTGATGTTTGCTTTGCCAAATACCATTTGCTTGAACCATGATGTTACATGTCTTACATCCAAAGCAACTAAGTCACACATTTTCTTCTAAACAATAAAACCCTCAATGATTCTCTCTCAATTAATTGAGTTGCATAACGTTGTTGTATATGATTATGCACTTATCTTGCAAATAGCTCTCTTTGCTAAAGTGACCCGGTTGAGGAATACTCCTTTGCCTATCTCATGACAAAAAGGGGGAGTAATGTGGTTTTATTTAAAGGGATTACATATTTGGAGAGATTGTTCCGTTGAGGGGTAGTAACCTATATAGGGGGAGCATTTGCATGTTGCATGTTGAAGTTTTCTTTTATTATACAAATTGCTCTTATTATTTATCTCTCTTGATCACCTCACATGCACTTGTCTTGGAAAGTGTAGTCTCACTGTTTTGTAGGGAAGGTGGCTATTCTACAAGAGCTTGAAGTTTTCAAGACCTAGTATCTAGGTATCTTTTTGTAATGTAGAATATCTTTTGTTGACCGTTAGTTTTTACTTTTTTTGTGAGGATGATTTGTGAGTGGTGGTTTTGTCACGAAATAGCCAAAGGGGGAGATTGTAAGTTCCTTATATTTTGATTGGCTTATTTCGTTGACAAACCACATTGGGGATTATTCTTTGTAAGGGTAATTTAGGCCTCTTGAGTGTGATCAAGCTTCAAGGACATCATCTCTCTCAAAGAGCATATCTCACTAGTTTAACTTTCTTTGAAGAGATCTAGTTGCACACACTCACTTGCATGCATTATGTTCCTATCTTCATGTAATTGGATGATGTATTGTATGCCTCTTTTCACACTCCACACTTGCACATTTTGCACATCTCTTAGTGTGTTGAGTTTGCCCAGAAAAGAGAATTTCTTCTCTTAGCGCGGCCTAGACCGCTTGGCAAGACATGCTTGCACCGCGGCATACAGAGCGGTATACCTCAGCAGAGTCATGCTTCATGTACCGCTTCCTGTACTCTTGCACGCAAAGTGACCCAAGTCGCGGTGTTGTCCAGTAAGCCTCTGTTGCCCATACCGCGGCCTGTACACCTGCATGCACAGCGCCCTGCACCGCGTTGTTGTCCAGACGGTGCACTGCTGTGTGTACCGCGGTCTGGACACTTGCCTGCGACTCGGTCCATCTAGCGGTATTGACGGGATTTTGTGCCCTAAGTTCAAAACGACGCTGTTTCAACTAGGGCTCCCATATGTATGCTCTATCTTCTTCCTTGCTCGTTTTTATGAGTTCAAGAAGCCATTATTGAGAGGCCAAGCTTCCCTTAGAGAGAGAAACTCCCAAGAACTCATCTTTACTCAACCAAACACAAATCCATGTGCATCTAACATCTTCAAGCATTATCTCATCATGGATTCTTCTTGCTTTCATTGACTAGGTAACTTGAACATGCCCTAAATCTCTTTGTATTTATTTATGTTCTTGTTTGCCTAGGGTTAGCTCTTTTATGTGATTTTATTGCATATCTTTATGTTTATTGGCATTTATAACATGATTGAGTTGTTGTGTGTTGGTTGAGAGCCTTGTTCATTAATAGCTAACATTTAGGACGATTTTACCCTTCTAGCTAAATCTTCATGCATTTGCATTTAGATATTGATATCTAGGATTTGCATTTATTGACATCTTTAAATCCTTAGATAAGCATTTATTGTTGCCTAGCATTAATTGCATGTTTGAATATCTTTTACATATTCACATAGGTTGTTTAACCTCTTCATTGATTGTTAAGCTTTGTGACTAAGTGAGTTAGTGCACAAGCTTGTGGTCAAGAATCACTATCAAAGGCCCGTTGGGTAGAGTGAAAGGGTTAGTGACCAAGTAGGTGTGACTTGAGGTCAACCTAGGTTGTAAACTTTCGTTCAAATAGTGGATTTGAGGACCGTAAGTGGTTAGAAGGATCGCCCGTGAGTTTTGCCCAGTTGGAGGGTTTCTCACGTAAATCAATCCTTGTGTTTTTATTGTTTTCCGCATATTTATGTTGGATTGATTGATTGCTAATATGGAGTAGGATTATTAAAATTGATTAAGTCAAAAAAGTTGGTAATAAATCAACTAAAACATATTCACCCCCCCTCTAGGTTGTATTAGACACACTTTGTGTATTTTCAATAGCAAAACACCCAACCACCACACCAGCCAGACAGACAACTCCCCACTCGACGAAAGGCCCCAGACCTGCTCGAACCCATATTTGCCAAAAACAGAACATATCGGACACCACATTGCTACAAACGCTCCATTGATGATAAAAACACTGGGAAAAATCGTTGGCTTCACAACGGTTGTATCAGGACAAAAACTGTAAGCAAAAAGGAGCACAAAAGAAACACCCAGAAAAGAGAATGTATCAGAAGAGCAAAAAGACTTTCATGCATTCCTCTTCCCATATAAAACCTCGGCAGCAAAACAGAGAGTCAGTTCCAATGAATGATATCCCCATTTGAGCTTGACCCCAACTTAGCCAAATTATCCGCGAAAGAATTGTAGCACCGAGAATCGAACATAACTTCAATTCCATCCCACTCTTGCATAATCGACCTAGTGAAATAGATCGAATTGACATGACTAAGACTAAAACTACCAAAATCTTCGCTATTGATCCACGAAACGGCCACTTTCGAATCAATAACAATCGAGATGGCACGGCCACGAAGCAAAGGACTCGACTGACACAGTTCTACAGCCTTTTTGATTGCCAAGATTTCCACCGAATTTGAGTCCGTTATTCCTACGCCCAAAGAAAAGAGACACACCACCTTGCCTTTCGAATCCCTCAGGACACCTCCAATACTTGCCATGCCTGGGCTTCCCCTCGCCGATCCATCAACGTTGAATTTAAAAGTACCCATCAAAGGTGGAATACAATCTTTAATCAAAGACTTCTTCACTCTTTTAGTCTCCACACAGAATTCTTTCACATTAAGCATCAACACAGAAATGGAATCCGAAACATTGGTACCAAAATGTTTATACCACCACACTACCCTGAATTTGACCATGTCGACAACTTGATCCACATTTGGCTTTTTGTCGTCTAAAATTTTCTTGTTCCGAAACTCCTAAATCGTCCAGGTCACCGCACCAAACAAAGAGAGCCACACTCTTTCACTCTTTGCAGCTGGACATAACCCCATCCAACCCTCAAACCAATATTTGACAGAGTTGTTGGCGCACCAACTGACCCCCCACCAGTCCATGCATCTTCTCCACAAGGTTGAAGACCAAGGGCAATGAAGAAATAGGTGATTGATGGTTTCAAACTCAGACGAACACATTGGGCAGTCCATATCACTGATGGTATGCAAGCCACATCTTTGAATAACCTCCCTAACCATCAGTTTTCCTCTGTACAACTTCCATACGAAGAATTTAATCTTTGGCGGACAAATACCATTCCAAATAACACTCTTAATAGACCATGAAACATCTGTGAGCTCCTCCAAACCCCTCCTAAAAGAAGCCACCGAAAACAGCCCATTTGTGTTGAGAATCTACGCCAAAGCATCCGATTTCAGGTGATGCATGGGAATACTAGTCAGCAAAATTCAGAAACTTTGCCACTGCTGCTGCTCCCAATCGAAAAGTCTTCTTCTGGTTTTCACATCCCAAACCCAGTCCGAAGAGACCTAATTACCAAACTCTCGAATGGTTCCACACTTCTTTACTGCTAAAGCATAAATTCTAGGGAAAGCATCTTTCAAAGACTTGGAATCCCATTTGATTTCATTCCAAAAATTAGCCCTGTCACCTTTGCCTACCACCACCCTAAACCCTTCATCAACAAGTTTTGCCGATGGGCTTTCCGTCTTCAGCATGCAGTTAACAGCCTTAACAAAAAAAGAGTCTTTTGTGGTGAAATTCCATTTCCACAGCAGACTTGACTCTTGGATCCTATACTTTACCACTATAACTCTCCTCCATAAAGCTTCCTTTTCTCTTCCAAAATGCCATATCCACTTGGCAAGCATCGCCTTGTTTTTATCCACCACTCTCCCAATGCCAAGGCCTCCCTTGTCCTTACTTTTGCACACCTCCACCCAATTGACAACATGAACTTTTCTCTTAAACTTGCCATCACCCCATAGGAAGCTCCGTTGGATCCTTCCAATTTTTTGAGCTACCCCCATTGGAATCTTGAAAATTGATAAAAAATAATTTGGGATACTAGCGAGAACCGAATTAATCAAAACTAGTCTTCCACCTTTTGATAAGAATCTCTTTTTCCAAGGAGCTAGTCGTTTTTCGATCTTATTGACAATCGAGTTCCAGAAGGATTTTCTCCCCGGTCTTACCCCCATGGGAAGACCAAGATAAGTGATAGGGAGAGATGCTTTATTGCATCGAAAAGTTGACGCTCAGGGGATAGCTTCCTCCTCAAGGCCATTCACCACCCTTACAACACATGACTTATGAAAGTTTATTTTGAGACCCGACACCAATTCGAAACATCGGAGGATTCTTTTAGCATTACGAAGATACTCCACCTTAGGCCTGAGAAATAAAATTGTGTCATCTGCGAATTGGAGATGTGAGACTTGAACATCGTTTCCACCAAAGCATTCCCCTCTCACCAAATCTAGGGTTGATAGCTTTATGAAGCATACTATTTAAACCTTCCATAACTATGTTGAACAAAAAAGGTGAAAGAGGATCACCTTGCCCTAACCCTCTCTCCACCCCAAAAGTAGTGGTTGGACATCCGTTCACCAACACAGACACTTGTGGGGAAGAAATGCAATCTTTTATCAATCCTCTCCATCTTTCACCAAAACCCATGTCCTCCATCATCTCATCAAGATACCCATGATCCACACTATCGTAGGCTTTTTCAAAGTCAAGTTTAACCACTAACCCTCCATTCTTGTCACCCTTCCATTTGTGAATAATTTCTTTGGCTATAACAAAGCTGTCAACAATTTGGTGATTTTTTACAAAAGCCATTTGAGAAACTCCGATCACCTAACCCATAACCTTTTTCATTCTGTTTGCCAACACCTTTGCTAAAACTTTGTACATTGACCCAACCAAGCTAATGGGTCTAAAATCTCTCATTGAGGTAGGATTGCCTATTTTGGGGATAAGAACTATAAATGAATTGTTCAAGTCTTTGACAATAACGCTATTATTGTAAAATTCATTGATGAAGTTCATGAAATCTTGTTGGATCACTCCCCAGTTTGCGTTAATAAAATTCATGTTAAAACCATCTGGACCCGATGCCTTATTACCATCACAACTTGACAAGGCCACCCAAACTTCTTCAACTGAAAAAGGTAACTCCAGAGCTTCTCTCTCACCTTATGATAATTTCTTGATAGCCTCCCCTCTCATCGACGGTCTTTTCCACCCCTCCTTTCTGAAATGGTTCTTAAAAAAGTTGTAAATTCCTCTTCTAATAGATATAGGATCAGAGCACACCTCCCCATCAAAGGTCACTCCACCAATGAAGTTTACTTTCCTCCTTCCGTTGGCCATGCAATGAAAGAAGTTGGTGTTTCGGTCCCCTTCTTTTAGCCACTTTATTCTAGACTTTTGGCACCACATTTGTTCCTCCCTACGAAGGGATTCCCAAAGCTTTTCCATCAACTTCCACCTTTCCTTACGGATTCTTTCCGTCCATCCCACTAGACCCGCTTTTTTATCGATGGCCTCCAATTGTCCTTCAATATCCGTAGACGTCATCTTGGAGTTTCTCTTATCCGTCAGCCAGGTCTTCATGCTTTGTTTTGACGCCTTTAGTTTTGAAAACAACAGAAATCCTTTCGATCCCCTCACCTCATAGTTCTTCCAACCTTTCACTGCCTCATTGATTATGTTCTTGTCTTCCAGCCAAGAATTGTAGCAACGGAAAGGGCATGGGCCCCAGTCTTCTTTCGGCTCACCTAACATAATCGGAATGTGATCCGAGAGGCTCCTCTCAAGACCTTTTTGAGTGAGTTGAGGAAACCATAATAATATCTCCGAAGACACCAAAAACCTGTCCAACCGAGCCCATGCTTCTTGACTCCTATTGTTGGACCAAGTGAAGGTCATCCTTTAAAGTGGGATATCGATCACCTGAGCTTGCAAAATGAAATTCTTAAAACTGCTAATGCCCCCCATATTGCTTCCTACTCCCACTCTTTTCATGGGGTCAAGAACGACGTTAAAATCACCACCCGTCACCCACGGACTCGGGAACTGACGTTGAGCCTCCAAAATAAAATCCCATAGGTCCTGTCTTTCAGAAGCCAAAGAGGGAGCATAAATATTACAGACCACAATTTCCTTCTTCAAGAGCAACAACTCCCCAGCCAGAATAATACACCTCTTGTTAAAGATACCTGCCTTCACTTCAAAACTTTTTTCGTTCCACAAAGAGGTGATTCCACCAGCAGCACCCTCAGATTCAACACCAACCCCTCTCGTGAGCGACCTACCACCTAATTTACTTATCACAGAACTATCAAAAACTTTCAGCTTTGATTCTTGCATGAATAACATGTCAGGTTTATGAAAGTTCACTAAACCTCTAATTACTCTCCTCTTCTCTTCTCTACCAAGACCTCTAATGTTCCAGGATATCAATAACATTAAAAAACAAAGAACCTCTTACTCAAGCTTACTGACTTAGTTATTAGAATCAAAACGTTCTCTCTCCTCTCTTTTACACCTAGTAATGACCTCCTCTATCTTTTTTATTTTTCCATTAAACTCTATACCCAGAGAAACACCAGTTTCAATTACCTTGGCAATCTCTTCTTCAAGGTACAACTGAGAATCTTCCATAATTCTTGATTGCACTGTCCCCTCCACCACTCTACAGCCATTGCTTTGCTCAACATTCATACTTTTGACTGTATTTTTGCCCCCGCCTTTGAGATCATAACCCCTCTTCACTCCTTCCTCAATCATTGTCGTTATTCTGTCATCTAGATTCCACTCCACATTAGTTCCCTTCCCAGAAGTATTTTTCTTCATCTTGGCTTGATATTTATCTAGCTTCTTGTCACCCCCTTTGGAGCTCCTTGTTGACATGCCATGCTTCTTTAAACGTATCCTCCTTGCTTGCGTTCCGCTATTTTGATTTGGCAGAACACTGATGTTATGAGAGTCCTCTGTTTCTGTCGTTTGCCTAGCCTCTGTTATCTCCTTTCCTGTGTTTTTCCCTACCTGATTGTTGCATCTGGTCACTAGATGTGATTCCCTATCCATAGGCTCCTCTTCAAACTTTCATTTGGATCATTGTCTTTTGGGCTTTTACAAAAGTCACTATTCTCTTTTTCAGCCTGGTCTCCCCATTGGGTCTCAAAAGAGTTTGTAGTACCCTGGTCTTGAAATGTGCAATGAGCCCACTTACACTTTGTCAGCCCATTATCCTTGTCCTTATCCAGGATTGTAGCAGATTTCGAACTTTCCCCTACACTCTTCCCAAATTGCACAAGTTGCCCCTCTTCCATCTCATATTCGGAGTACGATGATGTCATCTCATCTGAGCTCCTGTCACTATCAGAGGCCATCCGTTCTTTCTCTAATGTCAGCTTGCCATTCAGGCCTAGAGGTAACGTTGGTATCCGACGAGGCTTCTTGATCATCACTTCTTTTCCTTTGCCTCCTTGACTCAACATAATCAGGCTAACTACTTTGTTAGCTGTCTTTTCCTAAAAAGAGATATCTAAAGAGTCCAGCGTATCTCCCTCTTTGTTTCCTTTGCCTGTTTGGTTGGTTTCACACCGCTCCACACTCATTTTTCCCATATTGTTAGCGGGATTAGACATGTTCACCAAAACAGCCTTCTCTTTTTCACCAACCTGGTTTTGGGTCTGGTAACCCTTTATCCTTGGAAGCCACTCAATTGTTGGAGATCCAAGCTCAGTTTTCAAACCTAAAGTGTCTTCAAGCCATTTGGACTCCACCGGTAATGGCTCCATCTCCATCATAACAGGGAAGGTCCTATTGCCTACTGTTACCTTAATATCTTTTGGGTACAGCTGATTCATAGGCACCAAGATTAGCAATCTGGCTCTATCCAGCCTCCTTCAATGAAATGTCTCATTGTCAATCATCAACAGATCACCCAGTTTTGATCCCAACTTTTGAAAGAACAATTCATTCCAATAGTTCAGAGGAATCCCTGAAATGTTGAACCAGTAAGGCTTTTCGTTATAACTTCGCACCATGGACCACTTCTCCATTGATGAAAATAAATCTTCCCAAAAAAACCTATTTCTAATAAAACCTTCACACTCATGAGAAGACCTGAAACTCCATAGGATAGTTCTACCTCCCAAGAATCTTGCCGTGAAGGAGAAACCTCTGCTTATCAGTCTCTCTGTGACCTTTGTGAAATTAGCAAACTTCTTCATTACCCCCACAACACTTTTGTCTAGCCATCTGGCATCGGAAACCACCATGTCTTTTATCATGATTTCTATCAATGCCCCTCTTGACCCCTTCCCCTGAACATTTCTTGTAAGATTATCCTTCAGAACTTCAGCATACGAAGGAATTCACATGTTCCTTTGATGGCCCTCAGTTCGTCCCATCCTTCCTATTTCTTGCTTAGATTCATGATTTCGCCTTGTGACTCCTACATTATTCAATCTTCTAGTTTTCCATCCATATTGCGCCACCGTTGAGCTGATAGGCCACCCATAAACTTGCATCCCATTCATTGATTCAGCCACCCTCCTAGCTTCCTCCAGAGTTTTGAATTGCACGAAGGCGTATCCTATCTTCCTTGATGCGCTTGTTGCTGAGAGATAAACATCCCTCACTCTCCCAAAAGCCTTGAACATGTTCCATAGACAAGTTTGATCTACTTTTCGATTCAGATTGTCAACGAAAATGGACACCAACTTGTCTCTAAAATCTTTCCTTCTTCCATGACCCCCTAAGTCAGAGCTTCTCTCTCTTACTTTCTCTCTCATCCCTTTTTTGTATATCATATTAAACTATAAGAGTAATGCTTCAACACCTAAGAATTTTTGTTCACTAAACTATAATCTGTTCTTTTACAAAAGCCAGTAACATTATCTATTTATATATATATATATATATGAATTAATTAAACATGTGTGCACTTTTTGGAGACCATGTTTGCAAAGAAAATTTAGAAAAGAATATAATCTAAAAGCTGTAAAACTGAATAAAAACCAGCTGAATTTTATGCAAAACAAAATAAAAAGTAAAGAAACCTTTTATTACTCATAATGTACAGAGATAAGACCAATCAGATACATAGCTTACTTGAAAATAAATTTGTATATATACATCTGGGTGCGTTTGTCTGAATTTCCTGAAATCTTCGTTTGTTTGAATTTCTTGAAATTTTTGTCCGATTATTAGGAATGTGAAAATTATGAGCTCCCTAAATAAAGAGCTTATTGTTGTAAATAATTAAAGAATTAGTGAAGAACAAATGAAGAAATAAAGTGAGTAGAGAAACAAGAGAGGGAGAAGAGAGAAGTGAGAGATTCTGTGTATATATAAATGTCCCTTCAGCTAGCTCTCTCTACAAAAGAAGAGAATAGTACATATATATACAATTATCAAGTTTTACAATACTTAGTCACTAAGCAATCCAAGCTTTTTCCACGTGTGCCATTAAGTGGGTGGATAAAGGCAAGTGGTGGGATCCATATAATTTACAACACTCCCCCTTGGATTTCTACCACTTGTATTTTAATTTACTAGAAAAAATTCAGTGGGATAAAAACCTTGGTAACAATATATACAATAATCTCTCTGGATCTAGTGGGGTTGGACGTTCTCAAAACTATCTTGTTAAAAACCTTGTCAGAAAAACCCAATGGGAAAAAACCTGATCGAAGGGAAAAAGAGTATATTGTACATATGTCCAGATTTATTATTTTCTTCAAAACATTTCTCATATTTATACTTTGCTAGGGAAAAACCCAGTGGGATAAAAACCTGAGCAAAGATATTCATTGATCTGTCGAATCAAAGTAATATTTATAATGATTTCTGGATCAAAGTAACATTTATATGATGATTAACAAGATCAAAGTAATATTTACAATGATCCTTTTGATCAAGTCAACATATATACGATGATCAACTGGATAAATGTAATATTTATGATGATCTTTATGGATCAAATAATTTTTGGGTGTGCTTAGAGAATTGCCTCATTAAAACCTTATCAAGAAAACCCAATGGGATGAAAAACCTGATTGAAATGAAAAAGAGTACAATGCACATATGCCCCAAATAATTAATATACTTCATTTAATATGCCCCCCCTAATGGGACGCTCCCCCTGATAAAAGTTCTTTTGAATCAATCTTCTAGATTACTGAACTGAAGCACATTGATGTTTATTTTATGAAATGCAATAACATCATAAATGATTGGAGGGAATATGGGCAAATACTTGCTTTTATGGAGTAATATCCATATGGAATCTTTTCAGAATCTTTTCAACATATTCTGATTGATGGACAAGTATTCCATTTGATCTATGTTCGATCTTCAGATCGAGACAATATTTTCTTTCTCATTTCTATATGAAGACACGTGAGTATATAATATGATCATTATATCCTTATCTTATCGGATATTAACTGAGACAGTTATACTACATCCGTTCATATTGTTTTTAATCCATATATAAGGATTTTTGTATGTTCATCACATACAGATTACGAGATCTCGATTTATATGCTTATAGCATTTTTGAATCCTTCAGGATTTATAAGTATCTGTACTGAGTGAATCATATACATAAATGATTACTACGTCTAGAAGACGTATTTCAAGCCTTTCAAAGACAACCAATTTTATCAAAAATTCAGAACGTAATTGTATTCATCAGTAGTGAATGCCAAGTTTCTATAAGAAACCTTATACTACGAGTCATGCCTCATATCTCACGATCTCGTTTTTCTCATTACGTTTTCGTATAAAGACCCATTAGTATCCATCTAGTTTGACATCTCCAGGTGTCTGGAGTACTATTGGTCTAAATACTTTGTCTGGTTTATGAAGTCAATTCTTCTTGAATTGCTTCTTCCATCTAGGCCAATCATGCCTTTTGTCTACAATCATTGATATTATGAATATCATAATTATCATTCATAATTTCAGTAGCGCTACTGTGTATAAAAATACATCATCAATGATTGTTTCCTTGTGATTCCACATTTCTCTCATATGATTTATAGAATTTTTTCTCAATTTCTATATTCTTGTATCTCTGTTGAGATTACTTCGATTTCAATGGTTTAGTCATTTCATAGACTCTGTAGGATTTATAGAATTTCTCTCAATTTCTATATTCTTGTATCTTTGTTGAGATTTCTTCCATTTCAATGGATTTGGTCATTTCATAGACTTGTGTCTCTTTAGATATATCAGACTCTTATAGAGTTGATTTAGATCAATTGAATTTATTTATAACT
Source organism: Dipteronia sinensis (assembly GCA_033220585.1). Lineage (NCBI taxonomy): Eukaryota > Viridiplantae > Streptophyta > Magnoliopsida > Sapindales > Sapindaceae > Dipteronia > Dipteronia sinensis. The sequence continues at coordinate 67,866,510 of CM065637.1, read as the reverse complement.
CGAGTTTTGTTTACTTTCAGGATCCCAATAACAATACCTTTCAAAAGGTTTATAAGCTTATGATATGTATCAGATGATTTATTTGTTGTATTTTTCTCTGATCGTTCTTCAAGAACAATCACTCGGCCGAGGTTTATGAGATGACAACTTATAAAATCATGTTACCTTTAATATATCAGGTACATATTAATAATTATATGATGATCAATTATCTTTCGTATTTGAGAGATACGAATATTGAAATGAGACACACATATATATAGAGAACCGAACTGTTATCTCTATTTTGTATATAAGTAACTTTTCATTTACTTTTCTCTTTTAGAGAAACTTTCCCATTTGGAAATTAATCAATATAATAATATACAGATTGTGCGTATAAACTATCAAAAGTTTAAATGATATGATAGCAGATTTAATCAAAATCAATATTAATCTCATAATGATAAGAAGCCTTATCTTAAATCATGCCAGAGATGAAATAGAGAGATGTACAACACAATCAAATATCTTTAAAAATGAGTAAGTCCCTATATAGGATTTATTAACTATATCGAAATAATGAAGTTCTGGCAATTACTTGGAGACGTATGATAAGTGATCCCCTGATCCATTTGATTATGAGTAATCTGAAAAACTAATAATCAGTGCAAGTAATATGGAGATGTTTGATAATAAACAAACATGTGATCATCTCGTAGATGCATCAATTAGAACCATATAATAATGAAAGAGGTCATTTGGTGGATGAATATGTCCACATATATCCCCTTGAATTCTTTATAAGAATGATAAGGATTCAAAACCAATTTTTTAGAATAATATGGTTTTATTGCTAGTTTCCCTTGTGAACATGCAGTACATAAGTTCTCATTGGATAAAGAATCTTCTGGTTCTTTAATAGATATCCATGAGTATTTTCAATGATTATACGTATCATTATAGATCCTGGGTGACTGATACGGTCACGCCAAAATACAAACAGTTTTGGATATGAGAACTTTTGATTAATAACTGCATAAATATCTACACTTTTTATAATAGTGTAATATAATCCAGATGATAAAGCACACAACTTTTCTATAATGAGTTTCTGACCTGAATCATGAGAAGTAATGCATATATATTAAACATTCTCATTACTCATAGTTTCAATATGATATTCATTCCTTCGTATATTTTTGAAACTAAGCAGATTCATTTATATTCTATCTGAATGATATAAAGTATCATCGATACATAATTTAATACCATCTGGTAATAAGATTGTGGCTCTTCTAGAGCCTTTGATTAGATCCGTTGGATCTGATCTGACATTAATTTTATATGCTTTTGAACTGAGTATATTCTTTCATGTTCTGCTTGAATAATATCAAGTATCACTGATACATGATTTAGTATTGTTTAATAACAATATCATAGCTCTTCCAGAGCTTTATATCATGTCTCTTCCAGAGCTTTATATCATGTCTCTTCCAGAGCTTTCTATCAGATCCGTTGAACCTGATACAATATTAATATTTGCTCTGATCAAAGTCCAATTCATAAAAATATATCTGACTCCGCAGATTTGTATGAGTCGTTGCATTTTAGGCAAAACATATATTTCCCTTTTGGGAATTTTATGGACATTATGTGTAATACTATTTTATATTTCATCTGAAATGATAATAATTTTTTCAACAAGTTTAATTTATAAACCTTTTCTCTTGTCATTCACAAACATCCACTCCTGGGGTATGTTTTGATATCTCATGAATATAAATATATCCAAATTTACTCTCTTGATACTGCTCCTTTGGGAGCAAGTATACAGTGGATAAAATATCCTTTACAATCTCATTATACGTGATATTAGGATCTTAAATCCTTTTATGATAATCACAGCATCCTGCTGGATGTGTATGAAATGGATAAAATATTATTTCCAATTTCATTATTCGTTAGGATCTTAAATCTCCCTTTTTTTATGATACTCACAACATCCTACTGGATGTGTATGAAATGGATAAAATATTAATTCCAATTTCTTTATTCGTTAGGATCTTAAATCTCTTTTATAATACTCACAAAATTCTACTGGATGTGTAGATTCTTTTTTTTTCTCGAATGAATGATACGTTAGGATCTTAAATCCCTCTTAGGATACTCACATCATCATATTGGGTGTGTAGATTATTCCTTTAAATAAGTGACATGTAACATATCACTTATACATATATATATATATGAGATAACTTCATATTATGAATGTGTTTGAAACCCCAGGTTCCAAATAATGATGTATGACATTCATGTAATAACACTGGATCAAGAACTCCATGTTCTCATCGGTTTTCAAAACCGTACCAACTTAAATATCATAATTCTAGGAACTTTAAGTTCTGGTTAGTCGGTCTAGCCGATCTCATATATTGCGTATAAATAATACGAATATTTTAACAATTTATTTAGAGACACAACATAAACCAGTCCTGAGACACTGTATAAGCCTAGTCTCATATATTACATAAAAATAAATGCTGAATATTTAAACAATTTATTTGAAGACACAACATAACCCAGTCCTGAGACACTGCATAAGCTAGTCCCCGAGACACGGCAGTAAGCCAGTCTCATATATTACATAAAAATAAATAACTATAGATAAATAAATCTAGAACTACATATATATAGGTTCCGTTGACGACATAAGCCATCTTGTTATACACGAGCAATATATATGGATCTAGAACGTAGAGATATAAGTGAATTATCCATCAGGGAATCCCTTTTAATTATACGCAATTGTGCTAGAGATCAGGATCTTCCATCGTGCCTGAAAAAAGAGTTAATAAAGCTTGAATAAGTCAAAACAGTACTTACAAGTGGAATTAGTTGAAACGGATGGCACGGTTGCGTCCGGAACGGTTGAAATAGCTCAAAACAAGTTTGACTCGGCGAAAAAAGGGAGATTTTTTTTTTGCATGAGCTTGCATGATGCTGACATGGCAGTTCTGCTGACATGGCAACCCCTCTACTGATGTGGCACTGACGTGGTGCACCTAGGTGTTGACATGGCAAGCCTGGAAGATGATGTGGCACTGCCATGTCATGCCTAGGTGGTGATGTGGCGATGGCGTGGTGGCTGACGTGGTCGTCTTCTTCCTTGGAGAAAAATTGTAGAAAAGTTCTGGAAAAAAAAGGACGGCGTTGACCAGACTTTGAATGGACCTAGAGAATTCGTTAGAGCTCCATTTGAGACGCGGTGAGCGGCGTTGGAATCGTATTTCCGAGACGAACACAATGGTATCCTCCGAACAATGATTCGAGCACTTTGAATTTTCTAGGTTTTATCAAAAATTCAAAATCAAAACTAAAAGCATTCAAAAACTTTCTCTGGAAGTCCTAATCTATATTCGTGCTGATAACGTGTTGAAATAATTAAAGAATTAGTGAAGAACAAATGAAGAAATAGAGTGAGTAGAGAAACAAGAGAGGGAGACGAGAGAGAAGTGAGAGATTCTGTGTATATATAAATGTTGCTTTAGCTAGCTCTCTCTACAAAAGAAGAGAATAGTATATATATATATATATATATATATATATATAATTATCAAGTTTTACCATACTTAGTCACTAAGCAATCCAAGCTTTTTCCTCATGTGCCATTACGTGGGTGGATAAAGGCAAGTGGTGGGATCCATATAATTTACAATATAATTTACAACACTTATTCTATTCTTTGCTTTTCTCTTCTCTCTCGTTCTCTACCTCCCTTTTTTCTCCTATCGTAATGTGGTTTTATAGAGGAGTTTTTATAGTGTTTTTTCATGCCTAGTTGGCATGACATGTGTTGTCATCCATTCAATTTGCATGGCATATGTCATCTTGCATGTCAATTTGCATGACACATATCTCGCATGTTTAACTTGCATGGCATGTGTCATGTATATTAATTTTGAGTGACGTGTGTCATGATACATGTGTAGTCCACCGTTAATGTTTTCCGACTATGGTTGTCCACCGATTACGTCTTCCGAATATGGTCAAATTTAGTACCAACATAGAATATAAATCTAATATGAATCTCTATCTTAAAACTGTGTAGATTTTTTTTCTTTTTTTTTTTCGATAGGAAAAAAACATGAAATCCTCATTCTTTATTGCATTGTGGGATGTATTGCAAGTCTCTGTCTGGATAATAGTTAACTGGAACAAGTATTATAATCTCATTTACCTGCACCAAGGGACTATGTGCCTCGGATGAAACGTTTCTGACTGTATTTGTATAATCTCATAACAAGTATCAAGCACTATAAGAATGAAGGTTGGAGCCGTCTGAAAATTTATGGTCTAAGCACTAGGAAGATCTCTCCTCTGGAAAGCGAAGTCTTGGAAGCTACTTTCTTGTATGAAGAAGTGTAGGAGGCGTTGGGGAGCTGTGATGGGAACAAAGCACCTGGACCGGATGGGATGAATTTCAATTTCATCAAGGCAAATTGGAAGATAATCAGTGGAGATTTTATGTTGTTCTTTGCAGAATTCCATAAGAATAGTTCTATTGTGAAGGACCTAAATCACACTTTCATCGCGCTCATTCTAAAATGTCTCCGGCTAGAGTCTTTGAAGGGCTTTCGTCCAATAAGTTTGGTTGGCTCAATGTACAAACTTTTAGCCAAAGTGTTAGCTAATCGTTTGAAGAAAGTGATGAATTCCATAATCGGTGAAGTCCAAATGCCAATTGTTAAAAGGAGACAAATCATAGACGGTTTTGTCATTGCGGAGGAAATTATTCATCATTGGAAGAAAGACAAGAATGGCGGTCTTCTTGTGAAGTTGGACTTTGAAAAGCCTACGATAGCTTGGATCATGACTTTTAGATTTTATGATAGAGGAAATGGGTTTTGGCTAGAAATTGCACCAATGGATGTATGACTGTATTGCTTCCCCTTCACTCTCGGTATTAGTGAACGGCTGATTACTATGGAGCAGTTTGGGTTGGAAAAAGGTCTCCGCCAAGGTGATCTGCTATCCCCCTTTCTTTTCAATATAGCTATTGAAGGTTTGCACAGACTATTTGAGAAATCATTTGAGCTAGACCTCATGATAGGTGTGATTTTTGGAGATAATGATGTTCACATTTCACATCTTCAGTTCGTGGATGATACGATGCTTTTTCTCCAACCTGGAGAGGATTATCTTCGCAATGCCAAGAGAATTCTCAGATGCTTTGAGCTAGCTTTGAGCCTTTGAATAAACTTCCACATGTCTTGTGTGGTTCGAATCGGTAAAGATGGTCTAAAAGATGAGAGATGGGCGGAGATCTTTCTAAGTAAAAGGGTCATATTACCGATCACATATCTAGGACTGCCTTTAGGTGGAAGACCGAGTGTGAAGGCCTTTTGGAAACCTGTGGTTTTCCGGATTGAATGAAGGTTGATCCATTGGAAAAGAAATTTTTTGAATAAAAGTGGAAGATTGATTCTTATTGAAGCAGTTCTTTCTAGTATCCCGACCTAAACTTCATGTCGGTTTTTAAAATTCCGATTGGAGTGGCCAATACAATTGAAAGACTGCAAAGAAAATTCTTTTGAGGAGATGCTGTAAGCAAGAAAAAATTGCATCTGGTTAGGTGGGATCAGATGTGCAGAGGAAAGAGGCTTGGAGGTCTGGGAATTGATCGTGTTTCCTACAAAAATAGAGCCTTTTGGCGAAGGGGATTTGGAGGTACGGCAAGAAAGAGGACTTCCTTTGAAAGAATGTGTTATGCTTAAAATATCAGCTCAGTCTAGACGGGGTTAGGTAGAGATGGAACTGTACCAATGCTATGTCCTCTTTTGTTAAAGCTATAGGTAGCCTTCTTGTGGAAGGATCTCCAGAGGCAATGGTTTTGAAAGAGGGCGTAAAAATGGTAATAGGAAATGGGAAGAGAACCAGATTTGGGGAAGATATTTGTTTGGAAAATGTGCCGATGAAAATGGCTTTTCCAAGAATGTATGCATTAGCTACCGGCAAGAGTGGGATGGTTCAGGAGTTTGGCTTATGGTCTAGAGATCGCTGGTGCTGGAATATCCCACTTAAAAGCTACTGTTTGACTGGGAGAAGAATCAGTGGAGAAGTTTCAAACCTTCCTTGGTTGTGCTATTGTAAGAAGACATATTCCAGACTCAGTTGTATGGACTTTTGATGCTAAATGTGTGTTCTCGGCAGGATCTTTCCGGAAGTGTATGGAGAAGATGGTAGAGGAGAGAGATCAAACCTACAATTTTATTTGGCAAGGAATATGTCCTTCTAAGATCGAAATGTTCTCCTGGAAACTTTTAAGGGGAATGATTCCTGTGAAAGAGGTTCTGTCGAATTTTGGCTGTGTCCCAAGTTCTGGGGTGAATTGTAGGCTGTGCAACAACACCACTGAATCCATCGAACATCTCTTTCTACTGTGTCTTTGGTCTTAGAGTCTTCGGTCAGGTGCTATAAGCTGGTGGTAGGTGCAGTGCTGTCCGAATGCCTCATTGAAGGAATGGCTGTGTAGTTGGCATGGTTTGTACCCATCGTTAAAATACAACTAAGTGTGGGGCACAGTGTTTTTCACTACAGTTTGGACCATATAGGAAACAAGAAACATGATGGTTTTCCAAAACAAATCCTCAAGTGTTGATCAATGCTTGGACATGGTTAAATTCATGACAACTTGGTTCAAGCACTATGGGAAAGACTCCGATAATCCATTGACGCATATTCTCCTAAATCTCATAGTAAGCTGTGTTGATAAGAGAAAGATGAAGTACTTCTAAGGTGGAAAAGTGGATCCCTCATGGGAAGAACATCTTCTTGTTCATTGTTGATGGATCAACGAGAGGGGACCCTGGTTCGGTTGGAGTAGAGGGGTGTTTTGCGTGATTTTTACAGTAAAATTCTCTATTTTTTTCTCTTTGTTCCTGGGTCATCTTGACGCCATCACAGCTGAACGTTGTGCTATCCAAAAGGCTTGTGATCTTTGTTCTTCTAGAAATGAGACTTGAAAAAGGCTGTCTTGAAATTCCCTTAACCACTTATAGTGTAAAATATACCAAGGGGGTGGGATGAATATGTGTATGCCCAAATTTTCCACTTCTTTTTCTCACAACCAATTTATGCACACATAGAGAATTTAAAAAGTGAATTGCTTTAAAAAGTTAATATGAATTCAATCAAGTAAGTGTTAAAACAATACAAGTTAATGTAAGTAAAGAAACTAAAATGCGGAAATCAACACAAGAGATTTTTACGTGCTAAAACATCAAAAGAGGAAACATCCACCTGTTGAATCCACAACCACCGGCAAACCGCAATTCACTATGACGAATAAAAGATACACACTCAAAAAACAATCAACACATGATACACTCTCCAAGCTATCAACTTCTATTCTACCCTCGAGCCTAGTGAACCACTTTGCCTACTTTCTATCCAAGATGTCACTATCACACCTCTAAGAAGCAACTTCCTATCCAAGAAGCTCATGTCTCAAGGAAGATTCCTTGCTTGCCTATCCGGATTCTCCCGACCCTAGACAAGACTTCTTGCTTAGTCATCCGGATCTCCCCGATCCTAACTAAGACTTCATTGCTTGGATATCAGGATCACTATCCTAGCTAAGTCTTCTTGCTCAAGTTAAAGTTTCACTCACTTCAACAAGAGACTTCAACCTTTTGCAAGGCAATGATTTGAGTGAAGTGTACACATGCAATCACAAGCAAATATAACAAGTAGATCAAACACACTCTATGAAGAATTAGATTAGCACAAATCAAACTCTCAAGCAAATGTAACTAATTCTTATGACCATGTGATTAGAGATCTAGATTAGGCATTCAAAATCATTCACAAAAATTATCTAGAAATCTAAACATGTCAAATAAAGCTAGAATACCAAGTTTGCAACAAAGAGCACAAATCTAGCTTTGAAATCTAGTAATCAAGTTAACACTTGAAATCAACAATATATTCAACAAAGTAAGAACTAGATTTAGACGATAGAGATCACAATCAAAATATCTTAGATCTAGAATATGTGACTAAAACCTAGAAATCAACAATCAAGATCAAAACACAAAGTTATTCTAGATTCAAGTTCATATTCTTTAAAATTAGCTAAAAGATGTTCAATCAAAAATCACAAAAGCTAAATTTCAAAAATCACTCAAACAAATCTAAAAGTTGAATCAAAATCATTCTAAACATTTTTCTTTAATCAAATAGAAAGAATCAACAAATCGATCACAAAAGAAATGTAGAGAAGATGATTCACTTACAAATGATGAACATAGGAACTGAGATCAGATCACTGTGAACAACCTGGATATCATTTGACTCTAAAAAAGGTTGGGACTTGTTTCTCTCTTAAAGACCAACAATTTCAGCTTATGAAAATCTAAAATCGGAGTTGATTTGAGAGAGATATCCCAAAAACAAAATGAAAAGTTGTTTAGAATTCTGCTTCCGAACTCCGAATTTGAATCCGTTTACGGATTACAAACTGTGACTCTCTCACGAACCTAGAATACTATGAAACTCTGATCAGAAAATAAAAAATTTGACTTGATACATGAAGACGAAGACAATGCATAGTAAGTGACCGGAAAGTTTCGTAACTTTTTACTCGGAACTTGAAAACTAATGAATGAGTAACTGAAATGACTGGAGCTCAATAAGAAATAATATAAGATCAAATTCAAATCTGAAGTCTATAAAACATAAACAAACAAACACATGAACACACAAGTATGCCATTTCCTAGATATAATCCTTGAACATGCAATTTACAAAATTTGTCAATCTAAGTCTAATGCATGAGCATACAATATCAAGTGTGTGAATGTGTTATATAAATTGAGCACAACGATGTAGAGACACATATGGATGCAATGTGTGTGTGTGCTTACACCTTGCAAGAGGAATAAGCATCTTAATACCTTATCATCCAAGTAAGCATATATCCTCTTGAAGACGAACTTTGCATACAAAGTTGCTTTCCTTCTTTGAAGCTCGATCTAATCACAAACCACCTATGTAACTAAGCAATACAAACAAATAGCGTTTTGTTATGGAATCAAGCCAATACAAATCTAAAACCTAACATGTTCACTGGATCAATGAGGAAGTTTTAGGGAGCCTAAAGCACATGGATGTTATCTTGGATATTCAAAACAAATTGAGGGGTATGGTCAACACTATGGTTGTGTTTACGTCGAGAGCTTACAATTATTGTGCGGATATGCTTGTAAAAAGGGCGTCCCAGGTGGTTGGTGACTTTGAGGAGTGGGGCGATTCTTGAGAAGCTCCATTCTACCAGTGTTGCTGATGTGGTTGTTCTGTTTTTGTCTCTGGTTATTTCTTCGGTCTCTGTTGGTCTTTGTGTGTTTTTTTTTGGTTTACCGTTTCTTGGCCCTTAGAGCATCTCCAACAGTCTCCTTTAATTTGGAGAACCCCCTTAGCTTAATTATAGGAGAAGCTGTATTTTTAAAGCTCCAACATGTCACTTAAAGACTCTCTTGATGTGCTTTGGTGGAATTCACTTTCTTAATTACGCGGTGACTTCAACCCCTTAAGTGGGCTCCATATATTTAAAGCATCAGATATTTAACTTTTCAATTCCAACAATTCTTTTATTATCCAATGAGTAATTTGTTTTACAATAATAATTACAAAGTCAAACATCAAGATAATAATAAAAAATTATTAAGGGAGCCATTCAAGGGAGTATTGTTGGAACACATACCCCCTTAAATGCCCCTTACAACAACATTCAACCTTATTTAAGGGGGCTTCCAAGGGAGACAGTTGGAGATGCCCTTAATAAAATCTGTCGTTAAAAAAAAAGTGTGATAATGTCAAGGTGTTTGTATATTTGGCACTTTCAAACAAAAAAATATTGTATATCTGGCTGCATTTATGATCCCAGTTTATGCCTAGAATACCATAGTTAGTTTTTAATTTAATTTTTTTTATGGACACCGTAATGAGAAAACTTGATTTAAATGTGAACCGGTAGTATCAAAACTCGAAGAAGTTTTTTTATTTATTATTTGATTGTGTTCGGATTTTGATGAAAGTTGTATACTCCTAAACAAAAGACAAGCTTGCCTGAAGCTTATTTCAGCGCTAAGGTCATATTAAGGTTCCAACAGTTAGGACCCCTTGAACCTTAACGTGAACTTGATTACTTCGGTCGGAATTTCATTATATATATTAATTTTAGTTGGTAAAAATATGCTTGGAATTGGATATATAATTTTCGAATATATAACTTAATGAAATTTTAGGGAAGGAGAGAGTAATCGATAAAAAAATGACGTCTATTTGTTGTTGGAAAAATGTGAAAAATGTTAAATGGGTGAATGAGAAATTGATACTTAAAATGCACCTGTTGAATTGAGAAAAATAATGAATCCAACATTAGTGGGAAAATAAATGCTTAATCAATTATATATATATATATATAATAATAATAATATATATACAGAAATTTTCAAATCAGTACGCACTGATATAACTTCGTTAATGCGTTGGATGTTGACCATTAAATTTAAATATTTTGACTCAAAGTGTATGCACTTGTCAAAACTTTTCCATAATCAGTGGTCCACATGTAACGTACTGATATAAGTTATATCAGTGCGTATTGAGGAGAAAATGACTGAATATATATAATATGTCTACTTGTTTTTTTAGCTTAAGCATGAGTACAAATCACGTGTATGTACACCCGTGACTCATTATAATATTACCACGTGTTTAATTTTTTCCAAATCAAAGAATGAATTGGATTTAATTTCAAAATTAATACTATAATTATCATAATTAAGTTTTGAATTTTAAAAATTGTAATTACCAACTTAATGGTAACTGATTTTGATTAATTCCGGATGAATTAAAATATTAAATTTTGAATTCAAAACCGATTTGACTTTTAAATTGCCATGTTTAATGAGAATTATTTCCAAATTAATTCTTTGATTTCCAATTAAATTCTCTCTACAATGAATTATCTATAAATTGAGTGCCTTCTCTTTCATACTAAGTCACACGGAAAAATCATAGACACCAAAAAAAATTAGCTTTACTTTATGCATTCTTGTTCTTGTTCTTGTTCTTTGTTTTTCTGGGTTTCTTTGGTAAGTTCAAATCATTTTAATTTGAGTTCGCTGCTAGTGGTTGTGTTATTATACAACCATTGTGAATCGTTGTATCCTAGGAGACAAACACCATACACATACGGTGTTGACGGAGAATTTGTCTTAAGAACACCGTGTAAAACATGAGCCTCGATTCTAGGTTCCTAGTAAATTTTCGTTGGTGTTTGTTTTGTAAATCGAAACTTGTTTGAACCTCAATAACTTTGTAAAGGACATACTGAAAATCAATTTTGGATAACAATCTTAAAACAAACCTCTTTCTTTCTCTTTTCCTTTGCTTTTACTTTTGATACTTAATTTTCTTTCCTTAATAAGATTAATATTGATTAATTCTTATTCCCTTTCTGTTTTGGTTATATGTTTCGGATTTTGTTTACAACAACTCAACGGGTTGAATATTACGAATATATAAACACAAGTTTTGTATAGATTAATTTGTTGTTACAGAGGTTGGATTCTGATTTATATACACACAAGTTATGTATATGTTCCTTATAATTTGTTCTATAAGTACAATACTGGTTAAAACGGTTATAGATCATATAATCACTCAAACCAGTTATTGTTTTGTTTATCTGTGGGTATTCAAATTGTTGACACCGATTGTGTTATCATCAAGATATATCAGTATTATATGGGATATATTCTTGATATATATATATATATTTTAACGGTAAGAATTTATTCAAATGGCCAAAAGGCCAAAGAGGACACAACAAGCAAGAGGCCAGCATGCCCAATAACACCAAAAAAAGAAAACCACCAAGCAGGCAACCACAAAACAGGAGGAGACAAACAGCCTAAACAGCAAGGAGCCCCCAACAAGCTCAAAGCCTAAAGCCCAAAAATGAAAACGACCCAAGAAGCCTAGAAACACACAAAAGAAAACTAGAACAAGCAAGAGAACAAAGGGCCTGCACTAAGATGAGCAAAACGACCAAGGCTGCCAACATAAGAAAACCCAGCAAAAAACTTCCAAAAGAAAAAGCGTATCACTTCTCCTTCGTCATTTTCAGTCTTGCACAGTTGCACCCTTCACCCTTGACATAGCTTTAGCAATGACATCGACCATCCTCACTTCCTTATCATAGAAATCAAAACCCAATGCCGTACCCATGTCAATGATCTTGATTATTTGATCCTCAAGGATCCAAGGCAAAAAAATGTTTAGAGCTTCTAGTCTTCATTCCATGACTCCTCGCCGCAAGACAAGACAACCTTTCATTCTTTATCTTAGAACTGTTGGAAGCTTCATCATTTCCTTCCCATTGAACTGGAATCGAGAATAAATCTGTTGAAGGTGGCACTTCCTTAACGGTCTCATTTGGCTGCATCACCGTAGAAGATCACCAGCTTTGATGATATCACTACCCAACCCCCTCTTTCTAGATTGGGTATTGTTACTACCTTTAACAACACCTGAAGTAGACTTCCAACTTTTGATATAAGATGGGCTGTCATGCCCAACCCCAACCTCAACCTCAACACTATCTGGATCCTGACCCACAACCCTATCCTCCTTCCCACTAGAACATATGCCATAAAGCCCACTCCCTAGCCCCTCATTAAAGTCAGATTGATTTCTGATAACCGGCCCACCAATTTGCTCCCTAATTTCAGAACACTCCTTCAAAAAACTAGAATTCAAAAACGACCCATTTCCTTTTCTCAGCTTTTTCGACAAAAAACTTCTCGCACGGTCAACATCTACAACACCAATATTCTTGATATATATTTAATCAGTGATTTGTTAAATCAAAATTATAATTGGTTCTGGTATTTAATATATATTATATATATTATATTAAAAAAATGTTTGATATATTTTCTAATTGAGTTTCTAAAGATGTTTTCAAAATATTTACATGGTTTGAGTAAGCATTGGATTATATCAGTATTATATATCACTGTTTGATATAATGAGTTGTCTGATATCGATGTGTGTTATCAGTATTTGATAAGAATACTATACCATTGTTTGATATTATTATTTGAGAACAATAATATATCTTATTGGAAAACGATTGCTAATTGGCTTGCTGTAATTTTGTATCTTTTGGAATGGAAATTGACAGCCAAAATATGGATGGCAATCCAGGAAGGAAATAACATTCTTAAAATAGATTATTTGGTTATCTTTGTTTGTGATTATGTGATTGTTTTACAACAGAAGTTAAATTCTGGTAAAATGTTGGAAATTAAGAGTGATATATACAAATATATTGTTTATATATCTACTTTTCTAGAGATATATGTTCATATAATCTCATATGAACCAGATTATATATACATACGGGTTTTATATATACATTTGTTAACTTCAGTGTGTTTTATACTAGCATACTGGTTATATATATATATATATGGGGTCCCGATCTGGTTAGTGCGCACTGATGGAAATATATGAGGACATTGAATGTGAGACATTCATTTACGGAAAAGCTTTGATAAGTACATACACATCAAGTCAAAGCATGTAAAATGAGTGACTCATATTCAATATCCTTATATATTTCCATCAGTGCGCACTTATGTGAAAATTTCCGGTTTGTGTTATGGTTTCAGTGATAATGAATACCAAAATAAAACTGTGATAATAATACAAACTGTGATTTTAAGGTTTGTGTTGTGGTTTCAGTGATAATGAATACTAAAACGAATCCCATTGGAAATTCTGCTATAAACCAGAGTGTGGGTCAGATGGCAACCCGATGGTGAACCCATTTATGGGTCAAGTGAATACCTCGACGGTGAATCCGTTTTTGGCTATGGTTTTGGTTCTTACGAACCGTATGGAGAAACCTGAGAAATTCAGTGGCAGCAAAAGATGCTTTTCTACCTGACCTAATTGAATCTAGATAGATTCTTCACTGAAAAGGCTTCTAAGCGTATCTCCAATACAATGCTAAATTATTGTGCCAATACTATAATTTAGCACAAAATAAAAAAAAGCATGCTCCCAGGGGAGGAGATAAGTGGGAGCCATGCCCCCCCCCTAAATATTTTCAACAAATTTTCCATATCTAAATTTGTCATAATGTGTTATATAGGTAAAAATATCTTTGACCCATCACATTATTTTTTAATTATAAACATAATTATTACCCTTTAAAGTCTGGTCCAACCAATATATCTAAGAATGTGAGGCAGCATCGGCAGCTATGAGCATGTGACTATAACCGTTTTAAGAAGAAATTATTCATAAGTTCCTATTTAATAATGTATCTAATGAATAGACATCATGAAGATTATTAACCATGATCACTAATAATTACTGGATGTAGATTATTTACTAAAGTAGTAAGTTCATTTTATGAGACATGCAATATAGATGTTAAAGATATTAATGCTTGTTACATTGCAATATAAGGTCGAACTCAACATCAATAAGATATTTTACTATTAAATAGTACTATTAGGCATGTTTATATTTTAGGTTGCAATTGATTCTCAATTACAATAATTAAATTTGAGTATAGATTCGAATATAAATGATTTTTTTTAAGATTTTAAAGAGCGGTATTTTGATTCATAAAACTTATGTTTATTTTATTTATTAATTTATGAGACTAAACAGTATTACATTTAATTTGTTTTAATAATTTAGTTTTAAAATATTAATATATTTTCCTTGTACAAACTTAAATTTCTTTTTATCTCGGCCCCTCTAAATCCAAAATCCTAGGCTTCGCTCCTGCATACTCCAATGCAGTGCCTAAAAGCCGTGCCAAATTTGCCAAATACAACCGTGTTTGTTGACTTTTTTAAAATTTTAAATAATAAAATTTAACAAATTTTGTAGGAAAATTGAGATTGTAACAATTCTAAAAAAATATTCAATGCATTAATTGAATACGTTGGTTGTATTTGTTGACTTTTATAATTAAAATAAAAAAAATAGCATATCAAATAGAATTTTGCATTGGAGTATAATGTTAAAATGATGTATCAAAATAACATTTTACTATTTTTATACCAAATTTAGCATTAACATTGGTATATGCATTGGAGATGGTCTAAGACCAATAATGGTGATAAGCTAGATAAGCAAGTCTGAAATGTCATTGATGCTTGGAAGCATTCTTGGAAATCCTCCAATCAGACATGTATGGCCAGATCCACAATGAAATCTGATTGAGTTCATTGCTCTAGAGAAATATGGTGAGGAGGTTGAATGTCTACACCAATTCTTAGAGGATATTCCAAAATGGCCAAAGGCTGTGCTTGCTATTTGTATCCATTGTGATATCCAACCTAGCAATAGGAAGATCATAGAGTAATATGTATGATGATAAATCTTGACATATACGTCGGAGACATAATACCATTAGACAACTACTCTCAACTGGGGTTATCTTTATTGACTATGTAAAATCAAAGGATAACATTGCGAATCCGCTAACCAAATGGTTAAATAGAGAGTTAGTTGAGATATCATCGAGGGGAATGAAACTAAAGCCCAAGAAATAGTAAGTCGATACAATTGAAAC
This sequence comes from Dipteronia sinensis, assembly GCA_033220585.1. NCBI lineage: Eukaryota > Viridiplantae > Streptophyta > Magnoliopsida > Sapindales > Sapindaceae > Dipteronia > Dipteronia sinensis. Next base: position 67,850,861 of record CM065637.1, on the reverse strand, counting down.
CCAACCTAGCTGACTGGAGATCCCAAGATCTAGGTTCAAAGGGACAACCAAGTTGTAAGACTTAGTTAGATAACTGTAGGGGTTATCCTCATGTCCATTCCTATGATGAAACAATGATGCCCGTAGGAAAAGGTTAAGCTGTGCTTTTAATGATTCTTATGCGTCGGAAATCTGTGCGTCGGAAATTTGAGTAGAGTAATGCAGTTACTCAATTAAAAAATCACCTATGTGAGTGAGAAGTGAGGCCGCTTCTAAAGGAGAATAGTGAATGGCTATATTCATTAGCAACACTCACAAAACCAGGCAATGTTCATGGCTAAAACGAACAAAACAATGAGAGCCAAATTAGGCCATGAAAGATTCCTGTATGAGTTATGTTGTCATTTACACAAATGGCAGAATAGTTCAAGGACATCCTATCCACTGATCAACGAGTAAATTAAACATATTTTCAGAAGGGAAGGTTTAAACGTTAACGCCTACCTATCCTATGCAGGTTTCGACCGTTGAGCTTACCAATAGGTTATAAACGTTAGGTTATTTTTGTCTCCTAGGTCAATTTCATTCATATGGGAATTGTTGGAAAAATAGTAAATGGGTAAATGAGAAATTGATACTCAAAGTGCACCCGTTGAATTGGGAAAAATAATGAATCTCACATTGGCGAGAAAATAAATGTTTGATCAACTGTTTGTGTGTGTGTGTGAGCGCGCGCACCCGTAACTTACAAGCATGAGTACAAATCACGTGTGTATGCACCTATAACTCATTATGATATTACTACGTGTTTAATTTTTCCAAATCAAAGAATGAATGTGATTTAATGTCAAAATTAATTCTGTAATTATTGGAATTAAGTTTGAATTTTTAAAATTGTATTTACCAACTTAATGGTAATATATTTTAATTGATTTCGGATTAATTAAAGTATTAAATTTGGAATTCTAAACCGATTTGACTTTTAAATTGCCATGTTTAATGATAATTATTTCCAAATTAATTCTTTGATTTCCAATTAAATTCTCTCTGCAATGAATTATCTGTAAATTGAGTGCCTTCTCCTTCATTCTAAGTCACACGGAAAAATCATAGACACCAAAAAAATTAGCTTTACTTTATGCATTGCAAGTTTTTGCTCTTGTTTTCGTTTTATGGGTTTCTTTGGTACGTTCAAATCATTTTAATTTGTTTCTTTGGTAATTTTAAATCATTTTAATTTGAGTTCGCTGATAGTGGTGGTATTATTATTATTATTTTTTTGAACGGCAAGATTTATAAAGCAAGCGGAAAAACCGCAACGAGGATACAAGAGGTCCAAGGGGCAAACGTACAGCCAAAAAAGCAACACAAAGAAAACCCACCCCAAGACCGTAAACAAACCGAAAGAACAACCCACCAGCCAACCAACGCAAATACAAAAACGAAAACAACCTTTGACCCTAGCCCCTAAACCACAACAGATAAAGCAAACTTCGAACTCGCCTTTGACAGCTTTCTTCCCTCTAGCAATTCGGTCCACCAAAACTTCATCTACAACATTGAAATCGAAGCCACGAGCCCCACTCCTAGTCTTCATTCGGTGAGATCTTGAAGGAAAAAAAATTCTTATTCTTATTACTCTGCCTAGAAACAGATGAGCACATAGAATCAACAGAATCCACCACCTTACCTTTTCGAACAAAAGATTCCAAACCCCCAAGATCGACAAAAAGATCAATAGCTGGGTCACCAAAATTACCCCTTTTCAAATCTTTGCCTTCTTCGAAATTAATATAAACCACTTGATTACCAGAAACGGCTACACCTCCACATGACCCATCTTCAGAACCAAAAACTCTAATACTCTATCTATTGGACAAATTACTCTCAAAACCTCCCAAAGAAGCTACCCTATAACTGTCTTTATTAATACTACTCCCTGAACTAATACCTTTCCCAACACAAGACCTAACCACACCATCATTCGATCCAATTGAGCCCAAGACACGTTTCCCAATCGAACCACACTCCTCCAACTCCTCCCTCTTATCGGATGCCTCTTCATGCCCAACCTTGGTACCAACAACCCTACTGTAAGTTCCTCATATTTTGATTGGCTTATTTCATTGACAAACCACATTGTGGATTATTCTTTGTAAGGGTAAATTAGGCCTCTTGGGTGTGATCAAGCTTCAAGGACATCATCTCTCTCAAGTGCACTTCAAAGGTATCTCACTTGTTTAACTTTCTTTGAAGAGATCTAGTTGCACACACTCACTTGCATGCATTATGTTCTTATCTCCATGTAATTGAATGATGTATTGTATGCCACTTTTCACATTCCACACTTGCATTTTTTGCACATCACTTAGTGTGTTGAGTTTGCCCCGAAAAGAGAATTTCTTCTCTTAGCACGGCCTAGACCGCTTGGCAAGACATGCTTGCACCGCGGCATACAGAGCGGTATACCTCAGTAGGGTTATGCTTCCTGTACCGCTTCCTGTACACTTGCACGCATAGCAATCTAAGTCGCGGTGTTGTCCAGTAGGCCTCTGTTGCCCATACTGCGGCCTGTGCACCTGCATGCACAGCGCCCTACACCGCGTTGTTGTCCAGACAGTGCACTGCTGTGTGTACCGCAGTCTGGACACGTACCTGCGACGCGGTCCATCAAGCGGTATTGACGGGATTTAGTGCCCTAAGTTCAAAACGACGCAGTTTTGACTAGGGCTCCCTTATATATATTCTCTCTTCTTCCTTGCTCGTTTTTTGTGAGTTCAAGAAGCCATTTTTGAGAGGCCAAGCTTCCCTTAGAGAGAGAAACTCCCAAGAACTCATCTTTACTCAACCAAACACAAATCCATGTGCATCTAACATCTTACAAGCATCATCTCATCATGGATTCTTCTTGCTTTCATTGACTAGGTAACTTGAACATGCCCTAAATCTCATTGTATTTATTTATGTTCTTGTTTACCTAGGGTTAGCTCTTTTATATGATTTTATTGCATATCTTTATGTTTATTGGCATTTATAACATGTTTGAGTTGTTGTTTGTTGGTTGAGAGCTTTGTTCATTGATAGCTAGCATTTAGGACTATTTTACCCTTCTATCTAAATCTTCATGCATTTGCATTTAGATATTGATACCTAGGATTTACATTCATTGACATCTTTAAATCCTTAGATAAGCATTTAGTGTTGCCTAGCATTAATTGCATGCTTGAATATCTTTTACATATTCACATAGGTTGTTTAACCTCTTTATTGATTGTTAAGCTTTGTGACTAAGTGGGTTAGTGCACAAGCTTGTGGGTTAGTGCACAAGCTTGTGGTTTAGAATCACTATTAAAGGCCCGTTGGGTAGAGTGAAAGGGTTAGTGACCAAGTAGGTGTGACTTGAGGTCAACCTAGGTTGTAAACTTTCAGTTCAAATAGTGGATTTGAGGACCGTATGTGGCTAGAAGGATAGCCCGTGAGTTTTGCCCAGTTGGAGGGTTTCTCACGTAAATCAATCCTTATGTTTTTATTGTTTTCCGCATATTTATATTGGATTGATTGATTGCTAATATGGGGTAGGTCTATTAAAATTGATTAAGTCGAAAAGTTGGTAATAAATCAACTAAAACCTATTCACACACCCCCCTCCCCCCTCTAGTTGTATTAGACACACTTTGTGTATTTTCACCTACCACCACTAGCTTTTCTTAGCTTTAAGTTGTCCTTTTTGGTGTTATCAATGCTAACTTTATTATCACTACTCCTCAAACTTTTCACCTTTGTCATTATCTTTCCTAACCAAAACACCTTCACTCTTAGAGCCTACTTGGATACCATCACTAGACAAAGACTTTATAAGGTCTTTCCCTCTCACATCTCATGACCTTTCTTATCTCTAGGTGCAACTTGCACTCCTCAATACCTTTTTTTAAATCATTGACTAGTACATCCCTCAACTTCATTCACCACTTGACATACACTCAAAGAAGCAACTTCACCTCTTTTTTTTAAAAACCGCACTGTCAACCTCTCTCCTTTTCCAACAAACATTTCAACTTCTCAAATGACAACTCGTCCACTCTCTTTTTACATCTGCTGTCAACCCCTCCCTTTTCCAGCAAACAATTCAACTTATCAAATGACAACTCCTCTACTCTCTTTTTACATCTACTGTCATTAAATCCCTCTACCTCATTCACCACTTAACACAAGCTCAAATATGCAATTCACCTCCTTCTTTAACAAACTCACTGTACAACCCCTCCATTTTCTAGCACAAAATTCAAATTATCATTCTTCAAACCCAAAACATTGTCCAACCAAGCTAAGTACACATGAGCTTCATCTTCAAAAATCTCAAAGTGAACGAATCTTCACCTATAAGCAACCTTAATCTTTCCATGGGCAAGGTCTAGCATGAGGAATCAACACCAAAAGCCTCACTCTGTCAAATCTTCTTCTAAAATTTGTATCATCCTCAATGATCAAAGGCTCCCCGAGAATCCTCCCAACTTTTTTGAAAAAGGAAGTGTTCCAACAACTCAGAGGAGTTCCCACCACATTAATCCAAACGAGCTTGGATGTATGAGAACAAGAAAAAGACCACTTCACCAGTGGCATGAAAAATAATCATCCCAGTAAAATCTATTTTTGATGAAGCTTTTCATTTTCCAAATTTGAATTAAAACACCATAGAATGCACTTGTCCCCTAAATATGAAGAGGAGAATGAGAGACATCTATCCAACAAACGTTTAGTTGACACTTAGATACATTCGAGAATTCTTTAAGAATCCCAACCGCATAAGAAGATAGCCAAGTTTCTTCCTTCTTATTGTTGTTCCAGGACATAAAAGCTATCTTCTTTGGCACCCCATCAATCTGACTCCCTTCAACCTTGCATCTCGACTTCCTTTCCACCACCTTGGCGAACAAGAGCTTACCTGAAAAACCAGTTTTAGAGACACTAGAAATATGTCAGTCACCTCCCACATGGCTTAACCCTGAACCTGATTTCATTTGGGCTCTTTTCTCTCTCATCAGACTTGTTCCATATACCCTCCAACTTCTCCAGCAAAAGGAAGCCACTTTCGAACGAATCGGCCACCCATAAACAAGCATCCCGTTCACCATACTTGCCACTTTTGAAGCTTCCTCCAAGGTTCCAAATCGGACGAAAGCAAAACCCCTCCTCTTAGAGCTAACACTCAAAGAGAGATACACATCTCTCACCTTCCCAAACGATTTGAATAACCTCCGTAACCCTACCGAAATCCACAATCGATTCAGATTATCTACAAAGATGGAAAACAAATTGTTAACAGAAAAATCACTCAGGGAACAAAATCTCGGTTAACACCCTCACCCACTACCGGTAGCTAGTAGCGGGATAGGTACCTTCGGTACCACTGATCCTTCTTCGTAATGTAAATAAGAAGCAGTATAGGAAATGTCGATGAGATATGAAATAACACTGTTTTATTCAAGAATATTGTAATGAAGTTACACGATATACACTCTTTCCTCATTTCTCACTGTCTTACACATGGTGATGATGGAGAAAACGTATATGTCGACAAGTGGATATTCTATCCCAATGATCGTCAGTGGACTCTCACGGGCTTCAGAGAATTTCACAATGGAATTCCACTGGAAACTAACTCTTTCTCTGTCTTTGGCGATCCTCATATTCATAAAAAAGCCTCATTTGTTTACCCTTCAATGCCGTATATATAGTTCTCCAAAGAACCCCCACGAATCCGGTGGTGTTAATGAGGATTATTGGGTGTCCTTTTTTAGGCGTTGAAAAGCATTGTGTGGGGCTGAAGGCATGTGATTTGATCCCATGAAATCACTGTCGAATAAGAGTTTTAATTATATTTCATTAATGGCGCTTTATTTTGGCGATGAAGTCAACTTTTCTTTTTCGTGGAGCTTGGAGGGTATTTTGGCGATGGAGTCAACTTTCCTTCTTCGTAGAGCTTGGAGGGAAACTTTGATTCTGAATTTCGTTGGTAGGGCGAGGTACTGGTATACCAGTCGAATCCTACCGGTATGGAGCTTGTTCTATCTCTTGATGGAGTGGTGCTTGTGTCTTCACAATCATCTTTATATTGCTTGGCAGGCAAGGTACCTGCGTTGGAAGGACTCCGAATATATACATCTAGGTACTAGGTACTAGGTGGAATTCGAGGTCGTACCAAGGTGGGCATCGGGTACCGAGTACCTTGACTGATGTCGAGGCATTTGAGGGGTGCTAAGTGTGCGATCTACCATTGTACCGGTCTTTAGTTGATATCAGGAGCTTCAGTGGAGCGAAGTACGTGCCTTCGTTAGCTCGCGGAGCTGATGTCCTATCTAGATAGATAGGTAATCGAGGTCCTGGCCTTAGCAAGTGTCGGCTCCACCTAGGTAGGGGCATCGATCTCGATAGTCACCTGGAAGCTAGGATTGGCCCTTATCGGGTTGATACTAGTTGAAAAATTCTCTTTTGGTCCTCACCAGCTTTCTCAGAGAGACTCTCCCTTGCTTTCTCTCTCATCTCTCTACATCTTTAATTAGGATGTTATTCTTTGGGCATTGATGCAATAGCAATCATACAGTCAAACCCTCTTTTCAAATGCTTGATAGTGGTGGTATTATTACTTAACCATTGTGAATCGTTGTAACCTGGGAGACAAACGACAAACGCCAAACACATACGGTGTTTTTTTTTGAACATCAACCTTTATAAAAAGGTGCCCAAAAAGGCATGGAAAAACAACAAAAACAAAGCAAGAGGGAGGGCACAAAAGCCACACCCCACACAGCAGCAAGATAGTCGCCCAGGAAAACACCACAACAAAGCAAAACAGAGAGGGAACAAAACCACCACAACACATTGGCCAGCCCCAAACAAGATATAAACCGAACAAGACAGAACCAAACAAAAACCAGAAAAAGACCAGCAACAAGCGTCAGCTCTGACGACGAATTTGTCTTACAGACACTGTGTGAAACACGGGCTCGATTCTAGGTTCCTAGTAAATTTTCATTGGTGTTTGTTTTGTAAATCGAAATTGGTTTGAAACTCAATAACTTTGTAAAGGACATACTGAAAATCAATTTTGGATAACATTTGTCTCAATATTTGAGAAGGAAATAAAGTAGAAAAATAATTGATTTTCCTGTAAATCAATACAGTTAAAAAATAAAAATACATTAATTGTGAAGTTTACTGCTATTGAACTCGAAAACACTAGTGTTTGCTGTAATATATAATGAACATTAAATTCAAAAGACTTTAAATTTTCCGTAAAGGTTAAACCTAATATTTGGAACTGGAAATGCTGGCCTGGCAGAAAGCGACTAGTCACCAAAATGAAAACTGTACTTTTCAGAGCATGACCTGTTGCATGGATGCAGTCCAAGTACAGAAGCCTGGTCTCAATTGGAAGGATATGGCGAATGCAAGTTTAGGCTAAGAAACCTCAAGAACAAGAGTAAAATCACACACCTCACGACTCACGTGCTAGATTTCATTATCTAATTTTGAAGTTATAAGAAATAATGGAATTAAAGAACGAAGTACATAATTTATTGGAAACTTGGCTTTTAAACTATGTTGCACGGATGCAGACATGGATACAGTAATACGATACTGTATGATGTGGGAATACAGAAAATCTCTAAAAATTAGGATACATATAAGGATACGTCATGATACATCAATTATAATATATACATATTTTAAAAAAGAATAATAATATATGAAAACATAATTCATTCAAAATACATTCTTAATAAACATATCAAGTATGTCATAAAATATTACAAAATCCAAATAAGATTATTTTTAAATAAATTTGGATTTTCACCTTAAAACTTTTTAAAATTATAAATTGGCCATGTTTTTAAAAAATTGATTGTAAAATTACCCCAAACGTATCCTATCCGTATTCGTGTCCTATCCTTACCGTGTCCCATATGTATCCAACAATCAAAATGGTCAAAAAAATCAACGAGCACTCTGTTAGGGATTTGAACCAATGATCGCGGAAGCGTCATGCCTAATATTCGCCCATAACTCATAGCAATTAATAACGTCTGTAGCAGAACTATAAGATGAGAGAAAATAAACCAATCACAACATAAGATATACGTGAAAAACCCAAATCGGGTAAAAAACCACGAGCCGTCAGGACAACAGAGAAAGTTTCCACTAAATGATAAATTGTTACAGCCATATACTCTATGATTCTCTCTCACACCTCAACCCCAAACCACACTCACAAGATCCTCACCAAGAACTCCCTAGTATCCCTAGGTCTTCCCTGAATATCACCCACGGATCTCTTACGTGATCCACTGATATTCCCTTGGATCCTTCCCCGGATATTCCCTTATGTCTCTCTCCTAGACTCACCACTCTCTGAATGTTACAATGTGTTTCTTTTGACTCCACACAAAATAACCTGTTCACAAGGTCTATTTATACTAGCTATAGAGAGTTTAAGATAAAAGGAAATCCTACTCCTAAACGTACAAGAATTACTTGTTCCACATAAATACTATTTCCTATTTATGACAAGTCTTCTTGTTAAGGAGAAATCATTTTCCTTCAAGTACATGATTTTCCTATTCTTCAGAAGACAAACTCTTTTTCCTTTTCTGATAAGCACAAGAACTTTCAGAAGAATTACTTTCCTTTTCTGTTGAATATTTCCGTTTCACGCATGCTTATGATTGACTACGGTTCCGATCACAGTTGGCCACCCTCTCCCTACACCGTTACAAGTCAACCTGGAATACACCTCGTTTCCTTCCGGAATCCGATTCTTCAGTTCTTCTTCGGTCTTCAAATCTCCCTCAAACACCATCTCCAACTTCCAAATGTTATCTCACGACTCCAGGAAGTTTCACATAAGTTGAGTCTCGTTAGGTTAATATCGGGTTCACCTGAGAATACGAGCCAAAACCTAACAATTCTCTCATTTAGCTTGAATTCTCAAGATCCTTTGTCCACAGCCTCGATGGTTGCAATGGTTGATTTTGCAACAATATATGTGTGTGTGCAGCTCTTGATATATTATATAATTTAAGTTTTTAGATTGAATTTCCGGATTATGAATCATAAATATCTTTTATAGAAATTCGTCAAAATCCTTTTATTTCCATTCTCTCCTATTTCATCAAACTAAACACAGTGCAATTGATCAAATTGACAGTAACAGTACATGTGTTGACCGCTCTGAGTCAATAACTATTAACGGAATATGATATGCATGGTAAGACTTGGAGTAACTTGATATTGATTTTGACATATTCATGAAACACTTATCAAATATAGTTAGATACCAGACAGCTTCTCTTGTTTGAGTCTTTGACTTTTCTAAATATTTCTTATTGCAAATGATCAAATTGACAGTAACAGTACATGTGTTGAGCGCTCTGAGTCGATAACTATTAATGGAATATGATATGCATGGTAAGACTTGGAGTAACTTGATATTGATTTTGACATATTCATGAAAAACTTATCAAATATAGTTAGATACCAGACAGCTTCTCTTGTTTGAGTCTTTGACTTTTCTAAATATTTCTTATTGCAAATGATCAAATTGACAGTAACAGTACATGTGTTGAGCGCTCTGGGTCAATAACTATTAATGGAATATGATATGCATGGTAAGACTTGGAGTAACTTGATATTGATTTTGACATATTCATGAAAAACTTATCAAATATAGTTAGATACCAGACAGCTTCTCTTGTTTGAGTCTTTGACTGTTCTAAATATTTCTTATTTTCACGTACGTGCATGGTACGTCTATATATGTTTCCTTTTCCAGTTGTGTTATCTTGTAACAGCAGAACACTCGCTTGATCAGCAAACAACTGCGACGGAATGCTGACTAAATCAACATCGGTTGGACCAGATTGGAACTTGTAATATAATCCATATATATTTTTGAACCATAATGCAGTTTCAAAGTTTCAAATATCTAAATTTTGATTTGTCAACGCTGTTCGTACATACGTGTCTTCTCCTCCAGCTTCAATACAATATATATAGCATTGTTTTGGACTGTTTGAAGGACATGTAAAATAGTTCTCTTTTATTCTATTGTATAGAAGAATCTATGAGAAATGTATATGTATAAGTGGAAAAAATTATATAGTCTTGGATTGTTGTAATATTGTTTGGAATTCTTACAATATCTTGTATTAGTATCAGTTTAAGTTTGGAGTTAGAAATGATTCTCAGATGACGTAATTTCTTTTATATAATTGGAGGATTGTATTTATATATATATATATATATATATATATATTACTCGAAGTTTAGTGGTAAATGATGTAAATTTGGAACTATATGTATGTTATATTTTAGTTATGATGTATCAACGTTTTATGTAGAGACCAAATTTCTACTTGTGATGAAATTATTTGTGGAGTTTAGAAATTGAAAATATAGGAGAATTGAATTTTGAGAATCTATAATATATATAGGGAAAGCTATGCCAAAATCTTTATAAAATTTTATATCCTTGAGGTTATGAGTGGAAATGTAATTATTTCAAAAAATTACATGCTTTTGATTTGATTTTAATACTTTATTCACGTACCCGGATTATGGGTCGTGACAGGTAGGTTTCACATTACCCTCCATCTGGTTCTCATTATGGAACCCACATTCAATTAAAAAAAAAACAAAATAAAATTCAATTCCATTCAAGTCAACCCCAATCCAGATTAATCACTATCCATCATCATCATTTAGATTCAAATCAAAATGAAAATCAAGTCAAACCACAATCATCATCCAGATTCATCATCATCAAACCTAAATCCAGATTCTCTACTTTCTCTTTTTAAAGATCTCTAAAATCTATGAATATGGCATAGTCGGTTTTGGGAGATTGCCATTGACGGTGGGAGATTGCCGTCGACGGTGGGAGATTTCATTGCTTTTGAATCCTTCCACCTAAATATTATTTATTTCTTTGTGGTGTACACCCAACTAGGTAATCTCTGTTAAATAAATTAATAATAATAAAAAGGTAATGCAAATAAATGAAAGAAAAGAAAAAGAAATAACACAATATATTTAGTTAATATGTACTTGGCTAAGCACTTCCCGTTCACTTCTGTGATAGGGTGCAATCCTACATTTGACCATTAAATCACAAAGTGTGAGGAGACCTCTTATTTGTAGTGGGAGAGTTGTATTTTAGTCTGTGGTTGCAATGGTTGATTTTCCAACAATATGTGTTATGCCTAAAATTTCCAGTACATGCACCATGTCAGCAGCGTCGACAAGTCAACGCTGAGTCTGTTAGTGCCACATCTTGGAAACATAGTTGACAAGTCTAGAGTTTCCATAATCAAACCACTGGGTTGTTGGGCCATCTTATGGGTTTCTAAAGACGGTTTTAGTGGTGGGCCAGCGAGTTATAGACCCCAATACCATGATACAGGCACCACTGTTACCTCATGTTCATAACAGTTCACCTAAGTCCCTTGAGACTCATAAATCCTATAATTTCTCATCTAAGTAAACGAGAATTAAAGAGAATCGTTTGTACCACCTTGAAAGACGTGCACCTGGACAGTGTCAGCACCGCTGGATATAGGGGCACGCGTCAAACATTCATAGGATTACCCACTTCGACACTCAATGTAAAAGCATGAACCTGGAGCAATGCATCAAGGAGGCTCGTGTCATGTTTGTCAAAACCAATGGCAAGCGTACTGCAATCTAATCTATAAATAGATAAATGATCCTCATAAACAGGGGTGTGAAAAAAAAGGAAGGATTCTAGGAGGAATCTAACATCTCTCTAGATCAAAATTAACCCCAACAAAACGGAGTATAAACGTTGTCCACAGGCGGTGCTCCGCCTCTTTTTCCTATTTTTGAAATCCACCAATTTCACTCTGGACTACCTCATTCTAACACACATTTTCTTTTCTTTTCATTGATTATTCAACGATTGCCCTGGGGTTGAATCTTTGACCTTAGTGTTAGCAAATTTTACCTGTTAATAATATGTGTGTGTGTGTGTGCAGCTCTTGATAAATTATATAATTTAAGTTTTTAGATTGAATTTCCGGATCATGAATCATATATATCTCCAGTCTCCTAATTAAATGATCAAATTGACAGTAACAGTACATGTGTTGACCGCTCTGAGTCAATAACTATTAATGGAATACGATATGCATGGTAGGACTTGGAGTAACTTGATATTGATTTTGACATATTCATGAAAAACTTATCAAATATAGGTAGATACTAGACAGCTTCTTTTGTTTGAGTCTTTGACTTTTCTAAATATTTCTTATTTGCACGTACGTCTATATATGTTTCCTTTTCCAGTTGTGTTATCTTGTAACAGCAGAACACTCGCTTGATCAGCAAACAACTGCGACGGAATGCTGACTAAATCAACATCGGTTGGACCAGATTGGAACTTGTAATATAATCCATATATATTTTTGAACCATAATGCAGTTTTCAAAGTTTCAAATATCTGAACTTTGATATGTCAACGCTGTACGTACATACGTATCTTCTCCTCCAGCTTCAATACAATATATATATACACTAATACACACACACACCCAATCCAACATATCCTCTTAAAGTTACATAAAAAAAAAAAACATATCCTCTTAAAGCTTAATCACAAAGAATTGCGCAGCCTCTATATATCTCATATAGAGATCACTTAAATAGTTACATGTTACATCAATCGAATCTAATCAAGTTCTTGCAGTTTCTGAATTTTAAGATGATGCAATTTCCTCAACCCACAGGACCTATCAACAGTTGTGATTTGGCGTCTCTTCAATACTCTGAAGAACCCTCACAGTCATTACAACCTTTGGACATGGACAATTGTGAGTCTTGTTTGCCTGCAGAGACCAGGCTTGATCCAATCCAAAGTCATCATAATTCTCAAACATCAATGGACGGTCGAGGAGGAGAAAAGGCTGACGAATTACTTAAACTCATCAAAGAGTTGTACGAAAAAATTCCTGAAAGGATAAGAAATCAATTGAATCTGGATAAATTGAATGTCGCTGACGAGAAGCTAAAAGGTGTGGAGGTTGATAAAACTACAATGCGTGGAGTTAATGGACCGGTGGATGAGTTGCAGCAGAAGCTTGAGCGTTTCAAAATTAAGACGGTTCAATTGGGAGGAGTTGTAAAGCAGGAGGAGGATGGCAAGCCATAACGCTTGCTAAATAACATTGAGCTTCAATATTTCATCAAGATCAAGCATGATCTAAATTATTGATTATAAGTGTGAATTTTTAATTTAAGTTGACATTCAAATTCTTTAATTCATTTTAAAGTGTGAATTTATAATTCAAACTAATTTATGTACTAAGTGTGAGCATGCAATACATTTATTTATTTTTTCTTTCAATTCAGATGATATTCAGAGATTTAATTTGTCATTGATCTTTTGTACCATATATTAATGTTGGTATCACATGTTGATTAGAACAGCGCCAAAATAAGTACTTTAGGTATATCCAAAATAAAGTAATTTAGGTTTTGAGATTTAATGAAATTAATATTTGTCAGAATTCAAAAATTAGAAACTCGAAAAGTGTTGAATTGGATAATTGAATGGATATTCCAAGCAAAACTTAAAAAATATTTGAATGTTCGGTTCAACTTTCACTGATAATTTAGCCAAAATGGGTTCCAGTAATATGGGAGATAGGCTTGTATGGGGTGATACTTGATTTAGGGTTTTTGTTTTGGTTGGTGCATGTGGTTTGATTTGTGTCGTTCTATGTTTGTGTGGCCTTTGGTTAAGTTTATGGTCTGTGCTGCCTTGTAATGCTCTGTTTTGCGGTGTCCTTTTCCGGCCTCCCAGCTGCTGAATAAAACTATCGTTGTTCAAAAAAAAAAACTTCGACTTGAGACATTCAATCCTTGGAAGAGTTGTAACTGAATATTGAAAAGCAGCCATACCATAACGTGAACAAATTTACTTTCTGCAACTATTTATATACTGAAATTTTAATTTCAGTTAGAACTTTCAAATTATTACGTTTATTTCACATAGGCAGTTGAAATTCTTTAATTTTTCTATTACCATTGCTGTGAAATCTAACATTTCGTACCCATTTAGGATTTATAAAAAAGATTCAAGTAAATTATCAACAACTAATATGAATATACGCATCATTATCAATAAAGTTGAATAAATGATATGATTGACTTGTATTGGTGGTTGGAAATTACATAGAAATCTCTAGGATTTAAACCAGCTTGTTCAAAAATAGTATCCAAATTTGTTTCCAACCAACCAAATTTAGACATGTAACTATATTTATGAAAGAAGTTGAAAAAAAAAATTAAATGTAGACAGACGTTCCAATTTGGTTAGTTAGACATAAATTGGGACACTATTTTTAGATAGCTGATTTAAGTTTAAATCTATAGCGTCTTAATTTGCTACAGCTAGAACTATATCTTCCAACTTCTAAGGCTGCATTTGATAATTCTCATATAAAATTTGAAGAAATGTGATGGTAGAATTACTCATGAATATTTTGTTGTTCTTGCTCTGAGCCTCTCTAAACCGCACCCCATTTTTGATAGATTGTAATGGCAATACTTCTTAGCAACTCCAATTTCGACATCTCATTCTTCCTGAGGAGGAGAAATCGGCAGCAGCGAAAATAATGCATGATTGAGAAGTGCTTGGCTTCTTCCAATGACCTCCTAGATCTGTATAGTTACCAGTAATGCAAAGCTATTACTTTTAAGTTGCCTATACTTTGACGGGTCTATATATATGGGCCTGCCGTTGGATGTATTTGTCCAATTATATATATATGTCAATACATGGAATTAATGCAAACATCCCCTTTCAACTCCTCTCACCAGAATTTGAAATACATACATAATCTAGAGATATATATACAGTGAACACATTAATGTGGGTGGTAGATTAATCGAGAGCATGTATATATAGTATATATTTGATTGATTTTTAAACTATATACTATTATACCTACTCATCCAATTTGTTCTTTAATTTGCCGTTGAGTGGATTATGTAAATCAATACGATTCCGCCACCCTTTCCGAATTAGAATCATTATCACTATAACCGCTACATTACTCCCCTTCTATTTGAACAATCGTCTTTATGTACACGGTCTCACATGTATGGTTCTGTTCAATGTATTGTTGATACACTAATACTTTAACAAGTGAAGAATCCCATTCAAATAACATAGACATCGATATTCCATCAATTTGTAAGTTATAAATATTACAAGTATTACAACCTTACTTTATAGATTTTCTAAATCCATAAACGGTTAGTATTAAATATTTTTGTTTATTATAGAACTTTTGATTCATGTTCATCCACATGAATCAAATATCTTTTATAATAAACTGGACCGATGCTCAATATATATTGCTACGCCATGGATAATAATAAATTACAAACATTTAATTTTTGTGAACAACTAAATTTATTCATCGGCTATGCCGGAAAACGCAACAAAATTACAAACATTTATTTATATTATAAATAATAAATATTTATGTTACATGCTTATCTAGGAATTTATTTGGGCGAATTTTGTTTTAATTATTTTTACATATAGGGTGATTTGACATATTTTCACCGGACACAATAAATTTTTTATTAATTATTTTTTCATATGAGAAAACGATTATTTTACCCTTAAGTTTAAGATCACAGTTAAACTAACTATGGTCAACACGTTCAAGGGTATAGTACTTGATTATGTTTAATTACAAGTTTACAACTAAACTAGCATTATTCGTGTCTATATGGCAAATGCCAAGGTAACTTATTGCAATTTGTCCTTAAATTTGAAATGAAGACAATCATATTATATAGGGCGCAAATTGCACTAATAAATGGTGAAATTACTCTCGGAATACGAAAATACATTTCTTACACTAACTACCTATCTCAACCAATGACTAAAAAGTTGACTTCCATTTTCGAGGATGGACGATGGAAATCCATATTGGATAGCTGTAGAGATCCATCCAACTTCTGGATCTTTAGGGGAGGCTCCATCTTCACCATTATTGTATTTATGGTGTTTACTTATCGGGAATGAAAATCAAAATGAATCAAGTTTTAGTGGAAAGTAAATCAAGAAAGGGAATATAATTCCTTGGGCAAGATGATGAATTAAATTATTTACCTAATTATAATTTATGATTGATAAACACGTTTTCTACAATATGATTCTCTGTAATTCACAACACATGTAAAAAGACCAGCCAATAGGTTATGGGATTAATTAGTATATGTATAATTCATTTGCTTTTTATCTTTTCGATGTGGGATTCATCACATCTTTATTAGCATCACATTTGTGTTCACTAACACTGCTAGAGTTCTACTTTCTTTTTAATCATTCTCCAACTCAAAGTTTACTCAACGATTACCCATATTAGAAATCCTAATTTCTCGTATATTGCAAGTAATTTCTATTTGTTTCGACCTTCCAACGATATTCCACCATATAGCTTTTATTGGAAGAGTAAATTCTGCAGTACAACGGTCAAGTCAAAGATTAAAGCAATTCTCTCCTTGATACTTGGCTTATTCACCTCCAGAATCTACTACCAATCGATCACCATTTGTATAGCCATTTTTTGATTTTTTTTTCCTTTCCAATTAGTTACTTTTGTGTATATATATAGCCTTGTATCTTAATTAGACACATACAGAAAATATGTATTTCTTCTTCATTTCCTTCTTATTTGATATGGTATCAGAGCTTTGGAATTAAATTGTTTTCCACCTCTGCGTTCATGGCAACCTCTGCCAAAAATCAGATCAGTGTTGCTCAAACTCAACCTGTCCCTTTAAATTCATCAAATTCGTTCGGTCAATCTCAAGTTCTTGATTCATTTTCAAATCCTTTTATGCTCCATGTCCAAGTCAACCCAAATGTTGTTCTAGTATCTCCACCACTAAATGGTGATAATTATAATACTTGGTCTTGATCGATGCGTATGGCTCTACAGGCAACGAATAAGTTAGGGTTTGTTGATGGTTCACTTTCCAAGCCAGATGGTAGTTCGACTACTTATCAATAGTGGATCCATGTGAATGATATGGTGATTTCCTGGCTTATACATTCGATGGTGCAAGAACTTACTTCTAGCATCATCTATGCGGATTCAGTTCAAGAAATTTAGAAGGAGTTGCAAGAACGTTTTTCACAACCAAACAACACCAAGATTTATGAGGTAAAGAAAGCCATTTCAGATTGTGTACAAAAAGATCTTTCACTCACTGCATATTATACACGATTAAAAACTTTATGGGATGACCTGGCCTCATATGCTTCCATACATACTTATTCGTGTGGTGTTGCCAAATCTGTAATGGATTTGCTTAATCAAGATCGATCAATGGAGTTTATTCAAGGACTTAATGAGAGCTACAGTGCATTTCGTAGTCAAATTTTGTTAAGGTAACCATTTCCACCTATGAACAAAATTTATTCTTTACTTTTACAAGAGGAGAAACAACGGGCATTTTCGACTTCAGCCAACCCTAATCCTGATGAAGGGTCGGCTTTACCTACAACACAGAGCGACAATCAACCAAGGAATAAATTTGGACATAGTCAAATTTCAAGATATCATTGTGACCATTGTGGCAGATATGGTCACACTATACAAAAATGCTACAAGCTACATGGCTTTCCACCACGTTCCAACAACGGTCCATCAGAATCTGTTCAATCACAGTCTCATGGTCTTGCTGCATCTGATTAACATCTCAATGAAACATCCATTCCTAGTATTGAGCAAGTACCTACACAAATAACATTAGACCAGTATGACCAACTTTTGTCCATTTTACAACGAGGTAGAATTGACCCAACCACTAACTTTGAAGGTATTGCACTCAATTCCTTTAATAATGATGCTTGGATTATTGATAGTGGAGCCACCAATCATATGTGCTCTACACTTAATTTGCTTAAGTCCATGTCTCCAAGCATTTCTCATTCCAAAGTTCAAGTTGCATATGGATCCACTACACCAATAACAAATATTAGTTCTGCAGACATTTATTCTAAACTTCATCTTGATAATGTCTACCTCATCCCATCCTTTAAATTCAATGTGCTGTCTGTTTCACAAATTACAAAAACCCTCAATTGTTCTATAACAATTGTAAGAACCTCATTTCTATGATTGGCTTATTTCATGACAAATCACATTGGAGATGTTTGTAACGGGTAGCATAGGTTCTCCAAGTGCGGTGTTCTCGAAGACATGCTTCCGGTAATCCTAAAGAGCTTCAAGAGAGGTAGTTCACTTGTTCTTAACTCTTGAAGAGATTTAGTTGCACACACTCACATCTTATGCATTTGTATTGACATGCATTGATTGTTGCACACTCACACACTTACGTGCATTTGAATTGTTATGCATTTGTTTCATGATTGCTCATGTGTGCATTCTTTCATACTCAACACTTGCACATATTGCACATTACTTAGTGTGTTGAGTCTACCTGGAAAAGAGAGTTTCTTCTCTTACCGCGGCCTAGACCGCTTGGCAGGTGCTGCTTGCACCGCGGCATACAGAGCGGTATACATCAGTTGGCCTATGCTACCTTGACCGCGTCCTGTACACAGGTTCGCCCAGCGGTCCTTGACGCGGTAAACTTCAGTAGGCCCCTGCTGCCTTGACCGCGGCCTATGCACTGCACGCACAGCGGTCCCAACCCAAAACCCATCATCTTCATGTATTTTTAAGCATCTTTAAGGCATGGGTCTTCATCATTAGTTGACTTGGTAAGTTGAACAAAAACCCCATCTTTATCATTTGTTCATACTTTCCAAGATTGTGTTTTTATTACATTTATTAGTTGATTAAATGCTAGGACTCTATTTAATGCATCTATTTATGAGTTCCTTTGTATGATTGGGTTTGTATTGTGATAGCTAATATTTAGGACATATTTGCCCTCTAGCTAATTAGGATTCATTGATTGCATTTGTTAATTGCATTTATTGTCCTTGCCATTTTATGTGACAACATGTGGTGATATGGCTTTGTTTGATGACTAGAGTTTAGACTTGCATATCTATATCTAGTTAGGTCTTTATGAGCATTCATATAGACATTGATATCTAGGATTTGTACTTAGTGTCATATTTAATCCCTAGATAAGCATTTAGTGTTGCCTAGCATTATTTGCATTTTGAATATTCATATATTTACTTAGGTTGTTAATCTCTTCTTGAGAGTTAAGTCTTGTGACTACAAGGTGTAGTGCACAAGCAAGTGAAGTCTTGCAACCAAGGTGTGGTTGGCAAGCAAAGTGATCAAGGATTCACTATAAAGGCCCGTTGGGTAGTAGTGGTGGGTTAGTGACCTAGAATGGTGTGACTAGAGGTCAACCTAGGTAGTAAACATTATTACAATAGTGGATTTGAGGATCGTGTGTGGCTAGAAGGATAGCCCGTCGTTTTTCCCTTGTTGAAGGGTTTCCACGTAAAAATCAAGTGTTATTTATTATTCCGCACTTTACACTTGCTTTTGTATGTTTGTTTATGAGGTGAATTTTTTAATATTGACTAATCAAGAAAAATTGGTAATTAACTTGATTAAAACCTATTCACCCCCCTCTAGGTTGTAGACACACGTTTGTGCTGTATTTTCAACAATTTTTCCTGATCGATGTGTTTTCTGGACCTTTTCACAAGGAAAATGATTGGAGTGGGTAACTCCAAAATGATTGGGACACCACCTATTTATTCTCATCTTAAAGTGTTTGGTTGTCTTTGTTTTGATCATAATCTTGCTCCTCAGAGGCATACATTTGATGCATGTTCTAAGCCTGGAGTTTTTATCCGATATCCTTTTGGTCAAAAGGGGTATAAAATATATGACCTTGAGTCTCGAACCATTTACACATCTAAGGATGTTGTATTTTATGAACATATATTTCCGTAGATTCTCGTCTTCATTCTTTTGATAGAGTAGTTGTTACATTACCCATTTCTGAGCAATATGATATCACGTTTGTACCAAGTACTACTAATAATGAGTCTCATACCAACCCTAATGTTTCCTTAGATTCCTCCACACTGCCGTTAGGCAACAATGACCTAAACCATCCCAGTTCCAATTTACCTCTAAATACCAAGTCAACTCGTTCATGAAGACCACCAACATACTTGAATGATTACATATGCAATATGACTATCTCAACAAATTTCCCACAACAATCATCTTCTCATGGTATATGTACTCCTTCCCTTTGTCTCATGTCATTTCTTATAATCATTTGTCTGAGAATCATAAACTTTTCTAACATCTCTTGATTCCAGCATAGAACCTAATTCTTTTTCACAAGTTGTTAAAATCCCTAAGTGGAGAGAAGCTGTGATAATAGAAATTGAGGCCTTTGAAAAGAATAACACCTGGATTGTTACTACACTTCCTCATGGTAAGCATAAAATTGGTTGTAAATGGGTTTACAAGGTTAATATTGTTCGGATGGATTATTGAAAGGTACAATGCGCGATTAGTCGCCAAAGGTTTTATGCAAATAGAAGAAGTTGATTATAGTGAGACTTTTGATCCAATTGAAAAAATGGTCACAGTTTATCCTGTTATCAAAGGATTATCATTACATCAATTTGCTGTCAATAATGTTTTCTTTCATGGAGATTTACATGAAGAGGTTTACATGGAGATACCTCCTGGTTATCACAAAAATAAGAAGCAAGAGAATCATGTATGACGACTTAATAAATCCCATTACGAACTCAAACAAGCAAGTCGCAATTGGTTTGATAAACTCAAGATTCCTTGTTGTATGAGGGATATATTCAATCAAAGGCAGAGTACACTCTTTTCTTTAAGCATACTGCTAATGGTTCTAATTTTATACTAATTTATGTTGATGATATTCTTGTAGCAGGTGACGACTTGGAGGAGATCCACTCTTTCAAAGAAAATGTTCATTGGATATTTTACAAGATATGGAAATGTTAGGATGTCGAGATGCTCAAACACCTATGGAGCAGAATTTAAAACTTGGCATTGATGATGGTGATCCTTTACCTGATGCAGCTATTTATCGACTTCTTATAGGCCGACTAATATATTTTACAATAACTCATCCTGATATTGTTTTTGTAGTGAACATTCTTAGTCAATTTATGCAAGCACCTTTGTTGATGGTGATTTTTAGGACTACGTAATGTAGATCAGACGTCTAATGAATTATTGTAAATTGCTAATAATATTATGGAATGAATGAAAGAGGTAGTGCATGCAAACACACAATTTTACGTGGTAAAGCCCCGGGTTGGGGAAACATCCACGGTTGCCGGTGACAGCCAGAAGGAAAATTCATTATGAGTTCAAGGATTACACACTCTTGTTCTCTTCTTACGTAAAATTTTTACTAACTCTCATGATTACATTTGTTAACAGGTTTTTCTAGCAAGGAACCAAAGGAGAATTTTCCAAACAGAGACCTATCCAGGAAGATTCATCCAGATACTCCAAGAGACCTGCGAGATCAGTACCATCACCTAGATGGAGTCGATATCCGACGAGGTTGGAACCTCGACTATCCATCTAACTAGATAGGATATCAGCTCCGAAAGCATGTATCTCGCCCTACTGAAGCTCCTGATACCAGTTCAAGACCAGTACGATGATAGCATGCACGCCCAGCACCTCGCAAGCATCTCGACGTTGATCAAGGTACCAGGTACCTCGATACCTACCTCGGTACCACCTCGATATCTGCCTTGGTACCACCCCCGACTCCCGCCTGGTACTTAGTATGCTTATCCAGAGCTCTTTCAAGGCAAGTATCCTACCCCCCTAGGCAATACGACAGGGTACACGAAGACACAAGCACCATTCCAGCAGGAGGCAGAACAAGCTTATCAAAATGAGGTACCAGCACTGCCCTCCGTCAGAACTCAAAGTCAGAATTCCATCACCATCAAGCTCCATGAAGAAGGAAAGTTGACTCCCTCGCCATCAAGCTCCATGAAGAAGGAAAGTTGACTCCATCGCCAAAATAAAGCGTCATTAATGACCCAATAGTCAACCGAATCAGAATTTGAATTCGCCATTGATTAACGGGATCTAATCCCGCGCCTTCGGCTCCACGCAAATGCCTTTCAACGCTTAAAATTGGACTCTCTATAATCTTCATTAAAGACAACCGGGTTTTGAGGAGAATCGAGGAGTACTATATATACGGCATTGAAGGGTAAAACAAAAAAAAGAAGGGATTTTTTGGAGTATTCTTCATCGCCATAACCAGAGAGATCCCGGGAGATTCCCAGAAGCCAGTGAGAGTCCATTGACAATCACTGGAGAAAAAAAATATATCTACTTATCGACACGAACGTTTTCTCTATCTCCATCCTGTGTAAAAGAGTGAAAATGGAGAGGAATATGCATGTATACATATTGTAATCCTACTGTAGTGATTGATTGAATAAAGCAGTGCTTATTTTACATCTCCCGGTCCCTAGTGTTCTTTCTCCATTCTTTGATCTATCGATCTCGATCATACAGAAAAAAGAGGGACCCCGGTACTGAAGGTACCTACCCCGTTGCTGCTACCGGTGGTGGGTGAGGTTGTTAACTGATATTTTCACCCCGAGTGAATTTTTCCGTTAACACTTTTTGGCGCTGTCTGTGGGAAACACCACACCATTAAAAGAAAGCCCGTGTGTCTCGTTTTTCTTGCTAGATTATCATAATGAAGCTCCGATCCTCTCAGGATCATCCTGACCCGTCAGGACATTAGTCGAACGCTTTAACCCGAAAGGGTCAGAAGCCGAAAAAAGGGGGAAAGGGTCGCAAACCCGCCTCAAAGCCGTCAGCTGCCATGCAGGCTACCCCCCAGGTACCTACTACCCCAGCAACTGAACCTGCCAACCTAGACCAACAGGCCGCGGCCTTTATAGAGAGCATTCGCCTCCGAATGGTCGCCGAAGGCAGTACCAGTCAGCCTGCGGTACCAGATCCCAGGGGTGATGCCAATCAGAAGGGTACTAGGATACCTCCCTTCGACAGGTTGGAACCACTGCCTCCCATACCTGTCCATGATAGACTCGGGCCCATGCCCCCAATACCATCGGTCCATGATAGACTCAGGCCAGCGCCCCTGGTTCCAGAAAATCCTACAGGTTATCAACCCCGACGCGCTAGATCCGCCATTGATCTCCCGCCTAGGGAGCGTCGCCATCTGGTCCAACCAGAAGCTTCTTCTAGACAGCCTCAATAGGAAACGACCAGGAGGCACTCTCATTCAATGGCAGGAGGCAGCAACAGGGGCATCATAGAAGACCCTCCCCATGGAGAGAAGCAGGATGAAACCTTTGTGACATCGGAGGTCTCTGACTACTGAGACTCTGAGGTGGAATCAGGAAATGATGGCAACAAACGTATCCGAGACCAGGTCACCAGAATGGCAAAGGAGATCCAGGAATTAAAAAAGGGTAAACACCGGGAAAATCAGAAAGATCCTTTGGGAGAGATGAATGCTCCCTTCTCTAGAAGGATCAATGAGGCAGAACTACCTCCCAAATTCAAGATGCCAATCGATAAATTTTCTGGAACCGAGGATCCCCTGAGCCATCTAGAAAGTTTTGTTCACCAAATGGAGGTCCAGAATGCTAACCGAGCCGCCATGTTCAGAATGTTCCCTACCACACTGACTGACTGTGCCAAGACATGATTCAGGAAACTACCGGCGGGAAGCGTTGATTCATTCACCAGGTTAACTACTGACTTCTGTGCTCAGTTTTAAGGCATCAAACCTCGCCCCAAGGATCCCATTCATCTCCAATATATGATCCAGGAGCAGGGTGAAACGCTCAGAGCCTACATAGAGAGGTTCCACAAGGAAGTGATCCAGATGTGGGTCTTCGCGGAAAAGGAGACTTTTGCCAATTTCAGAATAAACATATGGGCAGGCAGGCTATTCAGATCCTTCGCCAAACATCCCCCGGAGACCTACCAGGAAGCCTACAACAAAGCTCTAGAGCAGGCTGAAATAGACGAGCAGCTCCGAGTCAAAATGAAGCATGATGATATGAGAATTGCCAAGCGCCAGAAGAGGGAGGCGCTCAAGTCGGCACCGGTTCAAAAAAGTCAGAACAGACCTCCCAACAAATCTACATATCGGTAGTCGCACTACCAGCCCCTTCGGAACTGGTACCCTGTCAGGCGGACTCCGCCAGAGCTACACCTCCACCTAAGGAAGT
Organism: Dipteronia sinensis; assembly: GCA_033220585.1. Classification (NCBI taxonomy): domain Eukaryota; kingdom Viridiplantae; phylum Streptophyta; class Magnoliopsida; order Sapindales; family Sapindaceae; genus Dipteronia; species Dipteronia sinensis. The sequence goes on along the minus strand of CM065637.1, from coordinate 67,826,596 downwards.
AGCCCGGGTCGATAGAGATGAAATGGGATACTCCCATTACACCCCCTAGAACGCATCTCGCGAAACTATCTACCTCGCCATCCGTGACAAGGGGCTGTTCAGAAAGCCAGGTCCAATAAAGGAACCAGCTGATCAGCAGAACTGCTACAAGTATTGTGACTTCCATGAGGATGTATGTCATAATACCTCAGAGTGTTATAGTCTACGGAACCAGATTGAAGCCTTGGTTAGGGGAGGTTGCTTGGAGGAATTCCTCCAACAGGTACGCGATAACATACGCACTAGAAAGGAGGTGCAGGCCGATATTAAAGCATATGAAGAAGGAAGGAAAACAAAAGGGAAGGATCTGATGGAGCAGATCCACATTGTCAATACCATTAGCGGAGGTCCCACCCTGGCCGGAATCTCCAACAATGCTCGAAAGAACCATGCTAGGAAAGCTCTCAGATTCGAAGCAAGCCAGAGTATCTTCAAAGTTACTAGGGGGTCACCTCAGTCTCCTCCTACTGCACAGATCGTCTTCACAGAAGAGGACGTGTATAACACCATGCAACCCCACGATGACCTTATGGTCATCACTGTACAGATAGACCAACAACTTGGTCCATTGTGTCTTGATTGACACAGGTAGTAGCGTTGACATCCTCTTCAAAAGTGCTTTAGAGCAATCCAACCTGAAGAGACCTTGCTACAATAGCTGTACTACCCCATTATACTGGTTCACAGGAGACTCACTGATTCCCATCGGGTTTATGATCCTACCAGTAATAGTAGGGATAGCGCCACTCTAGCAGAACCTGATGACAGATTTCGTTGTAGTAGACACCCCGTCCGTATACAACGCCATCCTGGGAAGACCCTACCTGTCTGCTCTCAAAAGAGTCTTGTCGATATACCATAATGTCCTGAAATTTCCAGTAGGAGACAAGGTGGGCGAAGTGAGAGGAGATCAACAGGTTGCACGCAAGTGTTATTCAGTATCTACCAATCCAGCAGCGCTGGCTAAGCAATGTGTGCAGGTAACCATCAACCAAGAGCACCAGTTCTAGGAGGAAGATTTCGAAGGCGAAACGAATTCAGATGAAATGGGATCCACGCCAGAGCTCCCCGACATAGAAATCATGGGAGGAGAAGAAAAAGGATGGGCCAGTAGCCATCCTGCAGAAGAGTTAGAAGAGGTACCTATCAGGGAGGCCGATCCTTCCAAGGTTGTCAGGATAGGTTCAACATTGGAGACGGAGGTAAAGGAGGATCTGATAAAGCTCCTGCGAGAATATAATGACATCTTTGCATGGAGTCATGAGGAGATGCCACGAGTACCCGCCACTTTAGCAACACACAGGTTAGCGGTGGATCCCACCTTCAAGCCAGTCAAACAGAAGAGAAGGCATTTCAACCAAGCAAGAAATGCTGCGGTGCAAGAGAATGTACACAAACTACTAAAGGCAGAGTTCATTAGGGAGTCTCGGTACCCCGAATGGATTGCCAACGTAGTCATGGTGACCAAAGCGGACGGGAAATGGCACATGTGCGTTGATTACACAGATCTCAACCGCGCCTGCAAGAAGGATAGCTTCCAGCTATCGAAAATCGACCAACTGGTAGATTCAACCGTGGGCAACAAGCTCCTAAGCTTTATGGACGCCTTCTCAAGATACAACCAGATCCTGATGAACTCAGGTGACCAGGATAAAACCAGTTTCGTAACCAGGCAAGGCCTGTACTGCTACAGAGTCATGCCCTTCTGGCTCAAGAACGCTGGGGCTACCTACCAGCGTTTGGTCAACTGCTTATTCAGGGGACTGATAGGAAAGTCAATGGAGGTATATATCGATGATATGATCATGAAGTCTCAGATAGCTGAACATCACCAAGACCACCTCCGTAAGACTTTCCAGATAGTTAGGGAAAATCATATGCGTCTGAATCCGGCTAAATGCGCCTTCGGGGTTACAGCCGGGAAATTTCTTGGATTCATAGTCCACGAGAGAGGGATTGAAGCTAATCCCGAAAAGATCAAAGCCATCCTGGATCTTGAATCTCCCACCTCACTCAGACAAGTGCAAGGTTTGACTGGGTGAATCACAGCCCTGAACCGTTTCATATCACGATGCACCGACAAGTGCTTCCCGTTCTTCAAGGCAATTAAACAGGGGAAGAACATGAAATTGGACCAAGGCAGTGAGCAAGCTTTCCAGTCATTGAAGAAGTACCTCGCTAGCCTGCCCCTGCTAGCTAGCCCGGTACCAAGAGAAGAACTACAGTTATACCTGGCAGTGTCTGAAACCGCCGCCAGCGGAGCATTAGTGAAAGAATGTGGGGATGGAGCCCAGCGCCCTGTCTACTATGTGAGCCGCGCCCTAACCAAATTAGAAAAGAACTACGTTCTCCTGGAGAAGCTCACTTTTGCACTGGTAGTAGCAGCCAAGAAGCTCCGCCCTTATTTCCTTGCTCACACCATCATGGTAGTCACTGATCAACCTTTGCGACAGTTTCTTCAAAGGCCGGATGTATCGGGAAGAGTCATGTTATGGGCCATTGAGCTTACCCAGTTCGACATCAAATACAAAGCTAGGACTGTCATCAAGGCCCAAGCTTTGGTAATTTCGTGGTAGAATTCAGTGCGATCCCCGATCAAGATGCTATCCTGAGCCTGATTCGAGCTCCTCCGAAGGAACAAGAGCCTGCAGATTGGCCTACTGATTGAAACATCTGGATCCTATATACCGATGGAGCATTAAATCAGGCAGGAAGTGGGGGTGAGGTCATCCTAACTGACCTAAAGAAAGTCGAATGCTGCCACTATTTCAGATTCGGGTTTAACACCACCAATAATGAAGCTAAGTATAAGGCCTTGTTAGCAGGGATGAGAACATCAGTAGAGCTGAGAGCTGATTACCTCATTGCCAAATGTGATTCGTAATTGGTAGTCAACCAAATAACTGGTTTATCCAGGCCAATGGGGATAACATGGTAGCCTACCTTGAAAAAGTGCAAGAACTGTTGCCTCGCTTTAAGGGTTTCAGGATCGAGCAGGTACTTAGGCAGCAGAATCATCGAGCTGACGTCCTAGCCAAGATAGCTGCCAATAGAGGACAAGCGCTGCCGAAATGAGTTCCTCTCCAAGTAATCATTGTATCAAGCATCTCTGAAGGCAAGGAAGTCAACCCCGTGGAGCTATTTCTATGCTGGATGGATCCTATCACGGAGTACCTTCAATCAGAAAAGCTCCCTGAAAACCCCGATCAAGCTCACAAGATCAAGAGAACCTTGGTCCGATACTGCTTGATAGAAAGGCACATTTACCTCAGAGGTAGGTCACTCCCCTTGCTCAGATGTCTACATCTTGAGGATGCGAATTGGGCATTGAGGGAAGTGCACTCCGGAGACTTTGGAAATCATATCGGAGGAGAAGCATTGGCTTACCAGGTGCTACGCATGGGATATTTCTAGCCGACCTTGCACCATGATACAAGGCAGTTCGTACAGTCTTGTGAACCGTGTCAGAAAACGGCCAACCTGCATCACCTGTCTCCAGAACAGTTATCAACCATCAGCTCGCCATATCCGTTTGCATTCTGGGGAGTGGACCTAATTGGACCTCTCTCAACTGCGCTAGGTCAGCAGAAGCATGCAATCGTGGCTATTGATTACTTCACCAGGTGGATGGAAGCAGAACCTCTCTCCTGAATTACTGAAGCAAATACAACAGAGTTCATCAAGAAAAATATGGTTTGCCGATTCGGGACTCCGATGGTCATCATCACGGATCTGGGTAAGCAGTTCGACAACACCAGATTCTGGGAATTCTGTGGAAGTTTGGGGATTGAACTCCATTTCGCTTCCGTGGCACACCCTCAGACTAATGGCCTAGTAGAGGCCACAAACAAAACTATCAAGAGGCTCGTCAAGAAAAAAACTTCAGCAGAAGAAAGGAAGATGGGCTGATGAACTCCCGGACGTACTATGGGCATATCGCACGACCAAAAGGACCGCTACTGGAGAAACCCCCTACTCACTAGCTTTTAGGGTAGAAGCCGTCCTTTCTATAAAGCATAAGCTCATCTTCTTCCCGATGCAGCATTTTGACCCCGATGGAAATGAGGACAAGCTGAGGGCTAGCCTGGACCTCCTAGAGGAGAAGCAAGACATGATAGCCGAAAGAGTAGCAGTTTATGAGAACCGGATTGCTCGTTAATTTAACAAGAAAGTGAGAATCCGAAGCTTCAAAGAAGGGGATCTGGTGTAGGGAAAAATTGCTTAAAACCGCAGCGGAAGGCGAAAAATAATTTTCGTATAGTTTAAAATTTTTCTAAAGATTTGAACCTTAACCCTTTAATTAATTAAATTCAAATATACGGTTAGAGTTAAATACCTCTTGTCGTGTGATCCGATTGACTTACGTCAATGGTAATCCGCAAGATCTTCAATCCTAGCACGTACGTGAATCACCTAGGAGCGTGGTCTCCCTTTTTCTTTGAATTGCTTACCTTAGAATGGATGTATGGAATTTCTGATCTTGATCTTCACTAGTAAAACACCAAGAGCCTAAAAAAATAGTTTCGGTCACTTTTGAATTCACAATCAATATGATTGAAACTCGCATAACCCTAAATCGAAAGTGTGCACAAAAACTTTTGATGTTAAAGGCTTGTAAGTGCACTATCGAATGAGAACTTATTTTCTTTTTCTTTCTTGGGCGAAAATCTATGTGTATAGAGTAGGATTTTTATTTTCAAAACAAACAAAAAATCTCTTTCTATTTTGCTTCTTCTTATGGTGGCCGAAAATTCATAACCTTATATATATAGGTTAGCCGAATTTTCTCCTTCACCAAGTAGGGTTGGCCGAATTCATTGAATAGGAAATCTAGGGTTGGTTAATTTCCTTACTTGAAAATGAATTGTCCTTTTCCCTAATTCATATCAATTCAAGAATCTTAACCCTTGTAGAACTAGTGGTGGCCGAATTCTTTGAATAATAAGGAGTGTATGTGGACTTTATCCTTATCACATTTGGACTCCTATCACTTAAAAGAATTCCAACCCTAATCCAACACATAGTATTTATTTTACTGATCAGGAAAAGATTTTGATTTAAACTATTAATTAATTAAATAATTAATTAATTCCCATTTAATCAAAACAATAAAATAAAATAGTATCTTGGGCTATTTTATTTAGCCTTGCCGCCCACACCATGTATATATGGGCCAAATATTATTTTTCTTATTTTATTTAATCCATTAGACTTTAAATAAAAGCCCTCATGTGAACCAGACTTATTCTTACTAAAAGAAACAAGCCTACATGTCTCCTTTTAAAATATTAATATAATAGTGCAGCCCATTAAATAAATAATAGACATATTATATTCTTAATATATTAAATGCAATTCTAGATGGACCCATAAATTGGTCCGGTAGAATATATCAAGTGATCCATGCAAGTACATGTGGATTGTGGATCTTGGCGGGCTATCTAAATTTAAGCTTCAATAGACATAACCTAATCACAATCAACAAATGATTCACTTAGGTCCGATCTATTAATTTTAACTCATTCCACTAAAGAGCTAAAATTGAACTCTTAAATAAAGATAGAATAAGGAGATGTTTCTCATTCATACCCTAGACAATCTTATAAGAGATGGTGTATCCTCGTGAATAATATCAGTAATCTCCAAGAGCTCATAGACCGCCTATAGCTCTCCAAGTTACCATATTTCCTCATATGACCACATTTTGAACTTGGATATATTGACTTGTCCAAAAGCCATGTCTTCAATAATCATTATTGAAAACTCAACGTTGAGATTTAATATCCAATACCTCAAAACATCCATATGATGATATTATACTCTCATCTAATAAATGGAGCCACGATGTCCATATCTATAAATGAAGTCCTCTATCGATTAACAAATGAATACCACCAAACTATCGAGGATAGACAATGCTATATAATCGTACTCATTGATAGCTCAAATGATAACACTTGTAACCATAAGTCCATCATTTATCTCAGGATTTAGATAGACTCTCTGATTGTCCTGATAATGAAAAGACTTATATCTAGTGACGGTTCTAGATAAAGTATTTCATTGTGATCCAGTTCAATGCACCCACTGCACTAGATTCTCTTACTCGAAAACCTTTCGATGATTTTAGACTCATCATAACTCATTTGATCCCACTCAAATGCTAGTAAAAGAATTCTACAACTTTATCAAGATAGAGGTGCCCAACCTTTAACTTAAGTTGTGAACGTTATTCAAGACTAACTAAAGAATTGTGTCTACCTCATACATATCTGGATGTACAAACAATTCTTTATATCTCATAGCCTTTTGACCTTATGATTATTTACCTTGACAATTATAATTATAAATGCTATAAGATTTTGCAGAATCAGAAATCACTTTATTTATATGAAAAGATTGTCAATTACAATATTACACTCTTGCTATTGAGCATAATCCTAACAATCTCCCACTTGCGCTATAGCAAATGTGTCATCTCTCTCATTCCTATGTTCTCTAGGTGCCCATCAAAACTCTTCTGAGGTAGAGCCTTTGTGAAGGGATCTACTAGATTTTCTGCCGACGCGATTTTGGTAATCGTCACGTCTCAAATATTGAACAATCTCCCTTAAAAGATGATACTTTCTTTCAATGTGTTTTCCTCTCTTATGACTTCTTGGTTCTTTTGAATTAGCCACTGCTCCACTGTTGTCACAGTAGATAGTGATCTGCTTATTCGCACTAGGAACTACTTCTAAGTCAATCAAGAATTGGCGAAGCCAAACAGTCTCTTTAGCAGCTTCGCATGCAGCTACATACTCTGCTTCCATGGTGGAGTCAGTAATACAAGATTGCTTGATACTCCTCCAAATGACTGCTTCTCCTCCAAGAGTAAACACAGATCCTGATGTGGATTTTCTAGAGTCAGAATCCGATTGGAAATCAGAATCTGTATACCCAACGGGGATTAAATCCCCTCCAAAGTATACAAGCATATTATCTTTCGTTCTCCTAATATACTTGAAAATATGCTTGACTGCCGTCCAGTGATCAGGACCAGGTTTCGATTGAAACCTGCTAACTATGCCAACAGCAAAACAAATATCTGGTCTAGTACAGAGCATTGCATACATGAGACTTCCAACTGCCGAGGCATATGGAATTCTACTCATGAATTGCTCTTCATGCTCATTCTTAGGAACTTGTTCCTTAGAAAGTTTGATTCCATGCCTAAAAGGTAACATACCTTTCTTGGAATCTTGCATGGAAAATCTAGACAAGATTTTGTCTATGTATGAAGCTTGGGATAGTGCAATCGTTTTATTCTTTCTATCCCTTATTACTTGGATACCTAGAATAAAACTTGCTTCTCCTAAGTCCTTCATATCAAATTGTTTTGCTAACCATTCTTTTACTGATGTCAATACTCCCACATCGTTTCCAATGAGTAATATATCATCTACGTAAAGAATAAGGAAAACTAACTTGTCACCTTTGATCCTTTTGTATACACAAGGTTCTGTAAAAATCCAAAACCTTTTACTGCTTGGTCGAACCTTATGTTCTAGGATCTGGATGCTTGCTTTAATCCATAAATTGATTTTTGCAACTTGCATACCTTTACCATTTGGCCCTTCTCAATGAATCCTTCTGGTTGCATCATATAGATGCTTTCGTCAAGACTTCCATTAAGGAAAGCTGTCTTGACGTCCATTTGCCAAATCTCTAAATCTAAAGATGCTGTAATGGGTAAGAGTATCCTAATTGATTTAAGTATGGCCACAGGAGAGAAGGTTTCCTCGTAATCGATACCTTCTTTCTGTGTGTAACCTTTAGCTACCAATCTAGCTTTAAAAGTTTCCACCTTTCCATCCATACCTCTTTTCCTCTTGTATACCCACTTGCACCCAATGGGTTTTATCCCTTTAGGCAAGTCTACAAGGGACCAGACTTTGTTATCGAACATGGATTCAATCTCAGATTGCATTGCCTTTTGCCAATGGTGACAATCAACATCCTCCATCGCTTCCTTGTACGTGTAGGGATCATCGTCGTCAGGGAGATTCTCAACAGATTCTCCTAGACCGATGTATCTTTCAGGTTGGGTTCTAACCCTCCCACTACGACGAGGAATGGTAGGTTGTTGATTTTGTGTTGGAGTGGAAATTACAATTGGGTTAGGTTGTGAAACCTCTTTTGGAATTGTATCTCCTGACATATCATTCAGGACAATTCTACTTTTGGGAACAAAATCATTCATATAGTCCTTTTCCAGAAATGTAGCATTTGTTGAAACAAACACTTTTAGATCTGAAGGACTATAGAAATAATATCCTTTAGTTCCTTTTGGATACCCCACAAATATGCATGTTTCCGAACTGCCCTCCATCTTTTCTGTCTTTCCTTTTAACACATGTGCAGGACAACCAAATATCCTTATGTGTTGTAAACTAGGCTTTCGCCTAGTCCACAACTCATATGGTGTTCCAGGAACCGACTTCGATGGTACCACGTTTAGAATATATATTGCAGTTTGTAGAGCATATCCCCAAAAAGAAATAGGAAGTGTTGAATAACTCAACATAGACCTAACCATGTTCAAAAGAGTTCTATTTCTCCTTTCTGCTACCCCATTTTGTTGAGGTGTACCTGGTGCAGAAAACTGAGAAACTATCCCATTATCAATAAGATATTGTTGAAACTCACCGGATAGATATTCTCCACCACGATCAGATCTCAAGATTTTTATGCGTTTCTCAAGCTGATTTTCTACTTCAGCTTTGAATGCTTTGAACATGTCAAAAGCATCCGACTTATGTCTCATGAGATACACATAACCAAATCTTGAGTAATCATCTGTGAAGGTGATGAAGTACTCATATCCAACCACATACATCAGTGTGTATTAGTCCTAAACATTCAGTGGCTCTTGCACCTTTGGTATTGAATGGCCTTTTGGTCATTTTACCTTCCAAACAAGATTCACAAGTTGGTAGATCATCAACCTTTAAGTCACTTCAAGGTCGGTCACATACCAATCTTTTAATCCTATTAAGGTTAATGTGACCTAGGCGTAAATGCCAAAGGTAGGTTTCATCTTTTGATAATTTTACTCTTTTATAATTAGGTTCCGTTATTTCTGTGTCTAACGAGTGAGAGATATTTCTATGCAAAAAGAATAGACTGTTTTTCAATGTACCTTTGCAAACAATTTTGTCATTCTTACTAATAATAAAAGCTTTATTAAAAGTAACCGAATATCCAAATTTATTTAAACAAGAAACTGAAATTAAATTCCTCTTGAATTGAGGTACATAATAAACGTCTATTAAATCTAAATGCCTACTAGAATCTATAATAACTCTAATATCTCCTACTGCACTTGCAGACACTAACGATCCGTTGCCCAAGCGCTGATTGATTTCGTTCTTATTCAGCCTTCTCCTTTCTTGGAACCCCTGTAAGGAATAACAAACATGATTAGTGGCTCCAGAGTCTATGATCCAAGAATCTGTAGAATCTGCCAGAAAACATGTTTCAAGATAATTAATATTACCTTCTTCCTTCTTGTTCTAGGACTTTGGGCAATTTCTTTTCCAATGTCCCTTTTCACCACAAAGGAAGCATTTCCCTTTGATCTTGGTTACTTTCTTGGTCTCCTTTTTGGCAGGCCCAAGTTGCTTTTTCTTCTGTTGTTTCTTGACCTTCTGACGGGTCTTAACAGTAGCAACTTTACCAACCATATGAATCTCTTGACCTTTGCTTTTCACAAGGATCTTTTCAATGCTTTGAACATCTTGCATCAAGCCCTACAAGGTGTATTCCTTTTTGTTCAAGGTGTAGTGCAACTTGAACTGATCAAAGGAATCTGATAGTGAGTTGACAACCATGTCAATTTTGGTCTCACCATCTATCTCAGCGCCATTTAATTCTGCAATATTTAGATGTGCTATGACTTTCATCATGTTATCTTTCACAGCCTGTCTAGGTTTCATCCTAAGATTCATAAAAGCAGTCACTGCCTCTCTCTTAGTCGTCCTAAACTTCATAGCAAACATCTCTTCCAGAGACATCATAATATCAGCAGCAGACCCCATTCCTTCATGCTGCTGTTGCAACACGTCGGAGATAGTAGCCATAATGTAACATTTGGCCATATCAACTGAGGTCTTCCACTGCTCATACTCATATCTTTGCAAAATACTTGATTCATTATTAGGAGCAGGTGGTTTAGGAGTAGTTAGAACAAACTTATGTTTTTCACTTTGCAGCAACAACCCAATTTTCCTTTTCCATGTGACATAATTATCTCCAGTTAAAGTGTTATCTTTCAGGATGTTCATAAGTGATGGGGTCATGATTTCTGAATAAAACAAAAAGCATATATAAGTAAATAATCATGATAAAGGACTTTCGAATATTTATCTTGAATTAATTAAATAACTCAATCGTGAAAAATTCAACGGTGATCCAACACCCATAAATGTTACGCCTCCTTCGGGAGTTTGCACCATTTACTAGTTGGACTAGGTCCCACCTAATTGTTAACATAACAACCAGCGTTTTCAATTTTTAGCCTTGCAATTTTATTAACAAGAACTCTCGGGAGGATATTAATAAAATTACATTGAGTGTGTTGCCAAGATATCGACCCTCAATTTTCTCTCATGAAAATCCCTCATCTGGGAGTAGATCTTGTTTGAGTCAATTGTCTAGTCTATCCTTGCAAGGAAGTATTTTGCTAAATTCCATTTATGGACGCCCCTCGGGGGGATTACCAATAAATAATAAAGCTCAACTAATCTTGGAGGCCATAGGTGTTCTAACACACCTTCTCCCACTCAATTATTTAAGGCGTGTGATTAAATTCCAAAGAATGATTTTACCAAGTTATCTAGATGCCAATTAGATACCTAAATCATTCAATGCATGTTCATACCAAAAGAGATATATGAGTGGCACTCCTATTCTATATGATATGTTATCATACAATAACAAATATTGTAATATTTATACATAAAAAAAATAGCCACAATTTTGGTCCATCCTAGAAAAGCATGTAAATTACAATTGTACGGAATACAAAAAACTCCTTTCTTGGCGAACAAGACTTCAAGCGACCATCTCGCGCACGTAACTCGCGCGCCCGAAGATCACCAAGCAGCCCATGCGCACGCCTGGCCCATGCAAGGGCATGAGCTGCCGCATGGCCAGCCCATGCATGGGTTGCACGCGCTGCTGCACCGCAACAAGCGCAGCTGCACGCTTGGTTGCGTGCGCGCTTGTTGTCTCGGTGCGCCCGGGTACCAAGCTCGGTTCCGGATGCTCCAATTTCTTCAAATCTTCGAGTCTTCGAATTTTGAATATATTACAACTTATTTTATACAATAAAATACTGCAGAAATATATATATATATATATATATATATATATATATATTTATTTACAAATAAAAAACTGCACTAAGAAAACTGCAGTATTTTTAATACATTAAAAAAATAACTGCACTATTTTATATAACAAAAAAAAAATTAAGCAATTATCAAGAAGGAACTTGTGACAATAATAGGCCACCCTTCTTGTTACAATTCCGAAACAAAAAATACATTGAAATTCTAGGACCAAAATCGAGCAATAACAATTCACTTTATAACAACATATATAAATCCATACATTCCACATGTAATTATATATGTGAATACCTAGAGTGTCATCTCTTTCTAAAACATGCATAATCACAATAAAAAGAAATAGATTCACGTATATATACGTTAATTAATTAAAGGGTACAACCAAGGCTCTGATACCAATTGTAGGGAAAAATTGCTTAAAACCGCAGCGGAAGGCGAAAAATAATTTTCGTATAGTTTAAAATTTTTCTAAAGATTTGAACCTTAACCCTTTAATTAATTAAACTCAAATATACGGTTAGAGTTAAATACCTCTTGTCGCGTGATCCGATTGACTTACGTCAATGGTAATGCCGCAAGATCTTCAATCCTAGCACGTACGTGAATGACCTAGGAGCGTGGTCTCCCTTTTTCTTTGAATTGCTTACCTTAGAATGGATGTATGGAATTTTTGATCTTGATCTTCAATAGTAAAACACCAAGAGCCTAAAAATATAGTTCCGGTCACTTTTGAATTCACAATCAATATGATTGAAACTCGCGTAACCCTAAATCGAAAGTGTGCACAAAAACTTTTGATGTTAAAAGCTTGTAAGTGCACTATCGAATGAGAACTTATTTTCTTCTTCTTTCTTGGGCGAAAATCTATGTGTATAGAGTAGGATTTTTATTTTCAAAACAAACAAAAATCTCTCTCTATTTTGCTTCTTCTTATGGTGGCCGAAAATTCATAACCTAATATATATAGGTTAGCCGAATTTTCTCCTTCACCAAGTAGGGTTGGCCGAATTCATTGAATAGGAAATCTAGGGTTGGTTAATTTCCGTACTTGAAAATGAATTGTCCTTTTCCCTAATTCCTATCAATTCAAGAATCCTAACCCTTGTAGAACTAGTGGTGGCCGAATTCTTTGAATAATAAGGAGTGTATGTGTACTTTATCCTTACCACATTTGGACTCCTATCACTTAAAAGAATTCCAACCCTAATCCAACACATAGTATTTATTTTACTGATCAGGAAAAGATTTTGATTTAAACTATTAATTAATTAAATAATTAATTAATTCCCATTTAATCAAAACAATAAAATAAAATAATATCTTGGGCTATTTTATTTAGCCTTGCCGCCCACACCATGTATATATAGGCCCAATATTATTTTTCTTATTTTATTTAATCGATTAGACTTTAAATAAAAGCCCTCATGTGAACCAGACTTATTCTTACTAAAAGAAACAAGCCTACATGTCTCCTTTTAATATATTAATATAATAGTGCAGCCCATTAAATAAATAATAGACATATTATATTCTTAATATATTAAATGCAATTCTAGATGGACCCATAAATTGGTCCGGTAGAATATATCAAGTGATCCATGCAAGTACGTGTGGATTGTGGATCTTGGCGGGCTATCTAAATTTAAGCTTCAATAGACATAACCTAATCACAATCAACAAATGATTCACTTAGGTCCGATCTATTAATTTTAACTCATTCCACTAAAGAGCTAAAATTGAACTCTTAAATAAAGATAGAATAAGGAGATGTTTCTCATTCATACCCTAGACAATCTTATAAGAGATGGTGTATCCTCGTGAATAATATCAGTAATCTCCAAGAGCTCATAGACCGCCTATAGCTCTCCAAGTTACCATATTTCCTCATATGACCACATTTTGAACTTGGATATTTTGACTTGTCCAAAAGCCATGTCTTCAATAATCATTATTGAAAACTCAACGTTGAGATTTAATATCCAATACCTCAAAACATCCATATGATGATATTATACTCTCATCTAATAAATGGAGCCACGATGTCCATATCTATAAATGAAGTCCTCTATCGATTAACAAATGAATACCACCAAACTATCGAGGATAGACTATGCTATATAATCGTACTCATTGATAGCTCAAATGATAACACTTGTAACCATAAGTCCATCATTTATCTCAGGATTTAGATAGACTCTCTGATTGTCCTGATAATGAAAAGACTTATATCTAGTGACGGTTCTAGATAAAGTATTTCATTGTGATCCAGTTCAATGCACCCACTGCACTAGATTCTCTTACTCGAAAACCTTTCGATGATTTTAGACTCATCATAACTCATTTGATCCCACTCAAATGCTAGTAAAAGAATTCTACAACTTTATCAAGATAGAGGTGCCCAACCTTTAACTTAAGTTGTGAACGTTATTCAAGACTAACTAAAGAATTGTGTCTACCTCATACATATCCGGATGTCCAAACAATTCTTTATATCTCATAGTCTTTTGACCTTATGATTATTTACCTTGACAATTATAATTATAAATGCTATAAGATTTTGTAGAATCAGAAATCACTTTATTTATATGAAAAGATTGTCAATTACAATATTACACTCTTGCTATTGAGCATAATCCTAACATCTGGTGCTCAGAAAGGATTAACCAGAATACCCAGAAGAGATCGGACGGAGTACTATCACCTAATTGCGAGGGTCCTTACATAATCAAAATGGTGATCCAGGGTAGGGCATACAAGTTAAATGATATGGACGGACATCCAGTAGACCACACTTGGAATGCTGATCACCTTAAGAGGTTCTACCCATAAGTCCTGCAATACAAATCGGCCAGGATTACTCCTAAACGGCTGTTAGAAGATGTTAATAGTCGTGAGTGCTTATATTCCTTTTTCTTTGATCATCAATAAAGAAGGTTTCCTTCTCCATTTGTTCCTGCCTAATTTGTCTACATTTACCTGCATTATGTCGCCAATTGAATCCCTCATAATTGTCGCTTTAAGACTAGGAGAGCTACATAGCACTCCTGATGCCCTGGACCAAGGTAGATCCCTCCAGGAGGATTGCCATAAATCCGGGAGAGCTACATAGCACTCATGATGCCCTAGATCAGATTAGTCCATCTAAGAGGATCGCCTCGAGACCAGAAAGGACCATATGGCCTTTCTGTTGCCCTGGCCGGGCACCACCCCCCGCTAGGAAGGGTCCAGTACGTAAGAGCATAGTTGCCCAATGGATCAGACCTTGGCCGGGCACTACCCCCCGTTAAGAAGGATCTGGATAGTAAGAGCATAGTTGCCAGCCAGATCAAGGCCTTGGCTGGGTACCACCCCCCTGCTAAGAAAGACCAGGTGCTAAAGTGGCCTTAGTTGCCTACCTGGGTCTTACTGCCAGTGTTTATTCGCCATTGTTTTCGCCAGGATACCACAATTCCTATAAATAGGAATGCGAGGTACACGAACATGATCGCCACAAGACCAGAAAGGACCATATGGCCTTCATACTGCCCTGGCCGGGCACCACCCCCCGCTAGGAAAGGTCCAGTACGTAAAAGCATAGTTGCCCGATGGTTCAGACCTTGGCCGGGCTCCACCCCCCGCTAAGAAGGATCTGGATAGTCAGAGCATAGTTTCCAGCCAGATCAAGACCTTAGCCCGGTGCCACCCTCCGCTAAAAAAGACCAGGTGCTAAAGTGGCCTTAGTTGCCTACATGGGTCTTGCTGCCAGTATGTATTCGCCGTTGTTTTCGCCAAAGTACCACGATTCCTACAAACAGGAATGCGAGGTACCTTTTTTGCCATTTTTTCCCCAAAGTACCACGATCCCTACTAATGGGAATGCGAGGTACCTTTTCTGCCACTGTTTTCGCCAGAGTACCAAGGTTCCTAAAGCAGGAAGGCGAGGTACTGAGATTCGCCAAATTTTGTTCGCCAAGGCACCAAAGCTCCTGTTAACAGAAATTTTGCTCGGGATGAGAAATCTCAGTTAACGCCCTCGAGACCACTACCACGTAGGTGGTGGCCAAGATTTATTGTATATGTAACAGTAATTTATAAAATGACAAGTAAGCCAGAATGTTTTTATTGCACTGTGCATGGTGTACAAATACAGAGATTCTTTTCTCTTTGCTCTCAACTCTCTCTAGGGAATGGTTGATTATTTGTCGTATGCCTGTCGAATAGTAGTCTCCTCTTTTCATTTCCTTTCTTTTCTATTTATACATAGTTTGTAGGTCAACAGACTGATTATCCCTTGATTTTCTCAGTCTCCTCCTTATCGGCCGGGATTTCTTGCTTTAAAGCCATTGACTTTGAGTTAACGTCTGAATTGAGAGTATCGTGGTGGAGATCAGTTTGTTTCCTTTTTTGGATTTTGTTACTTGTTCTGCGTATAGGTAACATTTCCAGATATGATTCAGTGTATCCCTCATATCCTTTCAACATGATCCTTTATAGAGGTCGTTAGGATATGACGATATGGTGTGGTGCATCAACCAGGGAGGTTGATTAGTATTTCGACCTTGATATCTGAGAAGTTTCATCCAGCTTAGAGCCAGATCTGGCTTCCCTTGACCTTTTCGAAGCTAGGTGTGGCCTCGACTGACCTTTTGAAGCTAGGTGTGGCTTCGACTGACCTTACGACCTTTTAGGGACATTCTTCTACGTCAATCGAGGTATATGCGAGTCTCTGAAGCATTTACGAGATGACCTCGACTTTGGGGAGCTTCTAGTTTTGGTGATGTGGGCTGGATCTGATCGTTCCGGGCTATATCCCAGATGTTTCCGGAGCCCGTCCTTGTTCCTGGGGTGGTATCGCATTTCGGCTCTGGATAGAGAGGTCTCATGGTGGAAGCTCTCAGGTCCAGGGCTCTATCCCGGATGTTTTCGGAGCCCGCCCTTGTTTCTGGGGTGGCATCGTAGTTCGGCTCTGGATTGAGAGGTCTCCTGGTGAAACTCTCGGGTATGGAACTAGGTCTGGGAGGTGGAAAATTTCCTATTGTCCTTAGCCAATTTTGGCTATTAACAGAAGTCCCCTCTGACTTGAACACCAGACGTCGAGCTCGGGGTTGAGGTCAGATTTTCACTTTATTTGGGAAATCTTCCTCTTTTTACCGTTACCGAAATATTAGGGAAATTTCTTCATTTGAATGACGTGTTACGAACCGACTAATTTATCTTCGAATTAATCTGATTACGTTACGACAGTCCCCGAGATTTTTTACCGTTACCAGAATCTTGGGGAGATCTTCTTCTTAACTGCGTAAGTGATGTGGCATTAGATGATTAGCCCGCTTTCGAGTTTAATCCGGTTACGTTACTGTAGTTGATTTTTTTTTACCGTTACCAAACGAGTATCTCGGTAACTCGTGCCGTTGCCCTCCTGCCTATATATATGTCTGTTTTCCTCCTCATCTTCCTCACATCTCTTCGAGCTAAAAACTTTTTACTGAGAAATATTTCCATAGTTTTTCCTCCAAGCTTGCTTCTTTCTTCATTCTTCAGTCTTCTATAATGTCGAAAAACAGTCGCGACTCAGCTGATTCCATATTCAACAGGTGAGGAGGTCGTCAGTCTTACTCTGGGGAAGCAGGTTAGGAGGATTTCTGACGGTGACGATTCCCCGTCCACCTCGCAACGTCGGCGGTCAAGTAGGAATGTATCCATCGGGACTGGGTTCTCCAACCATCCCGACCACCCTTTAGATATCGTCGATGATGACTCCGACAAAGAAATGGACGGTGGCGCTGCGGGGGAGCGTCGGGTCTCGGCTCCTGGTCCCTTGGGGAGAGGCTCCCTCCTTACGATTTTCGGGTTGTCCCAGATTCCACCGTTGACCCGGTGTCGATTGATCGCTTGAGGTCAAAGTTTGGCATCCCCGACAGCGTATCCATCTCGGTGCCTCCCAAAAATTTCGAGTTCTTCAATCCCCCTAAAGGCGTGCTTCCGATTCACGTGGCCGCTCTTGAGAACGGGGTCAGGCTTCCCCTCCATCCAGCTCGCTCCCCTCCAGTTGACGCCTGGCTTCTGGAGGCATCTGATTGGTTTCCTTGTATTATGGAGGGAACAATGCCAGCTGAGTAAGGTGACGAGGGAGCCAGGTGCAGAGGAGCTGGCTTATCTTTTCCAGATTGGGAGCTTGTCGGGGGCTCCTCGAGGCCAGTTCTATGCCAAGGCCAAGAATAAGCTCAATATCATCATTCTTGGTGCCTCGAAGAAGGACCCCGCGTGGAAAGAAGAATGGATCCTGGCAGGGGATGACTGGGGGATGACTAGGGGAGCTCGATTTTCGTCGGAGGGCATGAATTCGAGGTTCCTACGGCTTTCAGTGACAAGCCCTCCTGGGACCGGGACTCCCTGCCTTCTGAGTCCGAAGCTGTCTTAAAGGCTATTCTAGCCCGAAATTATCTGAATCCAAGGTTCCCTAATGCTGAAGCTTTTGATCCTCGTAGGGTGAACAAGTATTTACGAATTTCAGACGCTATTCCTCATAAGTATCATTGAGTTGCTTCGCCTTATTACTTAGCTTAGTTCTAACATATTCTTTTTTAATCTGCTTATTCACAGTTTTTATCGTGGAGCCGGCCTACCCGTCACGTCTCACGCTCTCCTCAAGGTGGAGCTTCTCTTCCTTCCTCTAGGGTCTAACTTGCCCTGGCTTCGTCTATCTCTCCGGTTGGGTCTAAGATGGCACTCTTGCCTCGCGGCTTTCCGGGCTTTGGGTAAGGCTTCCTAGGTGGTTGGCCCGACTGCTTCTGCACCCTCGGCCGTGGCCGCTAAAGTCGCTACCCCTTCGACTCCAACACCTGATTCCGCCGCACTTCCAACAACCAAAGCCTAGGAGGTTTCTAGGAAAGGTGTTGCTTCTGGGAAAGGTGTCGCGAAGGCTCCTTCCAGCCGCTCCCGGCCTCAATCGAGCTCGACTGGGCGGGATGAGGTTCTGGAGCAGTTCATAGCTTCCTGTACGGGTGGCAGGATCTCCAAGATGGCTTCTATGCCTGTGGACGTCCTTATAACCTAAGGGGTCTGCTATTCTAGCTAAGGTAATTGTATTTCTTTCATGCTACTCTTTGTTAATTCGTTCAGTTTCTAACTCAGGTTCTGTATTTTGTAGGCCTTCAAGCTTAATGTTGCGATGGGCCAGCAGGTAGCCCTCCTTCGCGATCGGGCTGCAAAAGCCGAAGCTGAAGCTGAGAAAGCCGGGGAACTGCTCAAGCAAGCTCGGTCTTTAGTTGAAGAGGTGACCTCCAGCCAGGGAAAAATCGAGGTCGAGATGGCTGAGCTTCGCTGCGATCATGAGAGGATGAAGCAATCTTATGATCAGGAGCGTCTTCAATCTCTCCGGCGGGCTAGGCAACAGGATTCCTGGAGATTTGAGGTTAAGAAGTTGGACCTCGAGAATCAGTCTCTGATTACTCAGGTGACCAAGCTGCAAGCTGATGCGGAGTCCTCTTTCAGCGACTGGTATTTCTATGCTTCCTTCTAGGTCACGGAAGCTCTTCCTCTTCCCTTTGATTTATCATCTATTGCTGGCTGGGATAAACAGGAAATAATGCTCAAGGCTTCCGAGTTATCTCGCCCTGAAGGCGACAAGGTGGTCCCTTCTAGCCCAGTAGGAGCTGGGAAGCAGCCCGCTCAGTCAGATCCCACATTCCCTCTTCCTTCCTTTATCACCTCAGATCCTGGGGAGTCTTCCAGCAAAGTGATATCCTCTCGATCCGAGAAGGACCAATCGGGAGCTGGTGAAGAGGTTAGGAGCCCATCTGAGGATCCCTATTTAACAGAGTTGGAGGTCGACAGGAGCCAGACGGGGTCCTTGGCTGCCCTTCTTGACGCGGCTATCCCTCCTAAGGTTATGGACGTAATTAATAATGTTTTGGAGGAAGATCCAGCTGATCATCCGATAGAGCCTCTAAATGGAGGAGCGGTCGGCGAGGGTGACCAAGATGTACAGCTACCTGTAGAGGGGGTTGATGGTGAGGATCAGCTAGAAGAAGGAGGGCCAGTGGAGGGGAGCCATGAGAGTCCCAAAGCTTAAAGCGGTTCACCATGACTTGTTTTTGATAGCCCGGAAAAGGGGGTGGGCACCCCGTTTTGCCATTATCAGTTTTTCATTTTTCTTCTTCTTTTTGTAGCCTGAGTTCGGGGGTTAGGCTCCTCATTTGGATGTAGCCTTATCGGGGGATAGGCTCCCCTTATCCTTAATGATAAATCGAAGCGCTCTTTTGAGAACTTTTATTTTATTTCTGGTCTTGAATGGTATCCAGAGTAGCATCTGTAGCAACAATTAAGATTCGTGTAGGGAATTATGATGATTTTGATCCTGCACACGAAAGCAAACATTATATATATATATATATTTATTTTTATTTTTTATGGGGTGATAACCCAACCAAGACATCAGGAGGGCTACTTAGCTATTTCCTAGTCTTTGAGATCTGAAGGGCAACTATGCTCTTACACTCAGATCCTTCTTGGGGGTGGTAGCCCGACCAAGGCATTAGGAGGGACTATCGAGCTATTTCCTGGTCTCGAGATCTGGAGAACAACTATGCTCTTACACTCAGATCCTTCTTGGGGGTGGTAGCCCGACCAAAGCGTCAGGAGGGCTATCGAGCTATTTCCTGGTCTCGAGATCTGGAGGGCAACTATGCTCTTACACTCAGATCCTTCTTGGGAGTGGTAGCCCGACCAAGGCATCAAGAGGGCTATCGAGCTATTTCCTGGTCTCAAGATCTGGAGGGCAACTATGCTCTTACACTCAGATCCTTCTTGGGGGTGGTAGCCCGGCCAAGGCATCAGGAGGGCTATCGAGCTATTTCCTGGTCTCGAGAGGTTTATGTCGAATTCCCATACAAGGGTATAGTCACTAATGTTGAACATAGTTAGAGACAAAGATGGAAGAGAAAAGGAAAATGACTTTATTGATGATTGAGATGTAGTACATCTTTATTAGGACCTGTAATGAAAACTAAGTGGGGGTAGTGTGCTTGAGAACTCCTTTCAAGGGTAGAATTTCTTCAAATGATCTGCATTCCAAGTGTGGTTGATGGATCGTCCGTCCATGTCTTCGAGTTTATAAGCTCCATTGCGAACAACTAGCTTTATCAAATATGGCCCTTCCTAATTTGGACTTAAGACTCCATCCGACCTTTTCCGAGTGTTCAGTGTCACTTTCCTAAGTACCAGATCCCCTTCATTGAATTTCTGGGCTCTAACCTTTTGGTTGAAGTATCTAGCGATCTTGCTCTGGTAGATCGCTACTTTCTCTGCTACCCGGTCTTGCTTTTCTTCTAAGAGGTCTAGACTAGCCCGAAGCTTGACTTCGTTACCTTCGGGCTCAAAGTGATGTACCCTGAACAAGGTTAATTTATGCTCGATGGGGAGGACTGCTTCAACCCCGAAAGCCAGGGAGTAAGGTGTCTCTCCGGTAGCTGTTCTTTTTGTAGTCCGGTATGCCCAGAGGACTTCTGGTAGCTCTTCGGCCCATTTACCTTTCTTCTGCTGAAGCTTCTTTTTCAGAAGTTTCTTGATTGTTTTGTTGGTGGATTCTACCAGCCCGTTAGTCTGGGGATGAGCCACTGAAGCGAGCCTGAGGTCGATCCCCAATCCCTTACAGAAGTCTTTGAATCGGGCGTTGTCGAATTGCTTTCCTAGGTCGGCTATAATGATGAGAGGGGTCCCGAACCTACGTACCACGTTAGTCTTGATGAACTTGGTTGTATTCTTTTCTGATATTCGAGAAAGAGGTCCTGCCTCGACCCATCTTGTGAAGTAGTCGATAGCCACGACAGCATGTTTCATCTGTCCAGGAGCGGTAGGAAATGGCCCAATTAGGTCGATTCCCCACATGGCAAAGGGATAAGGTGAACTGAGGGACGACAATCGCTTGGGTGGCTGGTGGTTCAGGTTTGAAGTTCTTTGACAAGGTTCGCAGGATTGCATAAAACTCTTTGCATCTTGATGAATGGTCGGCCAATAGTACCCCATACGAAGCACCTGATAGGCTAGAGCTTCCCCACCTATGTGGTTCCCACAGTCCCCAGAGTGGACCTCTCTCAATGCCTACTTAGCATTATCGGGATGCAAGCACCTAAGTAAGGGGAGGGATCTGCCCCTCCTGTAGAGGTATCCGTCCACCATACAGTATCGAACTGAGAGTCTCTTAATTCTTTGGGCTTGGTTGGGCTCTTCAGGAAGCTCTCCTTCAAGGAGGTAGGCGACAATTTGGTCTATCCAGCAAGGTAGGTGATCCAGGGAACAAATTTCTCAATTTGCGGCTATGCTTGGCTAGGTGATTACTTGGAGGGGAATTCCCCTTGGTAGGGATTGGCCTCCTGTTCGCCGCTATTTTAGCCAGAACATCTGCGCGATGGTTTTGGTGTCAAGGCACCTGATGGATCTTGAGTCCCTTAAATTTGCTTTTCAGCAGCCGAGCTAGATTCAGGTAGGCAACCATATTATCTTCCTTTGCCCTGGTAGACCCCAGTCACCTGGTTTACAACAAGCAAAGAATCGCTCTTGATCTGCAGGTAGTCGACCTTTAGTTCGATGGCTACCTTTATCCCGGCTAGGAGGGCTTCATATTCCGCTTCGTTGTTGGTAGCTTTAAACTCGAATCTGAAACAGTGACAGAATTCAGTCCCCTCCGGATCTATCAAAACTATGCCAGCTCCTCCCCCAGCTCGTCCGGATGCTCCGTCTGAAAAGAGGATCCATGGCTTGCAGCCTTCCGGCCAATTTTCGATCTCGGATACCTTCTTAGGGACCTCGTTTGATACTGAGGGATCATCTGGATCTGGGATCGCTGAGAATTCTGCCAAGAGGTCGGCCAAAACTTGTGCCTTAATCGTAGTCCGGGGCTTATACTTTAGGTCGAACTGAGTGAGCTCTAGTGCCCATAAAACTAGCCTTCCTGACATGTGTGGTCTTTGCAAGTGTAAGTTCCTCATATTTTGATTGGCTTATTTCGTTGACAAACCACATTGGGGATTATTCTTTGCAAGGGGAATTTAGGCCTCTTGAGTGTGATCAAGCTTCAAGGACATCATCTCTCTCAAAGAGCACTTCAAAGGTATCTCACTAGTTTAACTTTCTTTGAAGAGATCTAGTTGCACACACTCACTTGCATGCATTATTGTTCTTATCTTCATATCATTGAATGATGTATTGTATGCCTCTTTTCACTCTCCACACTTGCACATTTTGCACATCACTTAGTGTGTTGAGTTTGCCCAGAAAAGACAATTTCTTCTCTTAGCGCGGCCTAGACCGCTTGGCAAGACATGCTTGCACCGCGGCATACAGAGCGATATACCTCAGCAGGGTCATGCTCCCTGTACCACTTCCTGTACACTTGCACGCAAAGCGACCCAAGTCGCGGTGTTGTCCAGTAAGCCTCTGTTGCCCATACCGCAGCCTGTGCACCTGCATGCACAGCGCCCTGCACCGCGTTGTTGTCCAGACGGTGCACTGCTGTGTGTACCGCGGTCTGGACACTTGCCTGCGACGCGGTCCATCTAGCGGTATTGACGGGATTTTGTGCCCTAAGTTCAAAACGACGCTGTTTCAACTAGGGCTCCCATATATATGATCTATCTTCTTCCTTGCTCGTGTCTATGAGTTCAAGAAGCCATTTTTAATAGGCCAAGCTTCCCTTAGAGAGAGAAACTCCCAAGAACTCATCTTTACTCAACCAAACACAAATCTATGTGCATCTAACCTCTTCAAGCATTATCTCATCATGGATTCTTCTTGCTTTCATTGACTAGGTAACTTGAACATGCCCTAAATCTCTTTGTATTTATTTATGTTCTTGTTTGCCTAGGGTTAGCTCTTTTATGTGATTTTATTGCATATCTTTATGTTTATTGGCATTTATAACATGATTGAGTTGTTGTGTGTTGGTTGAGAGACTTGTTCATTAATAGCTAGCATTTAGGACGATTTTACCCTTCTAGCTAAATCTTCATGCATTTGCATTTAGATATTGATATCTAGGATTTACACTTATTGTCATCTTTAAATCCTTAGATAAGCATTTATTGTTGCCTAGCATTAATTGCATACTTGAATATCTTTTACATATTCACTTAGGTTGTTTAACCTCTTCATTGTTTGTTAAGCTTTGTGACTAAGTGAGTTAGTGCACAAGCTTGTGGTCAAGAATCACTATTAAAGGCCCGTTGGGTAGAGTGAAAAGGTTAGTGACCAAGTAGGTGTGACTTGAGGTCAACCTAGGTTGTAAACTTTCGTTCAAATAGTGGATTTGAGGACCGTTTGTGGCTAGGAGGATAGCCAGTGAGTTTTGCCCAGTTGGAGGGTTTCTCACGTAAATCAATCCTTGTGTTTTTATTGTTTTCCGCATATTTATATTGGATTGATTGATTGTTAATATGGAGTAGGATTATTAAAATTGATTAAGTCGAAAAGCTGGTAATAAATTACTCTAGGTTGTATTAGACATACTTTGTGTATTTTCAATTGGTATCAGAGCGGGTTCCTAGATACACTTAGGTGATCCTTGCTCGTTGTGTGTCTTGCTTTTTGTTTGTGTTTATTGCATCATAAACATTCATCTCATTCATACCCAAACACTATGAGTGGAAACGGGAGTGGTAATGAGGGAGCCTCTAGCACAAGACCCCCTTTGCTCACCGGAATAAACTATGCCTCTTGGAAAGGTAAGATGGAGTCTTACATTTGCCAAATAAATGACCGAGCATGGATGGCAATTGAAGATGGCTACGCTCTTTCAGAAAAGACTCTTGAAGACGAAAGTGTAGTTCCCAAGCCAAAGTCAGAATGGTCAACTCAAGAGTTTGAAGCATCCAAGTGGAACAACAAGGCTATGCATGCTATTCTTTGTGCAATGGATGACAATCAGTACAAATTGATCCAAACAACAAGAATTGCAAAAGAGGCATGGGAGATTCTAGAGACGGCCCATGAGGGAACCGAGGTGGTCAAGGACTCCAAGCTTCAATTCCTCCAAACACAATTCGAGCAAATTAGGATGGAGGAGGATGAGTGCTTCAACGACTTTCAAGTGAAGATGATGGACATAGTCAATCAAAGCCATCAACTTGGTGATCCCTATTCGGATAGGAGGATCAAGCAAAAAATTATGAGGTCGCTTCCAGCAAGATTTGAGTCAAAGGTGACGGCTCTTGAGGAGAATAGTGACTACAAGAATATGAAGCCAAGTGAAGTTATTGGAAGACTTCTAGCATATGAGTCTAGATGGACTCCCACACCTACACCTCAAAAGAAGCAAAAGAGCATTGCTCTGAAGACTTCTAAGGTTGAGAAGGAGGAAGAAGACTCAGATGAAAAAATGGCCCTCATGGTGAAAAGATTCAAGAAGTTCATCAATTTTGAGAAGAGGGGATTTGGATCCAAAGGAAAGGAAATAAAAAAGAAGACTCCTTTCAAGATGTTTGAGTCAAGTGAAGACAAGCCCACAAGAAAAGGGATTCAATGCTTCGAATGTGGAGGTTTCGGACACATCTCCACGGATTGTGGAAATTTGAAAAATAAGAAGAAAGGAAAGGCCATGGCCACCACGTGGAGCGATGGTGATGACTTGGAAGAAGAAGGAGAATCCTTAGATGATGAGGATCATGTGGCAAACTTTATTGCCTTCGCATCTTCTCTCAAGAGTAAGGAAGAAATAGATGATGAAGAGGTAGAGAAACAAAGTGAAGATGACTCTAGCTATGGTGACTCTTCATCCCATTCAACAAATATGGATGTAGGAGGAATGGATCTTGAAGGCTTCATTGAGCATTTTCAAAGCTCAAGATTGAAGATGAAGAAAGAGATTCAAAGGCTAAAAGGAGAGAATCTCAAGCTATCCGCCGAAGCTACTCACTTAAATAAAGAAGTGAAGATAGCCAAAAGGAATGAGGAATTGATGGAAAAGGAGCTTGAAGAAGCTAGAGAGATCATTGCTAAGATGACTTCAAGCACGAATAAACTTGACCACATGTTGGGAGTTGGCAAGAGGCCAAGTGATAAGAAAGGTCTTGGCTATGAAGATGACAAGGAGACCTCATCCTCAAGCAAGATTGTATTTGTTAAGAGTTTGGATAACAAAGAGCCTCCACCCCCACAATATCCTAGGAAAAAGATTGAACTAGGAGAGTGCTTTAAAGATCCTCAAGTCAAGGTAGCACAAGGGAAACAAGCTCAAGCTCAATCAACAAGGGCGCATCAAGCAAGTTTCCCTCAACCGAAATACCATCAAGCCAAAAAGCAATTCATGCAAGGTCAACCAAGGAAGCAATTCACTCCAACTCAACAACAAAGAAGAAGAGAACCAATCCAACACCAAAGACAAGCTCAAATGCGTGGGAAAGCCCCTTTGTACTCACAAGGGCATGGTATGTCTTCTTATTTTATACCCACTTGTCACTTTTGTGGTGTTAATGGTCACATTAGACCTAATTGCTTCAAGTACATTGAAATGTGTAGAATCAAGAGCATGATTGAAAGAAATAGAGCTAGAGCTAAAATGCATGTTCCTAGGAAATCTAGAGCAAATTTGCATGATCCTAGGAAATCTAGAGCCAATGTGACTAATACCACTAGGAATGAGAACATTACACCTAGGTGGATTAGAAGGGATAACTATTCTTGCTATGTGGCTCAAATTGCCTTGAAGGCAAATGCCTCTAACACTTGGTATTTGGATAGTGGGTGTTCTAGGCATATGACGGGGAACAAGAGCTTCTTTAAATCCCTTGTCTTGGAGGATGGAGGATTTGTCACCTTTGGTGATGGATCTAAAAAGAAAGTCATAGGGAAAGGAACCATTTCCATTCCCGATTTACCCTCCTTGTCTAATACTTTACTTGTTGATGGCTTGCAAGCAAATCTTATAAGCATTTCTCATCTTAATGATGATGGACTCTCTGTATTGTTTAACAAAAATGATTGCTCTATTTTAATGCGAAATGGAAAAACCTTGCTAAAAGGAAAGAGATCTAGTGACAATTTCTATTGTCTTGAAGCTAGTGCTATCTCTTGCAATATGTCCAAATGTGAGGAAATTGAGTTATGGCATCAAAGACTTGGCCACATGAACTATCGAGATTTGAGAATCTTAGATAAGTTCAAGGTTGTGCGTGGCCTCCCTAAGCTTGGGAAGAAAGTCGATGGCGTTTGTGGACCTTGTCAACAAGGGAAACAAACCAAAAGTATGCACAAGAAAGGCAAGTATCTCGCCACCAAGGAGCCATTAGAGCTTCTACATATGGACCTTATGGGTCCCATGCAAACCGAGAGTCTCGGCTGCAAGAGATACATTTTTGTTTGTGTTGATGATTTCTCAAGATTTACATGGACATATTTTCTTAGAGAAAAATCTGAAACTTTTGAAAAATTTAAAATGCTTTGCACTAAAATTCAAAATGAAAAGAACTCACACATTAAAAGCATTAAAAGAATCAGGAGTGACCATGGGAGGGAATTTGAAAACGCTTGTTTTGAAAGCTATTGCAATAGCTTAGGCATTTCCCATGAGTTTTCGGCTCCTAGAACTCCTCAACAAAATGGGGTTGTTGAGAGGAAGAATAGGGTCCTTCAAGAGATGGGCCGTGTGATGTTGCTTAGCAACAATGTCCCTAGGAACCTTTGGGCCGAGGCCGTCAATACGGCTTGCTACATAGGAAATAAAGTCTTCCTAAGGCCCGATACTAGGCAAACCTCCTATGAATTATGGAAGGGTAGGAAGCCAAATATTAGCTACTTCCACTCATTTGGGAGCAAATGCTACATTCTAAATGACCGAGATCAACTTGGCAAGTTTGATGCCAAGAGTGATGAGGGGATTTTTATTGGCTATGCCCTTAATAGTAAGGCCTATAGAGTTTTCAATTTAAAAACTCGGAGTGTCATGGAATCATCTAATGTCGTCATAGATGATTGTAGGCCTAAGACTCGAGACCATGATGAGGAGGTCATTGTGCTTGATGATCCTTTCTTGGAGAAGAATGTTGAGACTTCAATTGATGTGAAGTCAAGTCTTGATGAAAAGGTCATCCAACCTCTTGATAGAGATCCATCTTTGAACTCTAAAGAACCCGCTCCATGGGTTAGACATCTCCACAATAAGAATGACATTCTTGGAGATATGAATGAGGGTGTTAGGACTAGGCGTCAAATAGCTAATCAAATTAGCTATACTTGTTACACCTCTCAAATTGAACCCAAAAAGGTTGATGAAGCCTTGAATGATGAGTTTTGGGTTCTTGCCATGCAAGAAGAGCTAAACCAATTTGAAAGAAATGAGGTTTGGACTCTTGTTCCTAGACCCAAGGATACTAATGTCATAGGCACCAAATGGGTTTATAGGAATAAGTCGGATGAGAATGGCAACATTGTACGCAACAAGGCTAGACTTGTAGCACAAGGATACTCTCAAATTGAGGGTATTGACTTTGAGGAGACTTTTGCTCTGGTTGCCCGTCTTGAGTCCATAAGGCTTCTTTTGTCCATATCATGTGTGCACAAGTTCAAATTGCATCAAATGGATGTTAAGAGTGCCTTCCTAAATGGTCTCTTGCATGAGGAAGTGTTTGTTGAGCAACCCAAGGGGTTTGTGGATCCACACCACCCCAATCATGTCTATAGCCTCAAGAAGGCTTTATATGGGTTGAAACAAGCACCTAGGGCTTGGTATGAGCGCCTCACTCAATTTCTTGTTGACAATGACTACACTAGGGGTAGTGTTGACAAAACCTTATTCATCAAGAGGAACAAAGATGAGCTTTTCATAGCTCAAATTTATATTGATGATATTGTTTTTGGCTCCACCAACAAATCCAAAGTCCAAAAATTTGTTGATGTCATGTCTCATGAGTTTGAGATGAGTCTTGTTGGGGAGCTCAATTACTTCCTAGGTTTGTAAATCAAGCAATTGCATGATGGGATTTTCATATCCCAAGCTAAGTATGCTAAGAACCTAGTGAAGAAGTTTGGCCTTGAGAATGCCAAACATTGTGACACACCCATGAGTACCACCTTGAAACTAAGCAAGGATGCTAGTGGCAAGAGTATGGAACAAAGTCTTTATCGTGGTATGATTGGTAGCTTGCTTTACTTGACCGCAAGTAGACCCGATATAGCCTTTAGTGTGGGTGTATGTGCTAGGTACCAAGCGGATCCCAAGGAATCCCATCTCTCCTCCGTGAAGAGAATCATTCGATATGTGAATGGGACATCCAACTATGGGATATGGTACTCTTTTGACACTAATGCTAGCTTAGTTGGCTTTAGTGATGTAGATTGGGAAGGAAATTATGATGATAGGAAGAGTACATCGGGCGGTTGCTTCTTCCTAGGCAACAACTTGGTCTCATGGTTTTGCAAGAAGAAAAACTCCATCTCTCTATCCACAGCTGAAGCGGAATACATAGCCGCCGGGAGTGCCTGCACACAACTCCTTTGGATGAAACAAATGCTTGTGGATTACGGCTTTGATCAAGGTATTCTTACCCTTTATTGTGATAACATGAGTGCAATTAACATTTCAAAGAATCCATTTCAGCACTCTAGGGCAAAGCATATAGACATTAGGCATCATTTCATTAGGGAACTAGTTGAAAACAAATGCATTGCTCTTGAGCATGTGGGCACTAATGATCAACTAGCGGATTTATTTACAAAGCCCTTAGACTCAACTAGGTTCAAGTCACTTAGTAGGTCTATTGGGATTTGTCATATGCCTTGATGTGTTTTGGTGTTTGACCCCTTATGGGGAACTCAAGCAAAGAGAGCAACCTTGCATGTTAGAATAAGCAAAAAACTTGATCAACTTTATGCTTCTTTATTAATTGCTTGAGTATTCTTGGTTGTGCTTATATATATTCTTATATGGTTTTTTTTCTACTTAATAAGTGTGCCTTGCTTGATTTGTAATCCATGTCACCTCTATGTTGAAAAAATGCATTTTTGGACTAGGAGATTTTAATTGGGAAAGTACACTTGAATGACCCATAATTTAACTCCATGACATGAGAACCTTTAATGACGTGCTTAAAATAATATGCATGATATGCTTTTGATTGCTCTAGTGCTAAATCTATGTGAAAGCAAATGAGAAGACTAAACCCAATAAGGATCTAGTATCCTTGCAATAAATACGGATGTCTCATCCAAATTTAGTCTTCTCTCTCTCTTTATCAGTTGAACAAGACTACTATCATACGGGTATCCTACCCGGAAAAATCAAATAGGGTGCAAAAGTCACTCATGTCTTGTTTTGCTCATAAAGTTTGATATAGTTGCTCTTTAAATTGAAATTCATTTTGATAAACTATATCTTGTTTGCTTATAACAAAAGGGTATAAATTGGATTGAATTCTTTTGGAAACCCTTTTGATGTTTGCTTTGCCAAATACCATTTGCTTGAACCATGATGTTACATGTCTTACATCCAAAGCAACTAAGTCACACATTTTCTTCTAAACAATAAAACCCTCAATGATTCTCTCTCAATTAATTGAATTGCGTAAAGTTGTTGTATATGATTATGCACTTATCTTGCTAATAGCTCTCTTTGCTAAAGTGACCCGGTTGGGGAATACTCATTTGCCTATCTCATGACAAAAAGGGGGAGTAATGTGGTTTTATTTAAGGGGATTGCATATTTGGAGAGATTGTCCCATTGAGGGGGAGTAACCTATATAGGAGGAGAGCATTTGCATGTTGCATGTTGAAGTTTTCTTATATTATGCAAATTGCTCTTATTTACCTATCTCTCTTGATCACCTCACATACACTTTTCTTGGAAAGTGTAGTCTCTGTGTTTTGTAGGGATGGCTATTCTACAAGAGCTTGAAGTTTTGAAAACCTAGTATCTAGGTATCTTTTTGTAATGTAGAATATCTATTTGTTGACCTTTAGTTTTTATTTTTTTTGTGAGGATGATTTGTGAGTGGTGGTTTTGTCACGAAATAGCCAAAGGGGGAGATTGTAAGTTCCTCATATTTTGATTGGCTTATTTCGTTGACAAACCACATTAGGGATTATTCTTTGTAAGAGGAATTTAGGCCTCTTGAGTGTGATCAAGCTTCAAGGACATCATCTCTCTCAAAGAGCACTTCAAAGGTATCTCACTAGTTTAACTTTCTTTGAAGAGATCTAGTTGCACACACTCACTTGCATGCATTATTGTTCTTATCTTCATATCATTGAATGATGTATTGTATGCCTCTTTTCACTCTCCACACTTGCACATTTTGCACATCACTTAGTGTGTTGAGTTTGCCCAGAAAAGACAATTTCTTCTCTTAGCGCGGCCTAGACCGCTTGGCAAGACATGCTTGCACAGCGGCATACAGAGCGGTATACCTCAGCAGGGTCATGCTCCCTGTACCGCTTCCTGTACACTTGAACGCAAAGCGACCCAAGTCGCGGTGTTGTCCAGTAAGCCTCTGTTGCCCATACCGCGGCCTATGCACCTGCATGCACAGCGCCCTGCACTGCGTTGTTGTCCAGACGGTGCACTACTGTGTGTACCGCGGTCTGGACACTTGCCTGCGACGCGGTCCATCTAGCGGTATTGACGGGATTTTATGCCCTAAGTTCAAAACGACGCTGTTTCAACTAGGGCTCCCATATATATGATCTATCTTCTTCCTTGCTCGTGTCTATGAGTTCAAGAAGCCATTTTTAATAGGCCAAGCTTCCCTTAGAGAGAGAAACTCCCAAGAACTCATCTTTACTCAACCAAACACAAATCCATGTGCATCTAACCTCTCCAAGCATTATCTCATCATGGATTCTTCTTGCTTTCATTGACTAGGTAACTTGAACATGCCCTAAATCACTTTGTATTTATTTATGTTCTTGTTTGCCTAGGGTTAGCTCTTTTATGTGATTTTATTGCATATCTTTATGTTTATTGGCATTTATAACATGATTGAGTTGTTGTGTGTTGGTTGAGAGACTTGTTCATTAATAGCTAGCATTTAGGATGATATTACCCTTCTAGCTAAATCTTCATGCATTTGCATTTAGATATTGATATCTAGGATTTACACTTATTGTCATCTTTAAATCCTTAGATAAGCATTTATTGTTGCCTAGCATTAATTGCATACTTGAATATCTTTTACATATTCACTTAGGTTGTTTAACCTCTTCATTGTTTGTTAAGCTTTGTGACTAAGTGAGTTAGTGCACAAGCTTGTGGTCAAGAATCACTATTAAAGGCCCGTTGGGTAGAGTGAAAAGGTTAGTGACCAAGTAGGTGTGACTTGAGGTCAACCTAGGTTGTAAACTTTCGTTCAAATAGTGGATTTGAGGACCGTTTGTGGCTAGGAGGATAGCCCGTGAGTTTTGCCCAGTTGGAGGGTTTCTCACAGTAAATCAATCCTTGTGTTTTTATTGTTTTCCGCATATTTATATTGGATTGATTGATTGTTAATATGGAGTAGGATTATTAAAATTGATTAAGTCGAAAAGCTGGTAATAAATTAACTAAAACCTATTCACCCCCCCTCTAGGTTGTATTAGACAAACTTTGTGTATTTTCAGCAAGAATTGGCGGAGGGGTTGGTCTGTCACCACTGCTATTGTGTGAGCTTGAAAATAGGGACGGAGTTTCCTCGCTGAGATCACCAGAGCATAAGCGAGCTTCTCTAGGAGAATGTAATTCCTTTCTGATTTGGTCAAGGCATGACTCACATAGTATATGGGTCTTTGAAAACCTTCGCTACAATCCTTGGCCAAAGCTCCGCTTACTGCAGTTTCTGATACGGCCAGGTAGATCTGTAACTCATCTCCGAGAACCGGCTTGACTAACAAAGGGGGGCTTGTTAAGTATTCTTTCAAAGCTTGAAACGCCTGCTCGCTTTCCTGGCTCCATTTCATGTTCTTTCCTTGTTTGATGGCCTTGAAGAAAGGGAGACATTTATCGGTGGAGAGAGAAATAAACCTGTTGAGTGCCGCCACCCGTCCAGTCAGAATCTGTACTTGCTTGAGCGAGGTCGGGGATTCCACGTCCAAGATAGCTTTGATTTTTTTTTTTGGGTTGGCTTCTATACCTCTCTCATGAACCATGAAGCCCAGAAACTTCCCTGCCGTTACCCCAAAGGCACATTTGGAGGTGTTCAAACGCATCTGGTTTTCCCTCAGTATGAGGAAGGTTTTGTGAAGGTCTTCCTGATGTCCCTTTGTGGTTGGGGATTTCGTGATCATGTCGTCGATATACACTTCCATAGTCCTTCCTATCTCGGGCTTGAATAGTTTGTTAACCAGCTGCTGGTATGTGGCCCCTGCATTCTTCAAACCAAACGACATCACCTTGTAGCAGTATAAGCCCTGCCCAGTAATGAAACTAGTCTTATCTTGGTCAGCCGGGTGCATTTTAATTTGGTTATATCCTGAGAATGCGTCCTATAAAACTCAAAAGTTTGTTTCCGGATATGGAGTCAACCAGCTGGTCGATCTTAGGTAAAGGAAAACTGTCTTTCGGACAAGCCCAGGTTGAGGTCGGTGTAATCGACACACATTCGCCATTTCCCATTCGCCTTTGTGACCATGACCACATTGGCGATCCATTCGGGGTAACGTACCTCTCTGACGAACCCTGCTTTGATCAATTTATCAACCTCTTCCTGCACCGCCGCGTTCCTATCAGCGTTGAAGTGACGCCTCTTTTGCTTGACGGGCTTGACTGTTGGATCTACTGCTAGCCGGTGGGTGGCCAACGATGCCGGGATTCCGGGCATTTCATCATGGTTCCAGGTGAAGATGTCGCTGAATTCCCTAAGAAGATCAATCAGTCCTCTTTTTACTTCTGGATCAAGGGTGGCTCCGACCTTGACGACCTTGGAGGGATTGTCATTCCTGGCGGATATCTCTTCTAGTTTATCCACGGGCTGCCCGCTGGCCCATTCCTTACTCTGTTCTTCCTCGTAGGTCATGATAGGTTCGTCCTCCAGATGCCCAAGATGTTCCGCGGGCTCCTTCTCCTCCTGGATTATCCGGGATGTATCCATGTCTTCCTGGATTAATGTCACCTATACACACTACTTTGCTAGGGCTGTAGGATTGGCAGATACTGCGTAGCATTTCCTGGCTGCCTGCTGGTCTCCGCGTACCTCCCATACTTTGGTTCCAATCGGGAATTTCAAGACATTGTGGTATATGGACAAGACTCCCTTCAAGGAGGACATGAAAGGATCTCCATAGGATGGCGTTGTAGGCCGATGGGGTGTCCACCTACAACAAAGTCGGTTATTACATTCTGTTGGAGCGGGGTGAACCTCGATGATTACTGGGAGGATCATTGACCCCACTGGTATGATCGAGTCCCCAGTGAAACCGTAAAGTGGAGTGGTACAGCTGTTGTAGCAACGTTGCATCAGATTCAATTTTTCCAGGGTATCCTTGAAGAGGATATCTACACTGCTACCTATATCCACGAGCACGCAATGGACCATACAGTTGGCGATCTGTATCGTGATTACCATAGGATCATCATGAGGTTGCACAGTGTTGAAGACATCTGCTTCGGTGAATACGATCTTAGCTGATTGAGAGGGCTTTGTCGGGCCCGAGCTGACTTCGAAGATCGTTCGGCTCTCTCCGATGCGGGGAACCTTTCTTGCGTGGTTTTTCCGGAGTTATTGGAAATGTCGGCCAATGTAGGACCTCCGCTGATAGTGTGTATCACCTGTATCTGTTGCATTAAGTCAGCCTGCTCCCCTTTCCTCTTTTCTGCTTCCTCACGGATTTCAGCTTGTACCTCCCTTCCAGTCCTGATATTATCTCTGACCTATTGTAAGAACTCAATCAGGCATCCTCCCCTTATCAGGGCCTCAATCTGGTTGCGCAACTTATAGCACTCCGAGGTGTTGTGGCCCACGTCTTCGTGGAAGTCGCAGTACTTGTACCGGTTTCTCCTGTCAGCTGGGGCCTTCATGGGAGCGGGCTTTTGGAGCAACCCTTTATCTCGTATGGCTAGGTAGACTGTTTCCCTGGAAGCATTCAAAGGGGTGTAGTAGTCATACCCTTTTTCCCCTTGCATTACTGGAGCCACGGTCCTGGAGGCGGCGAAGCCCGGGAAGGGGTTCATTTTGCTGGATATCTTTCTTGCCTATGCGGAGGAGCAGGGGGGCGATAAGTGGACCTGTTGGGAGGTTTATTCTGAGCTTTCTGCACTGGCTCAAATTTGGGGGCTTCTTTCTTCAGACGCTTTTCCATTCTCATGTCGTCGTGTTCTATCTTGACCTTGAGTTGTTCGTCGATCTCGACCTGCTCAAGAGCCCGGTCATAGGCCTCCTGGTAAGTCTCTGGAGGTCTCTTAGCGAAAGAACGGAAAAGCTTTCCTGCCTAGAGGTTTCGCCTGAAGTTGGCTGAGGGTTTCTTTTTCAGTGAAAACTCCCATTTGTATGACCTCCTTGTGAAATCGCTCCACGTACGATCGAAGAGTTTCACTCCGTTCCTGGATCATATATTGGAGGTGTATAGGATCTTTCGGGCGAGGTTTAACTCCTTGGAATTGTGAGCAAAAATAGGTTGATAATTTTGTGAAAGAATCCACGCTTCCAACGGGTAGTTTCCTGAACCAGGTTTTCGCGTAGTCGGTCAAGGTCGTTGGGAACATTCTGCACATAGCTGCTCTGGTAGTGTTCTGGACCTCCATCTGTTGAACGAAGCTCTCTAGGTGGCTTAGAGGATCTTTCGTTCCAGAGAACTTATCTGCTGGCATTTTGAATTTTGGAGGGAGCTCTGCTTCTCGGATCCTCCTAGTGAAGGGAGCGTTCATCTCGCTCAGGGGATTCTTTTTGTCCTCCTTACTTTTCCCTTCCTTATCTGTTGTACCTCTTTTTGTAACTTTGCCAACTGATCCCTCAGTCGCTTGTTCCCAGGTCTCTTCGAGTTAACCTCAGATTCCTCACTGTCGAATCTTTCTGATGAACTGGCAATTTCTATCCGGTCCTCCTCCTGGACATGATCCACTCGGGGAGTTTGTCTACTTTCCTCCTCTAAGGCTCGGGTAGTTCTCCTAGATGTAGTTGGATGAGATAGCCCTTGCGGCTTCTGGGTAAAAATATCCGCGGCAGACTTAACTAGCCAGGGTTGATATTATGAAAGTCTTTTCAGAGCTGGGGGCATAGGTCATAGCCTATCCTGGATCGAACGTTGGGGCCCTGATCTATCTCGAGCCGGCTCTGGAAGAAGAGGTCCTAGGCGATCGAAAGCAGGTGGCCTAGCTTTGAGCCTGCTCGGCTCTCCCTGATCATTTAGGTTGGTTGGCTGGATTGTGATGCCTTCAGCGAGGAGGCGGACGCAGATGGATTCTACGAAGGCCGCCGCTTGTTGGTCGAGCACTGTCTGGCTCACTACGGGGTGGCCAGTAGCCCGCGTATTGGTTGTCTGGATCGGAGCTTGACTACTATATCCAGACTTTCTCCCCCTTCCTGGGGCTTTTCGGGTTGGCCTCACCTGAGGTTGCTCCGGGACTCTATGTTGGCCTTGGGAGGAGCGGAGCCTCATAGTTCCTGTAAAACAATGAAAATATAAATGCAAACGATTGGTTAATTGGGTGTAGGATCTTCCCCACAGACGGCGCCAGAAAGTGTTAACGGAAATTTTGCTCTGGATGAGAAATCTCAGTTAACGCTCTCGAGACCACTACCACGTAGGTGGTAGCCAAGATTTATTGTATATGTAACAGTAATTTATAAAATGACAAGTAAGCCAGAATGTTTTTATTGAACGTGCATGGTGTACAAATACAGAGATTCTTTTCTCTTTGCTCTCAACTCTCTCTAGGGAATGGTTGATTATTTGTCATATGCCTGTCGAATAGTAGTCTCCTCTTTTCATTTCCTTTCTTTTCTATTTATACATAGTTTGTAGGTCAACAGACCGATTCTCCCTTGATTTTCTCAGTCTCCTCCTTATCGGGCGGGATTTCTTGCTTTAAAGCCATTGACTTTGAGTTAACGTCCGAATTGAGAGTATCGTGGTAGAGATCAGTTTGTTTCCTTTTTTGGATTTTGTTACTTGTTCTGCTTATAGGTAACGTTTCCAGATATGATTCAGTGTATCCCTCATATCCTTTCAGCATGATCCTTTATAGAGGTCGTTGGATATGACGATATGGAGTGGTGCATCAACCAGGGAGGTTGATTAGTATTTCGAGGTTGATTAGTATTTCGACCTTGATATCTGAGAAGTTTCATCCAGCTTGGAGCCAGGTCTGGCTTCCCTTGACCTTTTCGAAGCTAGGTGTGGCCTCGACTGACCTTTTGAAGCTAGGTGTGGCTTCTATTGACCTCGCGGCCTTTTAGGGACATTCTTCTGCGTCAATCGAGGTACATGCGAGTCTCTGGAGCATTTACGAGATGACCTCGACTTCAGGGAGCTTCTAGTTTTGGTGATGTGGGCTAGATCTGATCGTTCCGGGCTCTATCCCGGATGTTTCCGGAGCCCGTCCTTGTTCCTGGGGTGGTATCGCAGTTCGGCTCTGGATAGAGAGGTCTCCTGGTGGAAGCTCTCCGGTCCGGGCTCTATCCCGAATGTTTCCGGAGCCCACCCTTGTTTCTGGGGTGGTATCGTAGTTCGGCTCTGGATTGAGAGGTCTTCCTGGTGAAACTCTCTGGTATGGAACCAGGTCAGGGAGGTGGAAAATTTCCCTTTGGTCCTTAGCCAATTTTGGCTATTAGCAGCTCCTACAAACAGAGATGCGAGGTGCCCATATTCTCCAGATACTTATCTGGAAACCTAGGTTCCATGAAACATGAGTGCTACTGAGGTTCCTAGAATGGGAATGCAAGGTACCTGGAGTGCGAGATTGTCCACCGGTATGCTCACCATCATCAAGGAACCAGGATTCCTGGAACAAAAAATATGAGGATCTCCAGTACCCAGATTACTATTGGCTAAATATTCTACGAGGCAATCAAAGGGGCCCGAGTTTCTTTGGCGAGGTACCATGGTACCAGTCACCCACAGATTTTCTTTATGCGCTTACTTCTTATCAGGTTCCTTACATTACCAAGTACTGATTAAGTCAGATTTTATGTTGGGGACTAGTGCTAGAAGTGATGCTACAATTAGAAAATGTGCGACGGAATTCTATCAGCAGATATAAATGAAAAGGGATTTTCCCTTCACTGATCAAATCAGGATTCATCCGAGGACAAGCAGCTATGCAATCAAAATCACATTGGGGATCTCACTTTAGATTAAAGCAAGGTTCGGTCAAGAGTCTTAATAACTACACATATGCGAAGCTAGGGGAAAAAACAAAAAAAAAGTTCTCATTTCTGAAACTGGGGAGCCCATTCCCCGATCGCGGGCTATAAAAGAAAAATATATATATAAAAAAAATAAGACTCAATGAGGGATCAAGCTGGATCAAGCATCCTCCTGCTCCTCAGTGACCGTCTCCTCGCCAGCTTCACCAGTTATGGTTTCTTCTTCTTCAATACTAGATGGAGCCCAGCCTGCTTCCTGGGCACCTACAGCAACCAGAATTTTCATTGGAGACGGACCTCCTTGAAGCTCCTCTACAGCTACTCAATCAAAATCCCCTCAAACTTCCTCGATCAGAGTAGTCTGACCTTCATTTTCCTGGGCAGGGTCAGAAGATGAGACATGCAGGGCAGCTTCTCCATCATTGGTAGCAGGCCGATCTCCTACCTCCTTGACAGACTCTGCTGGAGGAGCAGAGGAGGCAGGGACCTTTCCACCAGCTTGAACCACGCCAACCTCAGGATCCTTCGAACTAGGAGTTGCTCCAGCGTTGCTTGGTGGAAGAAGAGAGATAAGGACTCTAGTCGGCCCCTCTAACCACTCCACTGGTTCCAGCAACCTGGGAGGGTCCAGCCACATCAGAAGGCGCTGCCCTAGCTAGTTCAGCAGCCTTTGCCATGATCTCCTCGCGGATCCAGCTAGCGATGTCACCTAGATCAAACGGAGGAGGGAGAGCTAGAGCCACCTGGTAGCCAGCAAAAAAGTAACAGTCCCCGAAGGCGGTGTCTACCTGGGCATCTAGATTGGCCACGCTACCCCGAAGGGACTGGATTTCTTTCTCTAGCTCCACTATTCTCTCCTTCGTAATATCCCTCTCCTCCGTACGGCAGAGGGACCTGAGCTTCTCCATATCCAGAGCGTGCTGCATCCTCTCACTGTCAACCTTCGACTCGTCAGCTTCCTTTTAGGTATTTGCCAGCGACTAGTTCAGAACTTCCATTCCCCGAGCAGCCTTAGCAAGCTCCTCTTTAGACCTCTCCAGCTTGGCAGTAGCACTTCTGACTTGCTCCAAAAGGAGGCTGACATGTTGGCTCATGGCCACATTGAACTTAAAAGCTTGACAAAAATAGTGCACTTGTCAGAATATTCTTAACCTTTTACCTGGATAGAGGATTAAAGTAAGACAGCTTACCTCAGCCAGAAAGGCAGATCCCCTTCTAATCAGAAGCTTAGTGGGCATGGCGGTCATGACATCTAGACCCCCACATGGGCAGGAAGCCACGAAGTAGGCCAAAACTTCATCTTGGCCGCTGTCCTTCGACCTCGACGGCGCCTTATCTCGAGGTACCACCCGCCTCTTCATAGTAGAGTCAGAACTTTTCTCAACCGGTTTAGGCTGACCAGTTGCCATAGCAGGAGAAGCAGAAGAAGCTGAGGCACCAGCATCTATGACAGCTGCAACATTGACTGGTCTGAGAGGTGAAACATCTTGCACCTGTTGGGGTTTTTGCCCTAAAGCTTGTAATATGTAAATGTAATTTGAACATAAATAAAAGAAGTAGTATATTCAATCATTTTGTGTCATACTTTATATAACATGTGCACTTAACATCCAAAATTGCCGGATGTAATTTCGAACTGAGTATATGAGTGTCATATTTAGATGGATTCAGTTTGAAACGAGCAATTTAAAGAGTCCGTAGATAGCAAATAAAGCTGGGTACTTTATTTGTGGTTAATCTACAGCTGCGGTCCATTTCGTAGTGTACGGTGATCCTATCTGGATCATTCATATGTAGATATGAGAATGGAGGCACCTTGTATGATGTGATCATATAGGACTGGGCCATGATCTATATGAATCTCTCACTAAGATCCGTTTAACGATGATATTCATATATATCAACTAATGATGGCTATATGTGGGTGATCTTAATCCTGAGTGTCTTATCGACTCCTTCAGGTTAGATCGTGGTCTTTGATATACCATGGGTGAGGTCGGAGTTGCATTCCCGATCAATATACTCCGTATGTTGGGATCGCGGTTTGGCTTGTGGCTGGGAAGGTTTGTACACAATAGTGGAATCCACTCCTTCTTGTGAGAAGTAGATGGTAGTTCCCTTAAGGGTTGATTCAGGGGCTTGAACAATATGAGCGCTCTCCTAATTCCGTAAGGAATGTAGGATTTATTGTTCATTAGAGAATCAATGGTACTTAATGGAAAGATATGATTAGAGGGGTATAACGGACATTATGACCCAGCTCTAATTATGAACTACTTGTGGAGGATTATACCATATGTAATAGCTATATCGATGGAAACCGAGAGTTATTGGTTTGTGTAAAAACGTCTACAGTTGAGAGAGTGCAGCTTCGGGTTTTTAGTGGAATAACACCGAAGTTAATAATCATGAAATATTAATTAAAGAGTTT
Source organism: Dipteronia sinensis (assembly GCA_033220585.1). Classification (NCBI taxonomy): domain Eukaryota; kingdom Viridiplantae; phylum Streptophyta; class Magnoliopsida; order Sapindales; family Sapindaceae; genus Dipteronia; species Dipteronia sinensis. Next base: position 67,786,496 of record CM065637.1, on the reverse strand, counting down.
AATTAATAATTTCTAAGGATTATTGGAGCTCAAAATACTGTGGGTCCATTAGGTCCCATTGCTAGCCCGATCGATTTAGGTAACAAGGGTCACGGTTAATTAATTGGATTGTCCAATTAATTGTGTTACGAAAGTGACACGTATTTATTCGGGAGTTAATTGAATAATGGGATTATTTAATTAATGAATAATGATGATTAAATAAATTAAATAATAAGATTATTTAATTATGTTGTTAATCACTAAATGGAGGATGTTAGTTGATATTTGATTTTGAATAAAATAAGATAATATGATTATTTTATTTTATTAAATTAAATATTTGAAATTGAATTTGAAATGTTTGAATTCAAAAATAAATATTAAAATATTTTTAAAAAAGATATGAGATATCTTTATAAAATTTTAAAAATCAAATATAAGATTTTTGGTTTGTTTTTAATATATATGAGATATATATATTTTTTTAAAATTTAAACCGAATGTCGGTTTTGTTTTTGAGATATATGAGATATATTTTAACTACAAAAAAAATAAAACCAAAAGGAGAGCAAACTGACACAGCAAAAGAGAAGAAACAAAAGTCATCGTGACACAAAACAAAAACACATAGCAAACATAAAGAATAAATAATTGGGTGTGGTAAGAACAAAAAGTTCTACACTTCTATTTGTGTGTGTATTCTTCTCTTCTTCCTCCATACAGGTCCTGAATATCGTGACGCGCCCACACGCTGTTACCAGTTCTGGAAGATAGCGAGGAAGATCACGTGGTTCAAATCAGGAGCAGTTCGTATCAAAGTGAAGGAGCCTCCTACGTAGGTATGAAAAATAAATTCCTTCACTTTATTATTGTATTTGATTATTACTGTACAAATGGGTTAGTTTAATGATTGCATTAAAAAATTTTAAAACCTTCCGCTGCGCAATCTGTAACCCTAGGTTCCAACAGCACCCGGCAAAAGGCACCTCGATACCTCCCCACTCTGGCTGTAAAAGCCTCCAGCGACCTAGCCGAGGTAGGAAGAGGGGGAGCTGGCGATCCTGATACCTTGACCGGGATCCTACCAGAGCCAGCAGGTACACTAACCTCTGCATCAAGATGAGAACTGGCTAGAAGCCTGACAGGGGAAGTTGGAGGAGAATCAACAGTACAGCCGGCTTGGTGACTCTCCACCTCAGGAACTGATGGAGATACTGCTGAAACTACCAAAACAACACAAGTTAATATCCACAAAGTTAATGAAGTAGTACACCGAAAGGGAAATCAGAGACGTTTACCAGAAAGTGCATCGGAAATACGGAGGGAATACTCCACCCTCACTGCATCAAAGGCATCCAAGGCAGGATACTGCAGGTTGACATAATTCCTGGCCATGATGGCCTTCAAGATCTTCTCTGACTCAATAGAGAGCTTACCCTTCTCCAATGAAGGTCTCCCGCTAAAGCAAGTAGGAACCTCGAATTCGGTTCCTCTGATGTAAACCGAGCTGCCCCATCCGCCCTTTACGATGACCCATTCCTCCCTCCAGGAGTTATCCTTCTTCGTGGCTCCTGGTACCACAAATTTCAGGTTGTTCTTGGCCCGAGCATAGAACTGACCCTTTGGACTCTGGGCGTTGGCAGCAATTTGAAACACATATCCGAGCTCTTCAGCTCCCGGTTCCCCATCAATGTTGTCTCTCACACACTGCTCCCTCCATAAAACGAGGAACCCCACCAGGTGCCTCCAAAACCCCGGTGTTAGCTGAAGAGGGGCAAGCTGCAATACGTACGGTGCCCTACGCAAGGTAGGATGAAGAGGTAACCTAACTCTACTATCGAAGGCCGTTGCATGAATTAGAAGCTCCTCGCGATTGGGGGTATACACATCATACCCTTTCAGAGGTATAGTGATCGTGATATCCTTAGGGATTTTGAAATCCCTCCGTAAGCGCGCCACGGTGTCCAAGGTACTGGACGAGTCAGGGATGCACCTGTATTCGAAGGGGAGGGCAAGTACCCTTCCAGCGGTGTCAGTAACTTTACCGGCCCGGCTCCCACCAATCCCCGATGGCACCTACTTCTTCACTCGACTCCTAGTCGATATCAATCGGAGTCTCAGGATTGTTCGAGAAGCCTGTCTCGATTGCGATGTTCCGGTTGGAATGGTGATGTTGAAAGGGAACGTCGTCCCCGCCGTCATTGCTATCGCGAGCCCTTTTTCTCGGGGCAAGGCTCCCACCGGCCACCGCGTCGCCATCAAATAGTTGCTCAATGCTGTCGCCACCTGGGGAAGACATGATAACAGTTCAGAGTTTGGTTTCTTAAGAAAAGGGGGAAGTTAAAGACTGAGGCTAGGTTTTCTTCTTGCTGGAAAATCTTAATCAGGAAGGATTGATCGATGTGAATGACTTGCGAAGGCATCAGGGTTTATATAGAGATGGTTACTTGTAACGGTCAGAAAAGGTAATTAATGTCGCGGTAAAATCAATGACGTGGAGGGAACGATTTTGGGAAACGTGCACCCCCCAAAAATTTCGTTTGTCCTGTTTTTGAATTCGGCCTACCTCGATCAGCCACGTGGAATTTTCATTTAAATCAGCGTGCAAAGAAAAGATTCCCTCCAATGAGGCGTTACAAAAAATTCTCCAAGCGCTATCTATCCTGACTCCAACCCCAACCTAATACCGGTGTTCAAGTCAGGGGGGACTTCTGTTAATAGGTTTTTCTGGCAAGGAACCAAAGGAGAACTTTCCAAACAGAGACCTATCCAGGAAGATTCATCCAGATACTCTAAGAGACCAGCGAGATCGGTACCATCACCTAGATGGAGTCGATATCCCTATGAGGTTGGAACCTCGACTATCCATCTAACTAGATAGGATATCAGCTCCGAAAGCATGTATCTCGCCCTACTGAAGCTCCTGATACCAGTTCAAGACCAGTACGATGATAGCATGCACGCCCAGCACCCCGCAAGCATCTCGACGTTGATCAGGGTACCAGGTACATCGATACCTACCTCGGTACCACCTCGATATCTGCCTTGGTACCACTCCGACTCCCGCTTGGTACTTAGTATGCTTATCCAGAGCTCTTTCAAGGCAAGTATCCTACCCCCAGGCAATACGATAGGGTACACGAAGACACAAGCACCATTCCAGTAGGAGGCAGAACAAGCTTATCAAAATGAGGTACCAGCGCTGCCCTCTGTCAGAACTCAAAGTCAGAATTCCATCACTATCAAGCTCCACTGAAGAAGGAAAGTTGACTCCCTCGCCGTCAAGCTCCACGAAGAAGGAAAGTTGACTCCATCGCCAAAATAAAACTCCATTAATGACCCAATAGTCGACTGAATCAGAATTTGAATTCGCCATTGATTAACGGGATCTAATCATGCGTCGCTCACTGCAAATGCCTTTCAACTCTTAAAATAGGACTGTCTATAATCTTCATTAAAGACAACCAAATTTTGAGGAGATTCGAGGAGTACTATATATACGGCAATTGAAGGGTAAAGCAAAAAAAAGGGATTTTTTGGAGTATTCTTCATCGCCATAACCAGAGAGATCCCGGGAGATTCCCAGAAGCTAGTGAGATTCCATTGACAATCACTGGAGAAAAATATATATCCACTTATCGACACAAACATTTTCTCCATCTCCATCCTGTGTAAAAGAGTGAAAATGGAGAGGAATATGCATGTATACATATTGTAATCCTACCGTAGTGATTGATTGAATAAAACAGTGCTTAGTTTACATCTCCCGGTCCCTAGTGTTCTTTTCTCCATTCTTTGATCTATCGATCTCGATCATACAGAAAAAAAAAGGGACCCCGGTACCGAAGGTACCTACCCCGCTGCTGCTACCGGTGGTGGGTGAGGGTGTTAACTGATATTTTCACCCGAGTGAATTTTTCCGTTAACAACATTGTTAGGGTCTATTTATACATGTATAGAACCTTAATTCTTGACACACAAGTAAGGAAAGTTGTTGAGTTTTAATGAGACTTTGACTTGTTGGAGTCGTTGTAACATTCTTTCTTGTTCTGCGTGTTTTCCGTACTAGATCTCTTGCTTAACCTGAACTCTGATATCTCTAAGGAAGTTTGTTTCCTTATCAAAGTGTGCATTGTGACACCTTATTTGAGTAAGACTCTTCTTTTGCGTATTTGAGTCGTGATTGTATTGAATTCAACGTTGTCCACGTGGAGCTCAACCAACCATCTACCTTAAGGAAAAATACATGGCGGAAGCGAAAAATTCGGTTTGGTATATTTCAAAAAATTTCCTTTTTAAAAGAAAGAACCTTAAACCTTGGTTAATTAATATATAATAAAAGTATCATACCTTTTTCAAGTGACGATTGATATTGAGTCGAATTGAATCCGCTTGCTTCTAATTGAATCCGTAAGATCTTCCAGTCCAATCACGAACGTGAATCACCTAGGAGTGTGGGCGCCCTTTTATTTGAATTGAAAACCTGAGGATGGAAAAACAAACCTTTTTCTTTTGTTAGTCACAATAATCCTCCTAGAGATAATAAAGAACGTTTGGTCACTTGTGAATTCTTAATCTTTTTAATCAAGAACTCGAGTGAACCCTAATTCGATCTTGTGCATAAAGCCTTTTGATGTAAGAGCTTCTAGTGCACTATCGAAAATAAAACACTCCTTACTCTTCTTCTCTTTGGCCGAATTCTACACCCTTTTCTTGAGTTGGAAGTTTTTTTTTAATTCAAAAGCAAGAGAATAAAAATTTTCTCAAAAAAAAACTTCTTCTTTGAACTACTCATCAAAAACGAATTTTATGATATTGATATATATATATATATATATATATATATATACATACACTCCTACATTGTGGAGGATTTGATTTCACCAAAACCTTATCAACTTAGTAGTTCAAACCTACTTCAACTCATGAGTATATTTATCCAATAATAAATTATTGAATATCAATTAAAAATTGTGACTTTATCAATAACTTTCTAATTGATTATCAATTAGAGTTTTGATAGATATCAAATACTTCCTAATTTGACTAGATAAATAAAAACTCTTTTTAATATACTTATGAAATAAAGTATTTGATACTTAACATACTACTAAGAATAGTATGACACTTAGAGTCATTCTCCAAGTATACTACTATCAATAGTTATGACACTAATAGTCATTCTCCTAGTAAACTACTTATAATAGTATGACACTAGGAATCCTTCTCCTAGTTAGAAAAAGATTTTGACTTTTAATCAAACAATTAATTAATTTACATTTGATTAATTAATAAAATAAAACAAAATATTAAGCTAATATTAGTAGCCTTGCCGCCCAAGTATATATATTTGCGTAATATATTATTTTTCCATTTTATTAAATCCATTGGACTTTAATAAAAAGTCCACATGTGAACCATACCAATTCTTACTATAAAAGAAACAAGTCCACATGCCTTAAATTAATACATTAATATAATTTAACAGGTCATTTAATTAAAATGTGCATATTATATTCTTAATGTATTAATGAAATGCTAAATGCACCCCGTTAGGGCCGCCCAAGAATTCCCACATCCTTGGCCGCCTATTCCAGGTATTTGAAGAGTTATCGCGTGTCTTGATCACACATGACTTCACCTCTCCAAAACTTTTGGATTCCGAAATCCAAAAACAATTGTAGATGGACCCTGAAATTCGTCTGGTAGAATATATCAAGTGATCTATGCAAGTTCGTGCTGATTGGGGATCTTGGCGGGCTATCTAAATTTAAGCTTCAATAGATATAACCTAATCACAATCAACAAATGATTCACTTAGGTTCAATATATTAATTTTAACTCATTCCACTAAAGAGCTAAAATTGAACTCTTAAATAAAGATAGAATAAGTCAATGTTACTCATTTGTACCCTAGACAACCTTATTGGAGATAACTTATCCTCGTGAAAAATATTAGTAATCGCCAAGAGCTCATAGACCGCCTATAGCTCTTCTAGTTACCATATTTACTCATGTTAACAGGGTTTTTTGGCAGGGGTCCAAAGAAGAATTTTCCACCAAGTAACCACCTGGTAGGGACCATTCCCGGCTCCCAGGTACCCCGCAGGATCGATACTGCGACCTTGAAAGAATCGATGGTAGGGCCAGAACCTCGACTGTTTGTCTATCTAGATGAGGCACCAGAAATATGAACTAGGAAGAATAGGTAAATCTACCTCGACACCTGGTGAAGCTGGTACCGCGATACCATGCACCCAGTACCTCGCATATACTCGGTGCCTCCTACCCGCCACCTAGGTACCGCAACATGTATCCAGTACCCCAGGGTACCTCAACATTTACTTAGTGCCCGAATACCTCGATCTATGTCCTGGTACCCAATACCTTGACATCAACCCCGAATCCACCACAGACAGGTATCCTACTCGCCAAGCAGGAAGAATGTCACCACGAAGCCACTAGCATACTAGAACAAGTGCCACACCAGCGAGAAGGGGCTGGTACACTAGAGTATCTTGCCTGAAGGGAAGAAGCATGCAACACTATCTGACCTCATTAATGGCCATTCACAACGCCATTAATGAGAGAATCAGTCAACTATATTAATGGAGATAATCAACCCCATTAATGAGAAGATCAATCAACTCTTTAATGGCCATTCACAACGCCATTAATGAGGGAATCAGTCAACTCTATTAATGGAGATAATCAGCCCCATTAATGAGAAGATCAGTCAACTCTTTAATGGCCATTCACAATGCCATTAATGAGGGAATCAGTCAACTCTATTAATGGAGATATTCAGCCCCATTAATGAGAAGACCAGTCAACTCTTTAATGGCCATTCCCAACGCCATTAATGAGAGAATATTCAACTCCATTAATGCCAGGCCAACGTTCCTTTGATTGTGAATTAATTAGTGGAGTGGGCAACAAGAATCAGAACATATAAATATGACCAAGTTCTCTCCAAGAAGGAGGTTCAAACGATAGACACACTCGAACAGCCCTTCAGTATCTCTATATCTCCAACAGCTCTCCAACATCTCCATGTCTCCGATCCTAGATTTCGTCCAAATATCCACTAGGAATATGAGTTCGCCATCGCATGGAGTGTAAAAGAGACCCTGCTCGAATTCTCTCTACACCACCATTATATCGACTGCTATGTATGTCAGTTTTCGCCATGAATGTACTGATACCAAATGGTACCCCTCTAACTATGACCTACCAGGACTCAGTTTGTATTAATGTAAGCTCTCCGGAGCACCTCTCGTAATATATAAATATAAAGAAGGGTCTTTCTCCTTCCTATGGATACTGCTTAGGGGTTTTTCAGCATGTGATCAATCATGATGCTTTTTCCCCTAGGTCAGTCCACCACTACTAAAAGAGTTGTCATTCTCCCATCTATCTCCTTGTTATGAATGCATGTATGCGTGCTATACACCGACAATACTGGTTCTAGCTCTCATGTACCTCTCTTGGCTCATTATCTAGGTCGGGGGAATATTGAAGGCACCTAGAGAGGTGACTAGGTACCAGGATCAGATACCAAGACCAGGTACCAGCCTACTGCACTAGATGGGAGGGATGACTGTTCTCCTACCATGGCATCTATCTCGCTTTCACCTTACCAGAACCACGGTACGAAGTACCTACCCCTCGATGCGACCTCCGGGGTAGCGGGTTGAGGGTGTTAACTGAAATTTTACTCCTCAAGTGAATATTTCTATTAACACTTGTAAGAACCTCACTTTTGTGATTGGCTTGTTTCATGACAAATCACATTGGGGATGTTTATGTTATGGGTAACATAGGTTCTCGAAGACATGCTTCCGATTATCCCAAAGGTAGTTCACTTGTCCTTAACTCTTTTGAAGAGATTTTAGTTGCACACACTCACTTGCATGCATTATATTCTTGATTACATGCTATTGAATGATGCATTGTATGCCATTCATCACACTCCACACTTGCATATTTTTGCTTATTAGATTAGTGTGTTGAGTCTGCCTGGAAAAGAGGATTTTCCTCTTTACCGCGGTGCAGGTCGCTTGCTAGGCACCTGCCTCGGTCGCGGTCCCAACAGCGGTTGGTTCCAGAAGGTGCATGTGTTAAAGACCGCGGTCTATGCACTTGTATGCGCAGCGGTCCATACCGCGGTAGACTTCAATAGGCCCCTGCTGCCTTGACCGCGGCTTGTGCACTGCACGCATAGCGGTCCCAACTGCGATGTTGTCCAGTAGGCACACTGCTGCGTGTACCGCGGTCTAGGTACTTACCCGAGCCGCGGTCCAGTGAGCGGTATTGACGGGATTTTGTTTCCCAAGCCCAAAATGACACAGTTTTGTCTAGGGTTTCTATATATATGTTCTCTTCTTCCCCAACTCATTTTAGAGCTTCAAGATCTCATTTTAAGAGAGAGAACAACCCTTAGAGAGAGAAAGCTTCAAGCTTTGTTCCTTGACTCTCCAAACCCAAAACCCATCATCTTCATGCATCTCTAAGCATCTTTAAGGCATGGGTCTTCATCATTAGTTGACTTGGTAAGTTGAACAAAAACTCCATCTTTATCATTTGTTCATACTTTCTAAGATTGTGTTTTTATTGCATTTATTAGTTGATTAAATGCTAGGACTCTATTTAATGCATCTATTTATGAGTTCCTTTGTATGATTGGGTTTGTATTGTGATAGCTTGCATATAGGACATATTTGCCCTCTAGCTAATTAGGACTCTTTGATTGCATTTGTTAATTGCATTTATTGTCCTTGCTATTTTATGTGACAACATGTGTTGATATGGCTTTGTTTGATGACTAGAGTTTAGACCTGCATATCTATATCTAGTTAGGTCTTTATGAGCATTCATATAGACATTGATATCTAGGATTTGTACTTAGTGTCATATTTAATCCCTAGATAAGCATTTAGTGTTGCCTAGCATTATTTGCATTTTGAGTATTCATATATTCACTTAGGTTGTTAATCTCATCTTGAGAGTTAAGTCTTGTGACTACAAGGTGTAGTGCACAAGCAAGTGAAGTCTTACAACCAAGGTGTGGTTGGCAAGCAAAGTGATCAAGGATTCACTATAAAGGCCCGTTGGGTAGTAGTAGTGGGTTAGTGACTGAGAATGATGTGACTAGAGGTCAACCTAGGTTGTAAACATCATTACAATAGTGGATTTGAGGATCGTGTGTGGCTAGAAGGATAGCCTATGGTTTTTCCCTTTGTTTAAGGGTTTCCACGTAAAAATCAAGTGTTCTTTATATTTCCTCACTTTTACTTGATTTTGTATGTTTGATTTAATTGGGTTATATGTTTAATATTGACTAATCGAAAAAAGTTGGTAATAATCGATAAACAACCCTATTCACCCCCCCTATAGGTTGTAGACACACGTTAGAGTAGTATTTTCAACACTTTTTGGCGCCGTCTGTGGGAAACTCACCGACATGGTTTTCTTATCTCTACATGCACTATTAACAAATATGGTACGTGGCATTCCTGGCAGAACCGGTCTACCATGCTGCTCCTATGCAACAAACTTTCTCATATACTTGCGGAGCTCCTCTACAGCAGATCCGTTTCGGTACTTCTAGAGCTCCTATGTAGCAGAGTTGCACCTCTCATGCTACCATACAAAGGGTTTGTTCCATTATCAGCAGATCTCCTATGAAGTAGATCCACTACGATCTCCTACATAGCAGACCCGCATCAATCTCCTCTATAGTAGATCTGTTTTGGTACATCTAGAGTTGCTATGCAGTAGAGCTGCACCTCTCCTGCTACCATACAAAGGGTTTATTCCATTATCAGCAGATCTCCTTTGTAGTAGATCCACTACGATCTCCTATGTAGCAGATCCACTACGATCCCCTATGCAGAATATCCGCTACCAGTAAATCTTCTATCTAGCAGATCCACTGGATTTGCACCTGTTCATGGGGATCCTCTAATGTCACCGGATCCACTCTTCGAAAGCTCCTAGGTAGCAGGTCAGCACATGTACCCGAGAAGCCAACACAACTATATGATCGTAGGAGCAGGACGAACGGTGGAGGCCCAGTGGCTCTGCACTTTTTGTACCTGGCCTGTCAACGCCCAAGTGAGCCATTACTGTTTCGATTCTATCCAGGACGGTCCAGAGTAACATTTCAGTAGTAGGGGACTTCTAGGATCCCAAGCATGCCTTTAGAACGGTACCCTACCGGTGGCTCCCTACCTCATGTACAGGGCCACTCAATGCCCTAGTGAGCCACTGAAGTTCTGATCAGTTCAGGAAGATCCCGGAGGCTTCCCATATTGCTGAGGCCTCCTACATGCCTAAGCAAGCCTCTGGAGCAGCAACATCGCTGCATGGCCCAGTCGCTCCTCACATCTTGTATCAGGGTGGTCAATGCCCTAAATGAGCCACTATGTCCCGATTCATTCCAGGATGGTCCAGAGCAACATTTCAGTTGCTGGGGACTTCTAGGATCCCACACATGCCTCTGGACCAGTATCATGTAGGTGGCTCCCTACTTCCTATACCGGGCCCTTCAATTCCCAATGAGCCACATATGTCCCGATCCGTTTGGGTAGAGCTCAGAGGCTTCTCACTTTACTGAGGCCTTCTATATACCTTGGAAAGACTCTGGAGCAGCAGCCCCGCTGCATGGCCCAGTGGCTCCTCACTCCTAGTACCGGGCTAGTCACTGCCCAAGTAATCGTATAGATAAATGATTAATACATCTAGAAGACGTATTTCAAGCCTTTTAAAGGCAACCAAATTTATCAACAACGTAATCGTATTCATCAGTAGTGAATACCAAGTTTCTATAAGAAACCTCTCACTACGAGTCGTGCCTCATATCTCACGATCTCATTTTTCTCATTACGTTTCCGTATAAAGATCCATTAGTATCCAACTAATTTAAGATCTCCTGGTGTTTGGAGTACTATTGATCTAAACATTTTATTTTTGGCTTTAAGAATGTCAATTCTTCTTGAATTGCTTCTTTCATCTAGGTCAATCATGTCTTTTGTCTACAATCATTGATATTATGAATATTGTAATCATCATTTTATAATTTCAGTAGTGCTACAGTGTATAAAAATACATCATCAATGATTGTTTCCTTATGATTCCACATTTCTCTCATATAACTTATAGAAATTTTCTCAATTTCTATACTTTTGTATCTCTATTAAGATTACTTCCATTTAAATGGATTTAGTCATTTCATAGACTCTGTATGATTTATAGAATTTCTCTCAATTTCTATATTCTTGTATCTCCGTTAAGATTTCTTCCATTTCAATGGATTTAGTCATTTCATAGACTTGTGTCTCTTTAGATATATCGAACTCTTATAGAGTTGATGTAGTGAAAGTGGATTTATTTATAACTCGAGTTTTGTTTACTTTTAGGATCCCAATAACAATACCTTTCAAAAAGGTTTATAAGTTTATGATATGTATCAGATAATTTATTTGTTGCCTTTTTCTCTGATCGTTCTTCAAGAACAATCACCAGGCCGGGGTTTATGAGATGTCAAATTATAAAATCTTGTGACATTTAATATATCAGGTAACTGATTAATAATCATCCGATGATTAATTATCTTTTGTATTTGAGAGATACGAAGATTGAAATGAGACACACACACACACATATATATATATATATATATATATATATACATATAACCGAATTTGTATCTCTATTTTATATATAAATAATTTTTCATTTACTTTTCTCTTCTAGAGAAACTGAAACATTTGATAAGTGATTTCACTGATCCATTTTGATTATGAGTATATCTGAAGAAAAAAAAAACTGATAACTGAGTATAAGTAATATGGAGATGTTTGATAATAAACAAACATGTGATCATCTAGTAGATGCATCATTTCGAACCATATAATAATGAAAGGGGTCATTTAGTGGATGAATATGTCCACATATATCTCATTGAATTCTTTGTAAGAATGATGAGAATTCAAAACCAACTTTTAGAATAAGATGGTTTTACTGTTAGTTTCCCCTGCGAACATGCAGTACATAAGTTCCCATTGGATAAAGAATCTTCTAGTTCTTTAATGGATATCCATGATAATTTTCAATGATTATTCGCATCATTGTAGATCTTGGGTGACCGATACAGTCATGCTAAAACATAAACATTTTTGGATCTGGGAACTTTTGATTCATAACTACATAAATATCTACACTTTTTATAACAGTGTAATATAATCCTGATAATAAAGCATGTAGCTTTTCTATAATGTGTTACTGACTTGAATCATGAACAGTAATGAATAAATATTCATTCTCCCTTATATCTTTGAAACTAAACAGATTCCTTTATATTCTGTTTGAATGATATAAAGTATCATCGATACACAATTTAATATCATCTGGTAATAATATTTTGGCTCTTTTAGAGCCTTTGATCAGATCCGCTGGATCTGATCTGGTATTAACTTTATATGCTTTTGAACTAAACATATTCTTTTATGTTCTGCTTGAATAATATCAAGTATCAAAGTATTGTTTGATAACAATATCATGGCTCTTCCAAAACTTTCTATCATATCCGTTGGACCTAATACAGTATTAATATTTGCTCAGATCAAAATCAAATTCATAAAATATATCTGACTCTGTAGAATTGTATGAGAGTCATTGCACTCTAAGCAAGACATATATTTCCCTTTTGGAAATTTTATAGACATTATGTTTAATGTCATTTTATATCTCATCTGAAATGATAATATAATCTTTTCAATAGGTTTATTCTATAAACCTTTTTCTCTTGTCATTCACAAACATCCACTCATGGGGCATGTTTTGATATCTCATGAATATAAATATATCCAAATTTACTCTCTTGATACTGCTCCTTCAGGAGCAAGTATAAAATGGATAAAATATCCTTTATAATCTCATTATACGTGATATTAGGATCTTAAATCATTTTACGATACTCACAACATCCTACTGGATGTGTAGATCTTTTTTCTCAATTGAATGATACGTTATGATCTTAAATCTCTTTTATAATAATCATAACATCATACTGGATGTGTAGATCCCTTTTTTGTTTTCTCTAATGAATAATACATTATGATCTTAAATCTCTTTTATAATACTCACAACATCGTACTGGATGTGTAGATTTTTTTTTCTCAAATGAATGATACCTTAGGATCTTAAATACCTTTTATGATACATACAGCATCCTACTGAAAGTGTAGATTATTCTTTCAAATAAGTGACATGTAAACGTATCACTTCATATATATGAGATAAATTCATATTCTGAACGTGTTTGAAACCCCATGTTCCAAATAATGAAGTATGACATTCATTTATATAACACTGGATCCAGAACTCCAGGTTCTCATTGGTTTTCAAAACCGTACAAACTTAAATATCATAATTCCAGGAACTTTAAGTTCTGGTTAGTCGGTCTAGGCGATCTCATATATTGCTGTATAAATAATACGAATATTTTAACAATTTATTTGGAGACACATCATAAGTCAGTCCCGAGATACGGCATAAGCCAGTCTCATATATTGCATAAAATTAAATGCTGAATATTTAAACAATTTATTTGGAGACTCAGCGTAAGCTAGTCCTGAGACACTGCATAAGCCAGTCCCGAGACACGGCATTAACCAAGTCTCATATATTGCATAAAAATAACAATTTCAGGGTCATGAGATCACCTCAGACACAACATAAGCCAGTCCGGAGACACAGTATAAGCTAGTCTCATATATTACATAAAAATAACAATTTCGGGGTCATGAGATCACCTTAGACACATCATAAGCCAGTCCAGAGACACAGTTGTAAGTTCCTCATATTTTGATTGGTTTATTTCGTTAACAAACCACATTACGGATTAATTTTTGTAAGGGTATATTAGGCTTCATTGGGTGTGATCAAGCTTCAAGGACTTCATCTCTCTCAAGAGTACTTTAAAGGTATATCTCTTGCTTAATTCTCTTTGAAGAGGTTTTAGTTGCACACACTCACATTCTATGCATTTGTATTGACATGCATGTATGGTTGCACACACACACTTATTGCATTTTGGAGTTGATGGGCTGCACAGTAGGTTAGGTGACATGCAAGGCCACTTATGCATGTCGCCTGACAAGTCGCCTAAGACTTAGGTTTTTCCCATAGTGTGTTAGGCGACATGCAAGGCCACTTGTGCATGTCGCCTCCAATGTCGCCTTAGTCATGTTCTTTTTTCTCCAGTGTGTAAGGCGACTTCATAGGCGACTTGGGGATGTCGCCTCACATATCGCTTCAGGCAACGTGTTTTCTCATAGAGTGTTAGGCGACTTCCAAGGCGACTTGCTCATGTCGCCTTGCATGTCGCCTTTTTCACCCGAACTGGGCATTTCAGGTATTTCACACCAGCTCGTTTTTTTGGTCTCTATAAATACATATTCTTCCCCACCATTTAGAACTAGAGCTCTGAAAATATATCCCTAGGTGAGAGAAAGTAAATCCAAGAGAGAGAGAGCTCCGAGAAATCCTCTTTACTCAACCAAACTCATACCCATGTGCATCTAAGCTTCATTCTTGCATCTATTCTTCATGGGTCTTCATGATCTTCTTGACTAGGTAATCAAACAAGTCTTAGAACTTCATTTTCATCTCTATGTTCTTGTTTACCTAGGGTTAGCAATTATTTGTTAATTAGTTGCATGTTTATTTGATTTAGCATGATTTGAGTATGTTTGTGATTATGTTTGTTGGTTGAGGTTGTATGTTCATTGATAGCTAGCATTTAGGACTTTTTTACCGTTCTAGCTAAATCTTCATGCATTTGCATTTAGATATTGATATCTAGGATTTGCACTCATTGACATCTTTATATCCTTAGATAAGCATTTAGTGTTGCCTAGCATTAATTGCATGTTAGAATATTTTTACATATTCACATAGGATTGTTTAACCTCTTCATTGATTGTTAAGCTTTGTGACTAAGTGGATTAGTGATCGGTCTATTTCTATACATATTTTAAGTCCCCATTTCCTATTATTTGTGCTTTGTTCTTGGGTGAAATTAGGTATTTTATGTGTTTGTTGAGCATTTATAGGTCACATTCCATGGAAGAGGTGTTAGAAGTTATTTTGAAGAAAAGGAGCAAAAAGCTGAATTTCGGCCAGTGCAGATCACTCAGATTGCGGGCCCTATATCTCTCTCATCGGTTTGAATTGTGTGTCCTACCACCTATAGATGGAAAGCCCTGGAAGTCTAGTTTCTGGCGCACTTTTCTGATCGCAATTCCGATATTCCTAGAAGAAGTTATTCCTGATTCAGTAACCGAAGGTCGAGCTGGAGAAGCTGACCGCGGGCCAGACCGCGATTCGTGCAATTTCCTACCTAGCAGTCTACGTGGCGGTACATATCAGTACAGCACTGCGGTGCTGACCGCGGGCGATCCTGCGGAGCGACGTAGGCAGTAGTTTTGATGTACTTTTGGCGGATTCCATTCCGAATTGGTCCAGAACTGTTCCAAAACTTCCCAAATCAAATTCTAATGATTTTAGAAGATCAAAACATGTTTGGGAAACTTCCTAAACTCAAATTAGGAGACAATTATCAAGAAAGGAAATCTAATTTAGGAAAGGATTCCAATTCCTTCTCTCATTCTACTTTCCTACTTTGTGAGTTTCCTACAACAAAGCAAATTGGGAGTTCATAAGGAATTATCACCTATAATATCATGAGTTTCTTGAAGAAGAGGTAGAGAAACCAAGGGAGGTCCCAAGCCACTAAGGGGGCTGTCCCCCATCACTCCACCACCATACATCACCACACACTCATTCATCTTTACACATAGAAGATTTGGAGACGAAGGGGAATTCATCATTGAAGATCTTAATGGGTTTTATCTTTTCTTTCTCTTCTCTTTTTATTTTCAATATGTGTAACTAATCCCATAACTAGGGAATCAATGTGAACCTTTTGTGAATGCTCATATATGGATTAATTATTATTTCATCAATTAAAATTCTTGATTTATTCATTGTTCTTAATTGCTTGATCCTCATTAGTTTTAATATTTATTCACACCATAGACCAAGGGTGAATAACTATTTGGCATGATTTTAGGGTTAAGACTATCTGAGAATTAGGGTTAGAGTATAGACCAAACCTAATCTTGATTAATGCTCTTTTGAATGAATGAATTTTATCTTTAGCATACGGCCAAGCAAAGTATAGAATTTGGTTCTTAATTCTTGCTCTTAAAGGGTTTTCGATCACTGTTCACACCATAGACCAAGGGTGAATAGTGGTTGGGAGCACGTGACTCATCCCATGACCATACGGTAATAGTCACATTAAAGACAAAGAATGAACCCTAGAATTGATTGAATCTTGTTTACAAATTAATTCCATACATTGAGTGTTCATAATTGGGGATCACTGATGACCTAATGTTTTCTTTCCATTGATCACAAATACATTCTTTTTAATTGCTTTCTTAATTTAGTTTAGTTTAATTCAAATCTGCAAACAAATCTTTTGTTACTTTTAGTTTAACTTTAATTAGAATTAGTTTTAATTAATATATCTCTTTTCCTCGTGGGAACGATCCTCTTGCCGTTGTACTAATCTTCACGATTCGTGCACTTGCGAATGAGTATTTTATAACACGATTTTACACATCAATTAGTGCACTTGCTTATGGTCTAGAATCACTATTAAAGGCCCGTTGGGTAGAGTGAAAGGGTCAGTGGCCAAGTAGGTGTGACTTGAGGTCAACATAGGTTGTAAACTTTCATTCAAATAGTGGATTTGAGGACCGAATGTGGTTAGAAGGATAGCCCGTGAGTTTTGCCTAGTTGGAGGGTTTCTCACGTAAATCAATTCTTGTGTTTTTATTGTTTCCCGCATGTTTATATTATGATTGGTTGATTGCTAATATAGGGTAGGACTATTAATATTGATTAAGTCAAAAAGTTGATAATAAATCAACTAAAACCTATTCACCCCCCCCCCCCCCCCCCCATTTAGGTTAATAGACACTACACTATATAGTATTTTCAGTTGGTATCAAAGCGGGTTCCTAGATACACTTAGGTGATCCTTGCTCTTTGTGTGTCTTGCATTTTGTTTGTGGTTGTTACATCATTAACATTCATCTCATTCACACCCAAACACTATGAGTGGAAACGGAAGTGGTAATGAGGGAGCCTCTAGCACAAGACCCCCTTTGCTCACGGAGTAAACTATGCCTTTTGGAAAGGCAAGATGGAGTCTTACATTTACCAAATAAATGACCGAGCATGGATGGCAATTGAAGATGGCTACACTCCTCCGGAAAAGACCCTTGCAGACTGAAAGTGTAGTTCCCAAGCCAAAGTCGGAATGGTTAACTCAAGAGTTTGAAGCATCCAAGTGGAACAACAAGGCTACGCATGCCATTCTTTGTGCAATGGATGACAATCAGTACAAATTGATCCAAACAACAAGAATTGCAAAAGCGGCATGGGAGATTCTAGAGACGGCCCATGAGGGAACCGAGGTGGTCAATGACTCCAAGCTTCAAGTCCTCCAAACACAATTCGAGCAAATTAGAATGGAGGAGGATGTGTGCTTCAATGACTTTCAAGTGAAGTTGATGGACATAGTCAATTAAAGCCATCAACTTGGTGATCCTTACTCTGATAGGAGAATCAAACAAAAAATTATGAGGTCTCTTCTAGCAAGATTTGAGTCAAAAGTGACGGCTCTTGGGGAGAATAGTGACTACAAGAACATGAAGCCAAGTGAAGTTATTGGAAGGCTTCTAGCATATGAGTCTAGATGGACTCCCACACCTACACCTCCAAAGAAGCAAAAGAGTATTGCTTTGAAGACTTCTAAGGTTGAGAAGGAGGAAGAAGACTCGTATGAAGAAATGGCCCTCATGGTCAAAAGGTTTAAGAAGTTCATCAAATTTGAGAAGAAGAGATTTGGATCCAAAGGAAAAGAAATGAAGAAGAAGGAGAATCTTCGGATGATGAGGATCATGTGGCAAACTTTATTGCCTTCGCATCTTCTCTCAAGAGTAAGGAAACATTAGATGATGAAGAGGAAGAGAAACAAAGTGAAAATGACTTTAGTGATGGTGACTCTTCATCCCATTCAACAAATATGGATATAGGAGGAATGGATCTCGAAGGGTTCATTGAGCATTTTCAAAGCTCAAGATTGAAGATGAAGAAAGAGATTCAAAGGCTAAATGGTGAGAATCTCAAGCTATCTACCGAAGTCACTCACCTAAATAGAGAAGTAAAGATAGCAAAAAGAAATGAGGAATTGGTGGAAAAGGAGCTTGAAGAAGCAAGAGAGATCATTGCTAAAATGACTTCAAGTACGAAGAAACTTGATCACATGTTGGGAGTTGGCAAGAGGCCAAGTGATAAGAAGGGTCTTGGCTATGAAGATGATAAGGAGACCTCATCCTCAAGCAAGACTGTGTTTGTAAAAAGCTTGGACATCAAAGATGTTGGAACCTAGGGTTACAGATTGCGCAGCGGAAGGTTTTAAAAATTTTTATGCAATCATTAAACTAACCCATTTGTACAGTAATAATCAAATGAAATAATAAAGTGAAGATTCATACCTACGTAGGAGGCTCCTTCACTTTGATACGAACTGCTCCTGATTTGAACCACGTGATCTTCCTCGCTATCTCCCGGAACTGGTAACAGCGTGTGGGCGCTTCACGATATTCAGGACCTGTATGGAGGAAGAAGAGAAGAATACACACAAAAAACAAACTCTAGAAGTGTAGCATTTGTGGTCTCACCACACTCTAATTTTTTTTTTCTTTTGTTTGTTTTTTTTTCTTTTGCTGTGTTTTTTGCTCTCTCACGATCACACTCTCTTCTCTTCTTGTTTCTTGTGTATTTGTCTCATTCGGTTATATTAAAGTAATCTGATTACTTTTTTTTTATTACAAAAATATATATCTAATATATATTTAAAAACCAAAACCAAAAATCAAATTTAATTTTTAAAAACATTTCAAAGAATATCTCATATCCTTTTAAATTAAATATTTATTTTTGAATTCAAACATTTCAAATTCAATTTCAAATATTTAATTTAATAAAATAAAATAATCATATTATCTTATTTAATTTTATTTTATTCAAAATCAAATATCAACTAACACCCTCCATTTAGTGATTAACAACATAATTAAATAATCTTATTATTTAATTTATTTAATAACCATTATTCATTAATTAAATAATCCCATTATTCAATTAATTCTCGAATAAATACGTGTCACTTTCGTAACACAATTAATTGGACAATCCAATTAATTAGCCGTGACCCTTGTTACCTAAGTTGATCTGGCTAGCAAGGGGACCTAATGGACCCACAGTATTTTGAGCTCCAATAATCCTTATAAATTATTAATTAAACTCTTAATTAATATTTCATGATTATTAACTTCGGTGTTATTCCACTAAAAACCCGAAGCTGCACTCTCTCAACTGTAGACGTTTTTACACAAACCAATAACTCTCTGTGTCCATCGATATAGCTATTACATATGGTATAATCCTCCACAAGTAGTTCATAATTAGAGCTGGGTCATAATGTCCGTTATACCCCTCTAATCATATCTTTCCATTAAGTACCATTGATTCTCTAATGAACAATAAATCCTACATTCCTTAAGGAATTAGGAGAGCGCTCATATTGTTCAAGCCCCGAATCAACCCTTAAGGGAACTACCATCTACTTCTCACAAGAAGGAGTGGATTCCACTATTGTGTACAAACCTTCCCAGCCACAAGCCAAACCGTGATCCTAACATACGAAGTATATTGATCGGGAATGCAACTCCGACCTCACCCATGGTATATCAAAGACCACGATCTAACCTGAAGGAGTCGATAAGACACTCAGGATTAAGATCACCCACATATAGCCATCATTAGTTGATATATATGAATCTCATCGTTAAACGGATCTTAGTGAGAGATTCATATAGATCATGGCCCAGTCCTATATGATCACATCATACAAGGTGCCTCCATTCTCATATCTACACATGAATGATCCAGGATAGGATCACCGTACACTACGAAATGGACCGCAGCTGTAGATTAACCACAAATAAAGTACCCAGCTTTATTTGTTATCTACGGACTCTTTAAATTGCTCGTTTCAAACTGAATCCATCTATATATGACACTCATATACTCAGTTCGAAATTACATCCGGCAATTTTGGATGTTAAGTGCACATGTTATATAAAGTATGACACAAAATGAATGAATATACTACTTCTTTTATTTATGTTCAAATTACATTTACATATTACAAGCTTTAGGGCAAAAACCCCGAACAAAAGAGCCTCCACCCCCACAACATCCTAGGAAGAAGATCGAACTAGGAGAGTGCTCTAAAGATTCTCAAGTCAAGGTAGCACAAGGGAAACAAGCTCAAGCTCAATTAACAAGGGTGCATCAAGCAAGTTTCCCTTAACCCAAATACCATCAAGCCAAGAAGCAATTCATGCAAGGTCAACCAAGGAAGCAATTCATTCCAACTCAACAACAAAGGAGGAGAGAACCAATCCAACACCAAAGACAAGCTCAAATGCGTGGGAAAGCCTCTTTGTACT
This sequence comes from Dipteronia sinensis, assembly GCA_033220585.1. Classification (NCBI taxonomy): domain Eukaryota; kingdom Viridiplantae; phylum Streptophyta; class Magnoliopsida; order Sapindales; family Sapindaceae; genus Dipteronia; species Dipteronia sinensis. The sequence continues at coordinate 67,765,854 of CM065637.1, read as the reverse complement.
CACAAGGGCATGGTATGTCTTCTTATTTTATTCCCACGTGTCACTTTTGTGGTGTTGATGGTCATATTAGATCTAATTGCTTCAAATACATTGAAATGTGTAGAATCAAAAGCATGATTGAAAGAAATAGAGCTAGAGCCAAAATGCATGTTCCTAGGATATCTAGAGCCAATTTGCATGATCCTAGGAAATCTAGAGCCAATGTGACTAATACCACTAGGAATGAGAACTTTTCACCTAGGTGGATTAGAAGGGATGACTATTTTTGCTATTTGGCTCAAATTGCCTTGAAGGCAAATGCCTCTAACACTTGGTATTTGGATAGTGGGTGTTCTAGGCATATGACGGGGAATAAGAGTTTTTTTTAAATCCCTTGTCTTGGAGGATGGAGGATTTGTCACCTTTGGTGATGGATCTAGAAAGAAAGTCATAGGGAAAGGAACCATTTCCATTCCCGATTTACCCTCCTTGTCTAATGCTTTACTTGTTGATGGCTTGCAAGCCAATCTTATAAGCATTTCTCATCTTAATAATGATGGACTCTCTGTCTTGTTTAACAAAAATGATTGCTCTATTTTAATGCCAAATGGACAAACCTTGCTAAAAGGAAAGAGATCTAGTGACAATTGCTATTGTCTTGAAGCTAGTGCTATCTCTTGCAATATGTCCAAGTGTGAGGAAGTTGAGTTGTGACATCAAAGACTTGGCCACATGAACTATCGAGATTTGAGGATCTTAGATAAGTTCAAGGTTGTGCGTGGCCTCCCTAAGCTTGGGAAGAAAGTCGATGGCGTTTGTGGACCTTGTCAATAAGGGAAACAAACCAAAAGTATGCACAAGAAAGGCAAGTATCTCGCCACCAAGGAGCCATTAGAGCTTCTACATATGGACCTTATGGGTCCCATGCAAACCGAGAGTCTAGGTGGCAAGAGATACATTTTTGTTTGTGTTGATGATTTCTCTAGATTTACATGGACATATTTTCTTAGAGAAAAATCTGAAACATTTGAAAATTTTAAAATGCTTTGCACTAAAATTCAAAATGAAAAGAACTCACACATTAAAAGCATTAAAAGGATTAGGAGTGACCATGGGAGGGAATTTGAAAATGATTGTTTTGAAAGCTATTGCAGTATCTTAGGCATTTCCCATGAGTTTTCGGCTCCTAGAACTCCTCAACAAAATGGGGTTGTTGAGAGGAAGAATAGGGTCCTTCAAAAGGTGGCCCGTGTGATGTTGCTTAGCAACAATGTCCCTAGGAACCTTTGGGCTGAGGCCGTCAATACGGCTTGCTACATAGGAAATAGAGTCTTCCTAAGGCCCGGTACTAGGCAAACCTCCTATGAATTATGGAAAGGTAGGAAACCAAATGTTAGCTACTTCCACTCATTTGGGAGCAAATGCTACATTCTAAATGACCGAGATCAACTTGGCAAGTTTGATACCAAGAGTGATGAGGGGATTTTCATTGGCTATGCCCTTAAAAGTAAGGCCTATAGAGTTTTCAATTTAAAAACTCGGAGTGTCATGGAATCATCCAATGTTGTCATAGATGATTGTAGGCCTAAGACTAGAGATCATGATGAGGAGGTCGTTGTGGTTGATGATTCTTCATTGGAAAAGAATAGTGAGACTTCAATTGATGTGAAGTCAAGTCTTGATGAAGAGGTCATTCAACCTCTTGATAGAGATCCATTATTGGACTGTAAAGAACCCGCTCCATGGGTTAGACATCTCCACAACAAGAATGACATTCTTGGAGATATGAATGAGAGTGTTAGGACTAGGCATCAAATAGCTAATCAAATTAGCTATACTTGTTACACCTCTCAAATTGATCCCAGAAAGGTTGATGAAGCCTTGAATGATGAGTTTTGGGTTCTTGCCATGCAAGAAGAGCTAAACCAATTTGAAAGAAATGAGGTTTGGACTCTTGTTCCTAGACCCAAGGATACTAATGTCATATGCACCAAATGGATATATAGGAACAAGTCAGATGAGAATGGCAACATTGTGCGCAACAAGGCTAGACTTGTAGCACAAGGATACTCTCAAATTGAGGGTATCGACTTTGAGGAGACTTTTGCTCCGGTTGCCCGTCTTGAGTCCATAAGGCTTCTCTTGTCCATATCATATGTGAAAAAGTTCAAATTGCATCAAATGGATGTTAAGAGTGCCTTCCTAAATGGTTTCTTGTATGAGGAAGTGTTTGTTGAGCAACCCAAGGGGTTTGTGGATCCACACCACCCCAATCATGTCTATCGCCTCAAGAAGGCTTTATATGGGTTGAAACAAGCACCAAGGGCTTGGTATGAGCGCCTCACTCAATTTCTTGTTGACAGTGACTACACAAGGGGTAGTGTTGACAAAACTTTATTCATCAAGAGGAACAAAGATGAGCTTTTCATAGCTCAAATTTATGTTGATGATATTGTTTTTGGCTCCACCAACAAATCCAAACTCTAACAATTTGTTGATGTCATGTCTCATGAGTTTGAGATGAGTCTTGTTGGGGAGCTCAATTACTTCCTAGGTTTGCAAATCAAGCAATTGCATGATGGAATTGTCATATCTCAAGCTAAGTATGCTAAGAACCTAGTGAAGAAGTTTGGCCTTGAGAATGCCAAACATTGTGACACACACATGAGTACCACCTTGAAACTAAGCAAGGATGCTAGTGGCAAGAGTGTGGAACAAAGTCTTTATCGTGGCATGATTGGTAGCTTGCTTTACTTGACCGCAAGTAGACCCGATATAGCCTTTAGTGTGGGTGTATGTGCTAGGTACCAAGCGGATCCCAAGGAATTCCATCTCTCCTCCGTGAAGAGAATCATTCGATATGTGAATGGAATATCCAACTATGGGATATGGTACTCTTTTGACACTAATGCTAGCTTAGTCGGCTTTAGTGATACAGATTGAGCAGGAAATTGTGATGATAGGAAGAGTACATCGGGCGGTTGCTTCTTCCTAGGTAACAACTTGGTCTCATGGTTTTGCAAGAAGCAAAATTCCATCTCTCTATCCACAACTGAAGCGGAATACATAGCCGCCGGGAGTGCTTGCATACAACTCCTTTGGATGAAACAAATGCTTGTGGATTATGGCTTTGATCAAGGTATTCTAACCCTTTATTGTGATAACATGAGTGCAATTAACATTTCAAAGAATCCGGTTCAGCACTCTAGGACAAAGCATATAGACATTATGCATCATTTCATTAGAGAACTAGTTGAAAACAAATGCATTGCACTTGAGCATGTGGGCACTAATGATCAACTAGCGGATTTATTTACAAAGCCCTTAGACTCAACTAGGTTCAAGTCACTTAGTAGGTCTATTGGGATTTGTCATATGCCTTGATGTGTTTTGGTGATTGACCCCTAATGGAGAGCTCAAGCAAAGAGAGCAACCTTACATGTTGAAATAAGCAAAAACTTGATCGACTTTATGCTTCTTTATTAATTGCTTGAGTATTTTTGGTTGTGCTTATATATATTCTTATATGGCTTTTTTATTTAATAAGTGTGCCTTGTTTTGTTTGTAATCCATGTCACCTCTATGTTCAAACATGTATTTTTAGGACTAGGAGAATTGATTGGGAAGTACATTTGAATGACCTAAAATTTATCTCCATGACATGTGACTTGATTTCTGACATGCTAAAGTATTATGCATGAATTGTGTGTGCAAATGTATGTGGAAGCACCTTGACAAAGCTAAACTCCATAAGGACCTTGTGTCCATGCAATAAATAAGGATAGTCTCATCCAATTTAGCTTTGGGTCTTTTCTTAATGGTTGAACAAGACAACAACCAATAAGGATTCTATATCCATTCAATCAATAAGGATTTTATATCCATGTCTTGATTGACCATTAAGGATTGACTTGGTTGCTTATGTGTGCTCAAATTTTTTTTTAAAGCTATATCTTGTTCAATTATGGAAAAAGGGTGCAAATTGGTTTGAATTCCTTTGGAACCCTTTTGACGTTCTCCTTGCCAAATACCATTTGCTTGAACTATGATGTTACATGTCTTACATCCAAAACAACTAAGTCACACTTTTTCCTCTTAAAAATAAACCCTCAATGATTCTCTCTCAATTAATTAAGTTGCATAAAGTTGTTGTATATGATTATGCACTTATCTTGCAAATAGCTCTCTTTGTTAAAGTGACCCGGTTGGGGACTACTCATTTGCCTATCTCATGACAAAAAGGGGGAGTAATGTGGTTTATTTAAGGGGGTTGCATATTTGGAGAGATTGTCCCGTTGAGGGGGAGTAACCTATTTAGGGGGGGCATTTGTATGTTGCATGTTGCAGTTTTTTTTATTATGCAAATTGCTCTTATTTATTATCTCTCTTGATCACCTCACATACACTTGTCTTGGAAAGTGTAGTCTCACTGTTTTGTAGGGATGGCTATTCTACAAGAGCTTGAAGATTTGAAGACCTAGCATCTAGGTATCTATTTGTAATGTAGAATTTCCTTTGTTGACCTCCAGTTTTTATTCTTTTGTGAGGATGATTTGTGAGAGGTGGTTTTGTCACGAAATAGCCAAAGAGGGAGATTGTAAGTTCCTCATATTTTGATTGGCTTATTTCGTTGACAAACCACATTGGGGATTAATTTTTGTAAGCGTATATTAGGCTTTATTGGGTGTGATTAAGCTTCAAGGACTTCATCTCTCTCAAGAGCACTTCAAAGGTATATCTCTTGCTTAATTCTCTTTGAAGAGGTTTTAGTTGCACACACTCATATTCTATGCAGTTGTATTGACATGCATGTATGGTTGCACACACACACTTCTTGCATTTTGGAGTTGATGGACTGCACAGTAGGTTAGGCGACATGCAAGGCCACTTGTGCATGTCGCCTGACAAGTCGCCTAAGACTTAGGTTTTTCCCACAGTGTGTTAGGTGACATGTAAGGCCACTTGTGCATGTCGCCTCCAATGTCGCCTTAGTCATGTTCTTTTTTCTCCAGCGTGTAAGGCGACTTCATAGGCGACTTGGGGATGTCGCCTCACATGTCGCCTCAGGCAACGTGTTTTCTCACAGTGTGTTAGGCGACTTCCAAGGCGACTTGCTCATGTCGCCTTGCATGTCACCTTTTTCACCTTTTTCACCCGAACTGGGCATTTCAGGTATTTCACACCAGCTCGTTTTTTTGATCTCTATAAATACATCTTCTTCCCCACCATTTAGAACTAGAGCTCTGAAAATATATCCCTAGGTGAGAGAAAGTAAATCCAAGAGAGAGAGAGCTCCAAGAAATCCTTTTTACTCAACCAAACTCATACCCATGTGCATCTAAGCTTCATTCTTGCATCTATTCTTCATGGGTCTTCATGCTCTTCTTGACTAGGTAATCAAACAAGTCTTAGAACTTCATTTTCATCTCTATGTTCTTGTTTACCTAGGGTTAGCAATTATTTGTTAATTAATTGCATGTTTATTTGATTTAGCATGATTTGAGTATGTTTGTGATTATGTTTGTTGGTTGAGGTTGTATGTTCATTGATAGCTAGCATTTAGGACGTTTTTACCCTTCTAGCTAAATCTTCATGCATTTGCATTTAGATATTGATATCTAGGATTTGCACTCATTGACATCTTTATATCCTTAGATAAGCATTTAGTGTTGCCTAGCATTAATTGCATGTTAGAATATTTTTACATATTCACATAGGTTGTTTAACCTCTTCATTGATTGTTAAGCTTTGTAACTAAGTGGATTAGTGCACTTGCTTATGGTCTAGAATCAGTATTAAAGGCCCGTTGGGTAGAGTGAAAGGGTTAGTGGCCAAGTAGGTGTGACTTGAGGTCAACCTAGGTTGTAAACTTTCATTCAAATAGTGGATTTGAGGATCGAATGTGGCTAGATTCCCGTGAGTTTTGCCCAGTTGGAGGGTTTCTCACGTAAATCAATTCTTGTGTTTTTATTGTTTTCTGCATGTTTATATTATGATTGGTTGATTGCTAATATGGGGTAGGACTATTAATATTGATTAAGTCGAAAAGTTGGTAATAAATCAACTAAACCCTATTCACCCCCCCCCCCCCCCCCTCTAGGTTAATATACACACGCTATATAGTATTTTCACAGTATAAGTTAGTCTCATATATTACATAAAAATAACAATTTCAGGGTCATGAGATCACCTTCGACACAACATAAGCCAGTCCAGAGACACAGCATAAGCCAATCTCATATATTACATAAAAATACCAATTTCAAGGTCATAAGATCACCTTAGACACTGCATAAGATGTCCAGAGACATAGCATAAGCCAGTCTCATATATTGCATTAAAATAAATCCAGAACTATAATACATAAGTTTTGTTGACGGCATAAGTCATCTTGTACGTTAGGATCTTAAATCCTTTTTTATGATATTCAGAGCATCATGTTGAATGTGTATGAAATGGATAAAATATTATTTCAATTTCATTACACGTTAGGATCTTAAATTATTTTTTATGATGCTTACAACATCCTATTGGATGTGTATATTTCTCTGAATATTGTTCTTCATGAGCATCAACCATGTATATAATACAGGATGCAGATCTTCAGGTTCTGGATATTTCATCGTGCCTGAAAATAGAATTACTAAAGCTTGAATAAGTCAAGAAAATACTTACAAGCAGAATTAGCTGAAACGGATGACACGGTTGTGTTCGAAATGGTCGAAATAGCTGGAAACAAGTCCGACTTTGTCGAAACGGGTGAAAATTGCATTGAAACGGACAAAAACATTTCTGGCTGACGAGGTGAGCCTGTCGCTGATGTGGCGCTGATGTGGCACGCCTGAAGCTGGCGTGGTGCTCCTAGTGCTGATGTGGCACTCACGTGGCACGTTTGTCACTAACGTGGCGGCTGACGTGGCGGCTGACGCAGCTCTACAGTGTGGTCTTCAACCTTCGAAAAATTTGCAGAAGAATTTGGAAAAAATTCAGAGTTGACCGATGTTTGACCGAGGCTAAAGCGTTTTTCAGAGCTTTGTTTGAGACGCTGTCAGTGGTGCCAGAATGGTATTTTTGAGAGAAACACAACGATATCCTCCGACAAGTGATTCGAGCACTTCAAAATTTCTGTACTCGATCGAAAAATCAAAACCAAAGCTAAGAACACTAAAGAGCTTTCTCTAGAAGTTTGAGTCTATATTCGTGCTGATAACGTGTTGTAAATTAACAGAATAAATAAGCAAAGAAAGATGAAATAAATGAGATGAGAGATAGAGTGAGAGACACGAGAGAGTGATACACGAGAGAGAGAGAGAGAGAGAGAGAGAGAGATAAAACTAATGTATAGATATTCTTGGAACTTTTTCAATGATACAGTGCACACATATATATAGGCAAAGAAATAAGGAGTGATGCGGTGGAAAATGAAGATATTTGTGTGATGTAAGTGGATAATACTTGTGTGTATTACATAAGTGGTAAAAACCACATATTACAACAACCAATAAAAATGAACACAAGGTTTTTGTCCTAATTTTTTTTATTCAAACAATAAAATAAAACCTAAACTATAACTAGCGAAAGAATTAAATAAATCTAGATTAAACTAATCTTTCAAGCAATCCCTGGCAGCGGCGCCAAAAACTTGTTGTGCTAAATGTTGAAAATACATTACTCGCAAGTGCACGAGTCTATTGTAGAATAGCTAATGCGAGTACGTACGAGGTCGATCCCACGAGAATTGATGAAAAACTTATCGATTCTAAATGTAATCTAATCCTAACCTAGTTAACTGAATGTGATGAATTAAAAATAAGCTAAAAGCGAATAAAATTGAAAACAATCAATTAAAGAATACTAATGTATCAGAATCCACCACTGTGTAATTTTATGGCTTCCTGATAATTTATCAATTCCCCAAATTAGAGTGACAATTAAAAATCAATTTATTGTCTACCCATGAATTTAACAATTAAGCACATTAATTAAAAACTTAAAGTTTGTTTTTCTTAGCTTCAAAGTAAAATCCCTAAGCATTTTATGTATCCAATTTAATGAAAAACAAAGAATCAAAGAAATTATAATTAACGTTACGAAACCAAACATTGATTAATTAAATATATACCTAACTATCAAAAATACATGATATTAGAGATGTAAGGGTTTTATATTTAAAAATCAATAGAAGCGAAAATCATAAACATTGAAGAACAATATTTGGGAATTAATAAAAATATCTGGAAATTATTCCATAACACAGGGTTTCAACGTCACCCGAGTACAAAGAAAATTAGAAAGACATTAAAACTAAGATAATAATAGAACCCAAAAACCTTATTGAACCGCCTTCGCACGCAACAAAGTCGCAAACACCACGCCTCCCACGAACCCCTTCCAATTCGGCTCAAAGAGGGATTTTTATAATTCTTGGATAAGTCGGTTTCCCAAAGCAAGAAAGAAATCAAGTTTTAATCTTAATGGGCCACGTGACTTGCTTTGTTGACTACATCACATGAGTAATCTTGTTGAAAATAAAAACTCTTGATTTATTGTCCATGCGGCCCACTTCTGATTTTAATGAGATTGGGCCATCAATTATTTTCTTCAGCCTTTAAAATTCTGCCCTAAAATTTGGCCCATGTGATAAGCTTTCCTTGCACAAGCCCAGTTCCTTTCCATACCAAAGTCCATTTCTTCAATTAATTGATTATTTCCTAAGTTCCATATTATTTCACCTAAAACACAAAAAAACAACTCTAATTAAACAAAAATAAATAAATCAAGTAGCTAACAAATCCAAATTAAGGGATATAAATATGATGTAAAATATGCCAATCAAGAATCGTTCACTTGATTCGACTGGTTCGTTTGCGAAATTGCAATGGGCCCCATGATAAGCGCCAAACAGTAGATGGTCGATCTATAATTAATGTGGGTCGGATCGGATTCGAGTTAGGCCCAAGCAAATTGGTCTAACCTATTTGTGGAATCTTGGTATTTTGGTATCATGATCGGGGTACTTAGCGTCCCTGTATCAGTCCCCTGATATATAAGAGAACGATCTGCAGGCAAATCTGGGTACCTACGGTTCCTGTTCTAGGAATCTCGGTACTTCGGTGGTAACACTGGCAAAATGTGGTACCTATCCTTCCTTTTTTCAGGAATCTTGGTACATAGGCGAAACTCTGGCGAATCATGGTACCTAGCCTTCCATTTCTGAAGAACCTAGGTACATTGGCGAAAACAAGGTGAACACATTTGACCAATCTATGTACCGCGCATTCCCCTTCTGAGAATCCTGGTACTTTGGCGAATACAAGGGGAATATATTGGCAACAAGATCCTGATAGGCAACTAAGGCCACTTTAGCACCAGGTCTTTCTAGGCGAGGATGGTGCCCGACTAAGGCCTCGATCTTGTAGGTAACTAAGCTCTTACCAACCAGACCCTTCTCAATGGAAGGTGGTGCCCGGCCGAGGCCTTGATCTGTCAAGAAACTATACTCTTACGATCCAGATCCTTCTCAGCGGGGGGTGGTGCCTGGCCGAGGCCTTGATCTGTCAGGCAACTATGCTTTTACGATCCAGATCCTTCTTAGCTGGGGGTGGTGCCCGACCAGGGCAGCAGGAATGCCATATAGTCCTTCCACGTCTATATGGCTCCATGTATTCCTTCTAGATCATCTACATGGCGCCATTAGCCTACCCCCTGTTCTCCTCATCCACGTCTTATGTAACTGGATCTTCTACCATGGGCTTCTTCTCTATAGTATCCATCCCATCTTCAAGGACCTTTTCGGGTAATTTTTGATCTTGAACTATAGTTACATGTGCATACTGCTTGGCAAGTGTCGCTGGATTAGTAGACACCGTATAGCATTTACATGCTGCTTTATGGTCTCCCCGCACTTTTCCTACCTTATCACCTACTGGGAATTTCAGCACATTATGGTAGATTGATAGGACACCCTTGATGACGAATAGAAAGGGTCTACCAAGAATGGCATTGTAGGCAAATGGGGTGTCAACCAAAACAAGGTCTGTCATGAGGTTATGATGGAGTGGTGTTGTCCCTACTATCATAGGTAAGGTCATAGAACTTGACGGTATCAATGAGTCCCCTGTGAATCCATATAGCGTGGTAGTGCAACTATTGTAGTAGGGATTTTTTTAAGTTGAACTGCTCCAAAGCACCCTTGAAGATGATGTCTACGCTGCTACTAGTATCGATCAGGACACGGTGGACCAAACAATTTGTGATTAGCACAGTGACAACCATGGGGTCGTCATAAGGTTGGACCGTGTTGTACACGTCTTCCTTAGTGAAAATGATCTGGGATGAACGGGGGAGTCCTGGTGGTCCCCTGGTGACACTGAGGACATCCTGGCCTGCATCCAGCCTGGGTACCTTCCTGGCATGATTCTTTCTGGAATTGTTGGAGGTTCCTGCCAGGGTGGGACCTCCGCTGATGGTATGGACTGTGGGGATTTGCTCCATCAGATCCTTTCCTTTTTCTTTCCTCCTTTCCTCTGTGGCTCTAAAGTCTGCTTGCACTTCCTTCCCAGTCTGAATGCTATCACACACATGTTGGAGAAATTCGACCAAGCATCCTCCTCTCACCAGTGCTTCAATTTTGTTGCACAAGTTATAGCATTCCGAGGTGTTGTGCCCCACATCCTCGTGGAAGTCGCAGTACTTGTAGCGATTCCGCTTGTCAGCTGGTGCTTTCATCGAACCAGGCTTCCTAAGTAGTCCTTTGTCATGGATGGCGAGGTAGATAGTCTCATGAGAAGCATTAAGAGGGGTGTAATGGGTGTACCCTCCTCCTTCTCTAGTTATTCGCGTTACCTCCTTAGGTGGAGGTGGAGGTGGAGGTGGAGGTGGAGGTGTAGCTCTAGAAGGAGTCCACCTGGCCGGGTACTGGTTTTGTTGAGGTAGGTAAGGCGGCGGCCGGTATGTAGATTTGTTGGTAGGTCTGTTTGGGCCCTTCTGTAATGGGGCGGGTTTGGACGCCTCCTTTTTTTGGCGCTTGGCAGATCTTATGTCGTCATGCTCCATCTCAACTCTGAGCTGCTCATCTATTTCTACTTGTTCAAAGGCTCTATCATAGACCTCTTGGTATGTCTCTAGTGGATGAATAATCTACCGTCCTACAGATTCCATCTGAAATTGGCTAAGGTTTCCTTCTCCGCGAAGACCCCCATCTGGATCACCTTCTTGTGGAACCTCTCCATATAGGCTCTGAGCGATTCACCTCGCTCCTAGATCATGTATTGAAGATGAATGGGATCTTTGGGGTGAGGTTTGATGCCCTGGAATTGGGCACAGAAATCGGTTGTTAGCTTGGTGAAAGAATCCACATTACCTACTGGCAGCTTCCTGAACCATGTCTTGGCAGAGCCAGTTAGTGTAGTAGGGAACATCCTATAAATGGCAGCCCCGGTTGCATTCTGGACCTCCATCTAGTGAACAAAGCTCTCTAGGTGACTTAGAGGATCCTTTGTCTCGGAGTATTTGTCCGTTGGCATCATGAATTTAGGAGGTAGCTCTGCCTCCTTGATTCTTCTGGAGAATGGGGCGTTCATCTCTCCTATGGGATCCTTCCTGTTTTCTCTGGGCTTGCCCTTCTTTAGTTCCTGGATCTCTTTCACCTTTCTGGTTACTAGGTCCCGAAGGCGCTTGCCACCGTCATTCCTTGATTCCACCTCAGAGCCTCCATCATCAGACCCCTATGATGCCATTGAGGTTATATCCCGGTTCTCCCTCTGAGAGGGTTTTCTCGGGCGCTTCTATTGCTACCTTTTGACATTGATCGAGGTTGCCTCCTGGTTGCTTCCGGTCAAGGTTGTCTAGAAGATGTTACCGGCTGGACCGGGTAGAAGGGCTCCCTAGGTAGGAGGTCAATAGAGGACTTCACTTGTCGAGGTTGATATCCTACAGGTGTCCCTGAACCGGAGGGATGGGCCTGAGTTTGTTATGGACCGATATTGGGGGCATGGGCCCGAGCCTGTTATGGATTGGTACTAGGGGTGGTGGTCCTAACCTATCAAAGGGGGTTATCCTGGTACCTTACCGACTGGTGTCTCCTCTGGTGTTTGGTACCGCAGGCTGGGTGGTGCTATCTTCCGTGACCATTCGGAGGTGGATACTTTATATGAAGGCCGCTACTGGATGGTCCAGACTGTCCGGGTTAGCTGCCGGGGCAGTAGGCATCTTGGGGGTAGCCCGCGCGGTAATTGATGGCTTTAGATCGGAGTTACGACTCTTCCCCCTTCTTTTGCTTTTGGCCCTTCCGGGTTGAAGTGCTTGATTGGTGCCTTGACGGATCAGGATGATCCTGGGAAGATTTGAGTCTCATACTGGTAATGCTGCAAGAAAACGATATTCACAGGCTTTCTTTTTAGGGTATGAAAATTTTCCCACAGACGGCGCCAGAAAGTGTTTACGGGAAAATCCATCCGTGGAGCAAAATTCCAGTTAGCACCCTCGTCCACTACCGGTAAGTGGTAGCAGGGTAGGTACTTCGTACCATGGTCGTATTTTTAGGTATGAGATTGATAAAAGAGAATACAAGAGATTGACAGACAAGAATGCAAAAGATAAAATGAGTAAGATTGACACTGTTTTATTGAATATTTATTGTATAGGAATTACAATGCACTCTCTTCTCTCTCTTTTACATAGGATGGAGATGGCGAAATCGTATGTGTCAATAAGTGGCTATGATTCTCCCAGTGATTATCTTAAAACTCTCACTGGCCTTAGAGAACTCAGGAGAAGTTTCTCTGGGATCAAAAAGATCTATCTTCTTTTCTTCTTCTTTTTTCTCTTCTTCTCCCTCATTCATGGCATCATATATAGATATTCAATATCCCTCAGAATCTGGCTTCATTAATGAAGATTATTTGGACTCTCTCTTAGGTGTTGAAAGACGTTGAGTGAGGCTAAATGTGCGGGATTTGATCCCATTAATTACTGTCGTATTTTAACTTTGATTTGGTCAACCATTTGGACTCATTTATGGCGCTTTAAATGGCGAAGGGGTCAACTTTTCCTACTTGCGTTGTTTGGAGGAGAATACTGATACTATGTCAAGGTGGAGCTGTTTACCTATGTACTGATCTGGCTTATTGACGTGGTGTTGGTTCTATCATGCTGGTGACTATATAATGATATTCGTCCTGCTGGACAGGTATGATGCCTGTCTTGGTTGGATTCTGGGCTGATGTCGAGGTACTCGGGTACCAGGCAGAAGTCTGTGGCACCTAGGTATCAGATAGAAGATGCTGGATACCTAGGAGATATGGTATTGTGGTATCAGTCTTCACTTGGTATCAGGGAGAAGCATAGTGCGGTACCTGCTTTTCCAGGTTCATAGTTTTGGCGTCTTATCTAGGTCGATAGGTAATTGTGGTTCTGGCCCTACCAGGTATCGATTCTTCCAAGGTCGCGGTATCAATCCAGCTGGGTATCTGGGAATCGTTCCTACCAAGTAGCAACTTGGTGGAAAATTCTCCTTTGGAGCTTGCCAAAACAGTCTGTTAACAGTTACTTATCAATGAAAAATACACAAAGGAGAGAAAAATGAAGAGATAACCCATGAAGATCACATGAGCTTCCCTTGTTCCTTGAAATTCCTTCTTCTCCTTGCTTGTTTGAGCTTCCAAAATGGATTAATAAAGTAAAGATGGAAGTGTGTGGAGAGAATGGTAGAAAATGGTGGAGAAATGAAGAGGATTTTCGTTTGGAGAGGAGCCCCTTGTGTGGACGTTTTTAAGAAGACAAGAAAAGGGAATATTAATTGCAGAGGAGAAAAAGGGCTGCACAAGGGCAAGAAAAGACAATCATACCCCACTTACTTCTGTGAGGCGACCAGTGTGGCGAGAGATGTAACGAGAGGATGGTCACTCTGCTAGTCGCCACGACTACTGAAATTGATGGAGTGAGTAGTGAAGCGAGGCGATTAGTCACCCATAAGGTTGCCTGCTATTCTGGATGTATGAGGTGAGCTAGTAGGCAAGAAAACTGGTCACCTAGATGGTCGCCTGGAGCTCACGAGCTTGGTTTCCATGGGGGAATCCAAAGGATTTGGAAGCAAGTGAAACGACTGCATGGAAGGCTGGGAGCGGAGGCATTGTGACCAGAAAAGGTGTTTTGTCTATCTGGGTGGAGAAACGCCGAAACTATGGCCGAAAAACTTGTTGGAAGGTCGGGTCAGAGTCAGGTTGAACACGGTTCCGGGTCAGGTCACACAGGACCATTGGGTCTGTTGGCTGAGGAAGACGATGTTGACGTCATGATGATGTGTTGGGGCTCACTCAGCAGAAGGCAGGGGTGTGCATAGTGTGGCCCAAGTTGACCTCTTAGTGGGTACAAATAGATCTGGGCTGGGGTGCACTTAGCAGCCCAAAGAGCCCACATATGAAACGCACTGTTTCATTAATGACGTGGTGCGCTGGCTAGTGAATTACATTATGGGGCCTTCTCACTTACGTAATCACAGAATCTTCAATACTTGTCTCCATATTTCACTTTATCCCCTAATTCTCCAAAATGACACAAATACCCCTGAATTAGCTCTTTTCTCCACTATAGTCTAAATACCCCTGATGAACTGAAATACCTGAAAAACACTTGTTTCTAACATTAAATAACTAGAATGCTCGAAAACGGTTACAAAAGTTAAGTAAAAGGAGTGCAAAATGTGAAAATTTAAAGCGCGATAAGGTTTTACTCTAGAAACCTTCCGCCTTTGATTCGCCTCTAAACTGTCGTACGTACAGCAGTTGTACAATGACTGTAAAGTGCCCCAAGCACCAATTTAATGTTTTTTGGCCGAATTTAAGGGGTTTTCTTGTCCTTTCGCCCTAAATTCGTGCCCTAACCTCCCCACTATGTGAATACCCCATTTTCTCTCATTTTTCTCAACTCTTCACATACTAAACACTGAAACCTCACAACAATTTTCATCTTCTTCCTTCTTCATCTTTTTCACCTAATAAGAGAGAGCTTCTAAGCTCCCATGGAGGTTTTTCCTCCATGGGAGCTCACCATACATCACCACCACCTTCTACACTTCTTCCACCCATCTGAGAGTGGATTGCAAGGAGAAAAGAGGGCTCTAAGGACCAATTTCGAGTCAAGCAACAACAAAGGAAATGGATAGGCTTTTGAGGAGATTTATTCAAGGGTTTTCTCTACAACTCATTTCTTCTTGTATTTCTTGTTTTCTTTGAAGTATAGTCACCATTTGGGAATATTGTAAACCTATATGATTATTCTTAAATTATTTGGGTTTTGTTCTATTCTTTGTTATATCCATGATTTAATCTCTTATTGTGATATTCATGTGTATAGAGATTAGAAATTAATGTGTATTCATGAATGAAATTAGGAGTATAGTAACTTACTTTAGGAGTAGTGTAATTTAACATCTCATGATTGTTTGCATGTTGGTGTATGGTCCAAAATGCAATGTTCAGAATTATTTGAGTGTTAGAGAATTAGCTCCAAAGAATGGGAAAAGTTTGGTTGATGCATTGACATACTAGATTAGGCTTTGGTTCCATTCCTCTAATCAAGTGCTTGTTTCTTGAGTTATTTAAGGGGTTTTAATTTGTGTGTTTGAGCATTTTCAGGTTGTTGGATCTAAGTGATGTGTTTGGAGAATTTTAGACGAAAAATGCAGTTATTGAAGAATTTAGGGGGTTATATGCAATTTTCCTGAATTGATGCAAGACCGTTGTTAGTTATCACAGCGTTGCAAACATCGCCCCTTGTCTACAAGCTCACCGCTTCAAGACCCCTGTGAATTATCACAACGGTACCCAATGTCTTCAAGATCAGTATCTCACCGCTGTGAGACTGCTGTTAATTATTACAACGGTGGTCACAACGGCCAGACAGATTCCTTGATAAACGAAGATTTCTAATTTCGTTTCGATTTGTGTCTCATGTAAATACATTATATATATTTTTTAGGGCACAACACAAAATCCGAAGACATGCTTTTCCACATATTTCTCCATATCCAAAATTTTATTCTCTCAACCACCATACACATTGAAGATTGGAAGACAAAGAAGAATTAATAATTGAAGGTTTGAAGAATTCATTGAAGATCAATATGGGTTCTATCTTTTCTATCTCAGTTCTTTTTATTTCATCATGTGTAACTAATCTCATAACTAGAGAATCAATGTGAACCTTCTGTGAATGCTCATGAATGGATTAATTATTATTTCATCAATATAATTTTTGATTTATTCATTGTGCTTAACTGCTTGACTCCTTATTAGTTTTAATTCTCATTCACACCATAGATCAAAGGGTGAATGATTTTATGGCATGATTTTAGGGTTAAGATTATCTGAGAATTTGGGTTAGAGTATAGATCAAAACCTATTCCTGATTAATGCTCACTTGAATAAGTAAAATTTATCTTTAGCATAGATAAAAGCAAGTTTAGATTTTGGTTCCTTATTCTTGAACTTAATGGGTTTCCAATTATTGTTCACACCATAGATTAAAGGGTGAATAGTAGTTCGGAACAGGTGACCCATCCCGTGATCGTACGGTAATAGTCATATTAAAGATATGTAGGGAAAAATCGATATAAAACGCAGCGGAAGAAACGAAAAATAGATTTCGTATGGTTTTAAATTTTTTCTCAAAGTTGAACCTTAACCTTTTAATTAATTAAACTCAAATATATACGGTTAGAGTTAAATACCTCTTGACGCGTGATCCGATTGACTTACGTCGATTGGTAATCAGCAAAATCTTTTCTGATGCCTGTGAACAGTACCCGCGTGAACAGTGATCGTGAACAGTACCCCGTGAACAGTACCCCCGCCGTGAACAGTGATCGTGAACGGTACCGCGAGATCTTCCAATCCGAACACGTACGTGAATCACCTAGGAGCGTGGTCTCCCTTTTTCTTTGAATTGCAAACCTGAGAATGGATGAACAAAGTTTTCTTTTTCTTTTGTTAGTCACAAAACAATCAAAAGAAGACAAAAATTATTCCGGTCACTTTTGAGTTCTCAATCTAATGATCGAAACTCGCGTGAACCTAATTCGATGTTGTACACACAAGCTTATTGATGAACAAGCAATCAGTGTACTATCAAAGAATAATCTCTTCTCTCTTTTATGTTTAGTAGAATAAAAATTATCCTTTTCTATGAATTGAGAAGAAGAAGAAAAATTGAATCATTCAATCAACTATATTGTGGCCGAATTCTATATGTGGTATTATATAGGTGGCCGAAATTTTGCTTCCTCTTCTATTTAGGATTGCCGAAATCTTCCTCTAAATGGACTAGGGTTGCCGCAAATCACATACCAAAAAGAGTTTGTGTTGCACCCTAATTTCCATCAACCTTTAGACTTCAAAACCTAATCCAACTCATAGATATTTTTATTCTTTTATTGACTAAATAAAAAGACTTCTTAATTGATTAAATAAATAAAATTAATTATTTATTTTCTTATCAAACAAGTCTTTTACTTTTAATATACTACTACCAATAGTATAACTTTAGGAAATATATTTCCTGATCAGAAAAAGATTTGTTTCTTAATTAAACAATTAATTAATAAATTAACTAATTCTTATTTAGTTAAAACAATGAAACAAAATAATATATTAGGTTAATATATACACCTTGCCGCCCCACTTATATAAATGGGCCATATATTATTTTCTTAATTCATTTAATCCATTAGACTTTAAATAAAAGCCCACATGTGAACCAGGCCCATTCTTACTAAAAGAAACAAGCCCACATGTCTCCTTTTAATATATTAATATAATAGTGCAGCCCATTAATTAAATAATAGACATATTATATTCTTGATATATTAAAAACAATTCTAGATGGACCCTTAAATCGGCCCGGTAGAATATATCAAGTGATCCATGCAAATACGTGTGGATTGGGGATCTTGGCGGGCTATCTAAATTTAAGCTTCAATAGACACAACCTAATCACAATCAACAAATGATTCACTTAGGTCCAATCTATTAATTTTAACTCATTCCACTAAAGAGCTAAAATTGAACTCTTAAATAAAGATAGAATAAGGAGATGTTTCTCATTCATACCCTAGACATTCTTATAGGAGATGATGTATCCTCGTAAATAATATCAGTAATCGCCAAGAGCTCATAGACCGCCTGTAGCTCTCCAAGTTACCATATTTCCTCATATGACCACATTTCGAACTTGGATACTTTGACTTGTCCAGAAGCCATGTTTTCAATAATCATTATTGAAAACTCAACGTTGAGATTTAATATCCAATACCTCAAAACATCCATATGATGATATTATACTCTCATTTAATAAATGGAGCCACGATGTCCATATCTATAAATGAAGTCCTCTATCGATTAACAAATGTATACCACCAAACTATCGAGGATAGACTATGCTATATAATCGTACTCATTGATAGCTCTAATGATAACACTTGCAACTATAAGTCTATCATTTATCTCAGGATTAAGATAGACTCTCCGATTGTCCTCTTTAATGAAAAAACTTATATCTAGTGACGGTTCTAGATAAAGTATTTCATTGTGATCCAGTTCAATGCACCTAGTGCACTAGATTGTTTTACTCGAAAACCTTTCTATGATTTTAGACTCATCATATTCATTTGATCCCACTAAAATGCCAGTAAAACAATTCTACAACTTTAACAAGATAGAGGTGCCCAACCTTTAACTTAAGTTGTGAATGTTATTCAATACTAACTAAAGAATTGTGTCTACCTCATACATATCCGGATGTATGAACAATTCTTCATGTCTCATAGTCTTTTGACCTTATTATTATTTACCTTGACAATTATAATAATAAATGCTATAAGTAATTGTAAGAATCAGAATTCACTTTATTAATATGAGAAGATTGTCAATTATAATATTACACTCTTGCCATTGAGCATAATCCTAACAATCTCCCACTTGCTCTATAGCAAGTGTGTCATATCTCTCATTCTCATGTTCTCTAGATGTCCATCAAAGCTCTTCTGAGGTAGAGCCTTTGTGAAAGGATCCGCTAGATTTTCTGCTGACTCGATTTTGGTGATCGTCACGTCTCCCTTATGAACAATTTCGCTCAAAAGGTGATACTTCCTTTCAATGTGTTTACCTCTCTTATGACTTCTTGGTTCTTTCGAATTAGCCACTGCACCACTGTTGTCACAGTGTATAGTGATCTGCTTATTCGCACTAGGAACCACTTCTAAGTCAATCAAGAATTGGCGGAGCCAAATAGCCTCTTTGGCAGCTTCGCATGCAGCAACATACTCAGCTTCCATGGTGGAATCAGTAATACAAGATTGCTTGATACTCCTCCATATGACTGCTCCTTCCTCCAATGGTAAACACAGATCCTGATGTGGATTTTCTAGAGTCAGAATCCGACTGGAAATCAGAATCTGTATACCCAACGAGAATTAAATCCCCTCCAGAGTATACAAGCATATAATCTCTAGTTCTCTTGAGATACTTGAAAATATGCTTGACTGCCGTCCAATGATCAGGACCAGGTTTCGATTGAAACCTGCTAACTATGCCAACAGCAAAACAAATATCTGGTCTAGTACAGAGCATTGCATACATGAGACTTCCAACTGCCGAGGCATATGGAACTCTACTCATGAATTGCTCTTCATGCACATTCTTGGGTGTTTGACCCTTAGAAAGTTTGATTCCATGTCTAAAAGGTAACATACCTTTCTTGGAATCTTGCATGGTGAATCTAGACAAGATTTTATCAATGTATGAAGCTTGGGATAATGCAATCGTTCTATTCTTTCTATCCCTTATTACTTGGATACCAAGAATATAACTTGCTTCTCCTGAGTCCTTCATATCAAATTGTTTTGCTAACCATTCTTTCACTGATGTCAATACACCTACATCGTTTCCAATGAGTAGTATATCATCAACATAAAGAATGAGGAAAACCAACTTGTCGCCTTTGATCCTCTTGTATACACAAGGTTCGTCAGGGTTTTGAATAAATCCAAAACCCTTTACAGCTAGATCGAACCTTATGTTCCAGGATCTGGATGCTTGCTTTAGTCCATATATGGACTTTTGCAACTTGCATACTCTTTCTTCTTGGCCTTTTTCAATGAATCCCTCTGGTTGCATCATGTAGATGCTCTCGTCAAGACTTCCATTAAGGAAAGCTGTCTTGACGTCCATTTGCCAAATCTCTAGGTCTAGAGATGCTGCAATGGATAAGAGTATCCTAATGGATTTAAGCATGGCCACAGGTGAGAAGGTTTTCTCGTAATCGATACCTTCTTTCTATGTATAACCTTTAGCTACTAGTCTAGCTTTAAAGGTTTCCACCTTACCATCCATACCTCTTTTCCTCTTGTATACCCACTTGCACCCAATGGGTTTTATCCCTTTAGGCAAGTCTACAAGGGACCAGAGTTTGTTATTGAACATTGATTCAATCTCGGATTGCATTTCCTTTTGCCAATGACGACAATCAACATCCTCCATAGCTTCCTTATACGTGTAGGGATCATCGTCGTCCGGGAGATTCTCAACAGATTCTCCTAGACCGATATATCTTTCGGGTTGTGTTCTAACCCTCCCACTACGATGAGGAATGGTAGGTTGTTGATCTTGTGTTGGAGTGGAACTTACAATTGGGCTGGGTTGTGAAACCTCTTGTGGAATTGTATCTCCTGACATCTCATTCAGGACAATTCTACTTTTGGGCACAAAATTATTCATATAGTCCTTTTCTAGAAATGAAGCATTTGTTGAAACAAATACTTTTAGATCAGAAGGACTATAGAAATAATATCCTTTAGTTCCTTTTGGATACCCCACAAATATACATGTTTTCGAACGGGACTCCATCTTTTGTCTTTCCTTTCAACACATGTGCAGGACAACCAAATATCCTCATGTGTTGTAAACTAGACTTTCGCCCAGTCCACAATTCATGTGGGGTTTTAGGGACAGATTTAGATGGTACTAAGTTTAGAATATATATTGCTGTTTGTAGAGCATATCCCCAAAAAGAAATAGGAAGTGTTGAATAACTCAACATTGATCTAACCATCTCTAAAAGAGTCCTATTTCTCCTTTCTACTACCCCATTTTGTTGAGGTGTACCTGGTGCAGAAAGCTGAGAAACTATCCCATTATCAATAAGATATTGCTGAAACTCTCCAGATAGATATTCTCCACCACGATCAGATCTCAAGATTTTCATATGTTTCTCAAGCTGATTTTCTACTTCAGCTTTGAATGCTTTGAACATATCAAATGCATCCGACTTATGTCTCATGAGATACACGTAACCAAATCTTGAGTAATCATCTGTGAAGGTGATGAAGTACTCATATCCACCTCTAGCTTGAATGCTCATAGGACCACATACATCAGTGTGTACTAGTCCTAAACATTCAGTGGCTCTTGCACCTTTGGTATTGAATGGCCTTTTGGTCATTTTACCTTCCAAACAAGATTCACAAGTTGGTAGATCATCAACCTTTAAGTCACTTAAAGGTCCGTCACATACCAATCTTTTAATCCTATTAAGGTTAATGTGACCTAGGAGTAAATGCCAAAGATAGGTTTCATCTTTTGATAATTTTACTCTTTTATGATTAGGTTCTGTTATTTCTGTGTCTAACGAGTGAGAGTTATTCTTATGCAAAAAGAATAAACCATTTTCTAATGTACCTTTGCAAACAACTTTGTCATTCTTACTAATAATAAAAGTTTTATTAAAAGTAACTGAATATCCAAACTTATTTAAATAAGAAACTGAAATTAAATTCCTCTTGAATTGAGGTACATAATAAACATCTATTAAATCTAAATGCCTACTAGAATCTAAAATAACTCTAATATCTCCCACTGCACTTGCAGACACTAACGTTCCGTTGCCCAAGCGCAAATTGACTTCATCTTCATTCAACCTTCTCTTTTCCTGAAACCCCTGCAAGGAATAACAAACATGATTAGTGGCTCCAGAGTCTATGATCCAAGAATCAGTAGAATCTGCCAGAAAACATGTTTCTAGATAATTAACAGTACCTTCTTCCTTCTTTTTCTGGGACTTTGGGCAATCTTTTTTCCAATAGTCCCTTTTCACCACAAAGGAAGCATTTCCCTTTTATCTTGGTTACTTTCTTGGTTTCCTTCTTGGTAGGCCCAAGTTGCTTTTTCTTCTGTTGTTTCTTGACCTTCTTACGGGTCTTAATAGTAGCAACTTTAACAACCAAATGAATCTCTTGACCTTTGTTTTTCACAAGGATCTTTTCAGCGCTTTGAACATCTTGCATCAGGCCCTGCAAGGTGTATTCCTTTTTGTTCAAGGTGTAGTCCAACTTGAACTGATCAAAGGAATCTGACAGTGAGTTAACTACCATATCAATTTTGGTCTCACCATCAATCTCAGCACCATTTAGTTCAGCAATATTGAGATGTGCTATGACTTTCATCATGTGATCTTTCACAGATTGTCCAGGTTTCATCCTAAGATTCATAAAAGCAGTCACTGCCTCTCTCTTAGTCGTCCTAGACCTCATAGCAAACATTTCCTTTAGAGACATCATTATATCAGCAGCGGACTCCATTCCTTCATGTTGCTGTTGCAACACGTCGGAGATAGTGGCCATAATGTAACATTTTGCCATATCATCAGAAGTCTTCCACTGCTCATACTCATCTCTTTGCATCACATTAGATTCATTATTAGGAAGGGGTGGTTTAGGAAGTGGTCAGAACAAACTTATGTTTTTCACTTTGCAGCAACAACCCAATTTTCCTTTTCCATGTTACGTAGTTATCTCCAGTTAAGGTGTTATCTTTCAGGATGTTCATAAGTGATGGGGTCATGATTTCTGATTAAAACAAAAACATATATAAGTAAATAATCATGATAATAGCACTTTTAAAAATTTATCTTGAATTAAAATAAATAATTCAATCATAAAAATTCAACGGTGATCCAACACCCATAAATATTACGCCTCCTTTGGGAGTTCGCACTATTTACTAGTTAGACTAGGTCCCACCTAATTGTTAACATAACAACCAGCGTTTTTAATTTTAGCCTTGTAATTTTTATTAACAAGAACTCTTGGGAGGATATTAATAAAATTACATTGAGTGTGTTACCAAGATATCGACCCTCAATTTTCTTTCACGAAAATCCCTCCTTGGGGAGTAGATTTCGTTTAAGTCAATTGTCTAGTCTATCCTTGTAAGGAAGTATATTGTTAAATTCCATTTATGGACGCCCCTTGGGGGGAGTACCAAAAATAATAAAACTCAACTAATCTTGGAGGCCATAGGCGTTCTTGCACACCTTCTCCCACTCAATTATTTAAGGCGTGTGATTAAATCCCAAAGAATGATTTTTACCAAGTTATCTAGATGCCAATTAGATACCTAAATCATTCAATGCATGTTCATACCAAAAGAGATATATGAGTGGCACTCCTATTCTTAAATGTCATGTTATCATACAACAACAAATATTGTAATATTTAAGCAAAAATTAAATAGCAACAATTTTGGTCCATCCTAGAAAAGCAAGTAAATTACAATTGTTAGGAATACAAGATCTTCAGGTGGCCATCAACCATACGCTCATCCCTCGGCCTCCTCCCATGGACGTGCACAGCCCACAACCCCATAAAGGGGCTACCTTGCGCAGCCCATAAGGCCACACAAGGCTGCCGTGCGCAGCCCACCAAGGATTGGGCTTGCCATGCGCAGCCCAATCCAGTCCTAGGGTGCGCACGGTGCTCGTTCTCGGTTTTGGTTGCTTCGTTTTTCTTCGTGTCTTCGAATTTTCAATACCCGAATACATTACATCATATTACGAATAAATTACTGCAGCAAATTTTTTTATTTATTTTTATTTTACTGTAGTAAGATTTAAAAAAAAATACTGCACCTGATTACAAAAAAAATACTGCACTTATTTTACATACAAAAAAAAAAACCCTAGCAACTACCAAGAAGGAATTATGGCGATAATAGACCACCCTTCTTGTAACAAATCCGAAACAAAAATTACATTGAAATTCTAGGACCAAAATCGGAGCAATAACAATTCACTTTATAAAACATATATAAATCCATATATTTAACATGTAATTATATATGCGAATACCTAGAGTGCCATCTCTTTCTAAAACATGTATAATCACAATAAAAAAGAAATAGATTCACGTATATATAGGTTAATTAATTAAAAGGTACAACCAAGGCTCTGATACCAATTGTAGGGAAAAATCGATATAAAACGCAGCGGAAGAAACGAAAAATAGATTTCGTATGGTTTTAAAATTTTTCTCAAAGTTGAACCTTAACCTTTTAATTAATTAAACTCAAATATATACGGTAAGAGTTAAATACCTCTTGACGCGTGATCCGATTGACTTACGTCGATTGGTAATCCGCAAAATCTTTTCCGATGCCCGTGAACAGTACCCGCGTGAACAGTGATAGTGAACAGTACCCCCGCTGTGAACAGTGATCGTGAACGGTACCGCGAGATCTTCCAATCCGAACACGTACGTGAATCACCTAGGAGCGTGGTCTCCCTTTTTCTTTGAATTGCAAACCTGAGAATGGATGAACAAAGTTTTCTTTTTCTTTTGTTAGTCACAAAACAATCAAAATAAGACAAAAATTATTCCGGTCACTTTTGAGTTCTCAATCTAATGATCGAAACTCGCGTGAACCTAATTCGATGTTGTACATACAAGCTTATTGATGAACAAGCAATCAGTGTACTATCAAAGAATAATCTCTTCTCTCTTTTATGTTTAGTAGAATAAAAATTATCCTTTTCTATGAATTGAGAAGAAGAAGAAAAATTGAATCATTCAATCAACTATATTGTGGCCGAATTCTATATGTGGTAATATATAGGTGGCCGAAATTTTGCTTCCTCTTCTATTTAGGATTGCCGAAATCTTCCTCTAAATGGACTAGGGTTGCCGCAAATCACATACCAAAAAGAGTTTGTGTTGCACCCTAATTTCCATCAACCTTTAGACTTCAAAACCTAATCCAACTTATAGATATTTTTATTCTTTTATTGACTAAATAAAAAGACTTCTTATTTGATTAAATAAATAAAATTAATTATTTATTTTCTTATCAAACAAGTCTTTTACTTTTAATATACTACTACCAATAGTATAACTTTAGGAAATATATTTCCTGATCAGAAAAAGATTTGTTTCTTAATTAAACAATTAATTAATAAATTAACTAATTCTTATTTAATTAAAACAATGAAACAAAATAATATATTAGGTTAATATATACACCTTGCCGCCCCACTTATATAAGTGGGCCATATATTATTTTCTTATTTCATTTAATTCATTGGACTTTAAATAAAAGCCCACATGTGAACCAGACTCATTCTTACTAAAAGAAACAAGCCCACATGTCTCCTTTTAATATATTAATATAATAGTGCAGCCCATTAATTAAATAATAGACATATTATATTCTTGATATATTAAAAACAATTCTAGATGGACCCTTAAATCGGCCCGGTAGAATATATCAAGTGATCCATGCAAATACGTGTGGATTGGGGATCTTGGCGGGCTATCTAAATTTAAGCTTCAATAGACACAACCTAATCACAATCAACAAATGATTCACTTAGGTCCAATCTATTAATTTTAACTCATTCCACTAAAGAGCTAAAATTGAACTCTTAAATAAAGATAGAATAAGGATATGTTTCTCATTCATACCCTAGACAATCTTATAGGAGATGATGTATCCTCGTGAATAATATCAGTAATCGCCAAGAGCTCATAGACCGCCTGTAGCTCTCCAAGTTACCATATTTCCTCATATGACCACATTTCGAACTTGGATACTTTGACTTGTCTAGAAGCCATGTTTTCAATAATCATTATTGAAAACTCAACGTTGAGATTTAATATCCAATACCCGAAAACATCCATATGATGATATTATACTCTCATTTAATAAATGGAGCCACGATGTCCATATCTATAAATGAAGTCCTCTATCGATTAACAAATGTATACCACCAAACTATCGAGGATAGACTATGCTATATAATCGTACTCATTGATAGCTCTAATGATAACACTTGCAACCATAAGTCCATCATTTATCTCAGGATTAAGATAGACTCTCCGATTGCCCTCTTTAATGAAAAGACTTATATCTAGTTACGGTTCTAGATAAAGTATTTCATTGTGATCCAGTTCAATGCACCTAGTGCACTAGATTTTTTTACTCGAAAACCTTTCGATGATTTTAGACTCATCATATTCATTTGATCCCACTCAAATGCCAGTAAAAGAATTCTACAACTTTAACAAGATAGAGGTGCACAACCTTTAACTTAAGTTGTGAACGTTATTCAAGACTAACTAAAGAATTGTGTCTACCTCATATATATCCGGATGTATGAACAATTATTCGTGTCTCATAGTCTTTTGACCTTATGATTATTTACTTTGACAATTATAATAATAAATGCTATAAGTAATTGTAAGAATCAGAATTCACTTTATGAATATGAGAAGATTGTCAATTACAATATTACACTCTTGCCATTGAGCATAATCCTAACAAGATAATGAATGAACCCCTGAATTGAATGAATTTTGTTTACAAATTAATTCCATACATTGAGTGTTCATAATTAGGGATGATTGATGACTTAGATGCTTTCTCTTGATTTATCACAAACCAACTTCCTTTCAATTGTTTTCTTAGTTTAATTCATTTAGTTTTAGTTTAATTCAAATCTCAAACAAATCTTTTGGTTTCTTTAATTTAACTTTAATTAGAATTAGTTTTAATTAGTAAATCACTTTTCCTTATGGGAACGATCTCTACTTGCCGATGTACTAATCTTCACGATTCGTGCACTTGTGAGTATTGTTTTTATAACATGATTTACACACATCAAGTTTTTGGTGCCGCTGTAGGGGATTAGTTGAATTTATTGGTTAACTCTAGTTTTTGTTTTAGTTAATATATTTAGTCTAGTGTCGGTAGTTTAGTCATTAATTTTTAGATTTTTAGTTTATTTTTTTATTTTATTTATCTTTTTATAGTTTACTGTGTGTTTGTCTTTTGTTTCAAGCCTCGACGATGAATGCAAGGTAGAAGATTGCTTCAAGGAGAATTACTACCGTTGAATGACAACATTGATCGTATCAAACAAGCAACAATGGCAGACTAATGAGAATCCTGTGGTACCAATTGAACCAGCCAAACCTATCAAGACCATGAAGGACTATAGCAAGCCTATTGTTGATAATCAACCCTTGTGCATTGTGTTAGATAAGGCTACAAGAAATTATGAGCTGAAGAGTTTTCACTACCATTTGCTGCCCAATTTCCATGGTCTACCTAATGAAGATGTGCTTAAATTCCTTAGAGAGTTCTACGCAGCAATATAATCTTTTCCGAACAATAGAGTGACAGAAAACCAGCTACGTATGAGGTGTATCCCACATGCTCTGAAGGAAAAGGCGAAGACACGGCTCTTAACTTTACCTTCAGCATCATTGCGAACATGGGATGAAGTGGCAGAAAAACTCACTGACCAGTACTATTCTCCACAGAAAACCAATGAGCTTAGATCCAAGATTACTAATTTCTTTTAAGGGGATCAAAAGACTTTTTATGAAACCCAAGAGGGCTACAAGATGTTTCTTTTTGACTGCCCTCAGCATGGATATCAAACTCATCAAATTTGTCAATGATTCTATGATGGCCTAAATGACATTTCAACGGTCTTGGTGAATAATGCATGTGGAGGATCCATGAATGACAAGACTCCAAATAAGTTGTACATAATCTTTGAAAAACTCACCAATAATTCTTATCAGAAGAGTTCTATGAGAAGGAAGGGGATCTATGAAGTGGATGCTAAAACTGGAAATTCAATGCAAATGGCACATCTGCAAAAATCCATCAATTTACTTACCAATCAAATGAGTAAGGTGATAGGTAGATGAAGTGAACAACCAGGGTATGATGCATATTTTCAAATGGGAGGTCCTAGACCAAATGATATGGAAAAAGCACAAGCTATGAACAACTTCAATCAAAGACCACGGAAAGATCAATTCTCGAATACTTGCAATCCAGGCTGAAGAAACCATCTAAATTTCTCTTGGAGCAACAATCAGGGTCATGGGAACCAATGAGGAAACAACAAGAAGAGACAATATAATGTCGGTGCTCAGAATCCTGAATACCAACCCAAGAAGCCATCATTAGAGGAAACACTGAACAACTTCATGCAATCCACTCAATAAGTTGTTGAGGAAGCAATCAAGGAATCCTAACAAGAAACTATGGTGAGGTTTGAAAACATTGATGCTTCGATGAGTAAAATGGAATGTAAATAGGGAAATTAGCTTATGCTAATCAAAAGAGAGAACAAGGAAAACTTCCAAGTCATACTGAGCAAGCAAATGCGATGATAGTTCTTCCGAATTGTAAGGTATTAACTAATGATAGATCTGCTGAACTTTCTAATGATTCTACTAATGTTCAGATCTTGTAGGGGAGAACATGGCACCATAAAAAGAGGAAGAGATAGTGGTGGAAAAATCCAAAAAGACACCACTCCTGCATAAATCACTGAATCCATATGTTCCTCGGTTCCATTCCCAAGAAGATTGTAAAAGTGCAAGTTAGAGAAATAATAAAAAGACATATATGACATCTTGTCAAAGGTCAATGTCAACTTGCCTCTATTGGAGATGATCCAGAAAATGCCAGCATATGCAAAATTCTTCAAGAGTCTCCATACTTACAAGCCTATGTTCTAGAGAATCATCAGGCAATTCATGACCGAAAGTGCCAAGATCCCGGAAGTTTTTACATCAATATTACTATTGGATGTAACACCTTGGAGAGAGCAATCTTAGATCTGGGTGCTAGCATCAACTTGATGCCATACAACATCTATGAGCAATTGGTGTTGAATGATCTAAAGAAGACAACCATGTAACTTTTGTTGGCAGATAGTTCATTGAGATACCCAAGAGGATATGTTGATGATGTACTGGTCCAGGTAGATAATCTCATTATTCCTGTTGATTTTATGGTACTTGACATGGATGAAGGAGCCAGGGAACGTAGTAGCAAACCGATTCTATTGGGAAGACCTTTCATGGTGACTTCAAAGACTTTTATTGATGTACAGAATGGGAAAATAACAATGATTGTGTTGGATGAGACTGTGGAGTTCAAGGTCTTTGATTCATTAAAATTACATGAGGCGGCCGATGACTGTTATTCGGTCGATTATTGCTCGGTTGAGATGATTAATTCAGCAGTCCAAGAGGAGTTATCAAATGAAAACCTCGACGAATTACTTAACTGGGTAAAATATGTCTTTGAGGATGATGAAGAGGTTCAACAAGATGAGGATATAGAAGAAGAGTCTAAGATTGAAGAGTTAGGTGCAGAAATTGAAAAAGGAATCGATAAGTCTTACTCCCTTCTATGAGCTCTCCCATGTATTAGAGCTCAAACAACTACCTTCCAACCTCAAGTATGCTTTCTTGAGGGAGAATGATACACTCCTAATGATTATAGCTTCTGACATGGATGAAGAAAAAGAAGAGAAGCTAATAAAGGTGCTCAAAGAACATAAAGCCGCCATTAGATGGTCCATAGCGGATATTAATGGAATAAGCTCTTCCATTTGTATGCATAAAATACTGTTAGAAGAAGATGCAAAGTCTTCCAGAGAGACTCAACGAAGGCTCAATCCAAACTTGAAGGAAGTTGTATGGTAAGCGGTCCTGAAATTACACAATATGGGTATTATATACCGGATATCTGACAGTAACTGGGTGAGTCCGGTCCACGATGTGCCAAAGAGGTCAGTGATCACTGTAGTAGCTAATGAGAATAATGAGTTGATTCCCACAAGAAAGACAACGGGTGGAGAGTGTGTATAGATTACCGCAAGCTTAACACGGCAACCAAAAATGATCACTTTCCTTTTCCATTCATTGACCAGATGCTTGAGCACTTGGCAAGGCATGCCTATTATTGCTTCCTGGATGGATTTTAGGATACAATTAGATTGCTATTGCTCCAGAGGACCAAAAGAAAACGACGTTCACATGCCCCTTCAGCACCTTTGCATACCAAAGTATGCCTTTCGGGTTGTGCAACTCTCCTGCCACCTTCCAGAGATGCATGATGTCAATTATCTCCGACATGTTAGAGAAATTTATTGAGATGTTTATGGATTATTTTTCTGTTTTTGGTAATTCTTTTGACCATTGCCTTAATAATTTGACTCTTGTTTTATAAAGATGCACGGAGACCAATTTGACACTTAGTTGGGAGAAAAGCCATTTTATGGTTAAGTCTGGAATAGTTCTAGGGCATGTTATTTCTAATAAAGGTATAGAAGTAGATCATGCTAAAATTGAAATGATTGCAAAACTTCCACCTCTCACTTCGGTGAAGGATGTAAGGAGTTTTCTTGGTCATGCAGGAGTTTTATTAAAGATTTTTCAAAAATTAGTCGTCCCCTATGTAATCTCTTAACTAGGGATACTGCATTTGTGTTTGATGATGATTGCTTGCATGCTTTTGAATCTCTGAAAAATAAATTGACATCTACTCCTATAGTCATGCCTCCTAATTGGTCTTTCCTTTTGAATTAATGTGTGATGCATCTGACTATTCTGTAGGCGCTGTTTTAGGATAGCGGGTAGATAAATTACCACATGTTATTTACTACAGTAGTCGTACTTTGAATGATGCATAATTGAATTGCACCACCACAGAAAAAGAATTGCTTGCTGTTATTAATGCCTTAGAAAATTTTTGATCATACTTTATAGGGTCTAAGGTCATAGTTTATTCTGATCATGCTGCATTGAAATATTTGCTAACCAAGAAGGAAGCGAAAACCGAGATTACTTTGGTGGATCCTTTTATTGCAAGAGTTCGATTTGAAATTAGGGATAAAAAGGGCAACAAGAATGTGGTGGCGGATCATCTCTCTCGACTGGTAGAAGATGAAGTAATGGAAGATCATACTAAGAACCTAACCATCAATGAGAACTTTCCAGATGAACAACTTTTGATGGTATGAGGCAAAGATTCATGGTATGCGGACATCGTAAATTACCTTGCAAATGGAATCATACCACCTGATCTGGGCTCACAAGCAAAGAAAAGATTTCTCTCCATCACCAGGCAGTATTTTTGGGACGAGACATACCTATTCAAATATGGCACCGATCAGATCATTCGGAGATGTGTCCCTGAAGAAGAGCAGCAAGATGTGTTGAGATTTTGCCACAATCTTCATTATAAAGGGCAATTTAGTGCTAAAAAGACTGCTCTGAAAGTTCTCCAATCAGGTTTCTTCTGGACCTCATTATTTAAAGATGCTTACGATTTTTGTATTTCTTGTGACAGGTGTCAGATGACAGGGAACATTGGAAAAAGAGATGAGATGCCACTTACAAACCAGTTGGTCGTGGAGATTTTTGACGGATGGAGGATTGCCTTCATGGGACCTTTTTCATCCTCGTACGGATACAATTATATCTCGGTTGCTATAGGATTATGTCTTGAAATGGATCGAAGCAATCACAACCAAGATGAATGACAGCTAAGTGGTGGTGAAGTTTGTCAAGGAGAACATATTCACCCGGTTTGAGACTCCTTGTGCAATCATAAGTGACGGTGGAAGCCACTTTTGCAACAAGGTCTTTGCCTCGTTGATGAAGAAATATAGTGTCAAACATAAAGTGGCAACCCCATATTATCCTCAGACATCGAGACAGGTTGAAGTGAGTAATAGGCAGATTAAGCAGATATTGGAGAAGACTGTACAGCCAAACCGGAAGGATTGGTCACTTAAGCTTAATGATGCCTTGTGGGCGTATAGAACTGCTTACAAGACTCATATTGGAATGAGTCCTTATAGGATAGTTTTTGGTAAGGCGTGTCATCTCCTAGTGGAATTGAAGCACAACGCTTATTAGGCTCTGAAGAAGTTGAATTTTGATTTAGATAAGGCTAGAGAGGAAAGAAGTTTTTCAAATGAGTGAGCTTGAAGAGCTTCGAAATAATGCTTATAAGAATGCGAAGATATACAAGGAAAGGACAAAATGGTTGCATGATAACAAAATCTGCCGGAAAAAGTTTCACCTGGAATGTTAGTCTTGTTGTATCAATCACGTTTGAGGTTGTTCCAAGGAAAATTGAGGTCAAAATGGGTAGGACCACTCCGAGTTAACAAAGTCTTTTCACACGGAGCTGTTGAAATAGAGAATTTGAAAACTGGAGTTTCATTTAAAGTCAATGGTCATAGATTGAAACCTTACTTGGGTGTTCCAAAAGGTGTCCAAGCCATTGATTTTGTCTAGCTCAAATAGTCGTAGTACTCTCATACGTCTCGCATAGACGTTAAGTACAGCGCTTAGTGGGAGGCAACCCACCTAGATATTTTTCTTCCCCTTTCTTTTATTCATATTTTATATTTGCGCCTCCTAACTTGAAATCAGGTTTGGGGGTGATTTTTATTTTTGTTGTTATTATTATGGTATTTTTATTATTTTTCATGTTTAAGTATCCAATAAAAAAAATAAATAATAATAATAATAATAATAATAAAAAGGATTTGAAGGACCAATGTCATTACCACTGTCATAAGCTACATCGTTTAAACATCGGTCACCTACTGGAATGAAGGAGCTGTAGAAACCACTATCATAATCCACGGCAGTCAGACAGCGGACAATTCTGGGCAAAGCGCTAAAGGAGCGCTTTTCCTACATCTGTGCCACTCACAGCGGTCCATTAAGTCAAACGGTGCGTTTTGCCCACGTTCAATGAGCTATGAAGGTTGACCGCTGTGAGACCGATGTGCCTTCCATAACGGTACACACAGCGGTCGAATGGTATTTAAGTTGCGTCACTCACACAACACATCAGGTTTTGTATCTTTCTTTTCAAATTGTTTTTCACTTTTCCCTCCTCTCTCAACTCAAGCTCCACGAATCCATAATATTTTCTTCATACTCTTCCTTTCTAATGTTTCTTGGTTGTGTTTACTCCCCAATTGCATGAGTCCCTTCACTTATTCCCATTTATTTCTTTCAATTTTTCTAGGGTTTATAGAACCAAATTAGGGATTTTCGGATTTGGGTATTATATGTGATTGCATGTCCATTGTTCTTACTTGCTTGTCCTATGTATGTGTTTCTAAGTTGAATTTTAATATTAATTTTTTTATACAGCACTTCTTTTGGGAATTGATTTTCTAGGGTTTCTATTTTTTTTTAATTTAGGGATTTTCGAAATTGGAGTGGTTTTCTTTCAATTGCACATTATCATTGATCAATTGCCTATACTATATTTATGTTGGAATGAGAATCTTGCCTATTTACTTGTGCTCAATATGGTTTAGGTTCAATTTGGGAGTATTTCATTGCTTATCTATTTAGTGCCCAAATTTTGAAGATTTATGCAATTGAGTGTTCACATTTTGTTAACTATGTTTTTGATTGGAAATATGGGGATTTAAGGCACATGGGATTGACAGTTTGTTGTCGGAATGCTGCCGGATTTTTGTTATAATTTTTCCTAATCTGAGTTTTTTTTTTTGTTGCTTGTGTTTATTTGTGCATTTTTTTCAGATATGGCACGGACGGATTTCCGTGGTCGAACTGATCCTCCGAGATTCAAACAGAAGGTGAGACAAGCGGCCCATGGAACAGCAGTTTGTGGATCATCCAGACTTTCGGACACAGATGAAAGACTTGGCGGGACTTAATGTTATAGTTGAGAGAGGGATTAATTTGGTGGAGTTGGGTGGTACTCCTGTTCCAGAGGTGGTTGCTTTCAGACACTGGACTCTGTATGTTTAGCAACCCACGCGAGCCAATGTCAGTCTGACCCCTAAATTTCATGCCAATATGGTTCAAAACCAGTTCAATGCGAGTAGTATTGTTATGGTGAGAGGGGTGCCTGTGGAGATCTTGGCTGCCAAAATTCATGCTTAGTATGATTTACCCCCTGTGGAGCAGGAACCGGAAGGCTATCCCAACAAGTTCGTTCTCGGAAGCGAACTTCACATGGGAGGGGGAGTGGAATGGAATGGCCACAAATTGTTGCGTAAGGATTTGCTCCTAGAATCAGCCTTTTGGTACTTGTTTGTTTCAGCCTCATTGAAGTCTTCCGTACATGGCTCAAAGATTTTGAGGGAGGCATCCAAGTTACTTTATTGTATCAAGAGGGGATTCTACATCGATGTTGCCCGTTTCATTAGGAAAGAGATAATGGTGTGTGGTCAGCAGCTAGATTCCTCTTTGATTTTTCCCTTTTTGATTACAGCGATGTGTGCGAATGCCGAATTGGTGGTTAATGTTGAGGCTGATACTAGTTTATTGATAGACACTCCTTCCCTTAACCTTATGTCCTGGAATAATTTACGGAAGCGATGTGGATGTGGATGGACATGAGGGTGATGTGGATGATCAGATTGATATGGATGCTTTGATTGCTCCCGCCCAGCAGATTGGAGATGCTTTCGTACCACCACCTTTCCCTAATACCGGTGCTGGACTGTCTCAGCAGAGACACGAGTGGGTGGATTCCATGCTCTACTAAATGAAGGATTACATAGACACAAGTATGGCTGACTTAAAGAAGGAGATGAATGAGGGGTTCTCAAGACTAGATACAAAGATAGGGCAAATGCAGCTTTCTGTAGATGAGATCTTGACAGCCAATATGCCAGTCGATATGCCTTCTACACCGATTATTGACCCTTATTATTCTCCTCATGAAACAGGTTTTGTTGCTATGGACCTTAGGACTAGAGGTCAACAGTAGGATGGAAACGATACTGGTGGATATGACACTGAGATCCTTCCTAACGACGGTGATGGTGGGGATCGACTGAAGATACTGTAGACGGACCTGTGTCTACAGACTAATATGTTTTTTATCCTTATTTCATTATTTTCTTTTCTTTTCTTTTTATCTTTCAGTATTTTGGTATATTTGTTTTATCATTTTGTTAGAATTGTTTTCTTATACTATTACTCTTTCAACTATATTCCCTTTTTGTCGTGCACTTCAATTTTCAACATTTAGGACAATGTTGGGTTTAGGCTTGGGGGTATGATATTGTGTGTGGTCTTTAATTTTATTTTTGAGTCAAATTTTTGAAAAAATTTTCTTTTAAAGTCAGTTTTCTTGTGAAACCATGATGAGATACTTTGATTTATGCCCCATAAATAATAATCTCTAATCACTAAGTTTACACTTACTTCTTGCCACTTAGAATATTGCATTGCATTTTTCAAAACTTTATGACATGCTCTTGATGTGATAGTGGATAGGAAGCTTAGTTTGATAGCCATGATTAATAGTGGAGACTGCCCTTGTGAGTTCACTTAGCCAAAAAGCGTACATAAATGATATTATATGAGGGATATTTTGTTTGTACTCCTAAACACTCAGTAGGTTCTTAGCATTAGATTTGATCTCTATAGGTTATACATTGAGCATTACAGAACATTCACCATTAAAGATTTCACATGTTTATTTTGATCCTGAGTAAGATGAACAAGTGGAATTGATGATCAGACTATGTGTGCTTGAACTACTTAAAAGGCCTTAATTATTTCCTACCCTTGTGTGTGTGCTCCATAGCCCTGTTTGAAGCCAAACACTGAATAAGCCTTTTTTTTCTTCACCACATTAATTGTAACCCATGTAGCCTATATTATAACAATACCTTATTGTTAGGATTATGCTCAATAGCAAGAGTGTAATATTAAAATTGACAATCCTTTCATATTAATAAAGTGATTTCTGGTTATACAAAATCTTATAGCATTTATAATGATAATTGTCAAAGTAAATAATCATAAGGTCAAAAGACTATGAGAAAGGAAGAATTGTTCGTACATCTGGATATGTATGAGGTAAACACAATTCTTTAGTTAGTCTTGAATAAACGTTCACAACTTAAGTTAAATGTTGGGCACCTTTATCTTGATAAAGTTGTAGAATTCTTTTGATGGCATTTGAGTGGGATCAAATGAGTTATGATGAGTCTAAAATCATCGAAAGGGTCTTCGAGTAAAATAATCTAGTGCACTGAGTGCATTGAACATGATCACAATGAAATATTTGATCTAGAACATTCAGTAATACAAGTCTTTTCATTATAAGGACAATCAGAGAGTCTATCTTAATCCTGAGATAAATGATGGACTTATGATTGCAAGTGCTATCATTTGAGCTATCAATGAGTACGATTATATAGCATAGTCTATCCTCCATAGTTTGGTGGTATTCATTTGTTAATCGATAGAGGACTTCATTTATAGATATGGACATTGTGGCTCAATTTATTGAATGAGAGTATAATATTATCATATGGATTTTTTAAGGTATTGGATATTAAATCTCAACGTTGATGTTTTCGATATTGAAAACATGGCTTCTGGACAAGTCAAAATATCCAAGTTCACAACGTGGTCATATGAGTAAATATGGTAACTAGGAGAGCTATAGACGGTCTATGAGCTCTTGGCGATTACTGATATTATTCACGAGTATACACTATCTCCAATAAGATTGTCTAGGGTATGAATGATAAACATCTTCTTATTCTATCTTTATTTAAGAGTTCAATTTTAGCTCTTTAGTGGAATGAGCTAAAATTAATAGATCGGACCTAAGTGAATCATTTGTTGATTGTGATTAGGTTATGTCTATTGAGGCTTAAATTTAGATAGCCCGCCAAGATCCCCAATCCACACAGACTTGCATGGATCACTTGATATATTCTACCGGACTAATTTATGGGTCCATCTAGAATTGTATTTAATATATTAAGAATATAATTTGCACATTATTTATTTAATGGGCTGCTTAAATTATATTAATATATTAATGAGAGGCATGTGCGCTTGTTTATTTTAGTAAGAATGGGTCTGGTTCACATGTGGGCTTTTATTTAAAACCTGAATGGATTAAATAAAATAAGAAAATAATATTTGGCCCATATTTTTTGTGTGTGGGCGGCAAGGCTATAATAATAGCCTAAAATATTATTTTATTTTATTGTTTGATATATTATAATAGTATAATAAATATAGAAGACTTAATTTGGTAAGTAGATAAATAAATAATTTATTTATCTAATCAAATAAGGAAGTCTTTAATATAATCACAAATACACTATTTGAGTTGGATTAGGAGTCTTGATGTGGAAAAGAAATATTTTTTTTGAAAAAGGATTCTTTGTCACCAAGTAAATCTACTTAGAGATAGGATTCTTGTCCACCAAGTAAATCCTCTTTAGGAAACGATTTGTATACCTATATATATTATTAATTTTGGAATTAATAAAAAAAGGAAGAAAAATTTTTTTTAGAGAAAGAATTTTTTATTCTCTTGCTTTTGAATAAAAAAAATCCAACTCTAGAACATAGTGAAAATTTGGCCAAGAGGAAAAGAGAAAGATAGTTCTAAATTCGATAGTGCACTTGCAAGCCTTTACATAAAAAGGTTTTATGCACACTTTCGATTTAGGTTCACGCGAGTTTCAATCATAACGATTGTGAATTCAAAAGTGACCGGAACGATCTTTCTAGGCTCTTGGAGTTTTTATGATTAATGATCAAGAAAGAAGATTTCGTTTTTCCATTATAAGGTACGCAATTCAAAGAATAGCGAGACCACGCTCCTAGGTGTTTCACGTTCGTGATCGGATTGGAAGATCTTGCGGATTACCATCGACACTAAGTCAATTGGATCACGCGACAAGAGGTATAATAGCTTTTGAATATATGTGTATTTAATTAATTAAAGGGTTAATGTTCAAATATTGGAAAATTTTTTAACTATACTAAATTCGTTTTTAGTCTCCCTTCCGCTGCGTTTTCGTATTTTCCCCTACAATTGGTCTTAGAGCCTGGTTATACCCTTTAATTAGTTAACGTATTTATACGTGAATCTATTTCTTTTTATTGTGATTATGCATGTTTTAGAAAGAGATGGCACTCTAGGTATTCGCATATATAATTACATGTGACATGTATGGATTTATATATATTATTATAAAGTGAATTGTTATTGCTCAATTTTGGTCCTAGAATTTCAATGTATTTTTGTTTCGGAATTGTAACAAGAAGGGTGGCCTAGTATCATCATTAGTTCCTTCTTGGTAGTTGCTAGATTCTCTATTTTTTATTGTATTAAAAAATATTGCAGTTTTTTTGTATAAAATAGTGCAGTTTTTTCTTGTGTAAAAATTACTGCAGTGAATTAAAAAAACTACTGCAGTAATTTATTGTGTAAAATCTGCTTGTAATACAATCAAGTTTCGAAGATTCGAAGAGTTGAAGAATTAGAAGCGGAAGAGGAAGCAATCGGAACAAGCTTGG
This sequence comes from Dipteronia sinensis, assembly GCA_033220585.1. NCBI lineage: Eukaryota > Viridiplantae > Streptophyta > Magnoliopsida > Sapindales > Sapindaceae > Dipteronia > Dipteronia sinensis. The sequence goes on along the minus strand of CM065637.1, from coordinate 67,727,390 downwards.
TACCGTGTGCACCATGGCAACAAGCGTGCGTGCACGTTAGCGCGTAGCTGGGCTTGTTGGGTGCATGGGATGCGCACGGCAGCCACTTATGTGTCATGGGCTGCGCATGACAGTCCTTTGGGCATAATAGGTTACGCATTGTGGCCCTTTATGGACCCAAGGGGTGTGCACACCCAAAGGTGGCAACCGAGGGGTGAGGAAGTGGATGATGGCCGCTTGAAGACTTGTTCGCCAAGAAAGAATATATTGTATTCCAAACAAATGTAATTTACTTGCTTTTATAGGATGGACCAAAATTGTAGCTATTTATATTTCCGTAAATATTACAATATTTGTTGTTGTATGATAACATGTCATATAGAATAGGAGTGCCACTCATATACCTCTTTTGGTATGAACATGCATTGAATGATTTAGGTATCTAATTGGCATCTAGATAACTTGGTAAAATCATTCTATGGAATTTAATCACATGCCTTAAAAATTGAGTGGGAGAAGGTATGTTAGAACATATATGGCCTCCAAGGTTAGTTGAGCTTTATTATTTATTGGTAATCCCCTCTAGGGGCGTCCATAAATGGAATTTAGCAAAATACTTCCTTACAAGGATAGACTAGAAAATTGACTTAAACGAAATCTACTCCCAGATGAGGGATTTTCGTGAGAGAAAATTGAGGATCGATATCTTGGTAACACACTCAATGTGATTTTATTAATATTCTCCCGAGAGTTCTTGTTAATAAAATTGCACGGCTAAAATTGAAAATGCTGGTTGTTATGTTAACAATTAGGTGGGACCAAGTCCAACTGTAAATGCTACGTACTCCCAGAGGAGGCGTAACGTTTATGGGTGTTGGATCACCATTGAATTTTTATGATTGAATTATTTATTTAATTCAAGATAAATATTTAAAAAGTGCTTTATCATGATTATTTGCTCATATATAATTTTTTTTTTATTCAGAAATTATGACTCCATCACTTATGAACATTCTGAAAGATAACAATTTAACTGGAGATAATTATGTCGCATGGAAAAGGAAAATTGGGTTGTTCCTGCAAAGTGAAAAGCATAAGTTTGTTCTGACTACTCCTAAACCACCCCTTCCTAATAATGAATTTAATATTTTGCAAAGAGATAAGTATGAGCAATGGAAGACTTCAGATGATATGGCCAAATGTTATATTATGGCCGTTATCTCCGACGTGTTGCAACAGCAGCATGAAGGAATGGAGTCTGCTGCTGATATACTGATGTCTCTGGAAGAGATGTTTACTATGAGGTCTAGGTCGACTAAGAGAGAGGCAGTGCATGCTTTTATAAATCTTAGGATGAAACCTGGACAGGCTGTGAAAGATCACATGATGAAAGTCATAGCACATCTCAATGTTGCAGAACTTAATGGTGCTGAGATAGATGGTGAGACGAAAATTGACATGATTGTCAACTCACTATCGGATTCCTTTGATCAGTTCAAGTTTGACTCCACCTTGAACAATAAGGAATACACCTTGCAAGGCCTGATGCAAGATGTTCAAAGTGCTTTGAAAATACACTATAAGCATGTGTCTAACAACCTAGAGGGGGGGTGAATGGGTTGTTAATCGATTATTACCAATTTTTTGATTAGTCAATATTAATAATATAACCCAACATAAACAAACATACAAAATCAAGTAAAAGTGCGGAATATAAATAACACTTGATTTTTACGTGGAAACCCTTCAACAAGGGAAAAACCACGGGCTATCCTTCTAGCCACACACGATCCTCAAATCCACTATTGTAATGATGTTTACAACCTAGGTTGAACTCTAGTCACACCATTCTCGGTCACTAACCCACCACTACTATCCAATGGGCCTTTATAGTGAATCCTTGATCACTTTGCTTGCCAACCACACCTTGGTTGTAAGACTTCACTTGCTTGTGCACTACACCTTGTAGTCACAAGACTTCACTCTCAAGAAGAGATTAACAACCTAAGTAAATATATGAATACTTAAAATACAAATAATGCTAGGCCACACTAAATGCTTATCTAGGGATTTAAGATGACACTAAGTACAAATCCTAGATATCAATGTCTATATGAATGCTCATAAAGACCTAACTAGATATAGATGTGCAAGTCTAAACTCTAGTCATCAAACAAAGCCATATCAACATATGTTGTCATTAATCATGGCAAGGACAATAAATGCAATTAACAAATGCAATCAATGAGTCATAATTAGCTAGAGGGAAAACATGTCCTAAACATTAGCTATCACAATACAAACCCCAAACATGTCATGACTTCAATTGATATACAATAAATATGAAGATTTGCTAACCTAAACAATGAATGACATGTCTTGATAAGCTAGAACAATAAATGAGCAAGGATGTGAGTTCTACTTACCAAGTAAAGACATTAATGAAGACCCATGCTTGAATGATGCTCTATATGCAAGATGATGATGGGTTTTGGGGTTTGGAGAGTCAAGTAACAAAGCTTGAAGCTTTCTCTCTCATAAAAAATGGGTTCTTGAAGCTCTCTCTCTTGGAGTCACTTTCTCTCACTAAGGATGTAAATTTCTGAGCTCTAGGGTTAAATGGTGGAGAAGATGAAATATATAAAGGAGAAAAAATGTGATGTCGTGAAAAGATGAAAATGCCCAGTTCGGGTGACAGAGGCGACATGCAAGGCGACATTACCAAGTCGCCTCGTAAGTCGCCTAACACACTGGAAAGAAACACACGTAGCCTGAGGCGACATGTAAGGAGACATGCCCAAGTCGCCTATGAAGTCGCCTAACACACTGGAGGAAAATTACAAGACAAAGGCGATATTGGAGGCGACATGCACAAGTGGCCTTGCATGTCGCCTAACACACTGTGGGAAAAACTCAAGTCTAAGGCGACTTGTCAGGCGACATGCACAAGTGGCCTTGCATGTCGCCTAACCCACTGTGCAGCCCATCAACTCCAAAATGCAAGAAGTGTGTGTGTGTGTGTGTGTGTGTGTGTGTGTGTGTGTGTTCAACCATACATGCATGTCAATACAAATGCATAGAATATGAGTGTGTGCAACTAAATCTCTTCAAGAGTTAAGGACAAGTGAACTACCTCTCTTGAAGCTCTTTGGGATGATCAGAAGCATGTCTTCGAGAACCTATGCTACCCGTTACATAAACATCCCCAATGTGATTTGTCATGAAACAAGCCAATCACAAAGGTGAGGTTCTTACATGCTGAAAATATCCTTGTGAAAAGTAAAGGTGAAGAGATTCATTCGGTTGGTAAAGTTGCTACTGTTAAGACCCGTCAAAAGGTCAAGAAAAAACATAAGAGAAAGCAACTTGGGCCTACCAAGAAGGAAACCAAGAAAGTAACCAAGACCAAAGGGAAATGATTCCTTTGTGGTGAAAAGGGACATTGGAAAAGAAATTGCCCAAAGTCCCAGAATAAGAAGGAAGAAGGTAATATTAATTATCTTGAAACATGTTTTCTGGCAGATTCTACAGATTCTTGGATCATAGACTCTGGAGCCACTAATCATGTTTGTTATTCCTTACAGGGGTTCCAAGAAAGTAGAAGGCTGAATAAAGATGAAATCAACTTGCGCTTGGGCAACGGAACCTTAGTGTCTGCAAGTGCAGTGGGAGATATTAGAGTTATTTTAGATTCTAGTAGGCATTTAGATTTAATTGACATTCATTATGTACCTCAATTCAAGAGGAATTTAATTTCAGTTTCTTGTTTAATTAAATTTGGATATTCGGTTACTTTTAATGAAGCTTTTATTATTAGTAAGAATGACAAAATTATTTGCAAAGGTACATTAGAAAACGGTCTATTCTTTTTGCATAGAAATATCTCTCACTCGTTAGACACAGAATTAACGGAACCTAATCATAAAAGAGTAAAATTATCAAAAGATGAAACCTACCTTTGGCATTTACGCCTAGGTCATATTAACCTTAATAGGATTAAAAGATTGGTATGTAACGGACCTTTAAGTGACTTAAAGGTTGATGATCTACCAACTTGTGAATCTTGATTGGAAGATAAAATGACCAACAGGACGTTCACAACCAAAGGTGCAAGAGCCACTGAATGTTTAGGATTAATACACACTGATATATGTGGTCCTATGAGCATTCAGGCTAGAGGTGGATATGAGTACTTTATCACCTTCATAGATGATTACTCAAGATTTGGCTATCTGTATCTCATGAGACATAAGTCAGATGCTTTTGACATGTTCAAAGCATTCAAAGCTGAAGTAGAAAATCAACTTGAGAAACACATAAAAATCTTGAGATCTGATCGTTGTGGAGAATATCTATCTGATGAGTTTCAGCAATATCTTATTGATAATGGGATAGTTTCTCAGTTTTCTGCACCAGGTACACCTCAACAAAATGGGGTGGCAGAAAGGAGAAATAGAACTCTTTTAGACATGGTTAGGTCAATGTTGAGTTATTCAACAGCTTCCTATTTCTTTTTGGGATATGCTCTACAAACTGCAATATACATTCTAAACGCTATACCATTTAAGTCGGTTCCTGAAACACCATATGAGTTATGGACTGGGCGAAAACCTAGTTTACAACACTTGAGGATATTTGGTTGTCCTGCACATGTGTTAAAAGGAAAGACAGAAAAAATGAAGTCCCGTTCGGAAACATGAATATTTGTGGGGTATCCAAAAGGAACTAAAGGATATTATTTCTTTAGTCCTTCAGATCTAAAAGTATTTGTTTCAACAAATGCTTCATTTCTAGAAAAGGACTATATGAATAATTTTGTGCCCAAAAGTAGAATTGTCCTGAATGAGATGTCAGGAGATACAATTCCACAAGAGGTTTTACAACGTAGCCCAATTGTAAGTTCCACTCCAACACAAAATCAACAACCTGCCATTACTCGTCGTAGTGGGAGGGTTAGTAAAAGACCCGAGAGATACATCGGTCTGGGAGAATCAGTGGAGAATCTCTTGGACGACGATAATCCCTACACTTATAAGGAAGCAATGGAGGATGTTGATTGTCTTCATTGGCAAAAGGCAATGCAATCTGAGATTGAATCCATGTTCGATAACAAAGTCCGGTCCCCTGTAGACTTGCCTAAAGGGATAAAACCTATTGGGTGCAAGTGGGTATACAAGAGGAAAAGAGGTATGGATGGAAAGGTGAAAACTTTTAAAGCTAGATTGGTAGCTAAAGGTTACACACAGAAAGATGGTATCGATTACTAGGAAACCTTCTCTTTTGTGGCCATGCTTAAATCCATTAGGATACTCTTATCCATTGCAGCATCTTTAGATCTAAAGATTTGGCAAATGGACGTCAAGACAGCTTTCCTTAATGGAAATCTTGACGAAAGCATCTATATGATGCAACCAGAAGGATTCATTGAAAAGGGCCAAATGGAAAAGGTATGCAAGTTGCAAAAATCCATATATGGATTAAAACAGACATCTAGATCCTGGAACATAAGGTTCGATCAAGCTGTGAAAGGTTTTGGATTTATTCAGAATCCTGACGAACCTTGTGTATATAAAAGGATAAAGGGCGACAAGTTGGTTTTCCTAATTCTTTATGTTGATGATATACTACTCATTGGAAACGATGTAGGTGTATTGACATTAGTAAAAGAATGGTTAGCAAAATAATTTGATATGAAGGACTTAGGAGAAGCTAGTTTAATTCTAAGTATCCAAGTAATAGGGATAGAAAGAATAAAACAATTGCATTATCCCAAGCTTCATACATAGACAAAATATTGTCTAGGTTTTCCATGCAGGATTCCAAGAAAGGTATGTTACCTTTCAGACATGGAATCAAACTTTCTAAGGAACAAGTTCCTAAGAATCAGCATGAAGAGCAATTCATGAGTAGAGTTCCATATGCCTCGGCAGTTGGAAGTCTCATGTATGCAATGCTCTGCACTAGACCAGACATTTGTTTTGCCGTTGGCATAGTTAGCAGGTTTCAATCGAAACCTGATCCTGATCACTGGATGGCAGTCAAGCATATTTTCAAGTATCTCAGGAGAACAAGAGATTATATGCTTGTATACTCTGTAGGGGATTTAATTCCCATTAGGTATACAGATTCTGATTTCCAGTTGGATTCTGACTCTAGAAAATCCACATTAGGATCTGTGTTTACTATAGGAGGAGGAGCAGTCATATGGAGGAGTATCAAGCAATCATGTATTGCTGATTCCACCATGGAAGCTGAGTATGTTGCCGCATGCGAAGCTACCAAAGAGGCTGTTTGGCTCCGCCAATTCTTAATTGACTTGGAAATAGTTTCTAATACGAATAATCAGATCACTATTTACTGTGACAACTAGTGAAGCAGTGGCTAATTAGAGAGAACCAAGAATTCATAAGAGAGGTAAACACATTGAAATGAAGTATCATATTTTAAGGGAGATTGTACACAGGGGTGACATGACAATTACCAAAATCACGTCAACAGAAAATCTAGCGGATCCTTTCACAAAGGCTCTACCTTAGAGCAGTTTTGATGGGCACCTAAAGAACATGGGAATGAGAGATATGACACACTTGCTATAGCGCAAGTGGGAGATTGTTATGATTATGCTCAATAGCAAGAGTGTAATATTGAAATTGACAATCTTTTCATATTAATAAAGTGATTTCTAGTTTTGCAAAATCTTATAGCATTTATAATGATAATTGTCAAAGTTAATAATCATAAGGTCAAAAGACTATGAGAAAGGAAGAATTGTACGTACATCTGGATATGTGTGAAGTAGACAAAATTCTTTTTTTAGTCTTGAATAAACGTTCACAACTTAAGTTAAATGTTGGGCACATTTATCTTGATAAAGTTATAGAATTCTTTTGCTGTCATTTGAGTGGGATCAAATGAGTTATGATGAGTCTAAAATCATCGAAAGGGTCTTCGAGTAAAAGAATCTAGTGCACTGGGTGCATTGAACAGGATCACAATGAAATATTCTATCTAGAACCGTCAGTAGATACAAGTCTTTTCATTATGAGGACAATCAGAGAGTCTATCTTAATCCTGAGATAAATGATAGACTTATGATTGCAAGTGTTATCATTTGAGCTATCAATGAGTACGATTATATAGCATAGTCTATCCTCCATAGTTTGGTGGTATTCATTTGTTAATCGATAGAGGACTTCATTTATAGATATGGACATCGTGGCTCAATTTATTGAATGAGAGTATAATATTATCCATATGGATTTTTTGAGGTATTGGATATTAAATCTCAACGTTGAGTTTTCGATATTGAAAACATGGCTTCTGGACAAGTCAAAATATCCAAGTTCAAAACATGGTCATATGAGTAAATATGGTAACTAGGAGAGCTATAGGCGGTCTATGAGCTCTTGGCGATTACTGATATTATTCACGAGGATACACTATCTCCAATAAGATTGTCTAGGGTATGAATGATAAACATCTTCTTATTCTATCTTTATTTAAGAGTTCAATTTTAGCTCTTTAGTGGAATGAGTTAAAATTAATAGATCGGACCTAAGTGAATCATTTGTTGATTGTGATTAGGTTATGTCTATTGAAGCTTAAATTTAGATAGCCTGCCAAGATCCCCAATCCACATGGACTTGCATGGATCACTTGATATATTCTACCGGACTAATTTATAGGTCCATCTAGAATTGTATTTAATATATTAAGAATATAATTTGCACATTAATTATTTAATGGGCTGCTCAAATTATATTAATATATTAATGAGAGGCATGTGCGCTTGTTTCTTTTAGTATGAATGGGTATGGTTCACATGTGGGCTTTTATTTAAAGCCTGAATGGATTAAATAAAATAAGAAAATAATATTTGGCCCATATTTTTTGTGTGTGGACAGCAAGGCTATAATAATAGCTTAAAATATTTTTTTTATTGTTTGATTAAATGGAAATTAATTAATTGATTAATTAATTATTTAATTAAAAATCAAAATCTTTTTTTGACTAGGAATTATGTTTCTAGTAGTATACTATTATAATAGTATAATAATTATAAAAGACTTAATTTGGTAAGTAGATAAATAAAGAATTTATTTATCTAATCAAATAAGGCAGTCTTTAATATAATCACAAATACTATTTGAGTTGGATTAGGAGTCTTGGTGTGGAAAAGAAATCTTTTTTTGAAAAAGGATTCTTTGTCACCAAGTAAATCCACTTAGAGATAGGATTCTTGCCCACCAAGTAAATCCTCTTTAGGAAAGGATTTGTATACCTATATATATTATTAATTTCGGAAATAATAAAAAAAGGAAGAAAAAAAAATTTAGAGAAAGAATTTTTTATTCTCTTGCTTTTGAATAAAAAAATTCAAAATCTAGAACATCGTGAAAATTCGGCGAAGAGGAAGAGAGAAAGATAGTTCTAAATTCGATAGTGCACTTGCAAGCCTTTACATAAAAAGGTTTTGTGCACACTTTCGATTTAGGTTCACGCGAGTTTCAATCATAACGATTGTGAATTCAAAAGTGACCGGAACTATCTTTCTAGGCTCTTGGAGTTTTTGTGATTAACGATCAAGAAAGAAGATTTCGTTTTTCCATTCTCAGGTACGCAATTCAAAGAATAGGAAGACCACGCTCCTAGGTGATTCACATTCGTGATCGGATTGGAAGATCTTGCGGATTACTATCGACGCTAAGTCAATCGGATCACACGACAAGAGGTATAATATCTTTTGAATATATGTATGTTTAATAATTAAAGGGTTAAGGTTCAAATATTGGAAAATTTTTAAACTATACTAAATTCGTTTTTTGTCTCCCTTCTGCTGCGTTTTCGTATTATTCCCTACATTTATAACTTGGAATCATACTTTGAGAACATGAAGAAGATGTGATGGTTCTGCACGTGAATTTTTGTTTATATTTTGATCAGAAGCTAATGAAGGAAGAGTTGCATTCAATCCAAATGTGTAAGTCCTGTAAGTTATCAATTTATATGTAAATTCTCTGATTCTCAAGTATGAAATTAGAATATAAAAAATGAATAAATATAAAAAATTGCCAACAAAATAAATGGTGTGTGGAGATAATCAGAGAATAATTTAATTTTAATGAGTGCAATAAGTCAATTAGATTGCAAAGTTGTATCAACTCAAGAAGAGTTTGACAAGAAGGAGAATGGTGATTTTTTAAGATTTGGACAGAAATAAGTGGCAATATTCCACTTAAACTTACATGTCAATGGAAACCAAGAGGTCTGTGCGAAGCCATAAAGGTAATTGAAGACTCTCATCGTATGGTCTTAGGTTTTTGAATTCCAATTTTCCCATTCTTTCTTAACCTTCACCCAATGGAGCCATTACAACCTTGATTATGTCTAACTGGTCTGCTGATTATTCCTTGCTATGAAAGTAGAAGTAAATCATGTAATTATCTTGCTCATAATGCTTGATTCTTTTCGTGAGATCTTTTGTATACAAATCAAGCATCTTTCAATTATAAATTCATATGCGATCAAGACTAGAAAATTTCTTGTGCATAACTTCTTTTGCATATGCTAGATGAGTGTATTTTCCTAGGTTCTGTGTGAATTAATGAGTGACATCATGTGACAATTAGAGTCGAGGCGAATTACATCTATGGCATTTAGCGAATGCGGCTTTGAAATTGGAATGTCTTGAGCATGGGCTTTTCATTTAAAATTGAACAATGCATTCAGTTTTGGCGTTTAACGTTAATCTTTACTTATTGGCTTTTGTATGCATGGTTTCAATATGGGCACATTTTGATTGTATCTTGGATGACTGGTATTTGCAGGATAAGTTTATAGGTATCGTAGCTGTAATCCCTCATGAGACAAAACTCCTCCTACTAGGGCCGCCTAGAGGTTCAACAGCTTATAGCATGCGCTCAATGTTATCGTGTTCCCTACGAAAGTGGCTTAGTTAGGATTTTTATTACTTGACTTAGTTTTTAATCTTTATTTTCTTAGTTTTGCTCGAGGACTAGCAAAAGATAGGTTTGGGGTATTTGATCGGTCATTTTATATATTTGTTTTTTATCCTCATTCCTCCAATCAATTGCTTGTTTCTCGTGTTATTTAGGGGTTTTAATTTGTGTGTTGGAGCATTTTCAGGTTGTTGGATCTAAGTGATGTGTTTAGAGAATTTTAGACAAAAAATGCAGTTATTGAAGAATCGATGGGGTTATATGAAATTTTCCTGAATCGCTGCAATACCGTTGTTAGTTATCATAGCCTTGCAAACAGTGCCCCTTGTCTAGAAGCTAACTGCTTCAAGACCGCTGTGAATTTTCACAGCGGTACCCAATGTCTTCAAGATCAGTAGCTCACCGCTGTGAGACCACTATTAATTATCACAGCCGAGGTCACAGCGGTCGGTCAGATTCCTTATTGAACGAAGATTTCTGATTTCGTTTTGATTTGTGTCTCATATAAATACATCATATATATTTTTTTAGGGCACAACACATAATCCAAAGACATACTTTTCTACATATTTCTCCATATCCAAAATTCTATTCTCTCAACCACCTTACACATTGAAGATTGGAAGACAAAGAAGAATTAATAATTGAAGGTTTGAAGAATTCATTGAAGATCACGATGGATTCTATCTTTTCTATCTCTGTTCTTTTTATTTTCATCATGTATAACTAATCTCTTAACTAGGGAATCAATGTGAACCTTCTATGAATGTTCATGAATGGATTAATTATTATTTCATCAATTTAATTCTTGATCTATTCATGGTGCTTAACTGCTTGACTCCTTATTAGTTTTAATTCTCATTCACACCATATATCAAAGGGTGAATGATTACTTGGCATTATTTTAGGGTTAAGATTATCTGAGAATTAAGGTTAGAGTATAGATCAAAACCTAATCATGATTAATGCTCACTTGAATAAATAAAATTTATCTTTAGCATAGATCAAATCAAAGTTTAGATTTTTGTTCTTTATTCTCAAACATAATGAGTTTCTGATTATTGTTCACATCATAGATCAAAGAGTGAATAGTAGTTAGGAACACGTAACTCATCCCGCGATCGTACAGTAATAATCATATTGGAGATAAAGAATGAACCCTTGAATTGATTGAATTTTGTTTACAAATTAATTCCATACATTAAGTGTTCATAATTGGGGATCATTGATGACCTAGTGATTTCTCTTCATTGATCACAAACCAACTTCCTTTCAACTGTTTTCTTAGTTTAATTCATTTAGTTTTAGTTTAATTCAAATCTCAAACAAATCTTTTGGTTACTTTAATTTAACTTTAATTAGAAATAGTTTTAATTAGTAAATCAATTTTCCTCGTGGGAACGATCTCTACTTGCCGCTGTACCAATCTTCACAATTCGTGCACTTGCAAGTATTTTTTTTATAACACGATTTACACACATCACTTACAACCGAGAGAAACCCGGTGTTTGAATCCCGATAGCGGATTGGTTCTTTTTTCTATCTTTTTTGTATTTCTTTTCTTTGTATTTTTTGTCTCTTCTTTGATGTGTTCTTTCATTCATTAGGGATTTGATGTAAACCTAGCATTATTGCCTTTTTTATTGATTATGTTTGTTGATGATTGAGTAGATATTTAAGTTCTTAATGCTTTTGAGTGATTAGCTAGTGATTAGCTACCACTTGAATGAACATTGGTTATTGCGTGATGAACCGAGAGGAGAAGCACACAACGTGCACGATTAGATATCCACTGCATGTAGGGTAAGGTAGAGATACACGAGGCTTTGCATGTATAGTCGCTAAATGTGTCTCATTGTTCTTAATGAACTCGTGTGTAGTTCGAGTAATCATATGTCTATAAATTGCTGGTGCATGTAGGTATAGCCTTTTTTACTCGAGAGAGAATATGGACGAGGATTAAGTGAGCACGACTTTCAACATTAATGAGTATGTGTGAAATTGTGTGATTGTTATAGTGGAGTCATCTTCTTAGTGTAACCATATACATCCTACATCTCTCCAGTCCAATCCATCTTTGTAAATACTATTGTATATAATTTATACTTTTATAGCAATATTTACATATTCATAACAATAATTTCATTTAGTGCATACACAACACACACCCTAATCAATTTTCCAATTCATTTGAACTAGGGATATTTGACGAATTACACCTCATCGTGGGAACGAACTTTACTTATCATTATACTACTCAAACAGCCTCGTACTATTACGAGCGCCCAGATCGGAGCAGTCAACGTTGGCGGTAGTTCATCTCAACGACCCGTTGGGGTGCATAAAGCAAAATTAAAAAGGATGGTTGATGAACAAAGTTCAAAAATTCTTGACTCTATGAAAGAAGGAAGTCAACAACTCCTTGAAGTTAAAAAAAACGGTGCAGATAGGCAAAGAAATTACGCAATCCAAGAGAAACAATTGAACATGGTTGAATTTCAGGAGGAAAACAAAATTTTAATGCAAGATTTCAATTCCATAACTAATACAAACCTACGCGAGTTTATGCATTGTGAACAATTAAGAGTTATGGAAAAAAGAGCTCAACAACAAGGCTAAGGGATCTCAAAATACATCTGGGTCTTTTGGCCAATTTTTCAACAATCTCGAAGGATCCAGAAATGATCTTCCAGACTACTAAATCGTTGTTGTAATTTATATTGTATTTTTCCTAAATTTTTGTGTCTTCCAATTAGTGGTAATTTATTTTATCACTATGAAGTTTGTATGAAGTTTTTAATGTTTTTATTAATTATTGTATTTTGTTTTAATATTTGTGTTTTCAACTAAGTGATTTATGCAAAAAAAAAAAATTGCAATAAAAATTTTGTATTATACACTTAATTTTAGTTTAATATAAATGTTAATATAAATAATAATTAAATTAAAACAAATATAAATTAAACAAAACCATTAAATAATAAAAAGGACCAAATTGGAATATATTTAATTGATTAAGGGTAAAACAATGATTAAACAAAATCTTTAAATAAGGAATACAATTGTTAATAGCCAAAATTGGCTAAGGACCAAAGGAAAATTTTCCACCTCCCAGACCTGGTTCCATACCCGAGAGTTTCACCAGGAGACCTCTCTATCCAGAGCCGAACTACGATACCACCCCAGGAACAAGGGCGGGCTCCGGAAACATCCGGGATAGAGCCCGGACCCGAGAGCTTCCACCAGGAGACCACTCTATCCAGAGCCGAACTGCGATACCACCCCAGGAACAAGGATGGGCTCCGAAAACATCCGGGATAGAGCCCGGAACGATCAGATCTAGCCCGCATCACCAAAACTAGAAGCTCCCCGAAGTCGAGGTCACCTCGCAAATGCTTCAGAGACTCGCTTGTACCTCGATTGACACAGAAGAATGTCCCTAAAAGACCGCGCCTAAATTCAAAAGGTCAGTCGAGGCAACACCTAGCTTCGAAAGGTTAGTCGAAGCCACACCTAGCTTCGAAAAGATCAAGGGAAGCCAGATCTGGCTCCAAGCTGGATGAAACTTCTCAGATATCAAGGTCAGAACACTAATCAACCTCTCTGGTTGATGCACCACACCATGTCATATCTAACGACCTCTATAAAGGATCATGCTGAAAGGATACGAGGGATACACTGAATCATATCTGGAAACGTTACCTATATGCAGAACAAGTAATAAAATCTAAAAAGGAAACAGACTGATCTCCATCACGATACTCTCAATTCGGATGTTAATTCAAAGTCAATGACATTAAAGTGAGAAATCCCGCCCGATAAGGAGGGGAGAGACTGAGAAAATCAAGAGAGAATCAGTCTGTTGACCTATAAACTATGTATAAATAGAAAAGAAAGGAAATGAAAAGAGGAGACTAGTATTCGACAGGCATACGACAAACAATCAACCATTCCCTACAGAGAGTTGAGAGCAAAGATAAAAGAATTCTGTATTTGTATACCATGCACGTTTAATAAAAATATTCTTGCTTTCTTTTGGATGAATGGTACCATCATTCCTTGTCATTTTATAAATCACTGCTACATATACAATAAATCTTGGCCACCACCTACGTGGTAGTGGTCTCGAGGGCGTTAACTGAGATTTCTCATCCCGAGCATAATTTCCGTTAACAACAATCAAAACAAAATTATTAAATATCGATCAAATTGTGATTAAGTCAAACTTTAAGGATTAAAAAAAAAAGGCTTTTTGCGCCATTTCAATGGTGTTACGTCAAGGATTGTGTAACACTGTTCGCTGAAACTAAAATGGCGCAAAGAATGGTGATGGGTTGAAGATCTCTTTTTGCTCTAAATTGGTATTTTGCTCCAAAATAGAGCTGAGTTGGAGATGCCCTATAATTCTAAAATACTTATTCATTGAAATTTCAAAATGTTGTCATGCTGCAATTTCAACATGTTTACAATGTGAAGTTTCAAAATGTCTAATTTTATATTTTATTTTATGTTAAGAGTGATATATTGAAATATGAATGATATATATATATAATGGCTACTTATGAAAATGCTTTTTTTAAAGAGTGTAATATTGAAATAATTTAATGGCTACATGTAGAAAATACTTAAATTCATATATTTTCCCTTTAGTCATTTTCTTTTAAGAATTTTTGGATCATATCCAATTATAATAATGAAAATAAATGGGTGTATAAATCATTTTAATGGATGGGGCACGGCGCAAATTCTGCTCGATCACATCAGAGTTTGTTTTACACTTTATTATTGTATAATTTTAAAATAAAAACACAATTGCAAGTTGCAACTTGATCATTGAAAAACAGTACTCCTAGGGTGCTTTTGGTACGAGGACGGGACATGACGGGACGGAACGGGACAGGACAAGACAGTTGTTTCGTATTGTGTTTGGAATGTATAGGACAGATTTATAAACTGCACTTAGAGATGCACATTTGGGGAATGGGGGAGGTCACCCCATCCCCATCCCCATTTAAATATATTTATGGGGGAAATGGGGATGGGGGACCTCCCCCCATCCCCATCCCCATTTCAATTTGGGGATGAAAATCATCCCCATCCCCATCCCCACCCCATTCCCTATTTTCCCCCAAAAAAATTTCCCAAATGGGGATGGGGACGGGGACGTGGAGATTTGGGGATCCCGAGAAAAATGTGTCTGTACTGTTATGTGATTGGTATCGCTGGGACAGGACTGAACAAGAGGTTCAAATAACCATAGTACCCCTCTTATATATATATATATATAATAATAATAATAATATATAATAAAATACATAATATATAATAATATAATATATTATATTTTTACTTTTAATATCATTATATATTAATATATATGATATATTAAATATTATTAAATATACAATAATATTTGTATCGGTAGTAATATTATTATGTAGGTAGTAATATTTAATATATTATATATTATAATATATAATAATAAATATAATATATATATATATATATATTTATATTTATATTACATATATATATTTTATATAATATATATCATATTTTGTTAACGGAAAAATCACTCAGGGAGCGAAATCTCGGTTAGCACCCTCACCCACTACCGGTAGTCAGTAGCGGGATAGGTTCCTTCGGTACCGGGATCCTTCCTCGTAATGTAGACGACTGTAAAAAAAAGAGTAGGATAAGAAGGATCAATGAGATATGAAATAACACTGTTTTATTCAAAAATTGTATCAATATTATTGTTACAATTCAAACTATCCTCACACTAAAATCTTTATTTCCCCTTACACATGATGAAGGCTAAACCTTCGTTTATGTCGATAAGTGGATATTTCCTTCCAATGATCATCAATGGACTCTCACTGGCTTCGGAGAATTTCAAAAGGGAATTCAACCGGAAAATAATCTCACTGTTCTCTGGAATTCAGAAAAATCCTCTCCCGAAAAAAGCCCCCGTCTCTTACATTTCAGAGTTGTATATATAGTTCTCCCAAGATCCCCTTAATATCCGGTCTCCTTTATGAGGATTATTGAGAGTCTCATTTTAAGCGTTGAAAAGCATTGAGTGGGGCTGAAGGCGCAGGATTTGATCCTGTTAATTACTGTCAAATTCAATTTCTGATTAAGTTGACTATTTGGTCTCATTAATGGCGCTTTATTTTGGCGATGGAGTCAACTTTCCTTCTTCGTAGAGCTTTGGAGGGAAATTCTGGTCTCTGGCAGATCGAGGTGCTAGTATATCAGATTGATGGAGCTTGTTTCGTGTCTTGCTGGAATGGTGCTTGTGTCTTTATGTTCATTCTCGTATTGCTTGGCAAGTGTGGTGATTGTCTTAGAGGGGCTTCGAGTAGGCATGCTAAGTATCAGGTGGGAGTTGAGACAACGCCCTGGTGGGTATCGAGGTACCAGGTACTTTAATTAATGTCGAGGTACTCGCGGGGTACTAGACGTACGAGCTACCATTGTACTGATCTGGGGCTGACATCAGGAGCTTCAGTTAAAGCGAGGTACATGCCTTCGTTAGCTCGCGGAGCTGATATCCTATCCAGATAGATAGGTAGTTGAGGTTACTTTAATTGATGTCGAGGTACTCGCGGGGTACTAGACGTACGAGCTACCATTGTACTGATCTGGGGCTGACATCAGGAGCTTCAGTTAAAGCGAGGTACATGCCTTCGTTAGCTCGCGGAGCTGATATCCTATCCAGATAGATAGGTAGTCGAGGTTTCGACCTTATCAAATATCAGCTCCTTCTAGGTTGTGGTACGGATCTTGCTGGTTTATTGAAGTATCTGGATGAATCTTCCTAGGAAGGTCCCTATTGGAAAATTCTCCTTTGGTCCCTTGTCAGAAAACCGTGTTAACAGATGTCCCCCCTGACTTGAACACCGGTATGAGGCTGGGGTTGGAGTTAGGATAAATAACACTTGAAGAATTTTTCACAATCGTCTCGTAAGAGGGAATCTTCTCTTCGCACGCTGATTTAAATGAGTATTCCATGTGGCTAACCAGGATAGGCGAAATTCAAAGAAGGACATTTTCTGGGGGCACACGTTTCCCAAAACCGTTCCCTCCACGTCGTCGATATTCCCGCGGCATTGATTATCTTCTCTGCCTTGCCTCTAGAAAAAGGGCACGCGTCGACAGTGATAGCGGGGACGATGTTCCCTTTCAACGCCGGCGTTCCAACCGGAATGTGGCAATTGGGATGGGCTTTTCGAATAATCCCGATGCTCCGGTTGATATCGATCGGGAGTCGAGTGGAGAAACTGGAGCCGCTGCCAGGGTAGTCAAAGACTGGGCTGGCGAGGTTACAGACACCGTGGGGAGGATACTTGCCCTTCCTTACGAGTATAGGTGTGTCCTTGATTCTACAAGCACTTCGGACACTGTGAAACGCTTGCGGGGGGATTTTAAGATCCCTAAGGATATCTTGGTTACCATACCCCCGCCCGGGTATGATATGTATTCTCCCACTCATGGCGAGCTTCCGATTCATACGGTGGCCTTCGACAGTGGGGTCATGCTACCTCTTCACCCTACCTTGCGTAGGGCGTTGTACGTCTGGCAGCTCACTCCTCTTCAACTGACACCAGGGTTTTGGAGGCACCTGGTTGGGTTCCTGGTTCTATGGAGGGAACAGTGTGGGAGGGACAACATCGATCGGGAACCGGGACCTGATGAGCTCGGGTATGTGTCTCAGATTGCTGCCAACGCCTCGGGCTTGAAAGGGCAGTTCTATGCTCGGGCGAGGAACAACTTAAAATTGTGGTACCATGGGCCACAAAGAAGGATACCTCCGTGAGGGAGGAATGGGTCGTTATCAAGGGCGAATGGGGCAGCTCGGTTCACATTGGAGGAACTGAGTTCAAAGTTCCTACCTGTTTCAGCGGAAAACCTCTGTTGGAGAAGGGTAAGCTCTCCGCTGAGTCGGAGAAGAACTTGAAGGCCATCATGGCCCAGAATTATATCAACCTGCAGTATCCTTACCTCAGATGCTTTCGATATAGGGAGGGTGGAATATTCCCTCCAAATTTTCGACGCACTTCCTGTTAAACACCTTTCTGATTCTACTTTCGCTGTACAACTTTATTAATTCTGCTGGTATTAACTTGTGCTGTCTTGCTAGTTTCAGCAGTACCTCTACTGGTCTCTGAGGTGGAACTCAACCAAACGAGGGGCGTCATTGATTCTCCTCTAACCTCCCATGCCAAGCTTCCTGCTAGCTATGGTCTCAATACAGGAGTTGGCATATCTGTTGGATCTGGTAGGGTCCCGGTTGGGGTATATGGATCATTGGCTCCCCCTCCCCCTGTTTCAGCTAGATCACTGGAGGCTTTTACAGCTAGAGTGGGGAGGTAACGAGGTGCTTCTGGTCGGGTGCAGGATACGTCACCCGTCAGACCAGTCAATATTGCCTAGTACTACTGATCTTGGTGCCTCAGCTCCTTCTACTTCTACTGTTATGGAAACTTGTCAATCTAAACCGGTCGAGAAAAGTTCTGACCCTACTATGGCAAGGCGGGTGGTACCTCAGGATAAGGCGCAATCGAGGTGTAAGGACAGCAACCAGGATGAAGTTTTGGCCCACTTCGTTGCCTCTTGCCCAGGTGGGAGCTTGGGTGTCATGACGGCCGTGCCCACCGAGCTGCTAATTAGAAGGGAATCTGCTCTTCTGGCTGAGGTAAGTTGTCTCATTTTAGTCTTCTATCCCGATTAAGCGTGGGAGATATCCTAACTAGTGCTTTGTTCTTGTCAGACTTTTAAGTTCAACGTGGCCATGAGCCAGCAGGCCGGCTCTCTCTTGGAGCAAGTTAGAGGTGCTACTGCCGAGCTGGAGAAGGCTAAGGGGGAGCTTGCTAATGCTGCTCGTGGAATGGAAGCTTTGAACCAATCTTTGGATAATGCTAAAAAGGAGTCGGATGAGGTGAAGGTTGACAGGGAGAGGATGTAGCATGCTTTGGACACTAAGAGGCTCAGGTCCCTTCGCCGCAAGGACGAGAGGGATGTTGCTACGGGACGAGTAACAGAGCTGGAGAAAGATGTTCAATCCCTTCGTGGTAGCATGGCCGATATGGATGCTAAAGTAGGCACCGCCTTCGGGGATGGTTACTTTTTTGCTGGATATCAGGTGGCTCTAGCTCTCCTTTCTCCGTTTGATCTAATTGCCATCGCTGGATGGAACCGGGAGGAGATTATGGCAAAGGCTGCTGAATTGGCGGGGGCAGCGCCTTCTGATGTGGCTGGACCCTCCCAAGTTGCTGAAGCCCGTGGAGTGGTAGGAGGTGTAGACTAGAGTTCTATCTTCTTTCTTCCACCAAGCAATGCTGGAGCAACTCCCAATTTAAAAGATCCTGAGGCTGGTATGGCTGAAGCTAAATGAGGGGTTCCTGCCTCTTCTGCTCCTCCGTCAGAGTTCGTCAAGGAGATAAGGGATCAGCCTGCTACTGATGATGAAGAATATGCCCCGCCTATCTCATATTCTAACCCTGCCCATGTAGAGGAAGGTCAGGCTGCTTTGATCAAGGAAGTTGGAGGAGATTCTGATCAAGCAGCGGCAGGAGAGCTTCGGGGTGATCTGTCCTTGGTGGAGCTTCTGGTTACGGTGGGTACCCAAGAAGCAGGCGGGGTTCTGTCTGGTGCTGACGAGGGGGAATCTCTAACTGGCAGAGCTAGAGAGAAGGCCGCAAATCAGGAGCAGGAGGATGCATAATCCAGCTCGATCCCCTACCCAGTAGTACCTATTCAATTTTATTTTCGTGTAGCCCGTGATCGGGGGATGGGCTCCCCAGTTTTAGTAATGAGAACTTTTTATTTTTCCTTAACTTTCATGCATGTGCAGTTTATTTCACTCTAGGTTGAAACTTGCCTTAATCTGAAATAGGGTCTTCGATGTAATTTTGATTCCATAAATGCTTGCTCTTGGAGAAATCTTGGTGCCTAGGTGGAGATTCGGTGATCCACCCTCTATTGCGCCCGATTTAGTGTAGTTTGATATCGTGATTGGTCCGAGAGGGGTACCAAGACATCAACCGGATATAGATCGTGTTCTATATTTTTATGAATTCCCGCATAGGAATCATTGGTTCGAATTCTGTATTCAACTGCTCTTCCAGGTGTCAGTCCAGGACAGGTTCGATAGTCCCAAGCATAAAGCTTCATGGGGGGCACACTTTGCGAAGCTACCCTTTCCCATATATAGAATGTTGTGTCCATAAATGACTTTATCCTCTCACTCTCGATACTCGATCTCTCCTTCTATAAATACCCCTTATCTGTTAGACGGATCTTCAGACAATTTCCTTTCGCTTTTAGTAGGCAACCCCCAATAGGTTGACCAATGATCGTCGTATCAACTAACACTGTGGGAGGAGGAGGAGATGTCAGCTCTGTGACTGGCGGGATGCTTGGTATTGTGGAAGGAGTTGTGCTCGGTGGACTTAACTATCAGAGGAACATGAATGGTAGTGATTCCCAGGATTATGATGAATGGTGGGCCTTGGTGCTGCAGCCTTTCCCTTGGTGTAGACATTACCCGGGTGAGTTACAGCTTTGTGCCCCATTGTATCTTGGACGTGGGGGGGTTTTAGGACTGTCCCTATGCCCCCTTATTTGTAATGACCTCAACACGGCCTCTGTTTCTACCTCCCGGGTTCGTGGCAGCATCGTCCACATAAGTTCTGATTAAAATCAATGTGGCTAGGTAGGCAAATCAAAAACAAGAAAGTAGGCAAGAAGTTAGAGAAGAAGCTGGCATTTCTAGACTTCTAGTTTATTTTCTTGTCATTTTCTCTCTTGTATCTTATATGTAGCTTAAAATAAGGGCTGGGTTACCTGATTTGATCAATGAAAAGAAAACCCATTTCCATCTATATCTGTTGATTGAATTCAGTCGCACGCTTCTGATTGTAGCATAAATTCGAGCAATAGTCCCCAGCATAAACTTGACTTAATCAATACTTGGTAATGCGAGGACCCTGATGAGAGAAAAATAGAGAAACAGCAGGTGACAGGTGCCATGGTACCTCGCACTCTAGTTCTAAGAATCTTGGTTCTTTAATGATGATGAACGTTCCGGCGAATAATCTTGCAGTCTAGGTACCTAGCATTCCTATCTTAGGAATCTTGGTACTATGGCAAATATTCTGGCGAATCTAGGTACCTCGCATTCCTGTTTGCAGGGATCTTGGTACTTCGACGAATGACCTGGTACCTAGCCTTCCTGTTTCAAGGAAACGAGGTCTCTAGGAAGATATTCTGGTGAATCAGGGCACCTCGCATTCCCGTTTGGAGTTTTGGTGCCTTGGCGAATAAATTTGGCGAATCAGGGTACCTCACATTCCTGCTTTAGAAATATTGGTACCGTGGCGAACGTGATGGAGAATGTGTTGGCAGCAATTGTGGAGGCTTCAGACACATCTCTACTGATTGTGGCAATTTAAAGAACAAGAAGAAAGGAAAGGCTATGGCCGCCATGTGGAGCGATTGTGATGACTTGGAAGAAGAAAGAGAATCCTCGGATGATGAAGACCATGTGGCAAACTTTATTGCCTTCGCATCTTCTCTCAAGAGCAAGGAAGCAAAGATGATGAAGAGGAAGAGAAACAAAGTGAAGATGACTCAAGTGATGGTAACTCTTCATCCCATTCAACAAATATGGATATAGGAAGAATGGATCTTGAAGAGTTCATTGAGCATTTTCAAAGCTCAAGATTGAAGATGAAGAAAGAGATTCAAAGGCTAAAGGGAGAGAATCTCAAGGTATCTACTGAAGTTACTCGCTTTAATAAAGAAGTGAAGATAGCCAAAATGAATGAGGAATTGATGGAAAAGGAGCTTGAAGAAGCAAGAGAGATCATTGCTAGGATGACTTTAAGCACGAAGAAACTTGACCACATGTTGGGAGTTGGCAAGAGGCCAAGTGATAAGAAAGGTCTTAGCTATGAAGATGACAAGGAGACCTCATCCTCAAGGAAGACTGTGTTTGTCAAGAGCTTGGATATCGAAGAGTCTTCACCTCCACCATATCCTAGAAAAAAGATTGAACTAGGAGAGTGCTCTAAGGATTCCCAAGTCAATGTGGCACAAGGGAAACAAGCTCAAGCTCAACCAACAAAGGTTCATCAAGCAAGTTTTCCTCAACCCAAATACCACCAAGCCAAGAAGCAATTCATGCAAGCTCAACCAAGGAAGCAATCTACTCCAACTCAACAACAAAGAAGGAGAGAACCAATCCAACACCAAAAGCAAGCTCAAATGCGAGGGAAAGCCCCTTTTGTATTCCTAAGGGCATGGTATGTCTGCTTATTTCATTCCCACTTGTCATTTTTGTTGTGTAGATGGTCACATTAGACCTAATTGCTTCAAATACATTGAAATGTGTAGAATCAAGAGCATGATTGAAAGAAATAGAGCTAAAGCCAATTTGCATGTTCCTAGGAAATCTAGAGCCAATGTGACTAATACCACTAGGAATGAGAACATTTCACCTAGGTGGATCAGAAGAGATGACTATTTTTGCTATGTGGCTCAAATTGCCTTGAAGGCAAATGCCTCTAACACTTGGTATTTGGATTGTGGGTGTTCTAGGCATATGACGGGGAACAAGAGTTTCTTTAATTCTCTTGTCATGGAGGATGGAGGATTTGTCACCTTTGGTGATGGATCTAGAAAGAAAGTCATAGGGAAATGAACCATTTTCATTCCCGATTTACCCTCCATGTCCACTGCTTTACTTGTTGATGGCTTGCAAGCCAATCTTATAAGCATTTCTCATCTTAATGATGATGGACTCTCCGACTTGTTTAACAAAAATGACTGCTCTATTTTGATGCCAAATGGACAAACCTTGCTAAAAGGAAAGAGATCTAGTGACAATTGCTATTGTCTTAAAGCTAGTGCTATCTCTTGCAATATGTCCAAGTGTAAGGAAGTTGAGTTGTGGCATCAAAGACTTGGCCACATGAACTATCGAGATTTGATGATCTTAGATAAGTTCAAGGTTGTGTGTGGCCTCCCTAAACTTGGGAAGAAAGTCGATGGCGTTTGTGGACCTTGTCAACAAGGGAAACAAACCAAAAGTATGCACAAGAAAGGCAAGTATCTCGCCACCAATGAGCCATTAGAGCTTCTACATATAGACCTTATGGGTCCCATGCAAACCGAGAGTCTAGGTGGCAAGAGATACATTTTTGTTTGTGTAGATGATTTCTCTAGGTTCACATGGACTTATTTTCTTAGAGAAAAATCTGAAACTCTTGAAAAATTTAAAATGATTTGCACTAAAATTCAAATTGAAAAGAACTCACACATTAAAAGCATTAAGAGGATTAGGAGTGACCATGGGAGGGAATTTGAGAATGCTTGTTTTGAAAGCTATTGCAATAGCTTAGGCATTTCCCATGAGTTTTCGGCTCCTAGAACTACTCAACAAAATGGGGTTGTTGAGAGGAAGAATAGGGTCCTTCAAGAGATGGCTCGTGTGATGTTGCTTAGCAACAATGTCCCTAGGAACCTTCGGGCCGAACCCGTCAATACGGCTTGCTACATAGGCAATAGAGTCTTCATAAGGCCCGGTACTAGTCAAACCTCATATCAATTATAGAAGGGTAGAAAGCCAAATGTTAGCTACTTCCACTCATTTGGGAGCAAATTTTGTATTCTAAATGACCGAGATCAACTTGGCAAGTTTGATGCCAAGAGTGATGAGGGAATTTTCATTGGCTATGCCCTTAATAGTAAGGCCTATAGAGTTTTCAATTTAAAAACTCAAAATGTCATGGAATCATCTAATGTTGTCATAGATGATTGTAGGCCTAAGATTAGAGACCATGATGAGGAGGTTATTGTGATTAATGACTCTTCCTTGGAGAAGAATGGTGAGACTTCAATTGATGTGAAGTCAAGTCTTGATGAAGAGGTCATTCAACCTCTTGATGGAGATCCATCTTTGGACTCTAAAGAACCTACTCCATGGGTTAGACATCTCCACAACAAGAATGTCATTCTTGGAGATGTAAATGAGAGTGTTAGGACTAGGCGTCAAATAGCTAATCAAATTAGCTATACTTGTTACAGCTCTCAAATTGAACCCAAAAAGGTTAATGAAGCCTTGAATGATGAGTTTTGGGTTCTTGCCATGCAAGAAGAGCTAAACCAATTTGAAAGAAATGAGGTTTGGACTCTAGTTCCTAGACCCAAGGACACAAATGTCATAGGCACCAAATGGGTGTATAGGAACAAGTCGGATGAGGATGGCAACATTGTGCGCAACAAGGCTAGACTTGTAGCACAAGGATACTCTCAAATTGAGGGTATTGACTTTAAGGAGACTTTTATTCCGGTTGCCTGTCTTGAGTCCATAAGGTTTCTCTTATCCGTATCATGTGTGTACAAGTTCAAATTGCATCAAATGGTAGTTAAAAGTGCCTTCCTCAATGATTTCTTGCATGAGAAAGTGTTTGTTGAGCAACCCAAAGGGTTTGTGGATCCACACCACCCCAACCATGTCTATCGCCTCAAGAATGCTTTATATGGGTTGAAACAAACACCGAGGGCTTGGTATGAACGCCACACTCTCTATCTTGTTGACAATGGCTACTCAAGAGGTAGTGTTGATAAGACTTTATTCATCAAGGGCAACAAAGATTAGCTTTTTATAGCTCAAATATATGTTGATGATATGGTTTTTGGATCTACCAACAAATCCAAAGTCCAATAATTTGTTGATGTCATGTCTCATGAGTTTGAGATGAGTCTTGTTGAGGAGCTCAATTACTTCCTAGGTTTGCAAATCAAGCAATTGCATGATGGGATTTTCATATCCCAAGCTAAGTATGCTAAGAACCTAGTGAAGAAGTTTGGCCTTGAGAATGCCAAATATTGTGACACACCCATGAGCACCACATTGAAACTAAGGAAGGATGCTAGTGGCAAGAGTGTGGACCAAAGTCTTTATCGTTGCATGATTGGTAGCTTGCTTTACTTGACCGCAAGTAGGCCCGATATAGCCTTTAATGTGGGTATGTGTGCTAGGTACCAAGCGGATCCTAAGGAATATCATCTCTCCTCCGTGAAGAGAATCATTCGATATGTGAATGGGACATCCACCTATGGGATATGGTACTTTTTTGACACTAATGCTAGCTTAGTTGGCTTTAGTGATGCAGATTGGTCAGAGAATTGTGATGATAGAAAGAGTACAACTGGCAGTTGCTTCTTCCTAGGCAACAACTTGATCTCATGGTTTTGCAATAAGCAAAATTCCATCTCTCTATCCACAACTGAAGCGGAATACATAGCCGTCGGGAGTGCTTGCACACAACTCCTTTAGATGAAGCAAATGCTTGTGGACTATGGCTTTGATCAAGGTACTCTAACCCTTTATTGTGACAACATGAGTGCAATTAACATTTCAAAGAATCCGGTTCAGTACTCTAGGACAAAGCATATAGACATTAGGCATTAAGCATCATTTCATTTGAGAACTAGTTGAAAACAAATGCATTGCACTTGAGTATGTAGGCACTAATGATCAACTAGCGAATTTATTTACAAAGCCATTAGACTCAACTAGGTTCAAGTCACTTAGTAGGTCTATTGGGATTTGTCATATGTCTTGATGAGTTTTGGTGATTGACTCCATATGGGGAGCTCAAGTAAAGAGAGCAACCTTGCATAGTTGAAATAAGCAAAATTTTGATCAACTTTATGCTTCTTCATTAATTGCTTGAGCATTTTCGTTGTGCTTATATATTATTATATAGCTTTTTATTCAATAAGTATGCCTTGCTTTGTTCTTAATCAATGTCACCTCTATGTTCAAATATGCATTTTTGGATTAGGAGAATTGATTGGGAAGTACATTTGAATGACCTATAATTTATCTCCATAACATGTGAACTTGATTTTGACATGCTTAAATATTATGCATGAATTATATGTGTGTAAATGTGTGTGGAAGCAATTGACAAGGCTAAACTCAATAAGGACCTTGTGTCCATTCAATAAATAAGGATGTCTCATCCAATTTAGCATTGTCTCTCTTTTTAATGGTTGAGCAAGACACCAATCAATAAGGATTTTATATCCATTCAATTAATAAGGATTTTATATCCAAGTCTTGATTGACCATTAAGGATTGACATAATTGCTTGAGTGTGTTACAAAATTTTAAAGCTATATCTTGTTTATTTATGGAAAAAGGGTACAAATTGGTTTGAATTCCTTTGGAAACCTTTTGACGTTCACTTTGCCAAATATCATTTGCTTGAACTTTGATGTTCCATGTCTTACATCCAAAGCAAATAAGTCACACATTTTTTTTCTTCAAAATAAAACCTCTTTGAATCTCTCTCTATTAATTAAGTTGCATAAAGTTGTTGTATATGATTGTGCACTTATCTTGCAAATAACTGTCTTTGCTAAAGTGACCCGGTTGGGGAATACTCCTTTGCCTATCTCGTGACAAAAAGGGGGAGTAGTGTGATGTTTTGGTGTGTGTTGCATATTAAGGGAGATTGTCCTGTTGAGGGGGAGTAACCTATTTAGGGGGAGCATTTGCATTGCACTTTATTGCACGGTTTATTATGTCCGTTAATGCAAACGCTTGTATTTCTTTATTTCACTTGATCACCTCACATACACTTGTCTTGGAAAGTGTAGTTTCTTTGTTTTGCAGGGATGACTATTCTACAAGAGATCGAAGACTTGAAGATCTAGATTTTTGGTATCTATTTGTAATGTAGAATAACTTTTGTTGACCTCTTATTTTTAATTTTGTTTTGTGAGGATGATTTGTGAGTGGTGGTTTTGTCACGAAATAGCCAGAGAGGGAGATTGTAAGTTCCTCAATTTTTGATTGGCTTATTTCGTTGACAAACCACACTTGGGGCTTAAATGTGTAAGGGTAGTTTAGGTCGTCTTTGTTAGTGATCAAGCTCAAGTGTGCTTCAAAGGTATATCTCTTGCTTAACTCTTTTTGAAGAGACTAGTAGCACACACACACTATCATGCATGTCTTACATATCTTGCACTTATGTTTCAATCTTTTCTTTGTGTGTGTTCTTCATCACACTTCTCACACATGCACCTTGGTGTTAGCTCTAAGTGTGGTTGTGGCCTTTGTTATTCATTTTTTGTTGTGTGTTCGGAAAATTCTGTGCCCGTACGTTGGTGTGCTTTTTCTTGGAGCGAAGAGTGACCTTCCCTATAGGAGGTCTCTGCTGCACATGTAGTGCATGGGTTACCTACCGATGCAATGAAAATGTGTATCCTCGGGTCTCCATTCTGCACGGGTTTGTGCACAGGTTACCTACTCGTGCAGTTACCCGTGCACTGATGATGAGTGTCTCGGGTATGTGTAACTGTAGGGGTAGTGCACGGGTCTTCTACCCGTGCAATTACCCGTGCACTGATGATGAGTGCTACGAGTTGGTGCAACTGCA
The DNA here is from genome assembly GCA_033220585.1 of Dipteronia sinensis. Classification (NCBI taxonomy): domain Eukaryota; kingdom Viridiplantae; phylum Streptophyta; class Magnoliopsida; order Sapindales; family Sapindaceae; genus Dipteronia; species Dipteronia sinensis. The sequence continues at coordinate 67,699,990 of CM065637.1, read as the reverse complement.
CGGGTAGTGCATGGGTCTCTTACATGTGCAGTTACTCGTGCACTTAGTCTGTTTTGTGCCATTTTTTGCCAAAACGACGTAGTTTCATTTAGGGCTTCTATATATATGTCCATTTCTCTTCCAACTAGTTTTTTTAGAGCTTAAAAACCCCTTTTTAGTGACAGAAAGTGTTCATTTGAGAGAGAAGCTCCAAGAAGCCATTTTTACTCAACCAAACTCATACCCATGTGCATCTAGCTCCATTCTAGCATCTATTCTTCATGGGTCTTCATGCTTTTCTTGACTAGGTAATCAAAAATGTCTTAGAACTTCTTTTTCATCTTTATGCTCTTGTTTACCTAGGGTTAGCAATTATTTGTTAATTAATTTCATGTTTATTTGGTTTAGCATGATTTGAGTATGTTTGTGATTGTGTTTGTTAGTTGAGATTGCATGTTCATTGATAGCTAGCATTTATGACTATTTTACCCTTCTAGCTAAATCTTCTTGCTTTGCATTTAGATATTGATATCTAGGATTTGCATATATTGACATCTTTAAATCCTTAGATAAGCATCTAATGTAGCCTAGCATTAATTGCATGATAGAATATTGTCACATATTCACATAGGTTGCTTTATATTTTCATTGGTTGTTAAGCTTTGTGACTAAGTGGATCAGTGCACAAGCTTGTTGGTCTAGGATCGCTATTAAAGGCCCGTTGGGTAGAGTGAAAGGGTTAGTGACCAAGTATGGTGTGACTTGAGGTCAACCTAGGTTGTAAACTTTCATTCAAATAGTGGATTTGAGGACCATGTGTGGCTAGAAGGATAGCCCGTGAGTTTTGCCCAGTTTGAGGGTTTCTCACGTAAATCAATCCTTGTGTTTTTATTGCTTTCAGCATGTTTATTTTGGATTGGTTAATTGCTAATATGGGATAGGATTATTAAAATTGATTAAGTCGAAAAGTTGGTAATAAATCAACTAAAACCTATTCACCCACTCCCCCATCTCTAGGTTAGTAGACACACGCTATAGTATTTTCAAGCTATGCTCGACGTAGTGATTATTTGGATAGGTACTCCTTTCGGTAATACTTGTCCTCCACTGGCAGCTATCTTAGCTAAGACGTCAGCTCGATGATTCTGCTGCCTATGTATCTGCTCGATCCTGAAACCTTTGAAACGGGGCAACAGTTCCTGGACTTTTCCGAGGTAGGTTGTCATGTTATCTTCTCTGGCCTGGTATAGACCGGTTTTTTGATTAACTACCAGTTGCGAGTCATATTTGGCAAAGAGGTAATTAGCCCCTAGCTCAGCTGCTATTCTCATTCCTGCTAACAAGGCTTCATATTCAGCTTTATTGGTAGTACTGAACTCGAATCTGAAACAGTGACAGCACTCGACCTTTTCGGGGTTGGTTAGAATGATCCCACCTCCGCTTCCTACTTGATTGGATGCCTCATCGGTATATAAGATCCAGACTTGATTGATAGGCCAATCTATAAGCTCTTGCTCCTTCTGAAGAGCTTGATTCAGGGCCGGGGTAGCATCTTGATCGGGAGTTGCACTGAATTCTACCATGAAATCCACCAAAGCTTGGGCTTTGATGGTTGTCCTGGCTTTGTACTTATGTCGAGCTGGGTGAGCTCAAGGGCCCACAACACAAATCTTTCAGATACGTCCGGCTTTTGGAGAAATTGACGCAGAAGTTGATCAGTGACTACCACGACTGTGTGGGCAAGGAAATAAGGTCGGAGCTTTCTAGAAGCAACCACCAAGGTGAAGGCGAGCTTTTCCAAGAGGATGTAGTTCCTTTTTGATTTGGTTAGGGCGCAGCTCATACAGTAGATAGGGCGCTGGACCCTATCTCCGCATTCTTTTACTAATGCTCTGCTGACAACGGTTTCAGATATTGCCATGTATAATTACAGTTCTTCTCCCAGTACCGGGCTAGCTAACAGAGGCGGGCTAATAAGGTACTTCTTCAGCGATTGGAAAGCTAGCTCGTTATCTCGGCCCCACTTCATGTTCTTCCCTTGTTTGATTGCCTTGAAAAAGCGGATACACTTGTCAGTAGATCATGATATGAAGCGGTTCAGGGCTGCAATTCGCCCGGTCAAACCTTGCACTTGTCTGAGTGAGGTGGGGGACTCAAGATCTAGGATGGCTTTAATCTTCTCGGGATTAGCTTCGATCCCCCTCTCATGGACCATGAATCCAAGAAATTTCCCGGCTGCAACTCCGAAGGTGCACTTATCAGGATTCAATCGTATCTGATTTTCTCTGATTATTTGGAACGTCTGACAGAGGTGGTCCTGGTGATGTTCAGCTGCCTGAGACTTCGTGCTCATATCATCGATGTATACCTCCATTGACTTTCCTATCAGTCCCCTGAACAAGCGGTTGACCAGGTGCTGGTAGGTAGCCCCGACGTTTTTGGGCCCGAAGGGCATGACATTGTAGCAGTACAGGCCCTGCCCGGTTATGAAATTGGTTTTATCCTAGTCAGCTAGGTGCATCATTATCTGGTTGTATCCTGAGAAGGCGTCCATAAAACTCATGAGCTTGTTACCCGCGGTTGAATCTACCAGTTGGTCGATTTTCAGTAGCGGGAAGCTGTCTTTTGGGCAGGCGCGGTTAAGATCCATATAATCAACGCACATGCACCACTTCCGTTTGGCTTTGGTCACCATAACTACATTGGCGATCCACTCAGGGTACCGAGACTCCTTGATGAATTCTGCCTTTATTAGTTTGTTTACCTCCTCTTGCACTGCAGCATTTCTTACCTGGTTAAAATGCCTTCTCTTTTGTTTGACTGGCTTGAAGGTGGGATATACCGCTAACTGTGAGCTGCTAAAGTAACAGGTATCCTCGGCATCTCCTCATGGCTCCATGCAAAGATGTCATTATATTCTCGTAGGAGCTTTATCAGATCTTCCTTTACCTTCGCCTTCAATGTTGAACCTATCCTGACTACCTTGGAAGGATCGTCATTCCTGATGGGTATCTCTTCTAATTCCTCTGCAGGATGGCCAGTGGCCCATCCCTTATCTTTCTCCTCCATGATCTCTATATCGGGGAGCTCTGACGTGGATCTCTCCTTGACTGAGTTTGTTTCATCTTCAAAATCTTCCTCTGAGGACTAGTGATGTTGATTAATGGTTATTTGCACACATTGCTTGGCCAGCGCTGCTGGGTTGGTTGACACTGCATAGCACTTGCGAGCAGCCTGCTGATCCCCCCGCACTTCGCCCACCTTGTCTCCTATTGGGAATTTCATGACGTTATGGTATATTGACAGGACCCCTTTGAGGGCAGACAAGTAGGGCCTTCCTAGTATAGCATTGTAGGCGGACGGGGTGTCTACCACAACGAAGTCTGTCATTAGGTTCTGTTGGAGTGGGGCTGTTCTGACTATTACTGGTAGGATCATAAACCCGGTGGGAATCAACGAATCTCCTATGAACCAGTACAATGGGGTGGTGCAGTTGTTGTAACAAGGTCTCTTTAGGTTGAATTGTTCCAAAGCACTCTTGAAGAGAATATCAACGCTGCTACCTGTGTCAATCAAAACATGGTGGACCAAGTTGTTGGCTATTTGAACAGTGATGACCATGGGATCATCATGAGGCTGGACAGTGTTGAATACGTCATCTTCTGTGAAGATGATCTGTGCAGCAGCAGGAGATCGAGGTGACCATCTAGTAACCTTGAAAACATTCTGGCCCGCTTCTACTCTAGGAACTTTCCTGGCGTGGTTCTTTCGAGCATTGTTGGAATTTCCCGCCAAGGTGGAACCTCCACTGATAGTATTGACAATGTGGATCTGCTCCATCAGATCCTTACCTTTTGCTTTCCTTCCTTCTTCATATGCTTTAATATCAGCCTGCACATCCTTCCCAGTGCGTATATTGTTACGTATTTGTTGGAGGAATTCCTCCAAGCAACCACCCATAACCAGGGCTTCAATCTGGTTCCGCAGGCTATAGCATTCTGAGATATTATGATTTACTTCCTCGTGGAAGTCACAATACATGTAGCGGTTCCATTGATAGACTGGTGCCTTTATTGGACCCGGCTTCCTGAGTAGTCCTTTGTCGTGGATGGAGAGGTAAATAGTCTCGCGAGACGCGTTCAAGGAGGTGTAGTGGGAGTACCTCATTTCCTCTTTATCTACCTGTGCTACCTCCTTGGGTGGAGGTGTAGCTATAGGTGGAGTCCGCCTCACAGGGTACCAGTTTCGTGGAGGCTGATAGGGTGGCGACCGATATGTAGATTTGTTGGGAGGCATGTTCTGATTTTTCTGAACGGGTGCAGGTTTAGGCGCCTCCTTCTTTTGGGGCTTGGCAGTTCTCATATCATCATGCTTCATCTTAACTCGGAGCTATTCATTTATCTCAACATGCTCCAGAGCTCTATCGTAGGCCTTCTGGTAGGTCTCCAGAGGATGCTTGGAGAAAGATCTGAACAGTCTGCCTGCCCAAAGATTCCTTCTGAAATTGGCCAAGGTTTCCTTCTCCGTGAAAACTCCCATCTGGATCACTTGTTTGTGGAATCTCTCCTCGTATTCTCTGAGCGATTCACCCCGCTCCTAGATCACGTATTGAAGGTGAATAGGATCTTTGGGGCGAGGTTTGATGCCCTGAAACTGGGCATAGAAGTCAGTCGTCAATTTAGTGAATGAATCAATGCTTCCCACCGGTAGCTTCCTGAACCCTGTCTTGGCATAGTCCGTTAGCGTGGTTGGGAACATTCTGCACATAGCGGCCCTAGTAGCATTCTGGACCTCCATCTGGTGAACAAAACTTTCTAGGTTGCTCAGGGGGTCTTCGGTCACAGAGTATTTGTCGGTTGGCATCTTAAATTGGGATGTAGTTCTGCCTCCTTGATCTTCCTAGAGAAGGGAGCATTCATCTCTCCCAAGGGGACTTTCCTGTTTTCTCGATGCTTGCCCTTCTTCAACTCCTGGATTTCTTTCGCCATCCTGGCAACCTGGTCCCGGAGACGTTTATTGCCATCAGTCCCAGATTCCACCTCAGAATCTCTGTCATCAGGCTCCTCTGATGTCGCAGAAGCTTCATCCTGATTTTCTCCTTGGGGAGGGTCTTCTCTGGCGCCCCTGTTGCTCCCTCCCGCCACTGAGCGAGGGCGTCCCCTGGTCGTTTCCTGGTGAGGCTATCTAGAATAGGATACTGGTTCGGCCAGGTGGTGGCGCTCTCTAGGCGGGAGATCGATGGCGGATCTTGCACGCCAGGGTTGATAACCTATAGGATGCCCTGGAACCAGGGGCATAGGCCCGAGCCTGTCATGGACTGATGGTGCTGGAGGCATAGGCCCGAGTCTATCATGGACTGGTACTGGAGGTGGCGGTCCCAACCTGTCGAAGGGAGGTACCCTGGTACCTTGTTGATTGGCATCTCCACTGGGATCTGGTACCACGGGCTGACTGGTACTACCTTCGGTGACCATTCGGAGGCAAATGCTCTCTATAAAGGCCGCGACCTGTTGGTCTAGATTGGTAGGTCCAGCTGCTGGGGTAGTAGGTACCTAGGGGATAATCCGCGCGGTAGCTGACGGCTTCGAGGCGGGTTTGCGACCTTTTCCCCCCCTCTTCGGCTTCTGCCCCTTTCGGGTTAAAGTGTTTGAGTGATGTCCCGACGGGTCAGGATGATCCTGAGAGGATTAGAGCTTCATTTTAATGGTAAGACAAGAAAATGAGGCGCGCTGGCTTTCTTTTGAGGGTGTGGTGTTCCCACAGACGGCGCCAAAAAGTGTTAACGGAAAAATCACTCAGGGAGCGAAATCTCGGTTAACACCCTCACCCACTACTGGTACCTTCGGTACCCGGATCCTTCCTCGTAATGTAGACGGATGTAAAAAAAAAGGAGTAGGATAAGAAGGATCAATGAGATATGAAATAACACTGTTTTATTCAAAAATGGTATCAATATTATCGTTACAATTCAGAATATCCTCACACTAAAATCTCTATTTCCCCTTACACAGGATGAATGTTGAACCTTCGTTTATGTCGATAAGTGGATATTTCCTTCCAATGATCATCAATGGACTCTCACTGGCTTCGGAGAATTTCAAAAGGGAATTCTACAGGAAAATAATCTCTCTGTTCTCTGGAATTCAGAAAAATCCTCTCACGGAAAAAAGCTCCCATCTCTTACCTTTCGGGGCTGTATATATAGTTCTCCCAAGATCCCCTCAATATCCGGTCTCCTTATGAGGATTATTGAGAGTCTCATTTTAAGCGTTGAAAAGCATTGAGTGGGGCTGAAGGCGCGAGATTTTTTTTAAAAAAAAAAAGTGGAGAGAGAGAGAGAGAGAGAGAGAGAGTAATTAGGAGAGTATTTAATATGGTAATAACATATTTAGAAGAGATAGTTTAACATGTAATATTTTAATCTAATGATGTAGGAGAGAGAATTTCTTTTTTTAATAATTCAATTAGTTTAGAGTGTCTTTTGAATTTTTTTTTCCTTGTTTAGTAATTTTAATTCAGGTTATAACTGTCATTAATAAAAAAAATTAAATTGGAGTGTAAATAGATAGTTTGTGGATTGTAAGGAGAAGCTCTCTAAAATCAATTGTTTTAATTAATTTTTTTGATTTATTTCCAAAACTACCCTTTTACTTATTTTTCAAACTTAATACACCTCATCTCTGATCTCTCTATCTGTGTATACGTCTTTCTCTCACCTCCGTTGAACAATTTATTTTTTCTTCCTATTTTTGAGTTTTTTTTTTCTTGATCTTATTTCATGATGGAAAAGAAAAAAGAAAAAATAACAAAGATGCTTCAATACAAGGATAGCTTGATATCATTCTAAAGAAAAAGTAAACTCCAAACTTACTTCTAGTCGTTCTAAAGAAGGAATTGTTTTCAGATGCTTGATATCATTCTCAGACAATTCTTACAGATACTTGATATTATTGTTTGACAATTCAGACAATTTTTCCAGATGTTCGATATCATTCTCAAACAATTCTTCCATATGCTTGATATTTTTCTCAAATTCTTCCATAATATTTGGTATGTGTACAAGAAGCAAATTTTAGGGTTTAAAAGTTAAGAATTTGTTTTTTCAAGAAACAGATTAAAATAACGTGGTTTTTTTTAGAAAAGAAATGTGGTGTTTTAATATATTTACTTTGTAGAAGATTTTTTTTCCCCTTAAATTGTATATCTTTAAGTAATTTTAATAAATGAAAAAAAATACTACATAATTAAAAAAGTGGAGCACAAATAGACCGGTATGGGTGAAAAATAAATAGCATTTTTTAGAGGTGGCTTTTCAATACTGTCTCTATTTTAATAAGTCATATTTAAAAGACACATATTATGGTGAACGAATAAAAATGTCCCCAAAAGTACTTCCATGTTAGCTATTTTGAAAACTTATGTTTCATTTTTAGTTTTTTACTTTTCATTTAACAGAAAGAGAAGAGAGAGAAGTTACGTGACAGTTCAGAGCATCCAAGCAATTGGATTTCCACAGTATACGACGAGGAAATTTTTCCATTTCCAATTCAATTTCGGTTTCGGTCAAAAACAAGGTATGTAACTTCAACGATTTGAATATAAATACCGATTTGAATGTGTTTTGTTGGATTATACATTCGTTTTACTTTTTGGAGGTGGCTTTTCAACACTGTCTCCATTTTAATAAGTCATGTTTAAAAGGCACATATTATGGTGAACGAACAAAAATGCCCCCAAGAGTATTCCCACGTCAGCTATTTTGAAAATTTATGTTTCATTTTTAGGTTTTTACTTTTCATTTAACAGAAAGAGAAGAGAGAGAAGTTACGTGACGGTTCAGAGCATTCAAGCAACCGGATTTCCACAGTATACGGTGAGGATATTTTTCCATTTTCATTTCAATTTCTGTTTGGTCAAAAACAAGGTATGTAACTTCAACGATTTGATTTTGAATACCGATTTGATTGTGTTTTGTTGGGTTATACATTCGTTTTGTAATTTTGTATTGTTAGATCTTGTTTCTAGGGTTTATTAGTTTTGACTAGGTTTCTGGTTTCTAGGGTTAGATTGGGGAAGACGACGAACAGTAAATAGGTTAGTGAAAGTCTTGGAGCATGTTCTGAAGTCTCGATCAAAGTCTCGGAGAGTGTTATGGAAGTCTCGGAGAGTGTTACAGAAGTCTCAGATCGATAAAGCTCGATAGAAGTTCAGGAGAGTGTTCAAGAAGTCTCGAATCAACAAAGGTTTTGTAACACTCTCTGAGACTTCTGCAACAATCTACGAGACTTTTGTAAGACTCTCCTAGAGTCTCTCAGAGACTTTCACTCTACGAGACTTCTGTAACACTCTCCGAGACTTTCTTCCAAGACTTTAGTATATTTTTCTATATTCATTCTGAGACATTGATAGCATGTTCTGAGAATTTGATAACATGTTCTGAGAGCCTCTGAAATACTTTTCGAAACTCTTCTATTTTCTTCTGAGACTTAGTAGGAAAATTATCAGACTTCTGTTTTTAATTATTTCTGCATATTGGTTGTGAATTGCAGATGGTGAATTTGAGGGACAGCTTAAAAATTCCCAATAGTTAGTGGTTCTTAGATGGCAAAAAAATCACCCAATAAATCCACTTACTACTTCTCACAGTTATTCAGAACACAATTACTGGATTAGGGGAAGAGGCAATCCAAGTCTAGGAGAGGTTTTATGGCTCTTGTTTAGGCCATTTGCTACGCAAGCATCGCGAAATGAAGTTTTCTAGTGGTATTGTGCATCGGTTGCTATTGCGTAAGCTACACCACGACAGACCCACCGATAAGATGAGGTTCATGTTAGGTAACCAGAGCATCCGTTTTTCGAGGGTGGAGTTTTGATTGATAACTAGGCTGAAATTCGAAGCCATCCCCGACACAAATGTATATGATGTGGTGCAGAATGGCATACACGAAAGGTACTTTGGTAGTCGAGATAAGGTCAGTTTTAGAGAACTTGAAGCTCGGATTGGACAAGGTCATAGACCCAGCCATTGGATGCAGTGAAGCTATGTTTGTTGTTGATGGTCAACTGTGTATTGACCAGATTGGATGAGAGGAATGGCATCCCTATATGGTAGTTGAGCCTTGTTGAGGACTTGGTTGCGTTCAATGCATTCCCGTGGGGTTCGCATGTGTACAAGACCTCCATTTTCTGATTCAAAAAAGCACTTCAGTCGAAGAAGCTGATGAATAGATAGAACATTTAAGTGTTTGTGTGTGGATGTCCACTCTGATACGGAAGGAAATCGATTCTCTTACGGGCGACCCGGACCAGCTTCTTTTTGTTTGTCCTTTTTTTGATTTTGGAGGTAATACCACACGTCCTCCTATGTTTTCAGGCACTACCCAAGTATTAGGATGCCTCACCGGCATGATAGGCACTGAATATGCGTCCACAAGTGTTTCCCTCTTGTAGTAGTCTGCACATAAGAAAGTGTAATCCAAGTTTCGCTCCCTGAAATAATGGAACAAAACATGTTAAATAAATAGTAAAATATAAGAAACCTGTTAAAAATATTTCACAGAAATGAAAACTGACCTAGTCGCTGCAAATGCATAAGAACACGAGTAGATAACCCATTTGAAATTTCTGACATGTGCAAGTCTTTTGCAACAAGTTAACCATCCACTGATCTCCTTTCAGTTTAACCAAGAATATGTTCCAATCAACATGAGTTACGGTCATGAAACTACATATCTTAATACATTTCGAGATCACCAATTGTGCAGCATCAGTTAGTTGGTGACGTATAGACTGTGCAGCTCGAAGACGGTCGTAATACCAACACTGCAACATATCCCTGATGAACTCAACCAAAGTCAACATTGGAAGTTTTCGTGCAAAACTCAAGCACGAGTTCAGGCACTCAGTAGTATTGGTTGTAATCAACGTATACTTTCGTAGGGGACAATAGACATGGGACCATGTTTCAAGCCCGGCATTGACAACATAACTCCTTCAGGTGCTATTTATATTGCAATTCTCTGTATGATTTCGCTGCTGCAAACATTATTTGTGCTACATCCTTTTTATGGAAACGTTTCCTTATATTCTCTGAAAAATGCCAAGCACATATAGTATTGGTTGCATATGGGAAGACGCTAGCTATCCCGACTTATATGCTTGCATGTCGATCGAAAATGAAAACTAAATCTTTAATATGACCGATGGCACCCTTCAAGCATTCCAAAAAACCACTCCCAAGAAGCGTTGTTTTCTGAATCCATATAACCAAAAAGTTAATGAATATGCTTGTTCATTGTCATCTTGTGTTGTTGCCACAAACATTGTACCGGCACATCTCCATTTTCAACAGATACCGTCAACAGCAATCACATAACGCATACATTGCCAGAAATACAAAAATTTATTGTCTTCACTGCACTGTAATTATGTGATTGTGCCAGGATTGTGTTGTTCCATAACATATCCAAAAAATGGCAGTAGTTGGAACGTTTCTTCATGTGATCCATAAGGTCAATGTCAACGCATAATGCAAGGCTTGATAAGCCTTATTGTACATAACTTGGATGCCATACATTGTTTCCATATCCGTGATCATGTCTTTATGTCGCATTAGACTACCATCGTGTTGTTGGAGTCTATGGGCTATTACTTCACCGATTATGACAGCACTAGCTTGTCGGTGGCGTCGGTGGACCTCCTCCAAAGGACAACTGTGTTCACTTACAAAACTTCTCACTTGAAAGTATGTGCCTTCATCTCTCTTCACCGCTCATAATTTCCAGGTAATTTTATCAACCTTGCACACCAAATGTAGAACCGACTTGTTAGACCTTTTCACCTTCCATTCAAAGTTCACCCTCATTGCATGAAGACCTACTAACCTCTTTAAATCACCTTTTTTTTGGAAAAAAATTGACCTTTGTAAATCAAAGTGTTAGGTTCACGTGATCTCATAGTGTTGTTCCATTGACCAAACGAATACGTTTCAGATCCGGGAATAACCCAAATTGACTGATTATCGGAAGTTGAGATATTAAGATTTTTTGGGACATCGAATGTCCCCGGCATATCCGGTGCACTACAACGGGGACGATGACCTTGTACACGCCTTCCTTCAGTTTGACGTTGTATGGGTTCTTCAACAACTTTTTCACTGGTCACCTGCATGACCATGATTTGGTTCTATATTCGGCTCCATATTGGCCTCAAATTGACGCCTAAAGTAATCATCAAAATGAGGTTCAATGTCAGTTGCATGCGAGAAATTGCAAATGTTTTCTAGACCTTGGGGATTTCCATCATTATAGGTCTCTCTCCGTTGTGTGAACATTTGGTTACTACCGCTAACGGATGGATAATCTTGGGGATTTCCATAAAGAGGGATGTCATCACCCATCACACATCCACATCTCCTTTCAATTATGCTAACACATACTTAGGGAATCACTCTATCTTCCCCTAGCATAAACTAAACATCATCGTCGTTTCTTACAAATGTGCGACATGTACTACCAGGAACAATTAATATTGACTGTAGATCAATCTTGTATTTGTTTTGATCATAATTGACAATGGACTGCATGCGCGCCAACAGCTCTTCAAAATTCATATTCTTTGACACGTATATCCTAATTATCAGAACCAACAAACCTCTAGCTTTCGTCTAGTAGTTACTCCTATCAACCGTTATAGGATATAATTATTCTAGCCTGATCCATTTAAAGGGTAAATTGGTGTTTTTGACACTTGTCCCATGTCATGGGACAAGTTGTCGTAGGGTCTTGGGTGTGACAGATTTTTGTGATTTTTGTCCCACATTGTCCCTGTCATGTCCCATGCTAAGGTCACGTCAAATGTGGGATAAGAGGAAACTGTCCCACATTGTCCTGTCCCGTCTCGCGTACCAAACGCACCCCTAGTGATCATGTTGATCGAAATATTATAAAAAATGATAAATATACGACCATATCAACTCTCTAAAATGAGTACTAATGTTAAAATGGTTTGAACAATAATATGTCAAAGTTTGATGTTTTAATTGTTATTAGTCAACCAATTCAGCTGTACTGTTCACAGCTGTTTTACTATATATATATATACAATCGCAAAGCCAATCCTCCAAATCATTGCCATCCCACATCGTCGATATTCACTTCAACAAAACACGCCGAAAAAAAGCCTTCTATTTCCCAGCTTCCTCGATCACATTTCCAATACTTGAAAAACTCTCACCATGCAAAAACTGTTGATCAGGACTCAAACTTCCAGGCTCCTGCCACTTTCTCTACCTTCAAGTCCCGTCTCCCACACACCTAAAGCCATAAATTTACACCAATTTCACTGTTCAGATTCGATTCAGTCCCCGCAACTCACAAGGATGATAAACAACTACATCATGATCAGTAGTCCTAAAACTTGCGTTCCTACAATGCCGCCTGTGGCAAGAGAAGATAAATCGTATAACGAAATAGTTAGAGAAATGTCAGCATTCTTCAAGAAATTTCCGGTTCATCCAAATGATCAAATGGATAGAGCATACATTGCAACCACCAGACAAAGTAATTTGAAAGTTGGTTCAAGTTGTTCAACCACAACACGAGGTCATCAACGACCGTTAGATGGTATATCAATGAAGCTTGAGCGGTTCAAGATTCGGACGGTACAAAAGGGAGAGGTTGTTAAGGTGGAAGATGATCAGGAACGCAAGTGATTACTGATTTTAATTTCAAGCAATATAATATATGTTAATGGACTGATACCGAAATCCTGTATATTCACAATTCTTTTATTTCATTTGAATTATATATACATATGCAAGCTGCCTGTTTTTCTCAGTCTCTTTGCAAATTGCAACAAGCTGTCCTTCTCTTCTTGAGAAAATCTTGTATGCACCCCGGTGCAATGCATCCTAACCAATAGGTCCATGCCATGTGGCATGGAGAACTCATTTTATTGGTTTTTTGTTACATGGAATGCATGCATCCATTGTATGGATGCATATAAGATTTTCTCTTCCTTCTTAAATTTCGAAAATAGTTGCAAAATCTGTGAATTATAAAAAAAATGGATCAAATCATACTGGACTTGAATGCAAAGGTTTGGGCTCTCACTTTTCAAAAGTGCCGAAATGGGTTTCTTTGGGTGTCAAACCAATTTTGTTGATGATGTTTGAGTGTTGACTTTTTTTTTTTGAACAACACAGGTTTATTCATCAGCCAAAGGCTGGGAAGAGGAACATAATAACAACAGCAACAACAAGAGGAGAAAAAGGTAGAAAAACACCAGAAAAACGATCATGATAAAAGGATGTTGCCAAAACAGAGGAGAAAACAAAGCCCCCCCTACAAGTCGCCCCAAACAAGCCTATCGCCTAAATTTTGTGAACCCTTTTTGGCTAGATCGTCGGCAAAGGCATTTGTGTGCCTGGGGTTGAAGACCACCGAAGTCCTTCTTCGCAGTTTCAGGAAACCTCTAATGTCGTAAATGAGCTTAACATGCTTGAGACTTCCTGAAATCACCCGTGTTTTTCACCCAGGAGACTGCTACCATGGAGTCGCTGGCAATAATAATGTCTTTGTCTACCAAGATTGATCTTGAGGCACATAGTTCAAGCGCTTTGTGTATAGCCATTATTTCAGTCGTATTTGATTCTTTAATCCCACATGATAAGATAAGAGACAACAGATTTTACCATCAGAATTTCGCAACACACCACCAATGCCTGCTGGCACCGGCTTACCTCTAGAGGAACCGTCCACAATGAACTTGAGCCCATGAACACATGGAGGGCACCACAACTCCTTATGGTACTGTTTACCTTCCCTTTGTCCACACATATTTCGCTTAAATTGAGCAGAATTGCAGTGATAGGTTCCCTAGTCCCCTTGCAATGATGCTTGAACCACCATCTAACTCTAAACTTCACCAAATCCTTTGCATAGTCCACGGACACCACCTTGTCTTCAAAGATACGAGAATTTCGCGACTCCCACATTGTCCATACGATGGCATAGTTGACTACTTTTACGGAATTTCTGAACGTGCATTAATACCTTTCATTAGTCATTTCTTGTATATCAAACATTGTACGCGTGTTAGTCTTTTAATGGATTTAAGGATGGGCATGGATCCCATTTGAGATGCAAATTTTTCTCCGGATCTCCAAATTTCCACGTATCCATCTCCATTTGGGGAAAACGATTTGGGAGAAAATGGAAAAATGGGTGGGGATAGGAATGATTTTCATCCTCAAATTGAAATGGGGATGGGGATTAGGATGGGGGAGGGAGATCCATCCCCATCCCTATCTTCCAATTTTCCTCACAAATATAGTGAAATAGAGATGGGGATGGGGATGGGGGAGATCCCCCCATCCTCATTTCCCCATTTTTCCCAAAACATATATAAATATAATTATATATATATATTAATATATAATTTTTTTTTAAAAATTATTATTTGAAAAACCTAACTACATAAACTCATTTGAAACTTTGAATTATTTGAAACACTTTGTTTTGTATTTGTAATGCACTAATGGATTTTATTTTGTATTTATAATGGAATATATTTTAAAAAAAATTGTAATTTTTAGTCAAATGGGGAAATAAGGAAACGTGGGAATAAGGGAAACGGGGAAATTGGAAAAAAAAAAAAAGGTGGAAAACGGGAAAAATGGGGAACTAGGGTTAGGGATGGAGATACCTCCTCACAAAATTCTCCATCCCCATTTTCCCCAAATGAGGAAATGGATAGGGATGGGGGAAGTGTCTGGAAGTGGGGATGAGGATGGGAGGACCTATATCCATCCTTATTTCCCTAATGTGCATCTCTAGTCCCATTGGAGCTGGGGAGGGTCCCCCACCCCACCCCCACCCCCACCCTCACCCTCATTCCTCTACCCTCCCCCCACCCCTGCCCTAAAACCCCATTTGAGGGAACTAGGGATGGGGGTGTTTGGGAGGAGGTTTCCACACTCCTACCCCCAAACCTTATTTCCTCCATTTCCAATCCCAATTCCTAATCTAAAAATCAACAGTCGAAGACTCACCATGGAGAGAGGAAGAAAATAAAACAACTAACAATGTCAAAAAAAAAAAGAAAGAGAAAACAACACTGTAAAAAAAAAGAACAAAACAAAACAATTAAACAACAATCGGCGGTTGGAGACTCACCGTGGTGGCGTGCAGGGGCGAAGCCAGGATTTTGGCTTTGGGGGAGCCAAGACAAAAAATAATACTAAATGTCACGCAAGAAAAATATATTCATATATTAAAATGTAATGTCGTTTAGTCTTTAAGATGATGATAATAATAATAATAATAATAATAATAATAATAATAATAATATTGACACTAACTTTGAGAATCAAAATGGAAGTTGACTCTATTTTGTACCTCAAAAACCATCTATAATCAAATTTATTTAAAGTTCTTTACGATTTCCATTTTACTATACATAATCAAAGAATTTGAAAGAAAATGATCTTTCATCTTGTTACATAGATGAAATATCTCTTTCATAGTTCCTAATTAATAATTATAAAATTCATATAAAATATTTAAAATATCATTGTACCATTAATATATTTAGAAAACAATTATTTATATACTTATAATTTAACTTTATAATATTCATATCAAACCAAATTAACCTATAAATATATTTGAACAAATTTAAATAACAAAGAAGTTAAATAAATTTATCAAAACCATAGTAACAAGTAACAACCTAACCAAATAATAAATATATAATAACACAAGCTTGAAAAAAAAAATTAAACATTAATTAATTTATAATCTCGAACCTAAAATCTTGGAAGTTAATAAAAATAATCTTAACATTCAAATCAAAAAGTACGAGTAAACAAACTATGTAGAGTAAATGTAAGGACCTCTACTTATGATTGACTTATTTCATGACAAACCACATTGGGATTGTTATGTAACGGGTAGCTTAAGTGATTGTGATTGACATGCTTCCAGACATCCCAAAGTGCTTCATAAGGTATATCACTTAACTTAACTATTTTGAAGAGATTTAGTTGCACACATTCACTAGTTCGCATTAGATATTATATCTTGCATTGTATCTAATTTGATAACATGTCTTGCATGTTAATTGTGCTTCATTTTGTTTTTATTTCACTCACTTAACACTTGCACAACATTCATGTAAAATATGCATTTTCTTGAGTGTTAAAAAATGACTTTTCCCTTTAGATGCGGCATAGACCGCTGGGCAAGCACCTGCTTACATCGCGGCATACGGAGCGGTAAACTCCAGTATGTCATGCGTGGTGTATACTGCGGTGGGTGCACATTCCCAGCTAGCAGGTCTCAACCGTAGTCCATTCTAGAAGACTGATTCTTCTATTACGTGGTATGTACCGCGATCTGGACACTTGCTTGTACCACGGTACAGATAACGGTTTTGACTAGATTTTGTTTCTCAAGTTCAAAATGACATAGTCTTATCTAGAGCTTCTATATATATATATATATATATGTTATCTTCTCTCCCATTTAGTGTTTAGAGCTTCAAGAATCAATTTGTAGAGAGAGGAAGTATCCTTTTAGAGAGAGAAGCTCCAAGACTTGTTCTTTACCTCTCCAAACGCAAAACTCATCATTCATGCATGAATCAAACATCTTCTAGCTTCATCTAGAATGTTTTCTTGCATGGGTCTTCATCATTGAGTTAACATGATAAGTTGAACAAAAAGCTATATTTGTTAATTGTTCATACTTTCCAAGATTGTGGTTTTATTGCATTTATTAGTTGATTAAATGTTAGGACTCTATTTATTGCATATATTTATGAGTTCCTTTTGTATGATTGGGTTTGTATTGTGATAGCTAGTATTTAGGACATTATTGCCCTCTAACTAAGTCTCTATGCTTGGCATTTAGATATTGTTGATTATAACTTATTGATTGCATTCATTAATTGCATATTTGTTGTCTTTTCCATTTTTTGTGACAACTTATGTTGATATGGCTTTATTTGATGACTAGATTATAGACTTGTATATCTTTATCTAGTTAGGTCTTTATGAGCATTCATATAGACATTGATATCAATGATTGAATCTATTGCCATCATTTAATCTCTAGATAAGCATCCAATGTTGCCTAACATTAATTGCATTTGGAATATATTCATATATTCATATAGGTTGTTGATCTCTTCTTGAGAGTTAAGTCTTGTGACTATGAGCGTGTAGTGTACAAGCAAAGTGGTCAAGAATCACTATAAAGGCATGCAGGTATTAGTGGTGGGTTAGTAACCTAGAATGGTATGACTAGAGGTACACTTAGATTGTAAACATCATTACAATATTGGATTTGAGGATCAAGTGTGACTAGAAGGATAGCCCGTGAGTTTTGCCCAGTTGGAGGGCTTCTCACGTAAATCAATCAACGTGTCATTTATTGTTTTCCGCACTTTAATTATGTTTGTTGTATTTGATTGTGTTGGGTTATTTTTGTTAATATTGACTAATCCGAAAATTTTGTAATTAATTGGATTAACAACTCATTCCCCGTGAGTTTTGAGGACCAAGTGTGACTAGAAGGATAGCCCGTGAGTTTTGCCCAATTGGAGGGCTTCTCACGTAAATCAATCAACCCCCCATTTAGGTTGTTTAGACACACGCTTGAGCTATATTTTCAGTAAACAATAAGAACCACCTCAAAACAAAATGGCTATTGAATAATAAAATAGTAAATAAAGTCTTAATTTGTTCTAATGGTACCATATAAAAATAAAAATACATACATAAATACATATATATATATACACACATATTTAGTTACTATATAGTTCATATATAGTTACGAGGGTAATTACAGAAGGAGGTTATTTCCTTTTAGTTTTCTTCTAAATTATTACCTTATGTATTACCCTTTTGAAATTTGTTTTTTTTTAATCCATTTGATGGGTATTTAGCCTTCAAAAGACCCAAAGAACTTAAATTTTTAATCTTTCAAAATTGTGCATCAATTTCAAATTCTTTGGGATGGGACTTTATAGGACTAGGTACTTTGTACCCCACCTCGTCCCCATTGACAGGTTTGTTTTTAAACCGTAACGGCCAGTTTTCCACCTCGTTCGTTGAGACAGTCGCATTAAATGAGCTTCAAATGGCAATTTTTTCATTACCCACTATATAAACTAGCCTTTAAACCACTTGAATGGTGTTGATCAACTTCTGGAACAAAGCTTTAAAACCTTTTAGTGTTCATTTATTGTTTCATTCAAATACTTAGTTGCAAAACCCGAACTTTCCAATATCTTGAGGTAAGTTCTTGGCAATCAAATTCCATATTTACTCTTTAAAGAGATTTCTTTGTAATTCTAATGCACATATTGAACTTGTGAGATACACTTAGTTCTTTACTAGAGAGTTTGAGAGACTAAGAAATGGGTGCTTTCTTAGTAAGTTTGGTGTAGAGTGACACCATTGTAATCTTGTAAAGAACATTTGGACTTTTGGACTTCAGGCCTTGAGTAGAGAAAAAGTCTAAACTTAAGAAAGCTTGAAAGAGCGAAGTAGGTAAGAGTTGGTCGAACCAACGGTAAATTTTATGTCGAATCTCTTATCCCTTATCCCTTATCTCTTTTATTTACTTGCTAATTTAATGTTATTATTGCTTGACATTGGCATCTATATTAACATTGCATTTTTGTGGCTAGGATTTTGATTTGAAACACAATTCTTGGGTTGCCTTTGGCCCTTTGATCCAATCATTTTCTATTTTTATTTTTTTGCTAAAAAAAACTTAAAAGAGAGACGCTTATGGTCTTCTTTAATTTACTTGCATAAACCATGTTGATGACATGTTATAAAAGTTGAGAGAAAAAAGCTAAATAAGCTTTTTATATATAACTGATAACTCATTACTCAAGACATTTAACAAAGGAAACCGATGCTCTAATTTGTAGGTTTGAGTCTGGTCATTGTTATTCATAACCATCGATGATGATTGATGAGGGATAAGTTGCGTAGTCAGAATTTTTCCCCAAACTGATCTAGGTTACGTTAAATTTTGATATATTTAAGAGTGGTGATATTGGCACATCCCTAGCGGTCTATTTATAACCTATTTGTTAAAATTGTGATTTAATTAAATAAAATTAAAAGAGTTTCTATTGACAATTCCATTTTTTTTCTTTTTACACTTCTTTTCTAAAACACTATATTCTCTAAATTCAAATTTTAGAAAAAAAAATTTAAAGACACTACTTTTTATTCCTAGATTGTCCTTTTATCTTTTGGCACTCCTATTCTAAAGACACTCTATTTTAAAAAAACAAATTTCTAAAGACACTCCATTTTATTTTAATAAAAGTTAGGACGAACCATCATAGTATTTGGATTCATCAGATGAGTATTCTTTTTTGAATTAAATTATTTAAAAAAGAAATTATCACTCCTAAATCATTAGATTAAATATTACATATTAAACACTCTCTCCTAAATTTTTAATTACCATATTAAACTCTCTCTCCTTTAATACATATCTCTAATTTCCTACCTTCATTCTTTCTCAGGCAAGGCTAACAGTTAAGAAAAAAACTTATGAATAAACTTGATTTTTAAGAACCGTATAAATGTATATATAAAAAAATCTCAAAAAACAAATACCCTGTTTTTCAAAAAAAATCGAAATATGAAAATGTTTTGTATTACTTTTGTAAGTATGTGATTGCCTATAGAATTTTAATTCTTTCATTAGTTTTAGTAATTCTGAGTTTAATCGAATTTAGTTGCAACAAATCAAGTTTTCATATATCTAATTTATTTATTTTGAAAAACAAGGCATTTGTATTGACTTTTAAATATATATATATATATATATATATAAATTTTCTATTGTCAGTTCGTCCTAATATAAAATATATCAGGACGAAGAACGTAGACCATTAAATTTACATATTTTGACTCAAAGTGCATGCACTTGTCAAAACTTCTTTATAATTGATATATTTTATATCAGGACGAACTGACAATTAATAGAAAGATTGTATATATATACACAGTCATTTTCTCCTCAGTGCGTTGCATGTGGACCACTGATTATGGAGAAGTTTTGACAAGTGCATACACTTTAAGTCAAAATATGTAAATCTAACGATCCACATCCAACGCACAGATGAAATTATATTAGTGCGTACTGACTTGAAAATTTCTATATATATATATATATTACTGTTACTATAAAACCAAAATATTTATAAGTTTTATTTTCTATAACTATTAATCAGAGATTGATCAAGAAAGTATGGAGATAGGATTTGTTTTAAAAAAAATGGAGAGAGAGAGAGAGAGTAATAAGGAGAGTATTTAATATGGTAATAACATATTTAGAAGAGATAGTTTGACATGTAATATTTTAATCTAATGATGTAGGAGAGAATTTCTTTTTTTAATAATTCTATTAGTTTAGAGTGTTTTTTGAATTTTTTTTTCCTTGTTTAGTAATTTAAATTCAGGTTATAATTGTCATTCATAAAAAAAAAAAATTAAATTGGAGTGTAAATAGATAATTTATGGATTGTAAGGAGAAGCTCTCTAAAATCAAATGTTTTAATTAATTTTTTTGATTTATTTCTAAACCTACCATTTTACTTAATTTTCAAACTTAATACACCTCATCTCTGATCTCTCTATCTTTGTATACGTCTTTCTCTCATCTCCGTTGAACGATTTATTTTTTCTTCCTATTTTTGATTTTTTTTTTCTTGATCTTATTTCATGATGGAAAAGAAAAAAGAAAAAATAACAAAGCTGCTTCAATACAAGGATATCTTGATATCATTCTAAAGAAAAAGTAAACTTCAAAC
Organism: Dipteronia sinensis; assembly: GCA_033220585.1. Taxonomy (NCBI): domain Eukaryota; kingdom Viridiplantae; phylum Streptophyta; class Magnoliopsida; order Sapindales; family Sapindaceae; genus Dipteronia; species Dipteronia sinensis. Next base: position 67,679,161 of record CM065637.1, on the reverse strand, counting down.
TTACTTCTACTCGTTCTAAACAAGGTATTATTTTCAGATGTTTGATATCATTCTCAAACAATTCTTGCAGATACTTGATATTATTGTTTGACAATTCAGACAATTTTTTCAGATGTTTAATATCATTCTCAAACAATTCTTCCATATGCTTGATATCTTTCTCAAATTCTTCCATAATATTTGGTATGTGTGTAAGAAGCAAATTTTAGGGTTTAAGAGTTAAGAATTTGTTTTTTCAAGAAACGAATTAAAATAACGTGGTTTTTTTTAGAAAAGAAATGTGGTGTTTTAATATATTTACTTTGTAGAAGATTTTTTTTCCCCTTAAATTGTATATCTTTAAGTAATTTTAATAAAGGAAAAAAAATACTACATAATTAAAAAAGTGGAGCACAAATAGACCGGTATGGGTGAAAAATAAATAGCATTTTTTGGAGGTGGCTTTTCAATACTGTCTCTATTTTAATAAGTCGATGTTTAAAAGACACATATTATGGTGAACGAATAAAAATGCCCCCAAAAGTACTTCCATGTTAGCTATTTTGAAAACTTATGTTTCATTTTTAGTTTTTTACTTTTCATTTAACAGAAAGAGAAGAGAGAGAAGTTACGTGACGGTTCAGAGCATCCAAGCAATTGGATTTCCACAGTATACGACGAGGAAATTTTTCCATTTCCAATTCAATTTCGGTTTCGGTCAAAAACAAGGTATGTAACTTCAATGATTTGATTATAAATACCGATTTGAATGTGTTTTGTTGGGTTATACATTCGTTTTACTTTTTGGAGGTGGCTTTTCAACACTGTCTTTATTTTAATAAGTCATGTTTAAAAGGCACATATCATGGTGAACGAATAAAAATGCCCCCAAAAGTACTCCCACGTCAACTATTTTGAAAACTTATGTTTCATTTTTAGTTTTTTACTTTTCATTTAATAGAAAGAGAGGAGAAAGAAGTTATGTGACGGTTCAGAGCATTCAAGCAATCGGATTTCCACAGTATACGGTGAGGATATTTTTCCATTTCCATTTCAATTTCGGTTTTGGTCAAAAACAAGGTATGTAACTTCAACTATTTGATTTTGAATACCGATTTGATTGTGTTTTGTTGGGTTATACATTCGTTTTGTATTTTTGTATTGTTAGATCTTGTTTCTAGGGTTTATTAGTTTTAGACCGGGTTTCTGGTTTCTAGGGTTAGATTGGGGAAGACGATGAACATTAAATAGGTTAGTGAAAGTCTCGGAGCATGTTCTAAGGTCGCTTCGAGAAGTCGTGGGCCCATTGTGGTAAAGTTTGTATCATGGGTTCGAATCCCATTTCCTCCGGCACGGAAGTCGAACGGGCGAGCGCAATTACGTGAGAGAAAGAACCTCTTGGTGGAGATAGAAGTCTCAGAGAGTGTTATGGAAGTCTCGGAGAGCGTTACAGAAGTCTCAGATCGATAAAGCTCGGTAGAAGTCTCGGAGAGTGTTAAAGAAGTCTCGAATCAACAAAGGTTTTGTAACACTCTCTGAGACTTCTGTAACAATCTATGAGACTTTTGTAAGACTCTCCGAGACTCTCTCAGAGACTTTCACTCTACGAGACTTCTATAACACTCTCCGAGACTATCCTCCGAGACTTTAGTATAGTTTTCTATATTCATTCTAAGACGTTGATAGCATGTTCTGAGACTTTGATAACATGTTCTAAGACCTCTGAAATACTTTTCGAAACTCTTCAATTTTCTTCTGAAACTTACTAGGAAAATTATCAGACTTCTGTTTTTAATTATTTATGCATATTGGTTGTGAATTGCAGATGGTGAATTTGAGGGACAACTTAAAAATTCCCAATAGTCAGTGGTTCTTGGATGGCATAAATATCACCCAACAAATCCACTTACTACTTCTCACAGTTATTCAGGACACAATTATTGGATTAGGGGAAGAGGCAATCCAAGTCTAGGAGAGGTTTCATGGCTCTTGTTTAATCCATTTACTACGCAAGCATCGTGAAATGAAGTTTTCTAGTGGTATTGTGCATCGGTTGCTATTGTGTAAGCTACACAACAACAGACCCACCGATAAGATGAGGTTCTTGTTGGGTAACCAGAGCGTCCGTTTTTCGAGGGTGGAGTTTTGATTGATAACTAGGCTGAAAGTCGAAGCCATCCCCGACACAGATGTATATGATGTGGTGGAGAATGGCATACACGAAAGGTACTTTGGTGGTCGAGATAAGGTCAGTTTTAGAGAACTTGAATCTCGGATTGGACAAGGTCAATAGACCCAGCCATTGGATGTAGTGTAGCTATGTTTGTTGTTGATGGTCAACTGTGTATTGACCGGATTGGATGAGAGGAATGTCGTCCCTATGTGGCAGTTGAGCTTTGTTGAGGACTTGGTTGCGTTCAATACATTCCCGTGGGGTTCGCATGTGTACAAGACCTCCATTTTCTGATTCAAAAATGCAATGCAGTCAAAGAAGAAGCTGATGAATAGATACAACATTTACGGGTTTGTGTGTGGATGTCCACTCTGATACGAAGGGAAATCGATTCTCTTGCGGGCGACCCGGACCAGCTTCTTTTTGTTTGTCCTTTTTTAATTTTGGAGGTAATACCACACGTCCTCTGATGTCTTCAGGCACTACCCAAGTATTAGGATGCCTCACCGGCATGATAGGCACTGAATATGCGTCCACAAGTGTTTCCTTCTTATAGTAGTCTGCACATAAGGAAGTGTAATCCAAGTTTCGCTCCCTGAAATAATGGAACAAATCATGTTAAATAAATAGTAAAATATGAGAAACCTGTTAAAAATATTTCACAGAAATGAAAACTGACCTAGTCGCTGCAAGTGCATAGGAACACGGGTAGATAACCCATTTGAAATTTCTGACATGTGCAAGTCTTTTGCAACAAGTTAACCATCCACTGATCTCCTTTCAGTTTAACCAAGAATGTGTTCCAATCAACATGAGTTATGGTCATGAAACTACATATCTTAATACATTTCGAGATCACCAATTGTACAGCATCAGTTAGTTAGTTACATATAGACTGTGCAGCTCGAAGACGATCGTAATACCAACGCTGCAACCTATCCCTTATGAACACAACCAAAGTCAGCATTGGAAGTTTTCGTGCAAAACTCAAGCACGAGTTCAGGCACTCAGTAGTATTGGTTGTAATCAACGTATACTTTCGTTGGGGACAATAGACATGGGACCATGTTTCAAGCCAAGCATTGTCAACATAACTCTTTTAGGTGCTATTTATATTGCAATTCTCTGTATGATTTCGCTGCTGCAAACATTATCTGTGCTACATCTTTTTTATGGAAACGTTTCCTTATATTCTCTGAAAAATGCCAAGCTCATATAGTATGGGTTGTATATAAAAAGACGCTAGCTATCCCGACTTATATGCTTGCATGTCGATCAGAAATGAAAACTAAATCTTCAATATGACCGATGGCACCCTTCAAGCATTCCAAAAAACCACTCCCAAGAAGCGTTGTTTTCTGAATTCATGTAACCAAAAAGCTATTGAATATACTTGTTCATTGTCATCTTGTGTTGTTGAAAAAAACATTGTACCGGCACATCTCTCTTTTAGAAAGATACTGTCAACAACAATCACAGAACGCATACATTTCTAGAAATACAAAAATTTATTGTCTTCATTGCACTGTAATTCTGTGATTGTTCCAGGATTGTGTTGTTCCATAACATATCCAAAAGATGGCAGTAGTTGGAACGTTTCTTCATGTGATCCATAGGTCAACGTCAACGCATAATGCAAGGCTTGATGAGTCTTATTGTACATAACTTGGATGCCATACATTGTTTTCATATCCGTAATTATGTCTTTATGTCGCATTAGACTACCATCGTGTTGTTGGAGTCTATGGGCTATTACTTTACCGATTATGACCGCATTAGCTTGTCGGTGGCGCCGGTGGACCTCTTCCAAAGGACAACTGTGTTCAATTACAAAACTTCTCACTTGAAAGTATGTGCCTTCATCTCTCTTCAACGCTCTTAATTTCCACATAATATGACCGATGGCACCCTTCAAGCATTCCAAAAAACCACTCCCAAGAAGCGTTGTTTTCTGAATTCATGTAACCAAAAAGCTATTGAATATACTTGTTCATTGTCATCTTGTGTTGTTGAAAAAAACATTGTACCGGCACATCTCTCTTTTAGAAAGATACCGTCAACAGCAATCACAGAACGCATACAATGCTAGAAATACAAAAATTTATTGTCTTCACTGCACTGTAATTCTGTGATTGTGCCAGGATTGTGATGTTTCAAAACATATCCAAAAGATGGCAGTAGTTGGAACGTTTCTTCATATGATCCATAGGTCAATGTCAACGAATAATGCAAGGCTTGATGAGCCTTATTGTACATAACTTGGATGTCATACATTGTTTTCATATCCGTGATTATGTCTTTATGTCGCATTAGACTACCATCGTGTTGTTGGAGTCTATGGGCTATTACTTCACCGATTATGACCACACTAGCCTGTTGGTGGCGCCGATGGACCTCCTCCAAAGGACAACTATGTTCACTTACAAAACTTCTCACTTGAAAGTATGTGCCTTCATCTCTCTTCACCGCTCTTAATTTCCACGTAATTTTATCAACTTTGCACACCAAATGTAGAACCGACTTGTTAGACCTTTTCACCTTCCATTCAAAGTTCTCCCTCATTGCATGAAGACCTACTAACCTCTTTAAATCGCTTTATTTTGGAAAAAAATTGACCTTTGTAAATAAAAGTGTTAGGTTCACGTGATCTCATAGTGTTGTTACATTGACCAAACGAATACGCTTCAGATCTGGGAATAACCCAAATTGACTGATTATCAGAAGTTGAGATATTAAGATTTTTTGAGACATCGAATGTCCCCGGCATATCCGGTGCACTACAACGGGGACGGTGACCTTGTACACACCTTTCTTCAGTTTGACGTTGTATGGGTTCTTCAACAACGTTTGCATGGTCACCTGTATGACCATGATTGGGTTCTATATTCGGCTCCATATTGGCCTCAAATTGAAGCCTAAAGTAATCATCAAAATGAGGTTCAATGTCAGCTGCCAGGTCAACTGTTGCATGCGAGAAACTGCAAATGTTTTCTAGACCTTGGGGATTTCCATCATTATAGGTCTCTCTCTGTTATGTGAACATTTGGTTACTACCGCTAACGGATGGATAATCTTGGGTATTTCCATAAAGAGGGATGTCATCACCCATCACACATCCATATCTCCTTTCAATTATGCTAACACATAATTGGGGAATCACTCTATCTTCCCCTAGCTTAAACTAACATCATCGTCGTTTCTTACAAATGTGTGACATGTACTACCAAGAACAACTTATATTGACTGTAGATCAATCTTGTATTTGTTTTGATCGTACTTGACAATGGACTGCATGCGCGCCAACAGCTCTTCAAAAGTCATATTCTTTGACACGTATATTCCCTAATTATCAGAACCAACAAACCTCTAGCTTCTGTCTAGTAGTTGCTCCTATCGACCGTTTTTTGGATATAATTATTCTAACCCGATCCATTTTCCTGTACAAAAAAATATAAACAAAATAAATATGGTATATCATAAAACATAATAACAATGGGGATTATACAATAAAAATGAATAAAAACTTAAAGTTGGTATCATGCAATAAGTCTAGGAAAATTGTTAATAAGTCTCAGATTTATTAATGAAATAGGTCTTGAAGCATAAAACTAAAGTCTCTGACACTACCAAAAGTCTCGAAGGATCAAGCTTTCCGAGACTTCTGAAAACAATGTCCAAGACTTTTGAAAACAATGTCCAAGACTTTTCTGCTATATGTCTGAGACTTTTGTAACACTATCTGAGACCTTTGAAAAAACTTGTTATCTCAGGCTTATTTGGTTTGGTTGCCTCTCATTGTGTAAATTTTGTTAAATACTCTCTAAGTTGTTATACATTTACAAAGTTGTTATCTTAGACATTTGAATGAATTTTGTTATACATTTACAACTGATAATATGAGTGAACTTAGAGAATTGTTATAAGATGAGTGAACTTAGAGAATTGTCTAACAATTCTCTAAGTTCACTCATCTTATCGGTTAGTGAATGACAAAATTCACACAATAAGAGGCACAGTGTGGAAACAGATATAGACAACCAAAGAAAATTAAAGACTCGGAATATTATAGCTGATTAAACCAAAGTCTCAGACATATTAATGAAAGGTCTCGGAACATATTAAACCAAAGTCTCAAACATATTAATGAAAGGTCTCGGAACATATTAAACCAAAATCTCGGAGCAGTTTGAAAAGTCTCAAAACACTCAAATGAAAAGTCTCGAACATATTAACAAAAGTCTCAGAACATGGTTAATAAGTCTCGGACATAACATTAAAAAGTCTCAGAGCATTAATAAAAGTCTCTGAGACTTTTGAATAACCTATTCATTTCCAAGAATTTTATACTGTTTCGAGACTTTGGGAAAACTGTCTGAGACTTCCATCCGAAACTTTGGAACCAGCTATTACTTTCCGAGACGTTTATAACATGTTCCGAGACCTGGTTTAAGTACGTTCCGAGACTTATATCCAAGATTTCTGAAATTTGAAGTTTCACAGCTGTGCAACTAAACCTACGTACCTCTAACAGCTTTACAAATGGAAGATTCAAAACCCAAAAAAAAAAAAAAACACACACACACACACACACACAAGAAATGAGATTACCTTAGTATGATTTGTAGACAAAGAGGAGAAAAAGACCACGAGTTAGAGAAGGAGATGAACAGCGACCAAGAGTTGGAGAAGGAGATGAACAGAGACCACGAGTTGGAGAAAAAGATGAACTTGGATCTTGGAGAAGAAGTTGAACTTGGAACTTACTGAGAATTTAAAGTTAGAGAGAGAAGTAGATTTCAGACAATACTTTAACTTTGAAGTTAAAGTCAGAGATATAATAAAAAAATACTAAAAATAAGGATATTTTTAAAAATCATTTACTTTGATACCTTTAAAACATAATTTATTAAAATGGTGATTATCTTAAAACGCCAACTCAAAAAAAGGGCAAAACACCATATTTCCTAGTGCCAATAACAACGCTCTTTTTTAATATTATATTTACATGTAAAAGTTTTTCTAAATAAACTTGAAACGGTATTAGATAGGAATTTATTGATATGAAAGAATATTAATATAGGATATGTGGTGGAGCAGACACCACACGTTCTTTATAAAAATAATCTGAGTTGGCAGCCGACCAAGAAGGCAAGAACAGGAAAATAATCTAAAATATCAAAGTTGGTGGCAGAAGGCGTAGAAATTGAAAGAAATGTAAAACAGAATTTGATTAAGTTGGCCAAATTGGATTCCAATGAATCCAACCCGAGCCTCAGATTCATTAATATCGGTTTTCTTGAATGGGGATATATGCGCTCAAGTTCTCAACTAACAATCAATTGTTAGTTGGTCTTCGTCTTGAATGTGTGATATATGTCATTCACTCATTTGGGTTGGCCTACAATTTGTTTGGTATAATCAAACCAAATCAGTCAAATAATTGCCAAACTAATTATACGAGGTTATTTAGTTTGGTTTGATTGGGTGGTTCTGTATCGTGTGGGTTGATATTCAAAAAAAAATAGTTTGGTCTTTTTTTTTTCTCTTTTTTTTTCTTTGTTTTTTTCAATTTAATAATTTTTCAGTCAAAGAAATACCAAGTTTACAAAACAATAACCTGAAAAAATTATTTATCTTTCAAAGGATTAGTGCGGGCTACAACTACTAGCTCCATAGTTACTTGTCAGTTGTCACTTGTGGGTGTGGTGAAAAATATGGTTGCAAAGGTGTGAGAATAAAGAAGGTCGAAGACAGACAGGTGATGAGCTGAAGGTACCAACAATAATGTAGTCAAGTTTAGTTTTATATTTAAATTGACGACCATATCAACTCTCTAAAACGAGTACTAATGTTAAAATGGTTTGAACAATAATATGTCAAAGTTTGATGTTTGAATTGTTATTAGTCAACCAATTCAGCTGTACTGTTCACAGCTGTTTTACTATATATATATACAATCGCAAAGCCAATCCTCCAAATCATTGCCATCCCACATCGTCGATATTCACTTCTACAAAACACGCCCAAAAAAAGCCTTCTATTTCCCAGCTTCCTAGATCACATTTCCAATACTTGAAAAACTCTCACCATGCAAAAACTGTTGATCAGGACTCAAACTTCCAGGCTCCTGCCACTTTCTCTACCTTCAAGTCCCGTCTCCCACACACCTAAAGCCATAAATTTACACCAATTTCACTGTTCAGATTCGATTCAGTCCCCGCAACTCACAAGGATGATAAACAACTACATCATGATCAGTAGTCCTAAAACTTGCGTTCCTACAATGCCGCCTGTGGCAAGAGAAGATAAATCGTATAACGAAATAGTTAGAGAAATGTCAGCATTCTTCAAGAAATTTCCGGTTCATCCAAATGATCAAATGGATAGGGCATACATTGCAACCACCAGACAAAGTAATTTGAAAGTTGGTTCAAGTTGTTCAACCACAACACGAGGTCATCAACGACCGTTAGATGGTATATCAATGAAGCTTGAGCGGTTCAAGATTCGGACGGTACAAAAGGGAGAGGTTGTTAAGGTGGAAGATGATCAGGAACGCAAGTGATTACTGATTTTAATTTCAAGCAATATAATATATGTTAATGGACTGATACCGAAATCCTGTATATTCACAATTCTTTTATTTCATTTGAATTATATATACATATGCAAGCTGCCTGTTTTTCTCAGTCTCTTTGCAAATTGCAACAAGCTGTCCTTCACTTCTTGAGAAAATCTTGTATGCACCCGGTGCAATAGCATCCTAACCAATAGGTTCATGCCATGTGGCATGAAGAACTCATTTTATTGGTTTTTTTGTTACATGGAATGCATCCATTGTATGGATGCATGTAAGATTTTCTCTTCCTTCTTAAATTTCGAAAATAGTTGCAAAATCTGTGAATAATAAAAAAATGGATCAAATCATACTGGACTTGAATGCAAAGGTTTGGGCTCTCACTTTTCAAAAGTGCCGAAATGGGTTTCTTTGGGTGTCAAACCAATTTTGTTGATGATGTTTGAGTGTTGACTACCTTTACAGAATTTCTGAACGTGCATTAATACATTTTATTAGTCGTTTCTTGTATATCAAACATTGTACGCGGGTTAGTCTATTAATGGATTTAAGGATGGGCATGGGTCCCATTTGAGATGTAAATTTTTCTCCGGATCTCCAAATTTTCACGTCTCCATCTCCATTTGGGGAAAAAGATTTAGGAGAAAATGGAAAAATGGGTGGGGATAGGAATGATTTTCATCCTCAAATTGAAATGGGGATGGGGACTGGGATGAGGGAGGGAGATCCATCCCCATCCCCATCTCCCCATTTCCCCCCACAAATATATTGAAATGGAGATGGGGATGGGGATGGGGGAGATCCCCCCATCCTCATTTCCCCATCTTTTCCAAAACATATATAAATATAATTATATATATATATATATATATATATTTTTTTTTAAATTATTCTTTGAAAAACCTAACTATATAAACTCATTTGAAACTTTGAATTATTTGAAACACTTTGTTTTGTATTTGTAATGCACTAATGGATTTTATTTTGTATATGTAATGGTATATATTTTTAAAAAAAAAATTGTAATTTTTAGTCAAATGGGGAAATAAGGAAACGGGGGAATGAGGGAAACGGGGAAATTGGAAAAAAAAAAGGTGAAAACGGGAAAAATGGGGAACTAGGGTTAGGGATGGAGATACCTCCCCCAAAATTCTCCATCCCCATTTTCCCCAAATGAGGAAATGGATATAGATGGGGGAAATGTCTGGAAGTGTTGATAAGGATGGGAGGACCTATATCCATCCTCATTTCCCTAATGTGCATCTCTAGTCACATTGGGGCGGGGGAGGGTCCCCCCACCCCCACCCCCACCCCACCCTCACCCTTACCCTTACCCTCACCATCATTCCTCTACCCTCCCCCCACCCCTGCCCTAAAACCCCATTTGAGGGAACTAGGGATGTGGGTGTTTGTGAGGAGGTTCCCACACTCCCACCCCCAAACCTTATTTCCTCCATTTCCAATCCCAATTCCTAATCTAAAAATCAACAGTCGAAGACTCACCATGGAGAGAGGAAGAAAATAAAACAACTAACAATGTCAAAAAAAAAACAACACTGTAAAAAAAAATAACAAAACAAAACAATTAAACAACAATCGACGGTTGGAGAATCACTGTGGTGACGTGCAGGTGCGAAGCCAGGATTTTGGCTTTGGGGGAGCCAAGACAAAAAATAATACTAAATGTCACGTAAGAAAAATATATTAATATATTAAAATGTAATGTCGTTTAGTCTTTAAGATGATAATAATAATTATAATAATAATAATAATAATAATAATAATAATATTGACACTAACTTTGAGAATCAAAATGGAAGTTGACTCTATTTTGTACCTCAAAAACTATCTATAATCAAATTTATTTAAAGTTCTTTACGATTTCTATTTTACTATAAATAATCAAAGAATTTGAAAGAAAATGATCTTTCACCTTGTTACATAGATGAAATATCTCTTTCATAGTTCCTAATTAATAATTATAAAATTAATATAAAATATTTAAAATATCATTGTACCATTAATATATTAGAAAAACAATTATTTATATACTACAATTTAACTTTATAATATTCATATCAAACCAAATTAACGTATAAATATTTTTGAACAAATTTAAATAACAAAGAAGTTAAATAAATTTATCAAAACTATAGTAACAAGTAACAACCTAACCAAATAATAAATATATAATAACACAAGCTTGAAAAACAAAATTAAAACATTAATTAATTTATAATCTCGAACCTAAAATCTTGGAAGTTAATAAAAATAATCTTAACGTTCAAATCAAAAATTACGAGTAAACAAACTATGTATAGTAAATGTAAGGACCTCTACTTGTGATTGGCTTATTTCATGACAAACCACATTGGGATTGTTATGTAATGGGTAGCTTAAGTGATTGTGATTGACATGTTTCCAGACATCTCAAAGTGCTTCATAAGGTATATCACTTGACTTAACTATTTTGAAGAGATTTAGTTGCACACACTCACTAGTTTGCATTAGATATTATATCTTGCATTGTATCTAATTTGATAACATGTCTTGCATGTTAATTGTGCTTCATTTTGTTTGCATTTCACTCACTTCACACTTGCACAACATTCATGTAAAATAGGCATTTTCTTGAGTGTTAAAAAATGACTTTTCCCTTTAATGCGGCATAGACCGCTGGGCAAGCACCTGCTTACATCGCGGCATACGGAGCGGTAAACTCCAGTATGTCATGCGTGGTGTATACCGCCGTGGGTGCACATACCCAGCTAGCGGTCTCAACCATAGTCCATTCCAAAAGACTGATTCTTTTGTTACGTGGTATGTACCGCGGTCTGGACACTTGCATGTACCGCGGTACAGATAGCGGTTTTGACTAGATTTTGTTTCCCAAGTTCAAAACGACATAGTCTTATCTAGGGCTTCTATATATATATATATATATATATGTTATCTTCTCTCCCATTACAGTGTTTAGAGCTTTAAGAATCGATTTTTAGAGAGAGGAAGTATCCTTTTAGAGAGAAAAGCTCCAAGACTTGCTCTTTACCTCTAAAAACGCAAAACTCATCATTCATTCATGAATCAAACATCTTCTAGTTTCATCTAAAATGTTTTCTTACATGGGTCTTCATCATTGAGTTAACCTGATAAGTTGAACAAAAACTCATATTTGTTAATTGTTCATACTTTCCAAGATTGTGGTTTTATTGCATTTATTAGTTGATTAAATGTTATGACTCTATTTATTGCATATATTTATGAGCTCTTTTTGTATGATTGGGTTTGTATTGTGATAGCTAGTATTTAAGACATTATTGCCCTCTAACTAAGTCTTTATGCTTGGCATTTAGATATTGTTGATTATAACTTATTGATTGCATTCCTTAATTGGATATTTGTTGTCCTTTCCATTTTTTGTGACAACTTATGTTGATATGGCTTTATTTGATGACTAGATTGTAGACTTGCATATTTTTATCTAGTTAGGTCTTTATGAGCATTCATATAGACATTAATATCAAGGATTGAATCTATTGCCATCATTTAATCTCTAGATAAGCATTCAGTGTTGCCTAACATTAATTGCATTTGGAATATATTCATATATTCACATAGGTTGTTGATCTCTTCTTGAGAGTTAAGTCTTGTAACTATGAGTGTGTAGTGCACAAGCAAAGTGGTCAAGAATCACTATAAAGGCATGCAGGTATTAGTGGTGGATTAGTAACCGAGAATGGTATGACTAAAGGTCAACCTAGGTTGTAAACATTATTACAATATTGGATTTGAGGACCAAGTGTGACTAGAAGGATAGCCCGTGAGTTTTGCCCAGTTGGAGGGCTTCTCACGTAAATCAATCAACGTGTCATTTATTGTTTTCCGCACTTTAATTATGTTTGTTATATTTGATTGTGTTGGGTTATTTTGGTTAATATTGACTAATCCGAAAAAAGTGTAATTAATAAGATTAATAACTCATATCCCCCTCCCCCCCCCCCCCCCCCCCCCCCCCCCCCCTATTTTTTAGGTTGTTTAGACACACGCTTGAGCTGTATTTTCAGTAAACAATAAGAACCACCTCAAAACAAAATGGATATTGCATAATAAAATAGTAATTAAAGTCTTAATTTGTTCTAATGAGTACCATATAAAAATAAAAATACATACATAAATACATATATATATATATACACATATTTAGTTACTATATAGTTCATGTATAGTTACGAGGGCAATTACAGAATGAGATTATTTCCTTCTAGTTTTAATTTCTTATAAATTATTACCTTATGTATTACCCTTTTGAAATTTATTTATTTTTTAAATCCATTTGATGGGTATTTAGCCTTCAAAGACCCAAAGAACTTAAATTTTTAATCTTTCAAAATTGTGCTTCAATTTCAAATTCTTTGGGATGGGACTATATAGGACTGGGTACTTTGTACCCCCACCTCGTCCCTATTGACAGGTTTGTTTTTAAACCGTAACGGCCAGTTTTCCACCTCGTTCGTCGAGACAGCCGCATTAAATGAGCTTCAAATGGCAATTTTTTCATTACCCACTATATAAACTAGCCTTTAAACCACTTGAATGGTGTTGACCAACTTCTGGAACAAAGCTTTAAAACCTTCTAGTGTTCATTTATTGTTTCATTCAAATACTTAATTAGTTGCAAAACCCGAACTTTCCAATATCTTGAGCTAAGTTCTTGGCAATCAAATTCCATATTTACTCTTTAAAGAGATTTCTTTGTAATTCTAATGCACATATTGAACTTGTGAGATACACTTGTGAGATTGTAGTTCTTTACTAGAGAGTTTGAGAGACTAAGAAATGGGTGCTTTCTTAGTAAGTTTGGTGTAGAGTGACACCATTGTAATCTTGTAAAGAACATTTGGACTTAAGACCTTGAGTAGAGAAAAAGTCTAAACTGAAGGAAGCTTGAAAGAGCGAAGTAGGTAAGAGTTGGCCGAACCAACGGTAAATTTTATGTCGAATCTCTTATCCCTTATCCCTTATCTCTTTTATTTACTTGCTAATTTAATGTTATTATTGCTTGACATTGGCATCTATATTAACATTGCATTTTTGTGGCTAGGATTTTGATTTGAAACACAATTCTTGGGTTGCCTTTCGCCCTTTGATCCAATCATTTTCTATTTTTATTTTTTTGCTAAAAAAAACTTAAAAGAGAGACGCTTTTGGTCTTCTTTAATTTACTTACATAAACCATGTTGATGACATGTTATAAAAGTTGAGAGAAAAAAGCAAAAAACACTTTTTATATATAACTCATTACTCAAGACATTTAACAAAGGAAACCGATGCTCTAATTTGTAGGTTTGAATCTGGTCATTGTTATTCATAACCATCGATGATGATTGATGAGGGATAAGTTGCGTAGTCTTTTGTAGCAATCTACGAGACTTTTGTAAGACTCTTCGAGACTCTCTCAGAGACTTTCACTCTACGAGACTTCTGTAACACTCTCCGAGACTTTCTTCCGAGACTTTAGTATAGTTTTCTATATTCATTTTGAGACGTTGATAGCATGTTCTGAGACTTTGATAACATGTTCTGAGACCTCTGAAATACTTTTCGAAACTCTTCTATTTTCTTTTGAGACTTACTAGGAAAATTATCAGACTTCTGTTTTTAATTATTTCTACATATTGGTTGTGAATTGCAGATGGTGAATTTGAGGGACAGCTTAAAAATTCCCAATAGTCAGTGGTTCTTGGATGGTATAAAAATCACCCAACAAATCCACTTACGACTTCTCACAGTTATTCAGGACACAATTACTGGATTAGGGGAAGAGGAAATCCAAGTCTATGAGAGGTTTCATAGCTCTTGTTTAGGCCATTTGCTACGCAAGCATCGCGAAATGAAGTTTTCTAGTGGTATTATGCATCGGCTGCTATTGCGTGAGCTACACCACAACAGACCCATCGATAAGATGCAGGTTCATGTTGGGTAACCAGAGCGTCCATTTTTCGACGGTGGAGTTTTGATTGATAACTATGCTGAAATTCGAAGCCGTCCCCGACACAAATGTATATGATGCGGTGGAGAATGGCATACACGAAAGGTACTTTGGTGGTCGAGATAATGACAGTTTTAGAGAACTTGAAGCTCGGATTGGACAAGGTCAATGGATCCAGCCATTGGATGCAGTGAAGCTATGTTTGTTGTTGATGGTCAACTGTGTATTGCAGGATTGGATTTCAGGAATGCCGTCCCTATATGGTAGTTGAGCTTTGTTGAGGACTTGGTTGCGTTCAATGCATTCACGTGGGGTTCGCATGTGTACAAGACCTCCATTTTCTGATTCAAAAATGCACTTCAGTGAAAGAAGAAGCTGATGAATAGATATAACATTTAAGTGTTTGTGTATGGATGTCCACTCTGATACATAGGGAAATAGATTCTCTTGCGGGCCACCCGAACCAGCTTCTTTTTGTTTGACCTTTTTTTATTTTGGAGGTAATACCACACGTCCTCTTATGTCTTCAGGCACTACCCAAGTATTAGGATGCATCACCGGCATGATAGGCACTGAATATGCGTCCACAAGTGTTTCCCTCTTGTAGTAGTCTGCACATAAGGAAGTGTAATCCAAGTTTCGCTCCCTGAAATAATGGAACAAAACATGTTAAATAAATAGTAAAATATGAGAAACCTGTTAAAAATATTTCACAGAAATGAAAACTGACCTAGTCGCTGCAAGTGCATAAGAACACGGGTAGATAACCCATTTGAAATTTCTAACAGGTGCAAGTCTTTTGCAACAAGTTAACCATCCACTGATCTCCTTTCAGTTTAACCAAGAATGTGTTCCAATCAACATGAGTTACGGTCATGAAACTACATATCTTAATACATTTCGAGATCACCAATTGTGCAGCATCAGTTAGTTGGTGACGTATAGACTGTGCAGCTCGAAGACGGTCGTAATACCAACGCTGCAACATATCCCTTATGAACTCAACCAAAGTCAGCATTGGAAGTTTTCGTGCAAAACTCAAGCACGAGTTTAGGCACTCAGTAGTATTGGTTGTAATCAACGTATACTTTCATTGGGGACAATAGACATGGGACCATGTTTCAGGCCCAGCATTGTCAACATAACTCTTTTAGGTGTTATTTATATTGCAATTCTCTGTATGATTTCGCTGCTGCAAACATTATCTGTGCTACATCCTTTTTATGGAAACGTTTCCTTATATTCTCTGAAAAATGCCAAGCTCATATAGTATTGGTTGCATTTGGGAAGACGCTAGCTATCCCGACTTATATGCTTGCATGTCGATCGGAAATGAAAACTAATCTTCAATATGACCGATGGCACCCTTCAAGCATTTCAAAAAACCACTCCCAAGTAGCGTTATTTTCTGAATCCATATAACCAAAAAGCTATTGAATATGCTTGTTCATTGTCAACTTGTGTTGTTGCCACAAACATTGTACCGACACATTTCCCTTTTAGAAAGATACCGTCAACAGCAATCACAGAATGCATACATTGCTAGAAATACAAAAATTTATTGTCTTCACTGCACTGTAATTCTGTGATTGTGCCAGGATTGTGTTGTTTCAGAACATATCCAAAAGATGGCAGTAGTTGGAACGTTTCTTCATATAATCCATAAGTCAATGTCAACGAATAATGCAAGGCTTGATGAGCCTTATTGTACATAACTTGGATGCCGTACATTGTTTTCATATCCGTGATTATGTCTTTATGTCGCATTAGACTACCATCGTGTTGTTGGAGTCTATGGGCTATTACTTTACCGATTATGACCGCACTAGCCTGTCAGTGGCGCCGATGGACCTCCTCCAAAGGATAACTGTGTTCACTTACAAAACTTCTCACTTGAAAGTATGTGCCTTCATCTCTCTTCACCGCTCTTAATTTCCACATAATTTTATCAACCTTGCACACCAAATGTAGAACCGACTTGTTAGACCTTTTCACCTTCCATTCAAAGTTCTCCCTCATTGCATGAAGACCTACTAACCTCTTTAAATGGCTTTTTTTTTTGGAAAAAAATTGACCTTTTTAAATCAAAGTGTTAGGTTTACGTGATCTCATAGTGTTGTTCCATTGACCAAACGAATACGCTTCAGATCCGAGAATAATCCAAAATGACTGATTATCGGAAGTTGAGATATTAAGATTTTTTGGGACATCGAATGTCCCCGGCATATCCGGTGCACTACAACGGGGACGGTGACCTTGTACACGCCTTCATTCACCTGCATGACCATGATTGGGTTCTATATTCGGCTTCATCTTGGACTCAAATTGACGCCTAAAGTAATCGTCAAAATGAGGTTCAATGTCAGCTGCAAGGTCAATTGTTGCATGCCAGAAACAGCAAATGTTTTCTAGACCTTGGGGATTTCCATCATTATAGGTCTCTCTCCGTTGTGTGAACATTTGGTTACTACCGCTAACGGATGGATAATCTTGGAGATTTCCATAAAGAGGGATGTCATCATCCATCACACATCCACATCTCCTTTCAATTATGCTAACACATACTTGGGGAATCACTATATCTTCCCCTAGCATAAACTAAACATCATCGTCGTTTCTTACAAATGTGCGACATGTACTACCAAGAACAATTAATATTGACAGTAGATCAATCTTGTATTTGTTTTGATCATAATTGACAATGGACTGCATGCGCGCCAACAGCTCTTCAAAAGTCATATTCTTTGACACATATATCCTATTTATCAGAACCAACAAACCTATAGCTTCCGTCTAGTAGTTTCTCCTATCGACCGTTATAGGATATAATTATTCTAACCCGATCCATTTAAAGGGTAAATTGGTCTTTTTGACACTTGTCCCATGTCATGGGACAAGTTGTACTAGGGTCTTGGGTGTGATAGATTTTTGTGATTTTTGTCCTACATTGTCCCGTCATGTCCCATGCTAAGGTCGCGCCAAACGTGGGATAAGGGGAAACTGTCTCACGTTGTCCTGTCCCGCCTCGCGTACCAAATGCACCCCTAGTGATCATGTTGATCGAAATATAAAAAAAAATGATAAATATACGACCATATCAACTCTCTAAAACGAGTACTAATGTTAAAATTGTTTGAACAATAATATGTCAAAGTTTGATGTTTGAATTGTTATTAGTCAACCAATTCAGCTGTACTGTTCACAGCTGTTTTACTATATATATATATACAATCGCAAAGCCAATCCTCCAAATCATTGCCATCCCACAACGTCGATATTCACTTCAACAAAACACGCCGAAAAAAAGCCTTCTATTTCCCAGCTTCCTCGATCACATTTCCAATACTTGAAAAACTCTCACCATGCAAAAACTGTTGATCAGGACTCAAACTTCCAGGCTCCTGCCACTTTCTCTACCTTCAAGTCCCGTCTCCCACACACCTAAAGCCATAAATTTACACCAATTTCACTGTTCAGATTCGATTCAGTCCCCGCAACTCACAAGGATGATAAACAACTACATCATGATCAGTAGTCCTAAAACTTGCGTTCCTACAATGCCGCCTGTGGCAAGAGAAGATAAATCGTATAACGAAATAGTTAGAGAAATGTCAGCATTCTTCAAGAAATTTCCGGTTCATCCAAATGATCAAATGGATAGAGCATACATTGCAACCACCAGACAAAGTAATTTGAAAGTTGGTTCAAGTTGTTCAACCACAACACGAGGTCATCAACGACCGTTAGATGGTATATCAATGAAGCTTGAGCGGTTCAAGATTCGGACGGTACAAAAGGGAGAGGTTGTTAAGGTGGAAGATGATCAGGAACGCAAGTGATTACTGATTTTAATTTCAAGCAATATAATATATGTTAATGGACTGATACCGAAATCCTGTATATTCACAATTCTTTTATTTCATTTGAATTATATATACATATGGAAGCTGCCTGTTTTTCTCAGTCTCTTTGCAAATTGCAACAAGCTGTCCTTCTTTTCTTGAGAAAATCTTGTATGCACCCGGTGCAATGCATCCTAACCAATAGGTCCATGCCATGTGGCATGGAGAACTCAATTTTTTGGTTTTTTTGTCACATGGAATGCATCCATTGTATGGATGCATGTAAGATTTTCTATTCCTTCTTAAATTTCGAAAATAGTTGCAAAATCTGTGAATTATAAGAAAATGGATCAAATCATACTGGACTTAGAATGCAAAGGTTTGGGCTCTCACTTTTCGAAAGTGCCGAAGTGGGTTTCTTTGGGTGTCAAACCAATTTTGTTGATGATGTTTGAGTGTTGACTACCTTTACGGAATTTCTGAACGTGCATTAATACCTTTTATTAGTCGGTTCTTGTATATCAAACATTGTACGCGTGTTAGTCTTTTAATTGATTTAAGGATGGGCATGGATCCCATTTGAGATGCAAATTTTTCTCCGGATCTCCAAATTTCCATATCTCCATCTCCATTTGGGGAAAATGATTGGGGAGAAAATGGAAAAATGGGTGGGGAAAGGAACGATTTTCATCATCAAATTGAAATGGGGATGGGGATTAGGATGGAGGAGAGAGATCCACCCCCATCCCCCATCTCCCTATTTTCCCTACAAATATATTGAAATGGAGATGGGGATGGGGATGGGGGAGATCCCCACATCCTCATTTCCCCATTTTTTTCCAAAACATGTATAAATATAATTATATATATATATATTAATATACAATTTTAAAAAAAATTATTCTTTGAAAAACCTAACTATATAAACTCATTTGAAACTTTAAATTATTTGAAACACTTTGTTTTGTATTTGTAATGCACTAACAGATTTTATTTTGTATTTGTAAAGGAATATATTTTAAAAAAAAAATTGGAATTTTTAGTCAAATGGGGAAATATGGAAACGGGGGTATGATTTTAAACGGAGAAATCGGAAAAAAAAAAGTGGAAAACAGGAAAAATGGGGAACTAGGGTTAGGGATGGAGATACCTCCCCCTAAAATTCTCCATCCCCATTTTCCCCAAATGAGGAAATGGATAGGGATGGGGGAAGTGTCTAGAAGTGGGTATAAGGATGGGAGGACCTATATCCATCCTCATTTCCCTAATGTGCATCTCTAGTCCCATTGGGGCGGGGGAGGGTCCCCCACCCCCACCCCCACCCTCATTCCTCTACCCTCCCCCCACCCCTGCCCTAAAACCCCATTTGAGGGAATTAGGGATGGGGGTGTTTGGGAGGAGGTTCCCACACTCCCACCCCCAAACCTTATTTCCTCCATTTCCAATCCCAATTCCTATTCTAAAAATCAACAGTCGAAGACTCACCATGGAGAGAGGAAGAAAATAAAACAACTAACAATGTCAAAAAAAAAAAGAGAAAACAACACTGTAAAAAAAAAGAACAAAACAAAACAATTAAACAACAGTCGACGGTTGGAGACTCACCGTGGTGGCGTGCAGGGGCGAAGCCAGAATTTTGGCTTTGGGAGAGCCAAGACAAAAAATAATACCAAATGTCGCCTAAGAAAAATATATTAATATATTAAAATGTAATGTCGTTTAGTCTTTAAGATGATAATAATAACAATAATAATAATAATAATAATAATAATAATAATAATAAGATTGACACTAACTTTGAGAATCAAAATGGATGTTGACTCTATTTTGTACCTCAAAAACCATCAGTAATCAAATTTAATTAAAGTTCTTTACGATTTCCATTTTACTATACATAATCAAAGAATTTGAAAGAAAATGATATTTCATCTTGTTACATAGATGAAATATCTCTTTCATAGTTCCTAATTAGTAATTATAAAATTCGTATAAAATATTTAAAATGTCATTGTACCATTAATATATTTAAAAAAATTATTTATATACTTATAATTTAACTTTATAATATTCATATCAAACCAAATTAACCTATAAATATTTTTGGACAAATTTAAATAACAAAGAAGTTAAATAAATTTATCAAAACCATAGTAACAAGTAACAACCTAACCAAATAATAAATATATAATAACACAAGCTTGAAAAACAAAATTAAAACATTAATTAATTTATAATCTCGAACCTAAAATCTTGGAAGTTAATAAAAATAATCTTAACAGTTCAAATCAAAAATTACGAGTAAACAAACTATGTAGAGTAAATGTAAGGACCTCTACTTATGATTGGCTTATTTCATGACAAACCACATTGTGATTGTTATGTAACGGGTAGCTTAAGTGATTGTGATTGACATGCTTCCAGACATCCCAAAGTGCTTCATAAGGTAATCACTTGACTTAACTATTTTGAAGAGATTTAGTTGCACACACTCACTAATTTGCATTAGATATTAAATCTTGCATTGTATCTAATTTGATAACATGTCTTGCATGTTAATTGTGCTTCATTTTGTTTGCATTTCACTCACTTCACACTTGCACAACATTCATGTAAAATAGGCATTTTCTTGAGTGTTAAAAAATGACGTTTCCCTTTAGCGCGACATAGACCGCTGGGCAAGCACCTGCTTACATGGCGGCATACGGAGCGGTAAACTCCAGTATGTCATGCGTGGTGTATACCGCCGTGGGTGCATACACCCAGCTATCGGTCTCAACCGTAGTCCATTCCAGAATGACTGATTCTTCTGTTACGCGGTATATACCGCGATCTGGACACTTGCCTGTACAGCGGTACTGATATCGGTTTTGACTAGATTTTGTTTCCCAAGTTCAAAACGACATAGTCTTATCTAGGGCTTCTATATATATATATATGTTATCTTCTCTCTCATTTCGTGTTTAGAGCTTCAAGAATCAATTTTTAGAGAGAGGAAGTATCCTTTTAGAGAGAGAAGCTCCGAGACTTGTTCTTTACCTCTCCAAACGCAAAAATCATCATTCATTCATGAATCAAACATCTTCTAGCTTCATCTAGAATGTTTTCTTACATGGGTCTTCATCATTGAGTTAACCTGATAAGTTGAATAAAAACCCATATTTATTAATTGTTCATACTTTCCAAGATTGTGGTTTTATTGCATTTATTAGTCGATTAAATGTTAGGACTCTATTTATTGCATATATTTATGAGTTCCTTTTGTATGCTTGGGTTTGTATTGTGATAGCTAGTATTTAGGACATTATTGCCCTCTAACTAAGTCTCTATGCTTGGCATTTAGATATTGTTGATTATAACTTATTGATTGCATTCATTAATTGCATATTTGTTGTCCTTTCCATTTTTTGTGACAACTTATGTTGATATGGCTTTATTTGATGACTAGATTGTAGACTTGCATATCTTTATCTAGTTAGGTCTTTATGAGCATTCATATAGACATTGATATCAAGGATTGAATCTATTGCCATCATTTAATCTCTAGACAAGCATCCAGTGTTGCCTAACATTAATTGCATTTGGAATATATTCATATATTCACATAGGTTGTTGATCTCTTCTTGAGAGTTAAGTCTTGTAACTATGAGTGTGTAGTGCACAAGCAAAGTGGTCAAGAATCACTATAAAGGCATACAGGTATTAGTGGTGGATTAGTAACCGAGAATGGTATGACTAAAGGTCAACCTAGGTTGTAAACATCATTACAATATTGGATTTGAGGACCAAGTGTGACTAGAAGGATAGCCCGTGAGTTTTTCCCAGTTGTAGAGCTTCTCACGTAAATCAATCAACGTGTCATTTATTGTTTTCCGCACTTTAATTATGTTTGTTTTATTTGATTGTGTTGGGTTATTTTGGTTAATATTGACTAATCCGAAAAAAGTGTAATTAATAAGATTAATAACCCATATCCCCCCCCCCCTATTTTTTAGGTTGTTTAGACACACGCTTGAGCTGTATTTTCAGTAAACAATAAGAACCACCTCAAAACAAAATGGATATTGCATAATAAAATAGTAATTAAAGTCTTAATTTGTTCTAATGAGTACCATATAAAAATAAAAATACATACATAAATACATATATATATATATATACACATATTTAGTTACTATATAGTTCATGTATAGTTACGAGGGCAATTACAGAATGAGATTATTTCCTTCTAGTTTTAATTTCTTATAAATTATTACCTTATGTATTACCCTTTTGAAATTTATTTATTTTTTAAATCCATTTGATGGGTATTTAGCCTTCAAAGACCCAAAGAACTTAAATTTTTAATCTTTCAAAATTGTGCTTCAATTTCAAATTCTTTGGGATGGGACTATATAGGACTGGGTACTTTGTACCCCACCTCGTCCCTATTGACAGGTTTGTTTTTAAACCGTAACGGCCAGTTTTCCACCTCGTTCGTCGAGACAGCCGCATTAAATGAGCTTCAAATGGCAATTTTTTCATTACCCACTATATAAACTAGCCTTTAAACCACTTGAATGGTGTTGACCAACTTCTAGAACAAAGCTTTAAAACCTTCTAGTGTTCATTTATTGTTTCATTCAAATACTTAATTAGTTGCAAAACCCGAACTTTCCAATATCTTGAGCTAAGTTCTTGGCAATCAAATTCCATATTTACTCTTTAAAGAGATTTCTTTGTAATTCTAATGCACATATTGAACTTGTGAGATACACTTGTGAGATTGTAGTTCTTTACTAGAGAGTTTGAGAGACTAAGAAATGGGTGTTTTCTTAGTAAGTTTGGTGTAGAGTGACACCATTGTAATCTTGTAAAGAACATTTGGACTTAAGACCTTGAGTAGAGAAAAAGTCTAAACTGAAGGAAGCTTGAAAGAGCGAAGTAGGTAAGAGTTGGCCGAACCAACGGTAAATTTTATGTCGAATCTCTTATCCCTTATCCCTTATCTCTTTTATTTACTTGCTAATTTAATGTTATTATTGCTTGACATTGGCATCTATATTAACATTGCATTTTTGTGGCTAGGATTTTGATTTGAAACACAATTCTTGGGTTGCCTTTCGCCCTTTGATCCAATCATTTTCTATTTTTATTTTTTTGCTAAAAAAAACTTAAAAGAGAGACGCTTTTGGTCTTCTTTAATTTACTTACATAAACCATGTTGATGACATGTTATAAAAGTTGAGAGAAAAAAGCAAAAAAAACTTTTTATATATAACTCATTACTCAAGACATTTAACAAAGGAAACCGATGCTCTAATTTGTAGGTTTGAATCTGGTCATTGTTATTCATAACCATCGATGATGATTGATGAGGGATAAGTTGCGTAGTCAGAATTTTTCCCCAAACTGATCTAGATTAAGTTAAATTTTGATATATTTAAGAATGGTGATATTGGCACATCTCTACCGGTCTATTTATAACATATTTATTAAAATTTTGATTTAATTAAATAAAATTAAAAGAGCTTATATTGACAATCCTATTTTTTTTCTTTTTACACTTCTTTTCTGAAAACACTATATTCTCTAAATTCAAATTTTAGAAAAAAATTCTAAAGACACTACTTTTTATTCCAAGATTGTCCTTTTATCTTTTGGCACTCATATTCTAAAAACACTCTATTTTAAGAAAAAAAAATTCTAAAGACCCTCCATTTTATTTTAATAAAAGTTAGGACGAACCATCATAGTATTTGGATTCATCCGATGAGTAATCTTTTTTGTATTAAATTATTTAAAAAAGAAATTATCACTCCTATATCATTAGATTAAATATTACATATTAAACACTCTCTCCTGAATTTTTAATTACCATATTAAACTCTCTCTCTCTCTCTCTCTCCTTTAGTACATATCTCTAATTTCCTATCTTCATTCCTTCTCAAGCAAGGCTAACAGTTAAAAAAAACTTATGAATAATCTTGATTTTTAAGAACCGTATAAATGTATATATTAAAAAAAATCTCAAAAAACAAATACCTTGTTTTTCAAAAAAAATTGAAATATTAAAATGTTTTGTATTACTTTTGTAAGTATGTGATTGCCTACAGAATTTTAATTTTTTCATTAGTTTTAGTAATTATGAGTTTAATCGAATTTAGTTGCAACAAATCAAGTTTTCATATATCTAATTTATTTATTTTGAAAAACAAGGCATTCGTATTGACTTTTAAATATATATATATATATATACAATTTTTCTATTATCAATTCGTCCTTATATAAAATATATCAGGACGAAGATCGTGGACCATTAGATTTACATACTTTGACTCAAAGTGTATACACTTGTCAAAACTTCTTTATAATTGATATATTTTATATCAGGACGAACTGACAATTAATAGAAAGATTGTATATATATGCACAGTCATTTTCTCCTCAGTGCGCACTGATATAACTTATATCAGTGCGTTGCATGTGGACCACTGATTATAGAGAAGTTTTGACAAGTGCATACACTTTGAGTCAAAATATGTAAATCTAATGGTCCACATCCAACGCACAGATGAAGTTATATCAGTGCGCATTGACTTGAAAATTTATCTATATATATATATATATATATTACTGTTACTATAAAACCAAAATATTTATAAGTTTTATTTTCTATAACTATTAATCAAAGATTGATCAAGAAAGTATGGAGATAGGATTTTTTTTTTTAAATGGAGAGAGAGAGAGAGAGAGAGAGTAATTAGGAGAGTGTTTAATATGGTAATAACATATTTAGAAGAGATAGTTTAACATGTAATATTTTAATCTAATGATGTAGGAGAGAGAATTTCTTTTTTTTAATAATTCAATTAGTTTAGAGTGTCTTTTGAATTTTTTTTTCCTTGTTTAGTCATTTTAATTCAGGTTATAATTGTCATTAATAAAAAAATTAAATTGGAGTGTAAATAGATAATTTGTGGATTGTAAGGAGAAACTCTCTAAAATCAAATGTTTTAATCAATGTTTTTGATTTATTTTACAAACTACCTTTTTATTTATTTTTCAAACTTAATACACATCATCTCTGATCTCTCTATCTCTGTATACGTCTTTCTCTCACCTCCGTTGAACGATTTATTTTTTCTTCCTATTTTTGAGTTTTTTTTTTCTTGATCTTATTTCATGATGGAAAAGAAAAAAGAAAAAATAACAAAACTGCTTCAATACAAGGATAGCTTGATATCATTCTAAAGAAAAAGTAAAATTCAAACTTACTTCTAGTCCTTCTAAAGAAGGAATTGTTTTCAGATGCTTGATATCATTCTCAGACAATTCTTGCAGATACTTGATATTATTGTTTGACAATTCAGACAATTTTTCCAGATGTTTGAAATCATTATCAAACAATTCTTTCATATGCTTGATATCTTTCTCAAACTCTTTCATAATATTTGGTATGTGTGTAAGAAGCAAATTTTAGGGTTTAAGAGTTAAGAATTTGTTTTTCAAGAAACGGATTAAAATAACGTGGTTTTTTTTTAGAAAAAGAATGTGGGGTTCTAATATATTTACTTTGTAGAAGATTTTTTTTCCCCTTAAATTTTATATCTTTAAGTAATTTTGATAAAGGAAAAAAAATACTACATAATTAAAAAAATGGAGCACAAATAGACCGGTATTGGTGAAAAATAAATAGCATTTTTTGGAGGTGGCTTTTCAATACTATCTCTACTTTAATAAGTCATGTTTAAAAGACACCTATTATGGTTACCGAATAAAAATGCCCCCAAAAGTACTTCCATGTTAGCTATTTTGAAGACTTATGTTTGATTTTTAGTTTTTTACTTTTCATTTAACATAAAGAGAAGAGAAGGAAGTTACGTGACGGTTCAGAGCATCCAAGCAATTGGATTTCCACAGTATACGACGAGGAAATTTTTCCATTTCCAATTCAATTTCGGTTTCGGTCAAAAACAAGGTATGTAACTTCAACGATTTGATTATAAATACATATTTGAATGTGTTTTGTTGGGTTATACATTCGTTTTACTTTTTGGAGGTGGCTTTTCAACACTGTCTCCATTTTAATAAGTCGTGTTTAAAAGGCACCTATTATGGTGAACGAACAAAAATACCCCCAAAAGTACTCCCACGTCAGCTATTTTGAAAACTTATGTTTCATTTTTAGTTTTTTACTTTTCATTTAACAGAAAGAGAAGAGAGAGAAGATACATGACGGTTCAGAGCATTCAAGCAATCGGATTTCCACAGTATACGGTGAGGATATTTTTCCATTTCCATTTCAATTTCGGTTTTGGTGAAAAACATGGTATGTAACTTCAACGATTTGATTTTGAATACCGATTTGATTGTGTTTTGTTGGGTTATACATTTGTTTTGTATTTTTGTATTGTTAGATCTTGTTTCTAAGGTTTATTAGTTTTAGACCTGGTTTCTGGTTTCTAAGGTTAGATTGGGGAAGACGATGAACAGTAAATAGGTTAGTGAAAGTCTCGGAGCATGTTCTAAGGTCTCGATAGAAGTCTCGAAGAGTGTTATGGAAGTCTCGGAGAGTGTTATCGAAGTCTCGGAGAGTGTTACAGAAGTCTCAGATCGATAAAGCTCGGTAGAAGTCTCAGAGAGTGTTAAAGAAGTCTCGAATCAACAAAGGTTTTGTAACACTCTTTGAGACTTCTACAACAATGTACGAGACTTTTGTAAGACTCTTCGAGACTCTCTCAGAGACTTTCACTCTACGAGACTTCTGTAACACTCTCCGAGACTTTCTTCCGAGACTTTAGTATAGTTTTCTATATTCATTCTGAGACGATGATAGCATGTTCTGAGACTTTGATAACATGTTCTGAGACCTCTGAAATACTTTTCGAAACTCTTCTATTTTCTTTTGAGACTTACTAGGAAAATTATCAGACTTCTGTTTTTAATTATTTCTACATATTGGTTGTGAATTGCAGATGGTGAATTTGAGGGACAGCTTAAAAATTCCCAATAGTCAGTGGTTCTTGGATGGCATAAAAATCACCCAACAAATCCACTTACGACTTCTCACAGTTATTCTGGACACAATTACTGGATTAGGGGAAGAGGAAATCCAAGTCTATGAGAGGTTTCATGGCTCTTGTTTAGGCCATTTGCTACGCAAGCATCGCGAAATGAAGTTTTCTAGTGGTATTATGCATCGGCTGCTATTGCGTGAGCTACACCACAACAGACCCACCGATAAGATGAGGTTCATGTTGGGTAACCAGAGCGTCCGTTTTTCGACGGTGGAGTTTTGATTGATAACTAGGCTGAAATTCGAAGCCGTCCCCGACACAAATGTATATGATGCGGTGGAGAATGCCATACACGAAAGGTACTTTGGTGGTCGAGATAAGGACAGTTTTAGAGAACTTGAAGCTCGGATTGGACAAGGTCAATGGACCCAGCCATTGGATGCAGTGAAGCTATGTTTGTTGTTGATGGTCAACTGTGTATTGCCGGATTGGATGAGAGGAATATCGTCCTTATGTGGTAGTTGAGCCTTGTTGAGGACTTGGTTGCGTTCAATGCATTCACGTGGGGTTCGCATGTGTACACGACCTCCATTTTCTGATTCAAAAATGCACTTCAGTGAAAGAAGAAGCTGATGAATAGATACAACATTTAAGTGTTTGTGTGTGGATGTCCACTCTGATACGGAGGGAAATAGATTCTCTTGCCGGCCACCCGAACCAGCTTCTTTTCGTTTGACCTTTTTTTATTTTGGAGGTAATACCACACGTCCTCTTATGTCTTCAGGGACTACCCAAGTATTAGGATGCCTCACTGGCATGATAGGCACTGAATATGCGTCCACAAGTGTTTCCCTCTTGTAGTAGTCTGCACATAAGAAAGTGTAATCCAAGTTTCGCTCCCTAAAATAATGGAACAAAATATGTTAAATAAATAGTAAAATATAAGAAACCTGTTAAAAATATTTCACAAAAATGAAAACTGACCTAGTCGCTGCAAGTTCATAAGAACACGGGTAGATAACCCATTTGAAATTTCTGACATGTGCAAGTCTTTTGCAACAAGTTAACCATCCACTGATCTCCTTTCAGTTTAACCAAGATTGTGTTCCAATCAACATGAGTTACGGTCATGAAACTACATATCTTAATACATTTCGAGATCACCAATTGTGCAGCATCAGTTAGTTGGTGACGTATAGACTGTGCAGCTCGAAGACGGTCGTAATACCAACGCTGCAACATATCCCTTATGAACTCAACCAAAGTTAGCATTGGAAGTTTTCGTGTAAAACTCAAGCACGAGTTCAGGCACTCAGTAGTATTGGTTGTAATCAACGTATACTTTCGTTGTGGACAATAGACATGGGACCATGTTTCAAGCCCAGCATTGTCAACATAACTCTTTTAGGTGCTATTTATATTGCAATTCTCTGTATGATTTTGCTGCTGCAAACATTATCTGTGCTACATCCTTTTTATGGAAACGTTTCCTTATATTCTCTGAAAAATGCCAAGCTCATATAGTATGGGTTGCATATGGGAAGACGCTAGCTATCCCGACTTATATGCTTACATGTCGATCGGAAATGAAAACTAAATCTTCTATGACCGATGGCACCCTTCAAGCATTCCAAAAAACCACTCCCAAGAAGCGTTGTTTTCTGAATCCATATAACCAAAAAGCTATTGAATATGCTTGTTCATTGTCAACTTGTGTTGTTGCCACAAACATTGTACCAGCACATCTCCCTTTTAGAAAGATACCGTCAACAGCAATCACAGAACGCATACAATGCTAGAAATACAAAAATTTATTGTCTTCACTGCACTGTAATTCTGTGATTGTGCCAGGATTGTGATGTTTCAAAACATATCCAAAAGATGGCAGTAGTTGGAACGTTTCTTCATATGATCCATAAGTCAATGTCAACGAATAATGCAAGGCTTGATGAGCCTTATTGTACATAACTTGGATGTCATACATTGTTTTCATATCCGTGATTATGTTTTTATGTCGCATTAGACTACCATCGTGTTGTTGGAGTCTATGGGCTATTACTTCACCGATTATGACCACACTAGCCTGTTGGTGGCGCCGATGGACCTCCTCCAAAGGACAACTATGTTCACTTACTAAACTTCTCACTTGAAAGTATGTGCCTTCATCTCTCTTCACCGCTCTTAATTTCCACGTAATTTTATCAACTTTGCACACCAAATGTAGAACCGACTTGTTAGACCTTTTCACCTTCCATTCAAAGTTCTCCCTCATTGCATGAAGACCTACTAACCTCTTTAAATCGCTTTATTTTTGGAAAAAAAATTGACCTTTTTAAATCAAAGTGTTAGGTTTACGTGATCTCATAGTGTTGTTCCATTGACCAAACGAATACGCTTCAGATCCGAGAATAATCCAAATTGACTGATTATCGGAAGTTGAGATATTAAGATTTTTTGGGACATCGAATGTCCCCGGCATATCCGGTGCACTACAACGGGGACGGTGACCTTGTACACGCCTTCATTCACCTGCATGACCATGATTGGGTTCTATATTCGGCTTCATCTTGGCCTCAAATTGACTCCAAAAGTAATCGTCAAAATGATGTTCAATGTCAGCTGCAAGGTCAATTGTTGCATGCCAGAAACAGCAAATGTTTTCTAGACCTTGGGGATTTCCATCATTATAGGTCTCTCTCCGTTGTGTGAACATTTGGTTACTACCGCTAACGGATGGATAATCTTGGAGATTTCAATAAAGAGGGATGTCATCATCCATCACACATCCACATCTCCTTTCAATTATGCTAACACATACTTGGGGAATCACTATATCTTCCCCTAGCATAAACTAAACATCATCGTCGTTTCTTACAAATGTGCGACATGTACTACCAGGAACAATTAATATTGACAGTAGATCAATCTTGTATTTGTTTTGATCATAATTGACAATGGACTGCATGCGCGCCAACAGCTCTTCAAAAGTCATATTCTTTGACACGTATATCCTATTTATCAGAACCAATAAACCTATAGCTTCTGTCTAGTAGTTGCTCTTATCGACCGTTATAGGATATAATTATTCTAACCCGATCCATTTAAAGGGTAAATTGGTCTTTTTGACACTTGTCCCATGTCATGGGACAAGTTGTACTAGGGTCTTGGGTGTGATAGATTTTTGTGATTTTTGTCCTACATTGTCCCGTCATGTCCCATACTAAGGTCGCCCCAAACGTGGGATAAGGGGAAACTGTCTCACGTTGTCATGTCCCGTCTCGCGTACCAAATGCACCCCTAGTGATCATGTTGATCGAAATATAAAAAAATGATAAATATACTACCATATCAACTCTCTAAAACGAGTACTAATGTTAAAATGGTTTGAACAATAATATGTCAAAGTTTGATGTTTGAATTGTTATTAGTCAACCAATTCAGCTGTACTGTTCACAGCTGTTTTACTATATATATATACAATCGCAAAGCCAATCCTCCAAATCATTGCCATCCCACATCGTCGATATTCACTTCTACAAAACACGCCCAAAAAAAGCCTTCTATTTCCCAGCTTCCTAGATCACATTTCCAATACTTGAAAAACTCTCACCATGCAAAAACTGTTGATCAGGACTCAAACTTCCAGGCTCCTGCCACTTTCTGTACCTTCAAGTCCCGTCTCCCACACACCTAAAGCCATAAATTTACACCAATTTCACTGTTCAGATTCGATTCAGTCCCCGCAACTCACAAGGATGATAAACAACTACATCATGATCAGTAGTCCTAAAACTTGCGTTCCTACAATGCCGCCTGTGGCAAGAGAAGATAAATCGTATAACGAAATAGTTAGAAAAATGTCAGCATTCTTCAAGAAATTTCCGGTTCATCCAAATGATCAAATGGATAGAGCATACATTGCAACCACCAGACAAAGTAATTTGAAAGTTGGTTCAAGTTGTTCAACCACAACACGAGGTCATCAACGACCGTTAGATGGTATATCAATGAAGCTTGAGCGGTTCAAGATTCGGACGGTACAAAAGGGAGAGGTTGTTAAGGTGGAAGATGATCAGGAACGCAAGTGATTACTGATTTTAATTTCAAGCAATATAATATATGTTAATGGACTGATACCGAAATCCTGTATATTCACAATTCTTTTATTTCATTTGAATTATATATACATATGCAAGCTGCCTGTTTTTCTCAGTCTCTTTGCAAATTGCAACAAGCTGTCCTTCACTTCTTGAGAAAATCTTGTATGCACCCGGTGCAATGCATCCTAACCAATAGGTCCATACCATGTGGCATGGAGAACTCATTTTATTGGTTTTTTTGTCACATGGAATGCATCCATTGTATGGATGCATGTAAGATTTTCTCTTCCTTCTTAAATTTCGAAAATAGTTGCAAAATCTGTGAATTATAAAAAAATGGATCAAATCATACTAGACTTAGAATGCAAAGGTTTGGGCTCTCACTTTTCAAAAGTGCCGAAGTGGGTTTCTTTGGGTGTCGAACTAATTTTGTTGATGATGTTTGAGTGTTGACTACCTTTACGGAATTTCTGAACGTGCATTAATACCTTTTATTAGTCGGTTCTTGTATATCAAACATTGTACGCGTGTTAGTCTTTTAATTGATTTAAGGATGGGCATGGATCCCATTTGAGATGCAAATTTTTCTCCGGATCTCCAAATTTCCACGTCTCCATCTCCATTTGGGGAAAACAATTGGGGAGAAAATGGAAAAATGGGTGGGGATAGGAATGATTTTCATCCTCAAATTGAAATGGGGATGGGGATTAGGATGGAGGAGAGAGATCCACCCCCATCCCCATCTCCCCATTTTCCCTACAAATATATTGAAATGGAGATGGGGATGGGGATGGGGGAGATCCCCACATCCTCATTTCCCCATTTTTTTCCAAAACAGATATAAATATAATTTTGTATATTTATATATTAATATACAATTTTTAAAAAAATTATTCTTTGAAAAACCTAACTATATAAACTCATTTGAAACTTTGAATTATTTGAAACACTTTGTTTTGTATTTGTAATGCACTAATGGATTTTTTTTTGTATTTGTAATGGAATATATTTAAAAAAAAATTAGAATTTTTAGTCAAATGGGGAAATAAGGAAACGGGGGTATGATTTTAAACGGAGAAATCGGAAAAAAAAAAAGTGGAAGACGGGAAAAATGGGGAACTAGGGTTAGGGATGGAGATACCTCCCCCCAAAATTCTCCATCCCCATTTTCCCCAAATGAGGAAATGGATAGGGATGGGGGAAGTGTCTGGAAGTGGGTATAAGGATGGGAGGACCTATATCCATCCTCATTTCCCTAATGTGCATCTCTAGTCCCATTGGGGCGGGGGAGGGTCCCCCACCCCCACCCTCATTCCTCTACCCTCCCCCCACCCCTGCCCTAAAACCCCATTTGAGGGAACTAGGGATGGGGGTGTTTGGGAGGAGGTTCCCACACTCCCACCCCCAAACCTTATTTCCTCCATTTCCAATCCCAATTCCTATTCTAAAAATCAACCGTCGAAGACTCACCATGGAGAGAGGAAGAAAATAAAACAACTAACAATGTCAAAAAAAGAGAGAAAACAACACTGTAAAAAAAAGAACAAAACAAAACAATTAAACAACAATTGACGGTTGGAGACTCACCGTAGTGTCGTGCAGGGGCGAAGCCAGAATTTTGGTTTTGGGAGAGCCAAGACAAAAAATAATGCCAAATGTCACCTATGAAAAATATATTAATATATTAAAATGTAATGTCGTTTAGTCTTTAAGATGATAATAATAATAATAAGATTGACACTAACTTTGAGAATCAAAATGGATGTTGACTCTATTTTGTACCTCAAAAACCATCAGTAATCAAATTTATTTAAAGTTCTTTACGATTTCCATTTTACTATACATAATCAAAGAATTTGAAAGAAAATGATATTTCATCTTGTTACATAGATGAAATATCTCTTTCATAGTTCCTAATTAGTAATTATAAAATTCATATAAAATATTTAAAATATCATTGTACCATTAATATATTTAAAAAACAATTATTTATATACTTATAATTTAACTTTATAATATTTATATCAAACCAAATTAACCTGTAAATATTTTTGGACAAATTTAAATAACAAAGAAGTTAAATAAATTTATCAAAACCATAGTAATAAGTAACAACCTAACCAAATAATAAATATATAATAACAAAAGCTTGAAAAACAAAATTAAAACATTAATTAATTTATAATCTCGAACCTAAA
This sequence comes from Dipteronia sinensis, assembly GCA_033220585.1. NCBI lineage: Eukaryota > Viridiplantae > Streptophyta > Magnoliopsida > Sapindales > Sapindaceae > Dipteronia > Dipteronia sinensis. The sequence goes on along the minus strand of CM065637.1, from coordinate 67,645,307 downwards.
ATCTTGGAAGTTAATAAAAATAATCTCAACGTTCAAATCAAAAATTACGAGTAAACAAACTATGTAGAGTAAATGTAAAGACCTCTACTTATGATTGGATTATTTCATGACAAACCACATTGTGATTGTTATGTAACGGGTAGCTTAGGCGGTTGTAATTGACATGCTTCCAGACATCCCAAAGTGCTTCATAAGGTATATCACTTGACTTAACTATTTTAAAGAGATTTAGTTGCACACACTCACTAATTTGCATTAGATATTAAATCTTGCATTGTATCTAATTTGATAACATGTCTTGCATGTTAATTGTGCTTCATTTTGTTTGCATTTCACTCACTTCACACTTGCACAACATTCATGTAAAATAGGCATTTTCTTGAGTGTTAAAAAATGACGTTTCGCTTTAGCGCTGCATAGACCTCTGGGCAAGCACCTGCTTACATCACGATATACGGAGCGGTAACCTCCAGTATGTCATGCGTGGTGTATACCGCCGTGGGTGCATACACCCAGCTAGCGGTCTCAACCGTAGTCCATTCCAGAAGACTGATTCTTCTGTTGCACGGTATATACCGCGGTCTGGACACTTGCCTGTACCGCGGTACTGATATCGGTTTTGACTAGATTTTGTTTCCCAAGTTCAAAACGACATAGTCTTATCTAGGGCTTCTATATATATATTATCTTCTCTCCCATTTCGTGTTTAGAGCTTCAAGAATCAATTTTTAGAGAGAGGAATTATCCTTTTAGAGAGAGAAGCTCTGAGACATGTTCTTTACCTCTCCAAACGCAAAGCTCATCATTCATTCATGAATCAAACATCTTCTAGCTTCATCTAGAATGTTTTCTTGCATGGGTCTTCATCATTGAGTTAACCTGATAAGTTGAATAAAAACCCATATTTGTTAATTGTTCATACTTTCCAAGGTTGTGGTTTTATTGCATTTATTAGTTGATTAAATGTTAGGACTCTATTTATTGCATATATTTATGAGTTCTTTTGTATGATTGGGTTTGTATTGTGATAGCTAGTATTTAGGACATTATTGCCCTCTAACTAAGTCTTTATGTTTGGCATTTAGATATTGTTGATTATAACTTATTGATTGCATTCATTAATTGCATATTTGTTGTCTTTTCCATCTTGTGTGACAACTTATGTTGATATGGCTTTATTTGATGACTAGATTGTAGACTTGCATATCTTTATCTAGTTAGGTCTTTATGAGCATTCATATAGACATTGATATCAAGGATTGAATCTATTGCCATCATTTAATCTCTAGATAAGCATCCAGTGTTGCCTAACATTAAATGCATTTGGAATATATTTATATATTCACATAGGTTATTGATCTCTTCTTGAGAGTTAAGTTTTGTGACTATGAGTGTGTAGTGCACAAGCAAAGTGGTCAAGAATCACTATAAAGGCATGCAGGTATTAGTGGTGGGTTAGTAACCGAGAATGATATGACTAGAGGTCAACCTAGGTTGTAAACATCATTACAATATTGGATTTGAGGACCAAGTGTGACTAGAAGGATAGCCCGTGAGTTTTTCCCAGTTCGAGGGCTTCTCATGTAAATCAATCAACGTGTCATTTATTGTTTTCTGCACTTTAATTATGTTCGTTGTATTTGATTGTGTTGGGTTATTTTTGTTAATATTGACTAATACAAAAATTTATTGTCTTCACTGCACTGTAATTCTGTGATTGTGTCAGGATTGTGTTGTTCCAGAACATATCCAAAAGATGGCAGTAGTTGGAACGTTTCTTCATGTGATCCATAAGTCAATGTCAACGCATAATGCAAGGCTTGATGAGCCTTATTGTATATAACTTGGATGCCATACATTGTTTTCATATCTGTAATTATGTCTTTATGTCGCATTAGACTACCATCGTGTTGTTGGAGTCTATAGGCTATTACTTCACCGATTATGACCGCACTAGCCTATCGGTGGCGCCGGTGGACCTCATCCAAAGGACAACTGTGTTCACTTACAAAACTTCTCACTTGAAAGTATGTGCCTTCATATCTCTTCACCGCTCTTAATTTCCACGTAATTTTATCAACCTTGCACACCAAATGTAGAACCGACTTGTTAGACCTTTTCACCTTCCATTCAAAGTTCTCCCTCATTGCATGAAGACCTACTAACCTCTTTAAATCTCTTTTTTTTTGGAAAAAAATTGACCTTTTTAAATCAAAGTGTTAGGTTTACGTGATCTCATAGTGTTGTTCCATTGACAAAACGAATACGCTTCAGATCCGGGAGTAATCCAAATTGACTGATTATCGGAAGTTGAGATATTAAGATTTTTTGGGACATCGAATGTCCCCGGCATATCCGGTGCACTACAACGGGGACGGTGACCTTGTACACGCCTTCATTCAGTTTGACGTTGTATGGGTTCTTCAACAACGTTTTCACGGTCACCTGCATGACCATGATTGGGTTCTATATTCGGCTTCATCTTGGCCTCAAATTGACGCCAAAAGTAATCGTCAAAATGAGGTTCAATGTCAGCTGCAAGGTCAATTGTTGCATGCGAGAAACAGCAAATGTTTTCTAGACCTTAGGGATTTCCATCATTATATGTCTCTCTCCGTTGTGTGAACATTTGGTTACTACTGCTAACGGATGGATAATCTTGGAGATTTCCATAAAGAGGGATGTCATCATTCATCACACATCCACATCTCCTTTCAATTATGCTAACACATACTTGGGGAATCACTATATCTTCCCTAGCATAAACTAAACATCATCGTCGTTTCTTACAAATGTGCGACATGTACTACCAGGAACAATTAATATTGACAGTAGATCAATCTTGTATTTGTTTTGATCATAATTGACAATGGACTGCTTGCGCGCCAACAGCTCTTCAAAAGTCATATTCTTTGACACGTATATCCTATTTATCAGAACCAACAAACCTCTAGCTTCCGTCTAGTAGTTGCTCCTATCGACCGTTATAGGATATAATTATTCTAACCCGATCCATTTAAAGGGTAAATTGGTCTTTTTGACACTTGTCCCATGTCATGGGACAAGTTGTACTAGGGTCTTGGGTGTGATAGATTTTTGTGATTTTTGTCCTACATTGTCCCGTCATGTCCCATGCTAAGGTCGCCCCAAACGTGGGATAAGGGGAAACTGTCTCACGTTGTCATGTCCCGTCTCGCGTACCAAATGCACCCCTAGTGATCATGTTGATCGAAATATAAAAAAAATGATAAATATACTACCATATCAACTCTCTAAAACGAGTACTAATGTTAAAATGGTTTGAACAATAATATGTCAAAGTTTGATGTTTGAATTGTTATTAGTCAACCAATTCAGCTATACTGTTCACAGCTGTTTTACTATATATATATACAATCGCAAAGCCAATCCTCCAAATCATTGCCATCCCACATCGTCGATATTCACTTCTACAAAACACGCCCAAAAAAAGCCTTCTATTTCCCAGCTTCCTAGATCACATTTCCAATACTTGAAAAACTCTCACCATGCAAAAACTGTTGATCAGGACTCAAACTTCCAGGCTCCTGCCACTTTCTCTACCTTCAAGTCCCGTCTCCCACACACCTAAAGCCATAAATTTACACCAATTTCACTGTTCAGATTCGATTCAGTCCCCGCAACTCACAAGGATGATAAACAACTACATCATGATCAGTAGTCCTAAAACTTGCGTTCCTACAATGCCGCCTGTGGCAAGAGATGATAAATCGTATAACGAAATAGTTAGAGAAATGTCAGCATTCTTCAAGAAATTTCCGGTTCATCCAAATGATCAAATGGATAGAGCATACATTGCAACCACCAGACAAAGTAATTTGAAAGTTGGTTCAAGTTGTTCAACCACAACACGAGGTCATCAACGACCGTTAGATGGTATATCAATGAAGCTTGAGCGGTTCAAGATTCGGACGGTACAAAAGGGAGAGGTTGTTAAGGTGGAAGATGATCAGGAACGCAAGTGATTACTGATTTTAATTTCAAGCAATATAATATATGTTAATGGACTGATACCGAAATCCTGTATATTCACAATTCTTTTATTTCATTTGAATTACATATACATATGCAAGCTGCCTGTTTTTCTCAGTCTCTTTGCAAATTGCAACAAGCTGTCCTTCTCTTCTTGAGAAAATCTTGTATGCACCCGGTGCAATGCATCCTAACCAATAGGTTCATGCCATGTGGCATGGAGAACTCATTTTATTTGTTTTTTTGTCACACGGAATGCATCCATTGTATGGATGCATGTAAGATTTTCTCTTCCTTCTTAAATTTCGAAAATAGTTGCAAAATCTGTGAATTATAAAAAAATGGATCAAATCATACTGGACTTGAATGCAAAGGTTTGGGCTCTCACTTTTCAAAAGTGCCGAAATGGGTTTCTTTGGGTGTCAAACCAATTTTGTTGATGATGTTTGAGTGTTGACTACCTTTACAGAATTTCTGAACGTGCATTAATACCTTTTATTAGTCGTTTCTTGTATATCAAACATTGTACGCGGGTTAGTCTTTTAATGGATTTAAGGATGGGCATGGGTCCCATTTGATATGCAAATTTTTCTCCGGATCTCCAAATTTCCACGTCTCCATCTCCATTTGGGGAAAACGATTGAGGAGAAAATGGAAAAAAGGGTGGGGATAGGAATGATTTTCATCCTCAAATTGAAATGGGGATGGGGACTGGGATGGGGGAGGGAAATCCATCCTCATCCCCATCTCCCCATTTTCCCCACAATTATATTGAAATGGAGATGGGGATGGGGATGGGGGAGATCCCCCCATCCTCATTTCCCCATTTTTTCCAAAACATATATAAATATAATTATATATATTAATATATATTTTTTTTTATAAATTATTCTTTGAAAAACCTAACTATATAAACTCATTTGAAACTTTGAATTATTTGAAACACTTTGTTTTGTATTTGTAATGCGCTAATGGATTTTATTTTGTATATGTAATGGTATATATTTTAAAAAAAAATTGTAATTTTTAGTCAAATGGGGAAATAAGGAAACGGGGGAATGAGAGAAACGGGGAAATTGGAAAAAAAAAAGGTGGAAAACGGGAAAAATGGGGAACTAGGGTTATGGATGGAGATACCTCCCCCCAAAATTCTCCATCCCCATTTTCCACAAATGAGGAAATGGATATGGATGGGGGAAGTGTCTGGAAGTGGGGATAAGGATGGGAGGACCTATATCCATCCTCATTTCCCTAATGTGCATCTCTAGTCCCATTGGGGCGGGGGAGGGTCCCCCACCACTGCCCTAAAACCCCATTTGAGGGAACTAGGGATGGGGGTGTTTGGGAGGAGGTTCCCGCACTCCCACCCCCAAACCTTATTTCCTCCATTTCCAATCCCAATTCCTAATCTAAAAATCAACAGTCGAAGACTCACCATGGAGAGAGGAAGAAAATAAAACAACTAACAATGTCAAAAAAAAAAGAGAAAACAACACTGTAAAAAAAAAGAACAAAACAAAACAATTAAACAACAATCGGCGGTTGGAGAATCACTGTGGTGACGTGCAGGAGCGAAGCCAGGATTTTGGCTTTGGGGGAGCCAGGACAAAAAATAATGCTAAATGTCACGCAAGAAAAATATATTAATATATTAAAATGTAATGTCGTTTAGTCTTTAAGATAATAATAATAATAATAATAATAATAATAATAATAATAATAATAATAAGATTGACACTAACTTTGAGAATCAAAATGGATGTTGACTCTATTTTGTACCTCAAAAACCATCAGTAATCAAATTTATTTAAAGTTCTTTACGATTTCCATTTTACTATACATAATCAAAGAATTTGAAAGAAAATGATATTTCATCTTGTTACATAGATGAAATATCTCTTTCATAGTTCCTAATTAGTAATTATAAAATTCATATAAAATATTTAAAATATCATTGTACCATTAATATATTTAAAAAACAATTATTTATATACTTATAATTTAACTTTATAATATTCATATCAAACCAAATTAACTTAAAAATATTTTTGGACAAATTTAAATAACAAAGAAGTTAAATAAATTTATCAAAACCATAGTAACAAGTAACAACCTAACCAAATAATAAATATATAATAACACAAGCTTGAAAAACAAAATTAAAACATTAATTAATTTATAATCTCGAACCTAAAATCTTGGAAGTTAATAAAAATAATCTTAACGTTCAAATCAAAAATTACGAGTAAACAAACTATGTAGAGTAAATGTAAGGACCTCTACTTATGATTGGCTTATTTCATGACAAACCACATTGTGATTGTTATGTAACGGGTAGCTTATGTGATTGTGATTGGCATGCTTCCAGACATCCCAAAGTGCTTCATAAGGTATATCACTTGACTTAACTATTTTGAAGAGATTTAGTTGCACACACTCACTAATTTGCATTAGATATTAAATCTTGCATTGTATCTAATTTGATAACATGTCTTGCATGTTAATTGTGCTTCATTTTGTTTGCATTTCACTCACTTCACACTTTCACAACATTCATGTAAAATAGGCATTTTCTTGAGTGTTAAAAAACGACTTTTCCCTTTAGCGCGGCATAGACCGCTGGGCAAGCACCTGCTTACATCGCAGCATACGGAGCGGTAAACTCCAATAAGTCATGCGTGGTGTATACCGCCGTGGGTGCATACACCCAGCTAGCGGTCTCAACCGTAGTCCATTCCAGAAGACTGATTCTTCTGTTACGCGGTATATACCGCGGTCTGGACACTTGCCTGTACCGCGGTACTGATATCGGTTTTGACTAGATTTTGTTTCCCAAGTTCAAAATGACATATTCTTATCTAGGGCTTCTATATATATATGTTATCTTCTCTCCCATTTCGTGTTTAGAGCTTCAAGAATCAATTTTTAGAGAGAGGAAGTATCCTTTTAGAGAGAGAAGCTTCGAGACTTGTTCTTTACCTCTCCAAACGCAAAACTCATCATTCATTCATGAATCAAACATCTTCTAGCTTCATCTAGAATGTTTTCTTGTATGGGTCTTCATCATTGAGTTAACCTGATAAGTTGAATAAAAACCCATATTTGTTAATTGTTCATACTTTCCAAGATTGTGGTTTTATTGCATTTATTAGTTGATTAAATATTAGGACTCTATTTATTGCATATATTTATATGTTCCTTTATATGATTGGGTTTGTATTGTGATAGCTAGTATTTAGGACATTATTGCCCTCTAACTAAGTCTTTATGCTTGGCATTTAGATATTGTTGATTATAACTTATTGATTGCATTCAGTAATTGCATATTTGTTGTCCTTTCCATTTTGTGTGACAACTTATGTTGATATGGCTTTATTTGATGACTAGATTGTAGACTTGCATATCTTTATCTAGTTAGGTCTTTATGAGCATTCATATAGACATTGATATCAAGGATTGAATCTATTGCCATCATTTAATCTCTAGATAAGCATCCAGTGTTGCCTAACATTAAATGCATTTGAAATATATTTATATATTCACATAGGTTGTTGATCTCTTCTTGAGAGTTAAGTCTTGTGACTATGAGTGTGTAATGCACAAGCAAAGTGGTCAAGAATCACTATAAAGGCATGCAGGTATTAGTGGTGGGTTAGTAACCGAGAATAGTATGACTAGAGATCAACTTAGGTTGTAAACATCATTACAATATTGGATTTGATGACCAAGTGTGACTAGAAGGATAGCCCGTGAGTTTTGCCCAGTTGGAGGGCTTCTTATGTAAATCAATCAACGTGTCATTTATTGTTTTCTGCACTTTAATTATGTTTGTTGTTTTTGATTGTGTTGGGTTATTTTTGTTAATATTGACTAATACAAAAATTTATTGTCTTCACTGCACTGTAATTCTGTGATTGTGCCAGGATTGTGTTGTTCCAGAACATATCCAAAAGATGGCAGTAATTGGAACGTTTCTTCATGTGATCCATAAGTCAATGTCAACGCATAATGCAAGGTTTGATGAGCCTTATTGTACATAACTTGGATGCCATACATTGTTTTCATATCCGTAATTATGTCTTTATGTCGCATTAGACTACCATCGTGTTGTTAGAGTCTATAGGCTATTACTTCACCGATTATGACTTCAATAGCCTGTCGGTGGCGCCGGTGGACCTCCTCCAAAGGACAACTGTGTTCACTTACAAACTTCTCACTTGAAAGTATGTGCTTTCATCTCTCTTCATCGCTCTTAATTTCCACGTAATTTTATCAACCTTGCACACCAAATGTAGAACCGACTTGTTAGACCATTTTACCTTCCATTCAAAGTTCTCTCTCATTGCATGAAGACCTACTAACCTCTTTAAATCGCTTTTTTTTGGAAAAAAATTGACCTTTTTAAATCAAAGTGTTAGGTTTACGTGAACTCATAGTGTTGTTCCATTGACCAAACGAATACGCTTCAGATCCGGGAATAATCCAAATTGACTGTTTATCGGAAGTTGAGATATTAAGATTTTTTGGGACATCGAATGTCCCCGGCATATCCGGTGCACTACAACGGGGACGGTGACCTTATACACGCCTTCATTCAGTTTAACGTTGTATGGGTTCTTCAACAACGTTTTCACGGTCGCCTGCATGACCATGATTGGGTTCTATATTCGGCTTCATCTTGGCCTCAAATTGAAGCCTAAAGTAATCTTCAAAATGAGGTTCAATGTCAGCTACAAGGTCAATTGTTGCATGCCAGAAACAGCAAATTTTTTCTAGACCTTGGGGATTTCCATCATTATAGGTCTCTCTCTGTTGTGTGAACATTTGGTTACTACCGCTAACGAATGGATAATCTTGTAGATTTCCATAAAGAGGGATGTCATCATCCATCACACATCCACATCTCCTTTCAATTATGCTAACACATACTTGGGGAACCACTCTATCTTCCCTTAGCATAAACTAAACATCATCGTCGTTTCTTACAAATGTGCGACATGTACTACCAGGAACAATTAATATTGACTGTAGATCAATCTTGTATTTGTTTTTATCATAATTGACAATGGATTGCATGTGCGCCAACAACTCTTCAAAAGTCATATTCTTTGATACGTATATTCCCTAATTATCAGAACCAACAAACCTCTAGCTTCCGTCTAGTAGTTTCTCCTATCGACCGTTATAGGATATAGTTATTCTAACCCGATCCATTTTCCTGTACAAAAAAAATATTAACAAAATAAAGTTGGTATATCATAAAACAGAATAAGAATGGGGATTATATATTAAAAATGAATAAAAACTTAAAGTTGGTATCATGCAATAAGTCTCGAAAAATGGTTAATAAGTCTCAGATTTATTAATGAAATAGGTCTCGGGGCATAAAACTAAAGTCTCGGACACTACCAAAAGTCTCGAAGGATCAAGCTTTCCGAGACTTCTGAAAACAATGTCCAAGACTTTTGAAAACAATGTCCAAGACTTTTCTGCTATATGTCTGAGACTTTTGTAACACTATCTGAGACCTTCGAGAAAACTTGTTATCTCAGGCTTATTTGGTTTGGTTGCCTCTCATTGTGTAAATTTTGTTAAATACTCTCTAATTTGTTATACATTCACAAAGTTGTTATCTCAGACATTTGAATGAATTTTGTTATACATTACAACTGATAATATGAGTGAACTTAGAGAATTGTTATAAGATGAGGAACTTAGAGAATTGTAGAATTGTATAACAATTCTCTAAGTTCACTCATCTTATCGGTTAGTGAATAACAAAATTCACACAATGAGAGGCACAGTGTGGAAACAGATATAGGCAACCAAAGAAAATTAAAGACTCGGAATATTATAGCCGATTCAAAAGTCTCGGAACATATTAAACCAAAGTCTTAGACATATTAATCAAAGGTCTCGGAACATATTAAACCAAAGTCTCAGAGCCGTTTGAAAAGTCTCGGACATATAATAGATATAGGCAACCAAAGAAGATTAAAGACTCGGAAAATTATAGCTGATTCAAAAGTCTCGGAACATATTAAACCAAAGTCTCAAACATATTAATGAAAGCTCTCGGAACATATTAATCCAAAATCTCGGAGCAGTTTGAAAAGTCTCAAAACACTCAAATGAAAAGTCTCGAACATATTAACAAAAGTCTCAGAACATGGTTAATAAGTCTCGGACATAACATTAAAAAGTCTCAGAGCATTAATAAAAGTCTCTGAGACTTTTGAATAACCTATTCATTTCCAAGAATTTTATACTGTTTCGAGACTTTGGGAAAACTGTCTGAGACTTCCATCCGAAACTTTGGAACCAGCTATTACTTTCCGAGACGTTTATAACATGTTCCGAGACCTGGTTTAAGTACGTTCCGAGACTTATATCCAAGATTTCTGAAATTTGAAGTTTCACAGCTGTGCAACTAAACCTACGTACCTCTAACAGCTTTACAAATGGAAGATTCAAAACCAAAAAAAAAAAAAAAACACACACACACACACAAGAAATGAGATTACCTTAGTATGATTTGTAGACAAAGAGGAGAAAAAGACCACGAGTTAGAGAAGGAGATGAACAGCGACCAAGAGTTGGAGAAGGAGATGAACAGAGACCACGAGTTGGAGAAGAAGATGAAATTGGATCTTGGAGAAGAAGATGAACTTGGAACTTACTGAGAATTTAAAGTTAGAGAGAGAAGTAGATTTCAGACAACACTTTAACTTTAAAGTTAAAGTCAGAGATATAATAAAAAATACTAATAGTATGGATATTTTTGAAAATCATTTACTTTGATACCTTTAAAACATAAGTTATTAAATTTAAAATGGTGATTATCTTAAAACACCAACTCAAAAAAAGGGCAAAACCCCATATTTCCCAGTGCCAATAACAACGCTCTTTTTTTAATATTATATTTACATGTAAAAGTTTTTCTAAATAAACTTGAAACGGTATTAGATAGGAATTTATTGATATGAAAGAATATTAATATAGGATATGTGGTGGAGCAGACACCATACGTTCTTTATAAAAATAATCTGAGTTGGCAGCCGACCAAGAAGGCAAGAACAAGAAAATAATCTAAAATATCAAAGTTGGTAGCAGAAGGCCTAGAAATTTAAAGAAATGTAAAACAGAATTTGATTAAATTTGCCAAATTTGATTCCAATGAATCCAACCCGAGCTTCAGATTCATTAATATCGGTTTTCTTGAATGGGGATATATGCGCTCAAGTTCTCAACTAACAATCAATTGTTAGTTGGTCTTCGTCTTGAATGTGTGATATATGTCATTCACTCATTTGGGTTGGCCTACGATATGTTTGGTATAATCAAACCAAATCGTCAAATAATTGCCAAACTAATTATATGAGGTTATTTAGTTTGGTTTGATTGGGTGGTTCTGTATCGTGTGGTTTGGTATTAAGAAAAAAATAGTTTGGTCTTTTTTTTCTCTTTTTTTTTTCTTTGTTTTTTTCAACTTATTAATTTTTCAGTCAAAGAAATACCAAGTTTACAAAACAATAACTGAAAAAATTATTTATCTTTCAAAGGATTAGTGCGGGCTACAACTACTAGCTCCATAGTTACTTGTCAGTTGTCACTTGTGGGTGTGGTGACAAATATGGTTGCAAAGGTGTGAGAATAAAGGAGGTCGAAGACAGACAGGTGATGAGCTGAAGGTACCAACAATAATGTAGTCAAGTTTAGTTTTATATTTAATTACTAATGCCACTCGATTAATATTACATCAAAATATGCTCGTAAATGAGAACAAACGATAGGAAAATGAGGATCCAAAATAGGTATAAAATGGTCCGATTAAAAATGTATTTTTGTAATCCATCTTAAAGATGGACGGTAGAGATTTATTAAAACAAAAAATATATGAAAAAAAAATGAGAGTGGAGACTCATATTCAATGATGGACAATCTCGAGCCTCTCCTAGTCGACAAAGAAAGGATTTTAAAAAAAAAAAGAAATAGAAAACAAAAAATAGCATAAGTAAATGAAATTCTTCACTAGAAATTCTCTTTATGACCCGACGTTTACAAACTAGGAATGAAAATCAAAAGGAAACAAGTTCAATTAGTCTGGCAATCAAGAAAGGAAACCAAATTTATTGGGTGAGATGGGGAAATAAGTTATCTTTCCAACAAGAACTTAGTAGTTGATTTGTATGTAGATTGTAGAGTAATTCGATTTCCAACTATTTTTAAGCACTATAATTACATATCATGAATTAAGGGGATCCCCTTTCTCCTTTTCTCTTTAACATTGCAGTGGAAGGGTTGAGTGTGATTCTTAACAAAGCGGTGAATATTGGCCTTATAATGGGAGAGAAGATTGATGATCGTGGGGTTCAAGTCTCTCATTTACAATTTGCAGACGACACTATTGTTTTTCTTAAGCCAAAAATCGACTTCCTCATTAACTTAAAGTGAATCCTTCGGTGCTTTGAATTATCTTCCGGGCTTAAGATAAATTTCCATAAATCGTGAGTTGTAAGGGTGGGGAAAAATATTAGCAATGATGGTGGATGGGCTAAGATGTTTAAGTGTAGAAAAGCATGCTTGCCCATAACATATTTAGGTCTTCCTCTTGGAGCGAGACCGAGCTCTAAAATGTCTTGGAATAATGTGGTGGCGAGTATTGAGAAACGTTTATCGCCATGGAAACGGAAGTTTCTTTCGAAAGGAGGAAGATTGGTCTTAATAAAATCAGTGTTGAATAGCATTCCTTCCTTTTACATGTCGGTGTTTAGAATGCCGGTGGGGGTTGCTCAAAAGATTGAAAGACTCCAGAGAAGTTTTTTATGGGGAGATGGGATAGAAAAAAGGAAATTACACGCTGTAGATTGGATTTCGGTGTGCAAATCCAAGAAGAATGGTGGCCTAGGAATTGGGAGAATGTTGGATAAAAATGATAGTCCTTTTGGCAAAGTGGATGTGGAGATTTGGCAATGAGGATAATTCGCTTTGGAAAAAGGTGGTTTGTGCAAAATATGGAGTTGACGTTAAAAGATTGAAGTGGGACTGGAAGAGTCAGAGTGCGTCCTCTTATTTGGTTAAGACAATGGCCAAATTGTTAAATCCCAATTTAAGATCGGGGAAGGTGCTGCTAAATGGTCTTCAGGTGGTTGTGGGAGGTGGCTTCAATATCAGGTTATGGCAGGATGTTGTGGTAGACTCCATTCCGCTTCAGGTAGCATTCCCCAGGATGTATGCTTTAGCTTCAGAAAAGGAGGGCTTTATTGCTGATTATGGGAACTAGCAGCAGAAGTCATGGGTATGGTCAACAAAGATGAGAAGAAATTTGTTTGATTGGGAGAAAAGTCAGTGGAATTGTTTGATGCAATGTCTAGATTGTGTTGTGGTGCGAAAACATATAAAGGACACGATTGCTTGGAGTTTCAACTCTTCAGGCAATTTTTCTGTTAGCTCTTTTCGGAAAAGATTAGAGGAGCTAGAGAATGGATCTTCTGCTAGTTTCAAGTTGCCATGGAAAGGGATATGCCCTCCCAAGATAGAAATTTTTGCTTGGCAATTGTTTAGAGGCAGAGTGATGGTGGCTGATGTCCTTCAGAGATTTGGTGTTGGGGTGATCCTAGAGTGCAAGTTATGTAACAATGATATTGAGACCCTGAATCATGTTTTCCTTCACTGTGATTGGTCTAGGAAGGTGTGGTCTCTTTGTTTGAATTGATGGAGAGTTACCAGTTGTGCAAATAAAGATATCAAGGATTGGTGGGAAGGATGGAGTAGTTTATGCCCTTCTCTAAAGAAAACCAGAATCTGAGAACTGTTATTTTTTGCTACTGTGTGGTCAATATGGGAAATGAGGAATGCTGCAGTTTTCAGAGACATTGCTGCTTCTGCTGTGCAAGCTCTAGATATGGTGAGATTTCGAATGGCTTGGTGGTTCAAACACCATGGCTCAGGATCAAAAGAAACGTTAACTGCCTTGTTGTTAAACATAACAGATTTATGTCTGGATAACAGCTGCAACAAGTGACAAAGAGTGGAAGTCTGGACTCCTCCTCCGAATGATGACATTAAATTTAATGTTGATGGCTCTGTGTTAGGGAAACCAGGTCCGGCTGGTATTGGCGGAGTTCTAAGAGATGGTAATGGCAAGGTTCTATGCATGTTTTCTCTATATGTTGGTATACAAGACTCCAACACAGCTGAGTTTTTAGCCATACATAAAGCTGTGGGATTGTGCTGCTCTATTTCAGCATGTGTGGGTCACAATTTAGTCATTGAGAGTGATTCGATGGTTGCTGTGTCTTGGATCAATGGTATGGGCATAGGAAACTTTAAGCTTGTCAACTTAATCTATGATATAAGGAGCAACCTGAAGTTTTTGAAGGGAGAGGTCAAATTTCGATCAAGAGCCTCCAACCAGTTTGCTGACAATCTTGCCAAGATGGGATCCGGTGAGAAAGGGGACTTTATAGAATGGGGTGATTTTGGTAACTGAGTGGATCTTGTTTTTTGTTTTTGTTTGTACCAGGGGCTATATTTATGGCTTGTCTGTCCGCTGTCTTCTGGTTTGGAGATCCTCCTCTGTTTCTGGGTTCTTGGTTTTGTGTTGTTGGTTTGCTTGGTTTCCTTTTGAGTTTGCTTTTGCTGTTCCTGGCCTGCTTGGCCTTTAATAAAATATCGTTAAAAAAAACAACGAGGGAGACTTCCAGCTCATCGGTGGTTTATACTTGGTTCTTTGATGGTCATTTTTGAGTGGGGGTGGTGGTGGTTTTGTGGTCATGGTGGTTGTTGGGCGATCCTCTGTTTCTCTGAGTATGCAGGGGAAGTGGAGGAAGCTTCAAATCATCAAGTTTTTGTGGCTGTCCATTTTTGTCGAAGCTCCATCCGAGAAGTTAGTGATCACTGGAAAGTAAACCAGTTGCTGCAGTGAAACAAACATTCATGGAGTCCAAGAGAATTTCAGAAAGATCGATTTGGACTTGTGGAATGACTTCAACAGTGAATCAATTTCTGTCTGTTGTATGCTATTTTGTGTAGATGTGTTTGTTGCCTTTTTGCTTTGATTTTCTGTGTTGGTTCATCTGCTCCTGTTAATGGCAGGTGGGCAAGTGTTTGCCTCTTGGTTTTGTGTCGCCTTGCGGGTGCTTTTGGGTGTGTTTTGTGCCTCTGTGGTTGTTGTTTTCCTTATTGTTGGTGTCTCGGTGGTTGTTGTTTTCCTATTGTTGGTGTTTTCAGGCCTTTATGGCCTCTAATAAAGTTATTGTTCAAAAAAAAAGTTATGTTTTCCTCATTATAATTCATGATTGATAAACATGTTTTTTTTTCTCTCTTGCTCTCTCTAGAATTATGAATTGATTTCATGAAAAGGCATTTAAAAGAGGGAGAAAAAAGAAAAATTGATGAAAACCGACCTTTTTTTTTTGAAGTACTATATAATTTCGGGAATTTTTGGAGAAAGTGAGGACTCGAACCCACAACCTCGTGATGTAGGTAAGACATATACCACCGAATCAACGTACACCAACTTGCATATGGGTTTACTAAGTTTCAGTTTTACAACCATTCAACGTAGAATCTTAGCGAGACAGACTAAAGGGTTCAAAACATTTCTAGCACTCTTTACTCCTTTACTTCTAAGACTAGCACCAAATTAATAACTTAAATTTTAATAATACATAAAGTGTTGTTTTGACAAAAATATTCTTAAAACACACTCACAAAAACAAGTCTCGCGTTTCTTTTTAGACTTATTTTGGTGTTTCTGAGACTTATTTTGGTGTTTTCGAGACTTATTGAGTACTTTTACAATTTCTGAGACTTATTAAGCAAAAATGAAAATTTCCAATTTTTTTTGTTCATCCTCTTCATCGACCTCCATTGGAGGTTGACTTCAACCTTCAATTGCATATCAAATAGACTGATCACACCAAAATGAGCACCCGCAATAGTACGGAGCCGTGAGAGTAAGCACAATGATAAATAAGATTTGTTCCTGAGGATTGATGAATTGATTACCACAATTGATTGATTAGACTACTATTTAGACAAACAAATATTTGATGATTGAATTACACTACTCACATTTCATTAATTTAAACTACAACTAAAGTGCAATAAATGAAATTAAACAAGCAAGCAAATAAAGTAAAGTCACACACAAACAAATGATTGTATTACTAATAGGAAATTAGACTAAGACCGTGAATCCACCCAACCAATTCTCACCAATTTATAGACCCATCAGTAAAGATAAATTATGCAAGTGCAAATGTAGACTCGTGACAAACCTCAATTAGTCTCTACTTTCTCTCAAGTAATAGAAACAACACTTATATGCATCAATAACCTATCTCTCGATGGTCATCCGAAATACACACAAGTTCATTAAGCTTTGTGGTTCACTAATTGAGTTCTAGATACTAGCATCGGGTATCTCTACCTTACTAGACCTCTATCATGCATTTCATCAAGCACGTTGTGTGATTCTTCACTTGGTACATCACACAACAACCAAATAAACATTAAATGCTAGCTAAACACTCAATATTGATTATAGCATGAAATACACATACATAAAAACAAGCAATAGGGATAAAGTGGTGGTCTTTATTAATAATTCATGGTAAAGGCTTCATCTTGACCTTAGCCAAGTAGGATTTGGTTCATAATACAAGAAATGGCCATACAAGATATGAAATGAGTACAAACCATAAATGAATACAAATAAATGTAAAGAGAGAAAGGATAATAGTAAACTAAGTTGAAGAACTCCTCCTCTCTTACTTGGTTGTGCTAGACGTTTTCTCTCTTTGACTTCTCTTGCTCTAAGATGTGATTTTTATGGTTGATCTAGGTAAAGCAATGAGGTGGTGAGTGTTTGGTGCATTGGGATTTGGGTTTAGATGGTGATTTGATGAAGGTTTTAGGTGATTCGGTGAAGGATTTGGGTTAAAGGTTTGTTCTTGGAAGTTTTGGATTGTAATGGGAGTGTTTGGAGCTCAAGAGTTGTGCCAGAGGTGCTGGGAAAATAGCTGAAATAAGGTATTTATAGTGTGTGGGAATTAGGGCATGAAACCTTAGAGATTCTGCTGAGTTGGACAAAATGCGCAGTTCACATGTGTGCAAGGGTGCGCATGTACTGTACACTTCTACTGGCCTCTGCCACGCTGCTAGACGTGCGCAGTACACACGTGCGCACAGGGTACTCACATACCGAGCACATCTGCTGGACTTTACCAAGGTTTGGGACATGCGCGGTACACAGGTGCGCACGTACCGCACACATCCATTGGAATTTTACCCTGGCTGATGTGCTATTCCTGCGAGTGCATAGGGTGCGCAAACTTTATGAAATCAAGATTTGACACCCAAATTCTTCCGTTATAGCACAAATGCCTCTCGAAACTTAGAAACCTGCACAAACTCAATTCAACCATCAAATACTTGGTTTTTACCCCGAAAACGGATGCAAAGTGAATGGGGTTACACAAAATGTAGAAATATACATTATCACAAACCTCCTCCATTGGAGGTTGACTTCAACCTTCAATGCAGGTCGAATAGACCTCCAATGGAGGTCTGTTCCATATCCATTGATGGAGGAGTGGTCCTCCATCGATGGAGGTTTTTGAAAGAATGAAAAAAATCCTAAAAGTGGCAAAAAAGTAATAAAAGAAGAAGGATAGTGTATTTTTGTCAGTTGGTGCTATGTAAACTCAAATGATTAATCTAGTGCTAGTCTTAAAAGTCACTATGAGTTTAGTGTTATTGAGGCATATTTCCACACATACTAGATTCTCTGAAATTCACAACCCATAGAAGGTAAAATGTTTATATATAAAAGATAATTCTCAAGTGCAAACCATCTTATGTCAAAACCCTCCACATGATGAAATTTAATTAATTTTAATTTAGGAAAAAAAATAAAAACAAAATTTAGTTTGAGAACTATTCTTTATATATTCTTTTAATTCGAAGTCATTTGGGAGATTTGGATTTCTTTTTTATGACATATAAAAGTTTTTGATTACCATTTGAGACGAGTTATTTGCCTGAATAGCAACCTAGTTGCAATCTTTGAAAAGGAATTGTATTTGCCTTTCTGTTGTTTGAATCTGAATCGTAATATACTAGTATATTATGTTGCGGCATCCGGTAGTACATTTTTTTTTGAAAGGCTAAACTTTATTGAACAAACAAAGGAAAATGGACAAAGCCCTACAACCAAAAAAAGGCAAACCAAACAACCCCAAAACATTCCATCAAAAAGAACACAAAAGGAACACAAACAGAAACATCACGCCAACCCTAGCCAAAGCAACAACAAAAGTAACAAAGGCAACAACTAAGGGTTGCACAAGCAGCTAACAACAAATAGCCAAAAACACACCATACCCAGAGCACATCAGATATCCCCCCACCCCCCCACCCCCCCATTGAACATAATCCCCACTTATGCTAGATCCATTTCTGGCAAGCAAATCAGTAAAAGAATTTGTCGCTTTGTACTTGAATGTCACCTTCGTATTGTCTAAAAACTTCAACTTACTACGAATATCATAGATCATATTCAGGTGATTGAGGTAATCAAAGTCATCACCGTTAACCTAAGACACCGCCACTTTTGAGTCGCTTACAATAGTGATATTCCTACCTTTTAATTCACTTGTCGATATACACAGGTCACACGCTCTGAAAATAGCTTCAATGTCAGCCGAGATAGCATCTTTAACACCCAGAAACGATGAGAAAATACATAGCACTTTCCCTCTCGAATCCCTCAAAACTCCACCCTTACCAACCGAGCCTAGAGAACCGCTTGCCATGCCATCAATGTTGAACTTGAGTGCATCAAGAGAATGGGGAGTCCATTCCACAAACATCGTCTTCTAAATAGCACTAAATTAGTGACTTTTAAGACTAGCACTATATTAATAATTTGGGTTTAAATAGCACAAACTGACAAAAATACCTTAACCTTCTTCTTTTATTACTTTTTTTTTGTTATTGCCAATTTTAGGATTGTTTTTCTTTTCTTTCAAAAACCTCCATTGATGGATGACCACTCTTCTATCAATAGAGATGGAACAGACCTCGTTCAACTTGCATTTGAGATTGAATTCGACTTCCAATGGAGGTCGAAATCAACCTCCATTGGAGGTTGATGAAGAAGATGAACAAAAAAAATTAGAAAATTTCATTTCTGCTCAATAAGTCTCACAATTTTTTAAAGTACTCAATAAGTCTCAGAAACAGCAAAATAAGTTTCGAAAATTACAAAATAAGTCTCAGAAATACATAATAAGTCTCGAAAACACCAAAATAAATCTCAGAAATACCAAAATAAGTCTCGAAAAAAAATGCAAGACTTATTTTTGTGAGTGTGTTTTAAGAATATTTTTGTCAAAACAACACTTTATGTGTTATCAAAACTTAAGTTATTAAGTTGGTACTAGTCTTAAAAGTAAAGGATAAAGAGTGCTAGAAAATTTTTGAACCCTCTAGTCTATCTCACTAAGATTCTACGTTGATTGGTTGTGAAAGTGAAACTTATTAAACCCACATGCAAGTTGGTGTAGGTTGATTTGGTGGTATACTCCTCACGTACACAATGAGGTTGTGGGTTCGAATCCTCACTTTCTCCAAAAATTCCCGAATTTATATAATACTTCAAAAAAAAGTTGGTTTTCATCAATTTTTCTTTTTTCTCTCTCTTTTAAATACCTTTTCATGAAATCAATTCATAATTCTAGATAGAGCAAGAGAGTAGAAAAACACGTTTATCAATAGTAAATTATAATGAGGAAAACATAACTTAATTCGTAATATGTAATTATAGTGCTTAAAAATGGTAAGAAATCAAATTACTGTGCATACAAATCAAGAATTGAGTTCTTGTTGGAAAGATAACTTATTTCCCCATCTCACCCAATAAATTAGGTTTCCTTTCTTGATTGCCATACCAATTGAACTTGTTTCCTTTTGATTTTCATTCCTAGTTTGTAAACGTCGGGTCATAAAGAGAATTTCTAGTGAAGAATTTCATTTACTTATGCTATTTTTTGTTTTCTATTTCTTTTTTTAAAATCCTTTCTTTGTCGACGGGGAGAGGCTCGAGATTGTCCATCATTGAATATGAGTCTCCACCCTCATTTTTTTCATTTTTTTTTTGTTTTAATAAATCTCTACCGTCCATCTTTAAGATGGATTCCAAAGATACATTTTTAATCGGACTATTTTATACCTATTTTGGATCCCCATTTTCCTATCGTTTGTTCTCATTTATGAGCATATTTTGTATATAATGTGTGTGTTGAGCCTTGTGTAGGTACATATTCCCTATTACAAGGTTTTGAGCGTAAAGAACGGTTTGGGAGGCAAAAACATGCCAAAAACGGAATAAATGGAAGTATTCAGAGTGTCGCGCCTCACCGTTGACACAGACCGCGGCGTGATCTAAGCCCAGCCGTGTCCTACGGTTGATCCATCTTCAAACTAGAACGCGACACCGAGCCCGTGGCAGAAATCCCCTCTGATTTCCAGCAGCTTACGGGACAAAACCGAACCAAGTGCCAATCGGCGGTCAGTTCGGTGATCACATGACCGCCGTTCCAACCGTTGTTTGAAGACAGTAGATCCCAGAAGTTTGGCGGTCTGTTCGGCGGTCACACCCTAACCGCCATTTCGACTGCCTTTTGAAGGTCAGAAGAACACATGTTATTTGGCGGTTAGATCGGCTGTCACCCTAATCGTCGATATAACCGCCGATCGACCAACGAGAGACCAAAATTGGGCAAATTTTAGGGGCAGTTTTGTCCTTTCACTACCATTTCCAGCCTAACCTCCCAACACTATATAAACACATTTTCCTCTCTTCTCTTCAGACCATAACCGAGCCACACTTCATTTCTTCATCTTCTTCTTCATCATTCAAGAGAGAGAGAAGCTTTCAAGCTTCCATAGAGGTTTTCCTCCATGGAAAGCTCACCACCACCATTTCTACACATCTTTCCCCACATTTGTGAGTAGATTGCAGGAGATTAGGAGTGGTCTTTGGACCAATTTCTGGCAAGTAAAGAATGGAGTTCTTGGTGGGGTTCTTCAAGAGTTGTATCTATTAACTCAATCTCCATGTATATCTTGTTTTCCATATGTGTAATCCCCATTTGGGAATATTTGTTATCCTACACTTTGGCTATTTATATATGATAATGTTTATGTTCATTTGGGTCTTGTTTCATTCTTGCCATGATTGATTATATCTTTTATCTTGAAATACATGTTTATGGATGATTGGAAATTAATATGTGTTCATGAATGGGATTAGGAGTAGATTAATGTAATTTAGTAGTTGTAATCAAATATCCCATTTGTGTGTATATGTTGATGGATGGTCAAAATTGCATGTTCATGGATGGATTTGAGTGAATTAGAGTTAAGATTGTGCTTTAGGAGGGGCTCTCCGGTCATTATCTTGGCTAATTAGCTAGGAATAATGGATGAAACTAATAATTGCCATATTATAAAAGTTTCGGTTCATTGTTTTTGTTTTACATTGGACTTTGGCTACTTCTCACACTAGGGGCTCTAGGTGAGTGGTGGTTATAGTTACAATAATTGGGAATTCGGTTATTTCTTGCGCTAGGGGCTCTAGGTAAGTTATGGTTGAAGGAACAATTACTCTTTCCACATTCATTAGTCTTAACGTTACCATTTTACATTACCATGTTAGTATTGGGGCTCAATCTAGCATTGGTTTGTAGAATTGGTTCACATATATTGGTTGCGGTTTTGTGTTTGAGAGGCTTTTCAACACACTCTTCAACTGTTAGCTTTATGTATGGGTATAAATCGGATTGAGGCAAGAACGAACCCTTAACTTAAATTGAATGTGCTTGATTGCTTAACCATCTAATAGATATGTCTTTGTGTTTGGTGAGCTTATTGCCCCTTATGTGTCTATGATCTTACATCTCTCATATCCACCCTTTTATTATTTCTCACTTAATCACCATTCTCACCCCTCCATATTCTTTTGTTTATTTTTAGATTTGCATTCTTTTCATTTTCTTTGCACACACACAACACCCTACACATACCATTATCACCTCATCCGCATTCTATTTATATGCTTTAAATAAACACTAAAACCCGAAACGGTTAGCGAATACACCTCTCTGCGGAACGATACCCTTACTTGCACGTTGTACTAGTTTATTGCTATACATGTCTTTTGACTCGTGCCTTAATAGAGAGGTTTATTTTAAATGATAAATACTTTGACATCGCATTTTCGACAGCGAAATGCCTTCGTCAATTTTTTTTCATTTTTCATTTTTCATTTTTTTAATGAATTAACCCCTACCATTCCACTTTTGAGATAGATGGTGTAGTCCCCACCGTCCATCTTTATTCATCATGTGATAAAAATACTGGCATCCCGTAGTACATATACCAGTATTTTTATCAACTTGATATTTTATTAATTTTATAGAGTATCAAAGACTCATATAGACATACAATCATATTTCCAAGATCCTTCACATGTGATTTCATCAAAGTCCATACTGAAATCACATGTGAAGGATCTTGGAAGTATGATTGTATGTCCATATGAGTCTTTGATACTCTATAAAATTAATAAAATATCATGTGATAAAAATACTGGCATCCAGTAGTACATATACCAATATTTTTATCAACTTGATATTTTATTAATTTTATAGAGTATCAAAGACTCATATGGACATACAATCATACTTCCAAGATCTTTCACATATGATTTCATCAAAGTCCTTACTGAAATTAAAATAAGATATACCGTATAAGAGATTTACTTTATATATATATATATATATATATATATATATAATTCTAAAGTGCAAACCATCTTATGTCTAAATCCTCCGCATCAGTGGCGGACCCAGAAATTTTAACGAGGTGGGGCACTTGAACTAAAAACATTTATTTTTAAAAAAATTAATGAAAATTTAAAATCATAATAAAATGTGTTTTTTTATATATAAAAATTGATGGTATAATAAATTTTTAATAAAAAAAATATATAATACTTACTCAAAATGAATTAAATAATTTTACATTTAAAAGAACTAAAAACAAGGAACAAAATATTAAAAAAATAAACAATAACAAGAAAAACAACATGAACAATGAAAAATTATAGTATTTATTCGTAAAAAAAATTAAAATATAGTTTATAAAAAAAAAAATTGTTTTGTATTTATAATGAATTCACTTTAAATTTATACAAAAATAATTGATTAATAAATATTACTAGAAATGTTTTTGAATTTTTTATTTTTCTAATTATTGATTCTAAATAAATTAGAATAATAAAATAAAGAAAAATATAAAGGATAAAATAAAATGAATCATAATAATAGATGAACTACTTTAATATAATAAATTTAAATTTGAGATTTTAGGATTATTGATTGGATATGTTAGGTATGTCAAACTAAAAATATTAGAAATAAGAAAATTTCAAAATAATAATAGATAAGATAATTTACTATATAATTAAATTGAATTAAGTAAACCGTAAATTAAGGGTAGTTAAGAATTTAAATGAGGGGAAAAAGAAAATGGATTATTTTGCTGTAGAAAAAAATAGAAATTGGAAACGAGTGTAAAATAAAAATAGATATTAAAAGGTATTTGTTTTTCTTATGGTGAGAATTGAACCAGTGACTAAAACTATTGAAATGATGACAATAAACCAGTAGTAATGTGTAACAACATATGTCATATTGTGTTATTTGTGATATATATATATAAATATAAAATGATTTTTTTAAAAAAAAAATTTGAGATGAGGCACAGGCCCCACTTGGTCTCTATGTGGGTCCGCCCCTGCTCCGCATTATAAAATTTAATGAACTTTGACAAAATCTTTTACGGGAATGATTAGAAAAGTAAAATATAATTACGAAAACAAATTTCAAAATTGTTTTTGAGTTTGAGAGCTATTCTCTTAATTCAAAATCATTTGGGAGATTTGAATTTCATTTTTATGACATATAAAAGTTCTTGATTACCATTTGAGATGAGTTAGTATTGCATGCATAGCAGAATAGTTGCATTCTTTGAAAAGGAATTGTATTGCCTTTCTGTTGTTTGGTTGTGAATAGTAAAAATACTAGTCTATTAGAATTAGATTGATGCATCTATTAGTACATATACCAAGTGTTTTTGTTGACTGCCATCAGGGGCGTGTTCAGTTGGTAGATGGACAAAGCTTGGTGTTTGAGTAAATGACTCACAAATCAGTAACTCGAATTCTGTCAATAGCAAAAGCTTCAAAAAATATCTGATCTAGATAACAGTTTTTCTCTCATAAACATACAATTTATGTATATTTATAGCATATTAATACACATCACCACATTTTACCAAAAAGTGCGGTAATATGTATTAGTATGCTATAAATATACCTATATTGTATGCCTACTAAAGAAAAATTGGTCTAGATAGATACTATTAAAAAAAGTGTTTTTATCAACTTAATTAGTATTAGAATTAATTGTAGACTCATACAGCCATACTTACAATATCCTACAATTTTAATTTCCTCTATTTATTTTATATACTAAATATGAGCCCACGGTAGAATTGACCAGCAGGTTTACACCATATATGAGCCCAAACAAAAGGTTTAGGGCCCAGGAAATATTGGAAAATCGATCGTTTCCTGTACATGCTCATGCTAGCCGGGCTGGGAAAGTGGGAATAAGACAATGTCTTATGTCCGTACATAGTATATTACTGATTTTGTTTTTTTAAACATTATTGTTTTTTCAAATCGGATACCAAACTGTCAACAGCCATCTCCACATATTCCGATAAATATGTATAATACGTACAGTAAGGGGTCGTTTGTTTTTTTGTCTAACATTGAACAGTCCTGAATTTTTCTGAATATTGAATAGGGACTGAAATCTGAATCTGAATGACATGTTTGTTTATTTTTTTCCTCACATATGAATATATTGTCAACATATTTGTTTTTTAAAAATAAAACTGTCTGAAAATAAGTAAGTTTACATTTATACACATACTAATTAAAAGATGTAATTTAACATGCATCATTCTTTATAACATTTTGTATGTTTTTTTTTTTGCAAACAAAGTTCAATTTAACAAAATAAAAAATTAATCAAAGAATATAATTTTGCATATTCTGCAAACAAAATTTAAGTTAAATTATTATCAAAAAAAGTTCAAGTTCAAGTTCAAGTTCAATTTTATATGTTGTCCACGTTTCCAGTGAATATAATTCATGAAACCATTTTTTTTTGTTTCCTAGATCATATGCACCGGAAACCAAATAAAAGAAAGGTTCTTGAATTTTTTATATACAATAATTCTATAACGTTTTCGAGTCACGAAATCTACTTAATATGATAGACAAATTTATTGAGTACTATACGAATAGTTAGATAAAAATAAATAAATAAAGAGTTCTTACCAGGATTTGGCTGGAAAGAAATTCAATTGTTCAATCCTTGAAAAATTTCATTATGAGAAGTAATTAGGGATTTTTTTTCTAAAACATGTTTAAATTAAGAAATATGTTTAAAGAAATTTTTTCACACAATATTAAATTAAGATAAATTTGGAAATATATCTTTTTTTGGAGGATAGACTTGGAAGAGAATATTTTAATTGTAATCCAGTGATTTGGAATTAAGTTAAAAGTCATGATTTCTTACTTTTTATTTTAAGTTGTTTTTTGATATTTTTAAGTTGTTTGACCACTTAAAAAAACAAATAAAACAACTTAATGGGTTCAATTCAGACCCATTAAGTTATAAGTGAAAAAAACAAACGACCCCTAAGACTTGAAATATAGTGTTGCTAACTGATAATAAGATTTTTACATCCAATCTATAATTATAAATACATTCACAATTAACATTTAAAATTCAACTTTTACTACATCCAATCTATAATTATAAATACATTCACAATTAACATTTAAAAATTCAACTTTTACTAGGCATGTCGATATTAACATTATAGCTAGAGATAAAGTTATCGATTTATATAAATTTTAATGGGAATTGCAAAAAATAGCGAAAGTGATTTTATTATAATCATATATTAAAAAATAATTGTGAATAAAAAAAACTTGATTTTATATTTGCACCCACTAATCAAAAGAAGTCCAAAAATATAACATATTTTCGGACCACATGATGAATATAATTTACCTCATCTTGAATCATTTGAATTGCCTGCTGAAAATTAATTAAGGTTGGGAGTTGGGACAAGTAATAGGAATTTTGTTGCGATAGTTTGTACTTATCACCACCTATATAATTATCTATTATTATCATGTAATTTAATACATATCAATTGTAGAGATAATCCTCCGTATGGTTATATATAGGCCTAATATATGACCA
The DNA here is from genome assembly GCA_033220585.1 of Dipteronia sinensis. Lineage (NCBI taxonomy): Eukaryota > Viridiplantae > Streptophyta > Magnoliopsida > Sapindales > Sapindaceae > Dipteronia > Dipteronia sinensis. The sequence continues at coordinate 67,618,872 of CM065637.1, read as the reverse complement.
ATCATAAAAATCAATAAGATTGACTAAAGTGTTTTCTCTCTATTTCTCTCTCTTGTTTAGTGTTTTATTTTATATTATTGTTTTTATGCTTTACTTCATAACACGTTATCAGTATGAAGCTAGTATGGTATGGAGAAGAATTCTATTATATTACTTGTTTCTCTATTATATTGATTCAATTAATCTTATGAGTATGCTCTGTGGATTTTGCCATTAATTTGGAACTTCCACATCCGAAAATAAGATTAATATCCATGAACTTATTTATGGTTCCATAATATTTTTATGCAATCTCTTCTTCTACTTTCTTATTTATATTATACCTAAATCTTTTTCAAAGAAAAAGGACGGAACATTTATTTAGCAACCAGAAGTTTGCAAATGTAAAAAAAAAAAATCAAAACCAAAAGTTCTTGATTCGAAAAAAAAAATCCAGAACCAAAAGTTCTTGATTTGAAAAAAAAAATAGAACCGGAAGTTCTTGATTCAAAAAAAAAATCAGAACCGGAAGTTCTTGATTCGAAAAACAATTAGAACCGGAAGGTCTTGACTTGAAAAAAAAATCAGAACTGGAAGTTCTTGATTCGAACAAAAAATCAGTACCAGAAGTTCTTGATTTAAAACAAAATCAGAACCAGAAATTCTTGATTTGAAAAAAAAATCAAAACCAGAAATTCTTAATTTGAAAAAAAATCAGAACCATAAGTTCTTAATTAGAAAAAAAAATCAGAATTAGAAGTTCTTGAATCGAAAAAAAAAAAATCAGAACCAGGAGTTATTGATTAGAAAAAAAAAATCAGAACCAGAAGTTCTTGATTGAAAAATAAAACCAAAAGCTCTATATTCCAATTTAATCAGAACCTGAAGTTCCGTATTCTAATTTAAAAAGAACCTAAAGTTATGGATTCCAATTTAATTAATCAGAACATGAAGTTCTTGATTCTAATATTCATCAGAACTCGAAGTTCTATTTTCCAATTCAATCAGAACCTAAAGTTCTAGATACATATGGATCTCAATTTTAATTAGAACCCAAAGTTCTACAAGCATAATTCTGTATTCCAATTCAATAGAACACATATGGATCCCAATTTTAATCAGAACTCAAAGTTCAGCAAGCATAGTTATTAATCTATTTCAATTTAATTAATCGGAACCCGAGGTTCGGTATTCCAAATATAATTACCCGAAGTTCTAAATTCCCATATAACTAATCGGGACCTGAAGTTCTTGATTCAAATTAATTAATCAGAACTTAAAGTTCTCGATTTTAATTTAATTTGATTATAACCTATGAATTAAACATGGGCAATGATCCAATATTTTTGAAATAAATATAAATCTAAACCTGAAGTTTAGAATTAAACATAAGCTTTCAATATAATCAGAACCTAGAGTTCTGTATCTAATTGATAAATATTTAAATCTCAATTATATCAAAACCTGAAGTTTTGAGTTCTAAAACGTATGTTGGCATATGGCGCTCATTATAGGTTGTTTTTAATTTGAATTAAAATCATAACTTCATGAGCATATTTTCATTAGAAAACACCATATGCACTTCAAATTATGTGTATACTTGTGAGGAAAAGTGTGTGCATGACTTGCATGACAACAATTGAAAAACAGTGCCTTTGGTTGTGCTAATGGCAGGATGTTTGATGCCAAGAGAAACACATGGTGAATATGTGTGTTGTATGTTGCGTGATGTGTGTGATAAAAACAAATAAAAGTAGAGGTGAAAAATAAAATTTATCAGAATTTTTTTTGGGGATTTGTATTCGTGAACTGAGAAGACTTTCCGAGTTCATGTTTGACTTCTGACTGGTGATACCCGCAGGCTATTTCCCTTCCACAACGGTATTAATCCAAAAAGTCTTTGATTATAATTATCAGAAAATTAATACGAAAAAGTGCTACTTAATTAGGATCTAAAATCCTAAAGAAAAAAAATAGTTCACTTATGAACATAAAGTTCATATATGAACAAAGCCTTTAATTTAATAGAACATGATTTCTATTATTTAGAACCTGAAGTTCTAGATATACAATTTACATTTAGAAAACTAAAGTTTAATAATGAATTGAAATTCATGTGACAAGAGTTTTTGTTATTTGGGACCAGAAGTTCTTAATATATATTTTAAAAAAAACTTGAAAAAATAATTTTAATTGAAAATTATTATTAGACTTGTGTATAATTATGAACCAAAAGTTCACAGATGTACCTAACGTCTTAAAATGATATAAGTTCTATTAAGAATTCATCATTCTCGTTATATATGAACCTGCAATTCTAAAAGTGAAAAGGTAAAATGTTCTTACCTTTCTCACATTTTATTCATTAATTTTTTCAATTGCTTATTTCACATAATCACACTATATATAAGTGAAGGATATGATACTTTTATCTTTCTTCCTTCCTTCTCGCAAGATATGGAAACTAAGTACGTAATATGTATTTTATTTTATACATATCACATTACTTAATTATCAAATATTTAGTACTATTAATTCATTTAAATTATGTCTTTTCTTAACACATAAAAGTCAAATTCTTCCTCGTTATTTGTTAGAAGAATTAAAATTTGTTTACTTTATGGTAAATGAATATTTGTCATGTTGGAACATTGAATAAATGAAACGATATGATTGAAGAATATTTTGACAATCCATTTGCTCCTGGAGTAGCAATTTTCTATGGTTTCAATCCATAATTTGTTATTGAAGAAACAAGATCAAGAACGTTTAATTGAAAATGATTATGTGTGGATACTATATCTTTTGTATCTTAACAAAATCCATTTATCTCACCTGACTAATTAACTGATATCATTCCTAAAGTAAATGTTAAGTTATCTAATAGTCTTGGTGTTTTTGGTAAATAAAAATTATTATGATCATAGTGATTATAATAAGAAAACCAAACCACCTAGAAGTGGAATCATAACAAAAACAAAGAAAAAGGTTTACTATTTGTGGGATATTAAATAAAAATAGTAGTGTATATGAAGTATACATAAATATCATGTTGATATTTTACCAAATACATTATATGTTACAAAGTGAAAAACAAAATGACATATATGTGACATTTTTTTATTTCAATAGATCCTGAAGAATCTATTTATTTATAAAAATATACATCATAAATAAATGATGTATTATTTTATATTGTCTCATGCCAGAAGCATGTAATCTCATTCTTTCACTTGAGTTTATCATATGATCATAAGAACAATATGATCAGAAATTGTCATGAACTTAAAGTTCTTCAATCTCATTAATTGAAGAAAATTATGATGCATCAAATTATTGAAAGTAACATGGATATCCTTTATAGAATTTGTAGATTCTTTAGTGAAAGTCCTTGAAGGACAATATCAAGGACAATATAGCAATACAAATTAGTCCCTGAAGGATAATAAGATAGTATAATATATCCCTGAAGAGTGATATGACAGTATAAATATGTCTGAAAATGACATTTAGATGATACAAATAAATCTATGAAGGATAGCAAAATAAGGTCAACAAACAAATAAATTCACGTCATTAGAGGGAGAAAGATACAATTAGAAAATTAATGACGTGAAATTACAGTTGGCATGCATTATCTTATCTCGATCATTGTATAAATCACATGAACCTGAAGTTCAAAAGATCATTCACTTGCAAAGTTTCATATTCGAATGAATTTATTTATATTAATTGTCACTATATTAACCCGGGTGTTTGTTCTTGAAGAACAATTTATGTAAATTGCAACAAGTAAATTATTCATTGTATACTAGAAGTGTGAAATGTGACTTTTATTTAAAAGTTATTATTCCCTGAATCGAATATGAAAAATCATGATCATGCTAAAAATAATGTTCGAACTATATGCAATCCTCATCATCTAAACAAAAGCTCCTAAAGAGTTAAATGTCCATGAAGAGATAAAAACCTTTTTTAAAGAGGTACAAAGTAATGAAATGTAATCTCCCCATAAGAGATTCATAAATTAAAGAGAACTCAATTGTCTATGCAAAGGCACATATACTGAAAGTATATAAATATTATAGTTCCCCTCTATGAGTAGCCCTTCAAGAGGCATGTGTACTGTAAAAATTGAGATCTTATATACTGTTACTTTGCGTTTTATGAAATGATGAGGGTCTTGAACCACAACTTGTGGATGAATGTCAACATAAAACTATTGTCCAAAAGGCAGAGCTAGATTCATTTGAAAACTTGAAATGTTGTTGACATGTAGTATAAACGCTTGAAGACGTCAAACGTTTTTATTAAAACAATTATTCATACGAAAATTAAGATAGCGAGATATAAATTATATCTCGAAACAAAGAGTTTACTATAGAAACTCAATATTGATCATATGCAAATATTTCGTTGCATAAATAATATTTCCATGATGAGAATAATATCTGAAAGATTAAAAATGACATAAGCATATAATTCAAATTCTCATAACTTATGTTCAATAAAGTTACAAGGATTTTTATATTGTTAAAAGCAACTTGGAAGAATGTGGTATGATCGTCTTAGTGAACACATCTCATAAAAATGAGTATATTTAAGTTCCTATATATCTCATGTGTATTCATAAAGACATTGAAATCCATATTTGCAATTGAAGCAGTATATGTCGATGACATGAATTTAATTGATACTCCTGAAGAGTTACTTAAACTGCTAAATATTTAAAATTTGAATTTGAGATCAAAGTTTTGGGGAAACCAATATATATATTGCCCGATCTGGAGATTGAGCATAATGGAATACTTTTCCATCAATCTACTTATATTAAAAGATAATGAAAAGAATCAATATGGATAAGTTTCATCATTTGAACACCTCGATGATTGTTCGGTCTTTAGATCTTACGAAAGATTTATTATAACCTAAAAGATAATGATGAAATGATACTTCGTCTAGAAGTACCGTATCTTATTGGTGCACAATACACAGGATATATCATCAAAGTTCTTCTACACTCCAAGAAAGTTGGTATATGGCATCAGTATGTGTCAACTTTGTCAACTCTAAGACTCATAACACAATTTTTTTCAGGGGGAGTATTCTTCACTTGAACATATGTACACTGTATTTATTTTTTTCCTTGATTTGGTTTTGTCCCACTAGATTTTCCTGTTGAGGTTTTTAATGAGGCAGTATTTAAGCACGTCCAATATATATTTCATGAAGCTTAGAGAGTTTTATCAAGTTGGTACGTCCAAGGGGAAGTGTTGTGATAATATGGACTTATCAACACCTAGATAATTATCTGTTATTATTATGTAATTTAATATATATATATATATATATATATATATATATATATCAATTGTAGAGATAATCCTCTATATGGCTATATATAGGCCTATTATCACTACAAAAAATAGTCTTTTCTGACGGCTAAATGCCGTCGGAAAAGACTCTTTCCTTTCGGAAATGCGCATTTTCGACGGGAAAAAACCGTCAGAGGCCGTCACAAATACGCTTGTCGCAAATAACCATTTACTGACGAGCCGTCAAAAAAACTACTATTTCTGACGGCCAGAGCCGTCGGTAATAATAAAAATGCCCTCAATAATATTAATTGAAGGTGGTCAAAATTATTAGTATTTCCGACGGAAAAGGTTCATTGAAAAAAAAATGGCGCGCCTTCAACTCTGCATTTTATGTGGCTCGAACCTGTGACTTAGATTTGATAGTAAATGTTACTCTTACCATTTTGCTATAACTTTGTATCTGATATCTTTTGCATACTAATTATATATAACTTATTGATATGTTTGCATACTATCTAATTAAATATATATTTTGTATAATATTTAAATATAACTATTGATATTGTTTTTAAAAATAATATTTTATTAAAATGTTTCCCTTATTTCATAGGAAATTACATTTTACTACTACTTTATCTTGAAATAGGATACATATATTATATCTTTGTTGATTTTATTTTTTATAATCAACATTTTACTAAAAAATTAATAATTTTTATTAATTAATAATTTAAACTTATTTTAGTAATTAATAATAATTTTGCTATATTTTATATTTATTTAATTTAGTCAGATGTACACATAAAGTAAACTTCTTATTAGTACCATTTTTTTGTCTCTAAAGTCTGGTCCCTATTGTCTAATTTTCTTGCAGTGATCGCCATAATTGTTTTTTTTTACATTACCTATGACATATTATTTGAAAAATTCAAAATTAAATCAAAATATTTGGCGAAAAATTTAACAAAGTGATTTCACTAAAAAAATAGTGATACATTTAAAATATTGACCAACAAATCACATTTTTTTTGTAGTGTATAAATTATCACATACATTCCATTATAATTTATTAATTACTATTATAATAATAAATTAATTATTTTTTCCATGACAAAGCCATAACAAATAATGTAGGAAATGGTACTGCATTTTCGATAACGTAATTGCCCTTAAAATTAATTCGAATTAAATTTTACCATTTCCGACGGCATTTTTTATGCCGTCGGAAATACAGACTATTTTCGACGGCGTAAAAAAAGCCGTCGGCAATACATACTATTTCCGACGGCGTAAAATATGCCGTTGGAAATACAGACTATTTCCGACGGCATAAGGACTATTTCCGACGGTTATTGGGCCGTCAGAAATATGATATTATATTTTTACCCATTTTCGACGGCACTAATATGGCCGTCGGAAAAGGTACCATTACCGACGGCAATTAGTGCCGTCGGAGGTTCGTCACTAATAGACATTTTTTTTGTAATGTATGTGATCATTCATGAGAATCATTCATGAAAATCAATAAGATTGACTGAAGTGCTTTCTCCCTCTATTTCTTTTCTTGTTTAGTGTTTTATTCTATATTCTTGTTTTTAGGCTTTAATTCATAACAAATTTCCATTTATTAGGCTTTTAATTATTTAAATTAACTATGTCTCATTAAAAAAATTAAAAAAGATATGTCTCATTTAAACTTTTAACATGATAGCTTTTTGAGTGGTGCTATTGGCATCCCTCTACGATCTATTTATGCCTCATTTGTAAAAAAATTGATTTAATTATATAAAATTAAATGTTTTTATTAATTTTATTTATTTATTTCCAAAACTACCATTTTACTTATTTTATTCAAACTTAATACACACCATCTCTTTTTCAAAAATAAAATAAAAATAAAAATAAAAATACACCTCATCTCTAATCTCTCTATACAGATTTTCAACTTCATCAGAGGACTTGTTTTTTCTTCTTATTTCCTGGTAAAACCTTCCTCCTTAGATGCAATTGTTTTTTAATTTATGTAGTCGATTGGATTGTTGATGGTAGATTAAGAGTGTGGTATTGATCGTCTCTATTTTTTTTTTTGAGCGATTGAATTATGTTTTTGGTGAGGTTAATTTCGTTTCTTTAAGGATTAGGTTTTCTTGATGCGATTTCGTTGATTTGGTTGTTGTTGGTGTGTGTGTGTGTGTGTGTGTGGTGTCGTTTTCGTCTGGTTGTTCCAGATACTTGATATCATTATGAGATAGTTCTTCTAGATGGTTAATATCATTTTCAATTTTTTTCCAAATGCTTGATATCATTCTCAGATTCTTCTATAATATGTTGTATGTGTAAGAAAAAAAAATTAGGGTTTAAGAGCTAAGAAAAAAAATTCAAAAACCAAATTACAGTGAATAGTGAATGTGGGGGTTTTTTATTATTTTTTTATTTTTATTTTTTGAAAAGGAAATTGGGGTTTATTAGATTTATTTTGCAGAAGATTTAAACAAAATGGTATGTCTCTTTAATAGTCTTTCTACTGTCAGTTCGTCTTGATATAAAATATATCAGGACGAAGAATGTGGACCACAGATTATGGAGAAGTTTTGACAAATGTATACAATTTGAGTCAAAGTATGTAAATCTAATGGTCAACATTCTTCGTCCTGATATAAAATATATCAGGACGAACTGACAATAAAAAAAATTGGTCTTTTTAAATAATTTTGATAAAAAAATACTAAATATTTTTAAAAAGTAAAACATAAATAGGTCAGTAGAGGGGTGTCAATAGCATAACTCTAATTTTTATTAAAAATAGTAATAATAAAATAAAAATAAATAAACATTTTTTTGTTAATGTCATTAGTTGTTTTTTGTTGACATGTCTGTATAAAAGATTATCAAGTCAGTATGATAATCTTCCAAATTAAAATTTAGATTCGCAGATCGCCAAGAAAAGATAAGAAAGTAGAGCAAAATCCAAGTTGGCAGTTTGGCACTTGGCAGACGCCCATGAAAATCATTTAGAATGAAATTTGACGTAGATAGAGATTAAATCAAAGTCTACGGAAATTTAATTTCAAAAAAAATCCTAAAAAAAATCCCGTAAGTATATCTATATTGCAACGGTATCACCAAAAATTAAAAATCACTTTTTGATTGATTTTAAAACGAGAGCAGTTTCTTAAAATTCGAATAGTTTCTAAATTTAACCTTGAAAGATTTTCATATTTTAGTACTACCATACTATCCATACCTACGTGGGTATAACCGCATCCTAGGCTGCCTGGCCCTCAAATAAATAGTCCAGATTCATGCATATGCTATCTTGTCGGTATATGCATCCAGCAGATGGGATGGGACTATTGGGAGACCTGGTAATCAACATTTAATTCAACTGTCCACTTTTTCACTCTTAGTATTTCCTGCTTTTCAATTACTTTCAACGAAAACATTATACATAGGCATGCAATCGTGATTAGGCCTAATAGAAAATCCAAAAGATCGATTTTGGTTGAGGAGAAATTTGAAGTCTAAATGTGCTACTAATGGTACTAAATTTCATATTATCAAAGCTTGTCAATCAACCATATATGGTTTAATTAATAACCTTCTAATTAATTGTGCTGACAAGACTAATGAGCTTGATAAAATGCAGAAATTGAAGTTTACAAATTTAAAATGATAACTTGAATTGAAGATAAGGTGTGATAACAGGAAAAAACATCAAATTGATATTACATTTTAGAGGACTTAGTTACCCACTTTTTTATCTTGATGGTTGAAAAAGTATTGGAATCCTTAACTTATTTCCACATGAATATTTGATTACACATCAGCCAAGAAGTAGTGGCTTAATTTTCCACCCACTCAATGATCTGATTTGTTATGGAAGTTATGAAAATCAATGAATTCAACAGGGTTTTAGTACTGTATAACCAGCACTGATAATGAAGAGAGATAGGGAGATCAAATACACAGTAAAGCAAGTTAAACAATAATAATCGACCAAGCTTAAGAGTGTCAATAAGCTAAATGGTTGGGCCTCGTGCCTTGCTACAAGCTGATTATTAGACTATCATGGGCTGGTTAATTAGAATTTGTACTATTTGATGTGAATGGCTCAATCGTTAGGTCATTATTAGCCCACTGTCATGGTTTTCTAAGTAGAGCCTCGATCATAAGCATTTCATTATTTTTTTCACATTGATGCCCACTGTCATCGTTATTTTTTCATCCAAAGACTACAAAACACTGAAATTACATTGTAAAGCAATTTATTTTTTTAATTTTCTGATCTTGAAATATGACTTATAATTACAAGTGAAAATTTTTTAAATATTTTCACCACATTAATTTGTAAATTAAATTTATCAGTAACATCCTATGAAACCCATCAGTGTTTCTTAGAATTTGACAAGAAAAAGATTGTAAAAAAAAATGAAGAGATCACTAAAATATGCACATATGTAATTAATTATTAAGAAAGTGTCAATTAGTTATATGAATTAATGCAAAAAGTGAATGGGATCACAGTTGTAATTAGGTGGGTATATCGATATAATATATATTTGTTTATAGGCATGGGTGTGGAGCATTGATACAGCAGCCGCAGCCACAGCCACTGAAGAAGCGCATGTCATTTGTACGCTTGAACAGGAGAAGCATAACATATTTGATTAAGTAGAGACACAGTCTAAGGGTGATAATTAGGCTTTTTCTTGGTGCTTAATTCCTTTTTATCATTGCCCTAATCCATCATTATCATTTCTACAGGAGAAAGACTTGTATGAAATGGTTTTACTGTCACATGATGAAACCGTCCAATGAAGTACATCATTTATATTTGAAAAATAAAATTATATTCTTAAAATTCCACACGGTATATTTTTATTTTCATGTCAATGAGATGATCCCATATAAGTTTTTCTCCTTTTGTTTACAACGTATGTGGCCTTGTTTGATTTGTTCTTTGGTTTAACAGATGATGATGTGTCTGCAGATGATTGGCGTTACCAATATACCATGCGACTTACTAAGCATACTAGCTTTATTTGGCTTGTCTTTTATTGGGAATGGAGTACTGGAACATACAAGACCAATTTGACAACTTTATAGAAATGAGGGTTTTTCATTACATAATTGTCGAATTGCTGTCTACACCATCATTCTTTTTCATAAAAGGCATAAAATTAAAATTTGAATATACTCTTGAGAGTATCAATTATCATGTTTAGTTAAAGTGATTGAAAGTGCTATCTACGCCATTATGCTTCAACCAGCGAGAGGGGTGTTCCCGCATACACTTTGTGACTTTATATAAAAAGGTGAAAATATAGACTCAATTACTTAAACCTCTGTTACAAATAGGAAGAAAAGTGTACAACCACTAAACTTGTGAGTTTTATACTTTTATTATAACAATAATTTTAAATACTTTTATTCTTACTTTTTATCATATATATATGCCCCCATCCCAACTTATATCATGCACAAATACAACTGTAGTTGTACGGAGATTGATCACTAAGCTTTCTTTATTTATATATATATATATATATATATACCTAAACTTTATTATTTACTATTAAAAAATTTAACTAATTAAGCTGTTGACTACATTTTCGTCCTTAAACTAATATAAGGGACTCTAGATATCCCAAAATTACACTTAATCACTGTTTATTTTGTATTCCTCAAGAAAAAAATGGTTCGTTTTCTTTATGGAAACAATTTAATATATACAAAATTGACATTAAAAAGATGGATGAAAATTATTTTTAAAGCTCTTCAATTTTGTTTAAATACACGTATATAGGCAAGTATATTTTTAAATCCTACAACTTAATATAGTTTTCTAAATTTGAAATAGATAATAAGCAATTTAAATTTAATTTCAAAAAAATTAGTTTAATTTAGATAATAATATTAATAAATGTCTTGTTCCATGGAAATCTTGCAAATAAAGAAAAACTAAAGGAAAAGAAAAGAAAAGAAAAGAAAAGAAAAGAAAAGAAAACGTAGTACAATAGAGAATATATTTTATATTAGAATGTACTATTAATGGACGATGATGACGAATGTCTACAAATATCTTAACAATAAAACTATTTGAGACATAAGAAATTAAGAGTGGAATTCAATTTTATAAAGAGGAATTATTATATTGATCATCAGAATAGTACATAACATGCAAAAGGAATTATTATATTGATAATAAAGTAAAATTTTAATGTAAGAATATCTGTTATTCGATAAGGAATCAATTTTTTTTAAGTATTATACTATTACATAAATTCAGGGTTTTGTGAGGAGGGGACTCAAACCCGCAACCTCATAGTGCAGGTGTGAGGAATTTACCACCGGACTAACCTCATCTGGGAGAATCTAATTTGAATAAGAACTTCAAAAAAAAAATTGAATTAGATAGTCGAAGTTGAGGGTACCTGTAAATCTCTGGTGACTATATCAATAAGAGTCATATCTATTTGGTCCAATTCCCAAATTTATAATGGTATTAAAAAAAAGGAATTAGATATAAAAAATCACTAATGGTAGACAACCCAAAAATTTAGCCCAAATTTCAACCCAAATGATGTGGAAAGTGATTTTTTCATCATTACATATTATGTGTGGTGATGATAACTCACTTGTCATATCATTTGAGTTGAAATTTAGACTAAATTTTTAGGTTGTCTAGCATAACTCATAAAAAAATATATGATACGGAACCAAATCAAATAAAACCAGGTAAAAGATTTGACAACATCACTAATGCTAACAGATTTTTTTGCATTTCTTTAGAATTATTGATCTCCATGTGTATCAAGTATTGCTTTCAAACTCGTGCATACCACTTACTCTCATCTCTTCTCCTACTCCCACTTCTTGAATAAGTTCCACTTCTTCATCATTGTAGCAGCAAGACATTGATTGTGCAGGAACCTGAACGTACATGCACAGTCCATATCTTATGAACTATTTATCTTCTAGTGATAAATCCTGACCCTCTGATCAGAAATAATCAAATAATTTTTTCTAAGCATGTATATACAAGACAATGATCCTTTCCTCGTCTAAGTTTTTTTCATTAGTTTTTTTTATAAAAAACAATTGACATCATCAATATTTGAGTCAGGAATCTATCGAAATCAAACACTACAACCTAGATTTTTACTTCTATAGCATCAAGAAATATATATTTACTTTTACAACTTCAGGGAGGATTCTCACCACATGCACATAGCATCAAATACACACGATGAATCTTGAACATCTCAGCAAAAATGTGAAAAGAAAAGTGTACATTAGTCTGGATCGACTATTATAATAAAATCATAAATTAAAAAAAGGAATTATATTTATTTATTATCAAGTTTATGAAATATATTAATAAAACCATAAATAAATAAAAGGACATTCTAATCATCTATTATCAATATTGGTGACTGTGTCATAAGATTCTTGAAAGATTAAAAAGTTAAATGAGGATAGGATACTTACATACAAGGGAATGCATTTGGAATGAACATATATACAATAATATACCCGATTAGTATATAAAAATCTATTCAGTAATAAAAGCCCTTCAAATGTAGTTCTATCCTATATATGATAATTAATTGGCGATCCAACTGTTCATCAGGCTAATTAAATTGCTTTTAATGAGTCTTAAAGCCCTAATTTAGCATATAGGGGCATGAACAGATATAGTAGACGATGTGCCCATATATACATAATTAACAATTATCAAATGTGGAATTTGGTTTCCAACTGTGTAATTAATGGTGTAGAGTGAACTCTCATGATTCAGTAATTCACTTGAAACTTTTGTACATAATATTTATAGAGTAATGTTAGATGTTCTAAATTTTTTTTCTTAATGACGTGGTACGTGAAATGTCAACATCAAATTAACTGCTATATAATCTCATGATTTACAAGATATTGACAATTTATATGTTACATCATTTGAAAAAAAAAATTAAAACGTTTAGCATTATTCATATTTATATATATTACACACACGATGCATGCGTAGGGCCGGGCAGCCATATATCTTGAAGTAAGGTGAAGTGTCCATATCCATTTCAACTTATCAATTCCCAATAATATAGTGACACGTGTGAGGAACCCCAAATAGTTGAGAATGATACGTCAACAGGGGTAAGGTGGCCGGACATATGCTTTGTGGGAGCATAATCAAATCAAACCATGTATATAACTTGATGCTATTCCAATTCATGTAAATATATAATTTTCTGTTGTTTGGTCATTCATGTAAAATTATATAAAAATAATTAATATAAAAAGCAAGTTCTGTGGTTAGAGTAAGGTTATCAAACCCTAAAATTCAATGTTTTAATGATTTTAATTGACTAAGCCTCCAACTTGCTTGCTTTTCTTCACCAAACCATGGATGTTACCTTTGCTTTACCCTTAGCATTGAAATCTCAGGAAAAACAAATATGCAACTTTGAATTGAAGATTTCAGATAGAATTTGGGAATCGTTTTCTTTCAAATATTCCAAGTGATGATCACGAGAGTTAGGCCCGGTCTGTTTTGTGCTTTTGAGATAGAAATATAGGATTGTTCAAGTATTTTGCAGAAAGTTCAATAATTCGAGATAGATGTATATGACATCAACAATTGAATGTGATCTTTCCGGTTGGTAGATGCAGATTCAGTTGGTGGTAGTTAATGGCCATGGTCATCCACTCCAAGCTCATGAAATTCTCCATGCAGTTTGGAACATTCAAAGACAATCCAGGTGAATTCAATGAGAAAATTTGATATAATTATATGTATATCCAGAATTCAGTTATTTAAAATAAGGTTTTAGTCTCTGATAAAATCAACTGAAGTTGCTCTGAAAAATGAAAATATTATTTATACAGGTTCCTAAGAGTGAGTTGCACATTGTACGACACACACATAGCTACACACTATTAAAGCAAGCTGCAACAACAGCAAAAACCCAACATAGAAAATCCTGTACAAACAACCACAAAACAAAACAAAACAAAACAAAACAAACAAAACAAAACAAAAACAAAGGCCACTCATACACACATTACTTGTTGCGGTCTCGTATCTGAGACTTTCCCGTGAAACAGTGTGATTTTTTTTGGGGGGTGTTTATTTTTAGTGGTGGAGAAAATAAAGTTAAATTATAGATAAATTAAGGGAATTTCCAAAGGTTGTGATCATCTGCCATAGTATCGGCAGCATCATCATCCCCGGCAATGTCCAAACGTGGTGGGCTCATAAGCATCCCCTCGGCCATGTTAACGAGAAGATTAGGCATATCGAAGATCAAATCCTCATCGACAAATTGATGATGATGATTAACCATTGGTGATCTCTCTGACTCTATCATATTATTATTAGCCCTAGGCTCATGATCATCCCTCTCATTAATCCCAGATAGAGCATCTTTTGCAGCCCCTAGAGCAGCCGCTGCAGAGGCGGCAGCAGCCTGTATATCACGTGGAGAGGTAGAGGCAGGGACAGGGAAAGAAGAAGCTGAGTTTGGGAAATTAAGCTCAGCATCTTGACCTTTTAGGGCAAGTGCCGCGACATCGTAAGCAATTGCAGCCATTTCAGGAGTAGGAAATGTGCCTAACCAAATCCTAGTAGGCTTTCTCGGCTCTCTTATTTCAGAAACCCATTTGCCACTACTTCGACGCCTAACACCCCGATAAGATGGGTGACGGCCTGGAGCCGAAGTAGAAGAAGCATTGCCGCTGCTGCTGCTGGTGGAGGTACTTTTGGTTGATTTTGATGAGTAATGCATGGTGTGTATAATAATTGAGTGATAATTAAGGGCGGGAAGATGATGGGTTTGAAGATGGTGAGAGAAGCCATTTATGGAGGAGGGATTTTTGGGGGCTTGAATTATGGTTGCAGAGAGAAGAATAAGCAGAAGTGTGAGTGGTGAAGTGCAAACCAGTTGTTGATGAACTGCGTTCTGTGGAGGGTTGGGGTGTAAGCCAGCTTTGTGTTGGACATCTGGGTTGTACTGCGTTTTTGCAGCAATATATATAATTTTAACTGCCTAATCCTTTAACGTCAAGAACAGTGATGTTTTGGGGGCATCATGGATTTGTTTGAATATCTTATAGAGATTTGATTACATTGACAAGGGGACAAGAAAAAATGAATGTACGAGAAAACTTGGAAGCAAACTTCAATCTCACTGTGTGCCACGTCATACTCATGTGTATGTTCATCCAATAATATGTATCATTTTTAAAGCATATTACAACAATCAGGTTTCAAGCATGGGATTTGGTATGTATATTTTTTTGTGCAGATATCTAGATTGTATCAGACATAATAATCGCTAAAAATCGCTACAAATGAAACTATGGGATCCGATAAGTTAGGATCATGAACAAAGAAACGAATGGAATCCCACACTTAATAATTTCTAAACTGTATATAATATATGGTGGTTTTGAATTTAAATTAGTAAATAATTAACAACCTTTTATTGGACGGACATATAAATTACATGATAAGTCGTTTTCATTAATGTTTTTCTCAAAAGTAATATTATACAACCCAAAACAAATTAACCCAAAATTCAAACCAAATAATTTGGTAAATGAGTTTTCATCACCACACAAATCATATGGTGATGTGGTGAATGATATAATAAGGACAAATCACTTGCTACATCATTTGGATTGATTTTTAGACCAAATTTTTGGGTTGTCTATCATTAGTGTTTTCTCAAACAACCAAACTCTGATATGAATATTGGTTAGTATAAGATGGAATAATTCTTGTAGAACATGTTTAATCATATAACCATGAAAGTGCTTCTAGGTTGATTTTGTCATAAATTTAAGAGTCTACTTAATGTTTTATAAATTTTAATTGTCTCCCAATCTATGTGTCATGCATCGTTTCCTCTTTTTCTCAATAAATTTTTATACCGTCGAAGTTTGAATATGTGAAATAATATTAATGAAATATATGGTTCTAATTCAAATAACTAATAAATAAATAAAACATATTATGGAACAAGATGAATATATAGAGTAAAAGAAGAAGCTAAACAGTCAATATAAGTTATTTGTTGGTAATTAACATCACTTCCATGAACTTTTTTTTTGAACGGTAAGATTTTATTAAAAAGACCTAAAGGCCAAAAATAACAAGAAAACACGGGGCTATCATGCCCAAACCCTCCTAAAAAAACCAAGAAACAACAAGAAGCCTGAAAACAGTGAAGCGAACACATTGAGACCCAGGGCAATAAAACAAGACACATAAAATAGCAGGATAAGGCTTAGGCCATATCATGTCTAAAAAGATATAGAGTGATCATATTTACACCTCTAGACAACCGGTTTTCACCTTATTTAGTATGTACAACCCATTGATTTTTTTTTTTAAGTTATAACTTGTAAGCATTGTAACACTATGCATGCTCTTTTGAGAAAATATTATAAATTAATAAGTTTTAAAATAACTTAAAAATATGAAAAATATGGATCTGTAACGCCAGCCTAATCAAGAGGTGGCATTCTTGATTCTTCAACTTCAAACATCCCCATTTTATATTTATTTTTTATTTCTCAAAAAAAAATGTTTTTATTTTAAACTGGTTACGCCATACGTGAATACAGTATTTAGCTTTCAACTTCGACCATTTTTTATTATTTTATTTTAAAACCTTTTTATTTTAATTTAGTTCTAGAACAGATCTAATTAATCGGTGGGACTTGAATGACCAATGGGTTTCGATTGATGGAAATTAATCGGTGGGACTTGAATGACCAGCAGGGTTTCGATTGATGGATCTATTTTTAGATCGGTTAGTTCCTCGGTGTAGGTTACTTCTGATTTTCCTGCAGCTATCGCGGTCACTTCTCTTACATGATCCGATTGATCAGTAGGGTTTGATTGACCAGAGGGTTTTGAATGACGGTTCTAGGTCTCATACTGCTTCTTCTATGCTGGTTAGGGGGACGAGTTATATTCCTGAGATTATTGTCACCACTGCAGTCCCTTCTACTTAGCGGGGTTTGACTAATGTTAACTCTTCTTCGACTTCAATCGTGGTTGTGTCGGAGCCCAAGATCATATTGAATATTCCACTTTCTAAGCCTCAGACTAAACTTTGCTTTGCTGCCAACTCTTCCACCCCTTTGGTGAGATTGGATATTCATCCTTTGTAGCGCAGACTAAGATTCGTCCTGATTTTGCAGCTTCCGCGGCCAAGCAGAATTAAGCCTTGTTACTAATTGGGCTGCTCAGGTTGATGCATAAGGGAAGGATTTAGAAAATATCACTTAAATCCTCTCCCTCTCTAATGATTATCTCTGACAGTGTTTTTCGGTGTCCGTTGGTTTAAATAGATTGGTTAATTAGTTTAGTTCATATTTCTATGTCTTCAATTGAGGCATGTGTGCCTATTTAGATTAATATTTTAGGGCATGCGCACCCCTCTTCTTTTGATTTTCTTTTCCCTCTGTTGTTCTTCCTTTTTTTTCTACATATATATGGTTCTGTCTGAGGGTTTTTCAGTATATAATCGTATGTCATGCTTTTTCCCTTCAATTAATCCAATTTAATATATATATATATATAATAGTTACTTAAATATTTTTTCCTTTTTTCTTTTTAAACTTTTGTATTTTAAAATTTAACTTAGTTACTTAATATATTTAATTTTAAATAATCATCGTTTAAGTTTGACACAATAAATAGTTTATAATGTAATTAAAAAAATTAACTATTTTTTTTGTAACTATTTATAATATTTTTTTAATATGTTCAAAATATTAAATGTTGTATTAATATGATTTATAATATGTATTTAAAGCTATTTTAATAAAAAAAATTGACAGTACAGCTATTTTAATAATTTGAATTAAAGGTAATATTGAAACTTTAAAAAATATACTACTTAGGGGTGCACAAACAATTTTAGAGTGGTGCAAATATCATCATTGGTATAAACAAGCTTGTAGGCAGGGATTTTAAAATATTAAGAAAACACTCGTATGTAAATTTACCAAAACACTATTTATAATTTCAAAATTTTTTGCATCACAAACACTAACTAATACAGACTTTTATACCAACTTTTTCTCCCATTCCCAAATTTGATTCAACATTTTTCCAAATTTTAAAAAATTATGTCTTCAAGGCTTCAAGCAGGGTATGCTTACGTACGTGTTTAATTATTTTATTTTGTTTTAAAATTTTAGTTAGCCTAATTTTTGTTTATAAATTTTATATTATTAGATTTGACTCAATCTCTTCATGTTTCCACAACAGTAGATCAAAGTTTTTGAATAATGAAAATGATCAAGACATCATAGACAATGAATTTCCAACAAAGTTTATGGTTATCTAAATTGAAATATAATTAGTTGATACTATTGATCCATATATTATAATCAATAAAATTTGATCTTTTTTAAAAATCACGTGATACAACTTAATTATCTTTTGATTTAATTTCCATTCCCTTTTTTTTATTTTTTTAATGTTTTTTATTAATTATAACGTATTTTTTTCACCACTCAATGTGGCTCAATAGTAAGAACGTTCATTCGGTCTAGAAATGTCCCAAGTTAGAGTGGTTACCACTATAAATGGTATATCAAAAAAAAATTACATTTTACATGGTATGTCCCCCTACAAGGTATATATCCTTGTTTTTCAATCAATAAAATTTCCTCATATAGTTGGAGTTTACTTGAAAAAATTTATTCTAGTCCACCCGATTATGGTTATGGTTATGGTTATGGTTATGGTTACGTCTCTCCTTGTAGGTTAAAAAGAAAAACAAAACAAAGTGAGAAAAACTCTTACATATTTGTATGTATATGCTCATATTATGTCACACACTAAATTTGAACCAAAATCTCTTTGACAAAATTTTACAACTCATCATCGGTCGGTAATTAAATTGGCTTGTTAGAATTACGGTCATTCAGCACCGTTCAATATGGTTTAGTGATAAAAAAGTGCACTCATTCAATCAGCAATATCTGATAATTCAATGTGACTTAGTGATAAAGTACACTTATTTAGCCAGTAATATCTCACACCACATATGATGTAAAAAATAAATAATAAGAAGAAGAAAAGGTCATTCATTGATTTTATATAATTAAATGACAAATATATTGAATTCGCAGCAAATTAAAGAGAAATATAAATAGACAACTATGCTCGATGTATTTATAAGATTAAATTCCCAATAAATATCAAAATAGAACAAAAAACAATCAAGAATCAGGATATTAAAAGTTGAAAAGGCTTGAATTGCTTTATATATTAATTTAATTATTTTCGTCATCCGAAAGAAACTGTGATCTCTTAAGCATCCTCCACCTCCAAGATGCCAGTAATAACAGTCTAGCCAATCTTATTATAATGTGCTTCCATCACGATCTTCAATTCAACAACTCAGCTCTAGAATCAAACGATGAAATGTCTTTCAAGTTATGATCATACAGATACGGTGATTGGTGCATATTTCAAGTGCGATAGTTTTCATGAATCAAAGTATATATTTGGAGAGATCGAAATGGTCGAAACTGTTGCAAAAGCAAAAGTGAGTTCTACTTCCAAATAATTTTGGAGCATCATCATCACCACCAATAGTTGTATGGAAACCAGGAGGCTGAGCTACGTATATAAAAAACACAAAATGAATAATTTAACATATAAACACTGCTACAATGTTAATTTATTTAATAATGATGTGACATGTATATATAAGTTGTAACCGGCACATCATCTATTATATATAACATGATAGTTACAATTACTCTCATGTCATGGGTAATATGAATTTTGTCGAGGAAATTAAATATTTTCTGTATTTAGAACTACTAATTGGGGTCCTTACGGATGGATATTTCAAGCTAGTAGGAATTGTTTATTATTAAATATTGAACTGGATCAGTACTACTGTTATATTGAACATAAAATATAGTTTCTCATATGTTGATGCAGTGAGTTTGTCTCTCTAAAGCTAACTCAATTAAAATTTAAAGCTGGACCAAAGTAATTGGAGCTGCTAGTATGTATGGCCTCAAGTTGCAAGTACTACTTGAGAAGTCACCATCCTGTACCTACTAATTAACTCATGCCATTTAAGTGCATGAATTTGATAAATATATGAATGATCACTTTCTTGACTAAACTAGGACTGAGAGTTACGTCACCAACTTCCAAGCAACCCAAGACCAATTAAAAATCAAAAGGCAAATTATACTGAACCCCTTAAGGTTTGGACAAATTGTATTTAGATGGATAAGTTTCTTTATTATACACTAACACCCCTAAGACTTAAATTTGACTTTAAAAATATCTAAAATGCCTCTAGTTATATTATTTTATACTTTATTTTTTAAACATTTTAAACAAACACTTTATAAAATTTAATAAAATAAAAAAATTAAATAAAAGATATGATTCAGTAAATAAATAAATAGTTTTAAAATTTTTAATTAATAAATAAATAGTTTTAAAAATATTAAGTAAATAAATAATTAAAAAATTAAATAAAAAAAGTTTTAAAAAATTAAATAAATAAATACTTTAAAAAATATATTAAAAAAATTAAAAACGTTAATTTTTTTAAGAATTTCCATTAATAGAGATAAGATAAGCTCTAAATATACAAGAAGTGTTGGGAACCTTGAAGTTTCTCTCATCATTATCTTTACCGTAAAAGTTTAGATATTTAGAGCTTTTCTTATCCCTATTAATGGATATCCTTAAAAAAAATTAATTTTTTTAATTTTTTTCATTTATTTATTTATATTTTAAAACTATTTATTTAATTTTTTAAAACTATTTATTTTTTTTAAAAACTATTTATTTATTTTATTTTATTAAACTATTTATTTATTTTATTTTTTAAAACTATTTATTTATTTATTTTTAAAATTGTTTATTTATTTAAACTATTTATTTGTTTAATTTTTTTTAAACTATTTATTTTTTAAAAAACTATTTATTTATTTAATGTTTTAAAAAACTATTTATTTATTTTTTAAATCTATTTATTTATTTAATGAATCGTATCTTTTATTTAATTTTTTTATTTTATTAAAGTTTATAAAATGTTTGTTTAAAAGGTAAAAAAAAATAAAGTATAAAATAATATAACTATGGGCATTTTAGGTATTTTTAAAGTTAAATTTAAGTCTTGGGGGTGTTAGTGTATAATAAAGAAACTTATCCATCTAAGTATAACTTGTCCAAACCTCAAGGGTTCAGTGCAATTTACCCAAAATCAAAATACAATTACTATTATATTAATTTAATCAAATAAATTGGCCCTTCATTTTTTTTCCTATTTGGGGAAAGTGGAACAAGAACATGCCCACACCTCTCAAAAACCTTACCTCTTCTATATATAAATCAATTTAGACTTTAAAAAAATATTGATTAATTAAGAATCCTCAGGAAAAGTCATGACACAAACCCTAGAACAAATTGCTAAATAGTCATGTACACTACACAACAGTGATCAAGAATCTATATATGTCTAGACAGACTGTAGATCCATCTGCGCCGAATTTTTTAATTTGCAAGTGGAGTCGGGGTTTGAAATTTGAATGATCGATAGAGACGTCGGTCAAACTGGCCTGCGAGCGAGAAGCGGATAGCGTTGAATTTATTTGGAGGGACTTGGAGGAGTTGATCTGTAAAGCTAGTGTTTTGAGTATACATTTTCAGATGACGAGAGCAAAAAAGGACCATGTTACAAGCACCCACACTGTAACCGTGTTGTGAGCGGGGGCTGCCGCTGCCGCTGCCCACTAGCCGCGTAAGTCGATAATATTGGGCGCAGCAATTCTTTCTAGACATATGTGTCGATGTATCGTTGCAGTTTTATATATAGTGCTCTAGTTCTGTGTGCAACACGATTAAGTGTTACGAAATTCTTCAAGGACGAAGCAAGATAGAGACACAACAAGCAGTGACACGATTTGATTCGTGGTATCATCATTAACTTGTCCAACATCTACGCATCATCGGTTTTGCGGCTTCTTCCACACGTACTCATCGACACCAGTTTTCTTATAGAAAGTGGTTTACTTATTTTACTGTTCAGAACATGTTAATGGATTTGTTGTAGATTATTATTCATTGAGTAATGCTAAGCTGTTTGAATAATATGACAAACTGTTTTTGTAACCACCACATCATCAATAATTTAAATGAGGTTGACCCAGTGGTACTACTAATGAAATTATTGTAATAAAATTAAAAATAAAATCTTGTCAAAACACCTTGAAAAATAGCACAAACTTAATTAGTCTTATGAATTCAGTGGTGAAGCCAGAATCTCAAATTTCGTAAGTTTGGAGGGGACAAACTCAGGGATTAGGGGGGGGGGGGGGGGGGGGGGGACAAACTTAATTAGTCTTATGAATTCAGTGGTGAAGCCAGAATCTCAAATTTCGTAAGTTTGGAGGGGACAAACTAAGGGATTAGGGGGGGGGGGGGGGGGGGAACTTCGTCAAGTTCGTCCTTATGATCTCATGTTTGTTTCGTTACAATGGACATAAGGTGCATTTGACATTGCTTTACTTGAAATAATTCGTGTATAGATTTACTTTAAAAATAATCCGTTTTTAAAAAAGTAGATAGATGTTTGGTAAACTCAATTTAAAATTGCTCAACTTTTCGAAATAGAGAATTTTTCTTTACAATCCACAAATTATCTATTTACTTTCCAATTTAATTGTTTTTTTATTAAATACATTTTTAACATGAATTAAAATTAACAAAAAAATTCTAAAGACACTCCAAACTAATATGTTATTACCATAATCAACACTCTCTCTTAGTTACTCTCTCCATTTTTCAAAAAAAAATCTTATCTATATATTTTCTCCATCAATCTCTGATTAATAGTAAAAGAAAAAATACTTAAGAAAATTTTGGTTTTTTACTAACAGTAATAAATAAATAAATATATTAAAAAGTCAATAAAAATACTTTGTTTTTTCAAAACAAAATAGATATATGAAAACTTGATTTGTTGCAACTAGATTAAACTCAAAATTTATAAGACTAATGAAAAAATTAAAGTTCTCTAGGCAATCACATACCTACAAAAGTAACAAAAAACATTTTCATATTTCAAAAATTTTTTTTTTTTAAAAACAAGGAACTTGTTTTTTGAGTTTTTATTTTAATATATACATATATACGGTTTCTAAAAATCAAGCTTATTAGTAAGTTTTTTTTCTTAACTGTTAGGGTGGTCAAACAACTTAAAAATACCAAAAAAATAACTTAAAATAAAAAGTAAAAAATATTGACTTTTCACTTAATTGCAAATCACATAATTGCATTAAATGCAATCCAAAATCTTTTCTTCCGATACTATCCGCTATATATAATATATTTCCAATTTCATCATAATTATATATGATATAGAAATATTTATTTTAATATATTGATTACTTTAAATAGCTTTTAAAATAAAAAAGAACCCTAATTACTTCTCATATTAATGTTTAATATCAATATTTTATTATAATATTAGGGTGATGTATTTATATATTACTTTTTAGAGTGTTTTGTGTAAATTTTCCTGCTACCTCTTTATTTTTTGAAAAGAAATAAACCTTTTTCTTTTCTTAGTAAAAATAAAGTTTGTTTTTAATCGAAGAAGAAGATCATAATCATATGTGTTCATATATGATTATTATTTTTGGATATATTTATTCCATATTATATGTTTAATTTTTTAACATGGGTATAAATGTAAAATTACTTATTTTCAGACAATTTTACTTTTAAAAAATAAACTTGTTGACAATGCATTCAGATGTGAGGAAAAAACAAACAAACATGTCATTCAAGTTCATATTTCAGTCCATATTCAGTCTTCAGAAAAATTCATGACTGTTCAGTCTTCAGACAAAAAAACAAACGACCCCTTAGTCTTGCTTGAGAAAGAATGAAGAACCAAAATTAGAGATATGTATTGGAGGAGAGAGAGTTTAATATGGTAATTAAAAATTTAGGAAAGAGCGCTTAATATATAATATTTAATCTAATGATTTAGGATAGATAATTTCTTTTTTTAATAATTTAATTCCAAAAAAAACTACTCTTTGGATGAATCCAAAGGCTACTATGATTCGTCCATACTTTTATTTAAAAAAATGAGTATCTTTAGAAATTTATTTTTTAAAATGGAGTGTCCTTAGAATAGAAGTGTCAAAAGATAATGTTGGAATAAAAGAAAGTGTCTTTAAAAGATTTTTAAATTTAAATTTTGAGAATGGAGTGTCTTTAGGAAAGAAGTATAAAAATAAAAAATTGGATTGTCAAAAGAAGCTCTCTTGAAAATAATTGAAAATGTATTTGACAAATGACTAAAATGGACATCATTAAAAAATATGAAAAATAATAAATTAATATAATAATTATATATTAAACATGATTATAATGGTGGAGGCGCCTCCTCCAGTGACGTCGGAGAAGGAAGCTAGATCTCCTCCGACCTCAAACTCAGGTGGTGGCCACCACCACTGGCCACCAACGAGCATCGGTAATGGCCACTGTGAGATTTTTTACCCTTTTTTATCTTGAAACTCAATTTTTTTTCAATTTTAAAAATATTATTAGTAAACAAGAGGGTATTATTGTCATTCTATTAAAATCGTAAGGGTGTTATGGACATTCCAAAATAACCCTCAACAAACTTCTCAAAAACTTATTATTGAAGAAACGAATTATGAAATAACTGCTTTTGGAAAATTTATCAAACTTCTATTTGCTCAAAACTTTTGAAACAAGTGATTATTTCATGAGATTAAGCAACCTCAAATTCACCCATAACTTCAATCTCATGTAGCCATTTAATCCCACTGTTGTCATACTAAATAATAAATAGGACAAAAGAGTATTTGTATGTATTTTACAATTAAATTTATTTAATTCATTTTAAAGTAAAATTAATATATTTTGTATAAACATTTTTAAAAAATCATAATATTTTTCAATATCAACTAAAAAAATTAATTTTACTTTGTTTAAAATAAAAATATTAGTTAGTTTTATTTATTTATTTATTTATTTATTTATTTGAAGAATATTAGTTAGTTTTATTTACTTTACATATTTATTTTATTCAAAAGTAATCTTAAATCATTTTTGTATTAATTAAAAATAATTTACATTTGACTAAAATATTTATAGTAATTTTATTTTCTTGGAATTGATTTGAAATAGTCATATTTTAGTCAAAAATTAATTTAATCCAATCTTATTTTTATCAAATCCCACACTATATACCAAACATAAGATAAAATTACTTTTCGTCAAATCCAATTTTAATTTCATCTTACAAAACATTTTACCTGAAGAAAATCAAAGGTAAAGTAATTAGGTCACTTGAGGAATGGGTAACTTGTACATACAGGCCCGCTTGAATTAAAAGGCCCACATTTTATTATCCTTCGAAAGTACCGATCATTCATATAAAATTGGAGTAATGTTAGGCTTTTTAAATTTTTTCCTTAAAAAAAAATTTCAAATCATATTGGTATGTGAATTATCAACATTTAAAGTTTATATGGTGAGGGTTATGATAATGACAACTCACGTACCAATATATTTCAGAGAAATTTTTTGGAAAAAAAAACTTAAAAAGCTTAGCAATACTCATAAAATGTACCTTCCATCTGCTATTCAATAACTAGTTATATAAAATAAATTAAAATAAAAACATGACTTATCATAATACTACACGTTCCAACCATCGTTCCAATATTTTCAGATTAGTTGATGTAGCAGTTGAAATATATATACAACCACATCTTATCACGTCATCTCTTTTAATTTAATAAACTTTATAAATAATTATGTATTTTAATTTAATTATGAGATCTAAAAATTTATAACAGTTTGTTTTATGGGCTTAGCATCATGTTAATAAATAGAGTTCTAATAGCACGAAAGGTGTGTTTGTGATAAAAACACCCCTTGTATATAAATACGTGAGTTAAAGTTTTGGCCTCGTGGGTGTCTCGACCAATCATGACCTATTTTTTGAAAAAAAAAAAATTAAGATTTGTTTTTGTTCAGATTTATGTTTTTTTTTTCTTTTTCACTTCCTGTTGGCTTCTATTGTACATTTCATTATCGTGTTTCAAATCACTTTTATCTCAACTTAGGATGTAATAATTAAACTTGCATGACATGCGAATAATAAATTAAATCATCAATAATGTATATTTATTTATCAATTGTCATATAACAAGTTGGGATAAGTGGGATATAAAATGTGAGATGTCTGGCATTATTGTATCTAACTTGCATCTCAACCAATGATGTAATTATTAATAAATGTATACACATTTATCATGATAATTTATCTAACTTGCTCCATGTAACATGATCACACAATTGTTTGCGATGCAAGTGAGATGTCTAGTATTAAGAATTATTTTTTTTTTTTTAAATATACCACATACGGGTATAGCGACTCGAACCTGACGCTTAGCCGGAATGAATATGTACTTTTTAGTCTTTACCATTAAGACACATTGGAATATTAGATGATGGCAAGAATACGTAAGAAGTTTATCACCGGAGTATCTTAATTTCTATCTTTTTCGTGGGTATATCTATTCACTAATGTTGGACAACCGAAAAATTTAGTCTAAATTCCAACTCAAATAATATGATAATTGGTTTTTTCATTAACCACGTCATTTCATGTTGTGTGTGGTAATGACAACTCACTTGCCACATTATTTATATTAAAATTTGAGTTAATTATTTGGATTGTATAACATTACTTATATCTATTTGTTTCTATAAATTAGACCGGAGAATGTTGTACAATGTCTCTTAAAATTAACATTTTAGGCTCCGTTTTGGGCTGAACTAGTTGAGATAAGTGCCTCGACCACACCAACCGTGATGGCCCAAGCTCAGTCTCCAGCATAAAAGTACCAACTTACACTGGCCCAGATCATGATATTGATACCCCAAATAACTTGATGTTTTTTTTCTCTTACAATCCACTCCACGCTAGCCACCTCACTTCACTCTCCTGGTACAGTAACACAAATTGTACCAATTCCTCCTTCATAGTTAGTTGCCATAACCATTAAGGAGGATCGATTCCTCAACCTCTTACTTCAATACAAAATATATAATTAATTGGGCTATTTTATTATAAAATAATTACTTTGCTTTTTAAAATAAAAAATTCTGCTCAGATTTTTTTAGAGTTCAAAGCATCACTCACTTTTCAGGTCAACAGCAGAATATTAGTATCAATCTCTACATGCTTTTATTATGGTATAGTAGCTACTTTGCTTTACAGATTTATTCCTTATATCTCTAATTCCTCTTTTTTTTAGGATTCTATATAATAGGTGGCTAAGGAAATGCAGGTAGAAACAGTAACTAATTGTTAATTTGTAAGGAAATATATCTTATGCTTATGTTAAATGAGGCATTTTTATAAATTATAAAGTATTGCATCTTGATTTAATAAATAAATAAATAAGATGAATATAACATAATCTATAAACATGATTATCAAATTTGTAATACTGAAGTCAGGTTATATAATGTGTGAAGTTTGACACAAGTATATAAATTGATCGTAAATTCCACATAAGTTTAATTCAAAATTTGTGAATATATTTGAATTTAAATTCAGTTATATTTCCTTTTTTTATTAAGTATATTCATTATTTTTAAGTTGTCACATCGCTTAACAATTCAAACAGTTTGTACATTTTATGTTTAAAATATAAAGGTTAGAGTCTTATCTTTATTTATAAAGGATAGCAGTAACCTATGATCTTAAAGTATAAGTTAACTATTATAAAAATACTATAAAAAAATATTTATTATCTTAATCAATTCAAGGTAAAAACATTTATTATATAAAATATTTATAAAATCATAATATGTGGTGTGACTTATATCTGGTAGCAGTTTTTTTATTTTTATTTTTCTAAGGTAAATTACACTGAACCCCTTGAGGTTTGAGCAAGTTACACTTAGATGGAAAAGTTTATTTATTATACACTAACACCCCCACAATTTAAATTTGACTTTTAAAATGCCTAAAATACCCCTAATTATATTATTTTATACTTAATTTTTTTTTTTACCTTTTAACCAAAAACTTTAATAAAAATAAAAATTAAATAAAAATATGATTCATTAAATAAATAAATAGTTTAAAAAAATTAAATAAATAAAATAAATAGTTTAAAAATAAATAAATAAATCATTTATAAAAATAAAATAAATAAATAGTTTTTAAAAATAAAATAAATAAACAGTTTTTAAAAATAAAATAAATAAATAGTTTTAAAATGTAAATAAATAAATGAAAAAAAATTCAAAAACATTAAAATTTTAAGGATATCCATTAATACGGACAAGAAAAACTATAAATATCCAAACTTTTATGGTAAAGATAATGGTGAGAGAAGCTTCAAGGTTCCCAACACTCCTTGGATATTTAGAGCTTATATTATCCCTATTAATGAATATTCTTAAAAATTAATGTTTTTAATTTTTTCATTTATTTTTTAAACTATTTATTTATTTATTTATTTAAAAATATTTATTTATTTGATTTTTTAATACTTTTTATTTAATTTTTTAATTATTTATTTACTTAATTTTTGTAAAACTATTTATTGATTTAATTTTTTTTAAACCATTTATTGATTTAATTTTTTAAAACTATCTACTTATTTAATTTTTTTAAAACTATTTGTTTATTAAATTTTTTGTAAACTATTTATTTATTTAATGAATCATATTTTTATTTAGTTTTTTATTTTTATTAAAGTTTATAAAGTTTTTGGTTAAAAGGTAAAAAAAATAAAGTATAAAATAATATAACTAGGGGCATTTTAGGTTTTTTAAAAGTCAAATTTAAGTTTTGGGGGTGTTAGTGTATAATAAAGAATATTTTCCATCTAAGTGTAATTTGTCCAAACCTTAAGGATTTCAGTGTAATTTACCCATTTTTCTAATCTTGTTTGTATCGGTCAGTTCTCGACGAAACCCCAAACCAAAAAAAAAAAACTAAGATGGCATTTGATTAAGTGCGGTAGAGTAGTGTTTATTGCAGTAGGCTGCAATATTGGGTTGGTGTATATAAAAGGTAGAAGTGAGGATTATTTGACACCTGTCAAGTGTCAACAAATGATGGGATTTGGTGATCACTCAAAACAAAGATACTTTAAACATTTAAAATTAAAAAGATACGTCTTTAATTACTAGTTAAATAAAAACACTATAACTTTCTTATGTTTAATGATGAAGCATTTAAAGGGAGACAACTCACTCCAATCCCATCACACATTTCGATAAGACAACTTTTAACTACAAACACAACACAATCAAACCATAAAAGCTTTCTCTGGTTGGCATACTCTCACCACCCCTCCTTCCTCCTCCTGTTTTCCTGCCATCAATCAAACCTCCTAATGACTACTCTCAATCCACTCTCCAAAAATATCCATTTATTTATCTAATAATATTATACTTATATATATTTATATACATTTATTTTATAATTCCACTCTCAGTCTTGCAATCATCTACCTCCTGAGGTTGATACAATAGTACAATTCATGTATTCATATGTATGAGATTAGGGATGTGCATGATCCGATCCGATCCAATAGTATCCACTGGATCTGGGAGGAATGATCGGATCGGATCCTAAATTATGAAATCCATTGAATCGGATCGGATCAGATCTTAGATTCAAGTTTGAAAATCCGTCAAATCCACCGATTCGTCTAAAATATTAGATCTTATTTTTATATTGGACAATTTGTCTATTTATACATGAACAAAACAATTTACAAAGTAATTTATAAAGAGTATAAAAGACCAAACCATACCACAACAAACCCAAAATAAGAATATCAAATACATTAAAGCCCAAAACAAAGCAAGACTCACACTACTAAAAAATAAAAATCTAGATTCAAGACAACAAAGACCACAATATTACTAGTTTAGTTGTTTAGGTATCTACTTTTCTTTAGACAATAAAAACCTGGGTGTTGTGTTGTTTCACATGTTTTTTTAGAAGAAAATTCAGCAACTTGTGTTAATGTTGTTTGGATGATTTTATTTAATGTTGAACATTTGGATGATTTTAGTTGGAGCTGTTGTTTAAGGATTATAAACTTTTTAAACTATATAAGTTTACAAGTTATGTTATGTATTTTTTTTACTGTTAATTTTATTTATTTCAAATAATAATTTTTTATATATTAAGAACAACTTTATATTAATTCGATCCATCAGATTAGATCAGATCGGATTGTAATTTTTTCGATCCAATCGGATCGGATTGTAATTTTTTCGATCCAATCGGATCGGATCGGATCTTGGATCATGGCAAATCCATTGGATCCGATCCGCCGCACACCCATATATGAGATTACATGCTCGAGTCATGTCATGCTCCATCAATCTTAGTTGTTATAATTCAAACAAAAAAAAATTACAATTACCCTTGATTAAGAATGTTCATCTTTTTAAAATAATATGGTATGTAAGTTATAACTACGAAGTAAATCATTTGATGGATATAGTTACAATTTATTTACCACAATATTTAAGAATGATTTTAGATAAATAATTGGGTGAATATAGTATTATTCATAGTTAAAAGTCATATATAATAGCATGACTTTATGATAAATAAATATCCTAACAAAAAAATTATTATTTATCTTACTATGATAGGTTCAATTTAAGCTAGAATTCACTACTACTCTACCAGTCTTGTTCTTTTTAGAGTAATTGAATTTAAATCAAACATTATAAATAAATATCCTAACAAAAAAATTATTATTTATCTTACTATGATATGTTCAATTTAAGCTAGAATTCACTACTACTCTACCAGTCTTGTTCTTTTTAGAGTAATTGAATTTAAATCAAACATTTTATTTACATGAAGAAAAAAAAATGTTAACCATATAATCTTTTTATTCTCGAGTATTACTAGATTATGAATGTTATTAAAAAAAAGACCAGAAGATAATTTTAGTTCGTCCTCCTGTCACAATCCATGTGTTCCCCCACCGATGTCCTTCTCTAAACTCAATATTTTTCTTTCTTGTATTCATAATTGAGCAATCCCTCTTGAGAGGTTTCAATTTCATTGTCAAAGAATGAATGGGGCCATGGCCATTATGCCATGTCGGACCCACAAATGGATCTCCATGAATCCAAATTTCATATCATCTGACGGTGACAACCATTAGTTCATCAATCCACAGCTGCTGCAAAATATTTTGAATTGGGCCAAGATACTTCCAATCAATAAAGATTAGCTTTTCCACACTACCTATATATTCTTAAGTGGACCATTCGTTATCATAATATTTCGCTAATTTTGCGCCTTCACTTCCCTATGTATGCCATAAAGTTTACATAAATACTTTGTTATTCAACTACACCATCATTTATATAACAATATTATTTTACTTTTCAATCAGTGTTTCGATATAATTTTCATTCGAATATTTAATGTGACAAATGATGTGGTAATACCACTTTCAAAATTTTCATCTTTTGTGATTTTGAGCTTACAATTTGATAGGTATTAATTTTCATAAATTTTAGAACTTTTATATACTGATTTTGTGGGCTTTTTTGTAAACTTAATAAATTGAATTTTAATAGCATAAAAGTAATAGAATAGACTAAAATGATCTTACTTAACTTAAACCACCAAAGACATAAAAAACGCGGTTAATTCTCAATAAAAAAAAGCCTTAACCAAAGACAAATTAAGTTTCAATCAAAGGGATTGATAAAAGCGGGGATTTAATAAGTTTCGACTAAAAGCAAATTAAATATTGATCAAAAGCTTGAAAAAAAAACATGAGACTAAGTGAGACTTATGTTTGTGTTTGAAGGTATTTTTATCAAAAATACAATCTTATTGATATTAAAACTCAAGTTAAGCTGATATTAATCACCTAAAACAAGCACAAATAGATGCTAGAAATGTTTAAAAGCCTAAATTTTAGTTTATAATTATTACTGCGATCCGTGGAGCAATAATCAAACAAATCCTGAAGTGTTTCTCAACAAACTTTTCTGTTATTATATTATATATTCCCTGGTTTGATTAACAGCCAAATTATGGATTGAACTTATTAATGATTATAAAGATTTATATCACTTTTATAATTTTGTGATCAATAATGATTAGCCAGCAATTATAGAAAAATGGATAATTTATCAACTCATCACAACAGACAATAATGTATTATTTTCTATTAATAGACTTTAATTTTGTTTTATTTTATTTTATTTTTTCTCAGAAGTCCTTCAAACCCAAATGAAAGATTTTTTTGGAGTCATTTCGTAAACATAAAATCCATCCATCTTGCTTTCCGGATAGCTGGTTGTTCAGTGGTGGAGGGAGGGGGCCAGACCTTTGCCCCATCCCCTAAAAAAACTTTAAAAATTAAAAGCCCTTTAAAGAAATTATAAAATTATCACTAAAATTTAATCATTTTTCACCTTGACCCCCTAAATCTTTTGTTTTTGTATACTAACACCCGATACTTGAATTTATAGTTCTGCCCTTGCGCTTAGCAAACTCAAATTCGAAATTGTGAGTCTCGACAAACTCTACATTATTTGGGAAACCAAGTATTTATAGCATTGGGCCATATAGGTACCCATGAGTATATTCGAATCCCAAACATTGTGGAATTAAATAACAAATCCAGACTATTATACTAACTCCTAATGGGTCCTATTAATTATTGAATAATTAGTAGCATTAAAACCCATAGTTTTCATCAAATAAATTAACACAAAACTTTGTAATCTCGATTATTATGTTTGTGACATATACATTTTCTTAAATGCATATATAATTTAATTCTTAAAGTACATGTTTCTTTTGCTATATATTATAATTAATTTTATTTCTCCCACTTTTATCAAATGCATCTAATTAGAAGCTTTTTCATTAAAATGCCAATTGCCAGCGCTTTCTATTCCTCAAAGCTGATGGGATTTTGCAATGATTTGAAATAATCATCAAGAAAACTAGATGCTAAAAAAAGAATGTTTTTATTTAAAAATATAGATATCGAACAAAGAGATACTAACTCATCAAACGAAATTAATCACACAGTTGAAGACGACCATTGACGATTGACCACATTAAAGCATCACTTACTACAAAACAAATCATTAGATTTACCTACCATGTCAAATTGAAGAGATTCTATTGACAACGAGAAATGAAAAAATAAAAATAAAAAATTACTAGGAGCGTTATGTCTGTGAACGAAACTATGCAATCAAAACAGTTTTGGTAGATATATAGAAACTACTACTTGTTGTGGTGCATCATGGGCCACACTTAAAGTCAACCATTGTTTGGCTGCCCACATTTTTGTTAATTTTATGGTGTAAAATGTAATAGGCAAAAGCATGAAAACAGTTTAATGAGGACTAAAGCGATAGGTAGATAGATTCTCAGTATTTTCCCGACTAAATTTTTGTCTATTCAAAGCATCAAATGGTTATTCTCTCCTTTTTCAGGCAATGTATGTAGCACCGCCACTAAATAATTTAATTATTAACAATCAAAAGCTTTAATATCAAACAAGTTGTGAACTTAAAATATTTTTTAGTTTCATGAATTTCGTTTTTTTTTTTTTTTTAAATTGTATTAAATTATAAATGACAACATCCAGTTGATGACATATATGCTCACCAAATTCAAATCTAATAAATCAAATCCTAGAAAAAGCGAGGGAAAAAAAGATAGCATAAGGGGGAAGACTTTTTTATTTTAAATCTTTAGAGCTATGGGTCTCTACTCTTTTTTGAGATTGCATTTTGAAAATTGGCAAAGAGAGATGCTACAAAAGAAAGAATCAAGAAAAGAAAAAGAGTCCCTTTATTAAATTTGTTTTATATTTTTGTGTAATATCAAAGACAAAGGGTTTTGTCTTTATGTACCCTAATCGTCACATTCTGATCCACACATCATATCCATCCATCGCATCAAAAAAAAAAAACTAAGGGCAAAACATGATAGCCAGCTAGAAGGGTGGACCCACATACCCAAATTTGTCAAGACAAAACCCACTTCCTCTTCCATACTCACAAGCAACACAACTCCTCCGTGAAAGAGAAATTAATAACACATCAGTTGATCATCAGATGCCATGTCACTACGTCAGTGAGGTGCTTGGGCCTTGTATTTGCATTGGCATTGGCAATTTGGCATTGGCAGAAGCAGCACCTGATCAGCGTAAAATATGGGCCACTCGTGCACCTTTTTTTGTATTTATATTTTTGGGCCACGCCACGCAATGCCTCTTTCTCTCTCTGGACATATATGTATCAATGTATGCATGCATGGATGGAACGTTCTGCTACTTCAAAAGCAAGTTATCAGGTCTGAGCTCTGACCCACTCTCAGTCTCTGATTACTCTCAGTCTCAGAACACACTGAGATTCTCCTGTTCAGTTTTTTGCCCTATCTATCATTTTCAACTTCATTTCCATCCGATCTACCATTCTTTTTTCTTTTTTAATTTTTGGGGTTTTTTCTTTTTCTTTTACCTTTCTATATTAGAAAGAGAAGTTAACTATGTAACACTGAAAATTTAAGATTTCGTTTATCATGGTATGATTCTCTGACTAAAAAAGAGAAAGAGAAACTCAAGTTTTACTCTTGTTTCTGCATGCATGGTATATATTGTATATATATATATATATATATATAATTATGTTAATTTAATTTTCCATACAAAGAATTCAAATTTAAGATACCAGAGTGTATACAGTGTTGTTTCATTTGAACTTTTGTTTAAAAATTAATTCATATTGATATATTATATGCGCATGGTGCAGAGATAAAAATTGAGTTGTTTATGAGGAATTTCTATGTTTGATATATTAATGCCTTTACTGTTTTTGCTTTGGTGGGTGCTAATTTAATGCATCACATGTGAAGACTAGCTAGGCAAAGCTTGGCTAAGACCAAGAGCAGTGGTGGGTCTGGTTCAAGGAAGAGATGTGAAGACCGGATATATAGATTGAAATAGCCACTAAAGCTATGGCCCTGACAAGTTTCATCTGAGCTTATTACCACCAGTTTCATGAAATCAGGTGCATGCATGATGGACATTATGTGCATGTGGGTCTCCGATATCCGGTACGGGATTCCAATACGTTTTTTTTATACAGAATCGACTTTATAACATTACAAAATTCACTCTACAACGTTACGGGATTACATAGTCACTCTATGGTGTATGTACAAGGACAAATCATTCTATAACGTTGATAATTGATTCCACATCCAAGAAAATGAAACGATCTTCAAATAAATAAATGCCTGTTTGTATAACTGTAGACTATTATCATTGGATTTTTGATAAGTTTACATTAATTTGCTAGAGGCAACAGTAATATATTTCGTTAATGCAACGATCTTCAAATACTTGGCCATTAAACTGCACGAATTCTTAACAGTCCGTACCTTAATTAATAATTTAGTATCATCGGCCTATTTATTTTTAAATTCAATATAATTCTTTATATTTAGGGGTAGTTTGTTTTATTGTCTGAAAAACTGAACAGTTTTGAATTTTTCTGAAAACTGAATAAAAACTGAAATCTGAACTTGAATGACATACTTGTTTTTTTTTTTCCTCACATCTGAATATATTGTCAACATGTTTGTTTTTTAAAAGTAAAATTCTCTGAAACCAAGTAATTTTACATGTATACCCATGTTAAACAATTATACATATAATATATAATAAAAAAAATCCAAAAATAATAATTATATATGAACACATATGATCATGATCTTCTTCTTCGATTACAAATAAACTTCATTTTTGTTAAAAAAAGAAAAGAATTTATTTTTAAAAAAAAAAAGGGGGGGGTGGGGGGGCTGTAGGAAAACTTACACAAAACATTCTACAAAAAATAATATATAAATACATCACCCTAATATCATAATAGAATATTGATATTAAACACCAATATATGAAGTAATTATGGTTCTTTTTTATTTTTAAAACTATTTAAATAAGTAATATATTAAAATAAATATTTCTATACCATATATAATTATGATGAAATTAGAAATATGTTAGATATAGGAGATAGTATCGGAAGAAAAGATTTTGGATTGCATTTAATACAATTCAGTGATTTGCAATTAAGTGAAAAGTCATGATTTTTTACTTTTTATTTTAAATTATTTTTTGTTATTTTTAAGTTGTTTGACCACTTAAAAAAACAAACAAAACAACTTAATAATTATAATTCAGACTCATTAAGTTTTAAGTGGAAAAAACAAACGACCACAAAACAACTTAATAATTATAATTCAGACTCATTAAGTTTTAAGTGGAAAAAACAAACGACCCCTTAAAGATCATATAAAAAATTTAAAACTCTATAGGGGAAATGGCAAGTGTTTTAGAACATTAATTTAATTTGTTTAATAACTTTAATCAATGTTTACAACAACAAAAACTTTAACCAAGGATAATATTGTCATTAAAATAAATATTAAATGGAGTGTCAAAAAAATATGAGTAATGCTAGACTTTCTAAAAAAATTTCCTAAATGTTTGTAGCACGTGAGATGTCAACATCACTCACCATATAATCTCATAATTTACAAGATGGGTACGGATATTGACACTCACAAAACTTATTAGTACACTCATTTTTATAAGTACACATGTCTAAAATTTAAAAAAGAAATATTACTATAAGCACTCATCCTAATGCCAATAGTACCTTCATTGAAATAAATATATTCATTTTAATGCATATTATCTATAAACACTTTTAAATTATTATTACACTTAATTTATAAAAAAAAATCATATTATTTTTAGAATCAAATCATGTTTTAATGATGGTGCCTTACAAAAAGGAATATGTAGAACCTTATATGGGGTTAAGAGATTTTCAATCTGGAATTCTCTTATTTATACAGCTATCTTTAAAAAAAACTTATTGATATCTACGGCTATTTTTTTTTTAAACTTGTTGATATCTACAACTATCGTTAAAAAAATATTTTTTGTTTATTGATAGAGTTCATAACTATACATAAAAGAAAGATAAAAACAATATAATAATCACGTGATGTACTGATGATGAGAAAGTTTGATACTTAAAATAAAATTAAAGTTTAATTAAGGTTTATTAAAAAAAAGGTTTATCGTTTATCAAAAAAAAGGTTTATCGTTTTTTTTAATAAAGAAATATAATTGAAGATATGAGTGTAATTAATGAGTGAATATAATATTTGATTTATTTTTAATTAAAGTAATTTGTCCTTGTTTATAAATTTCTATTTGGATATTTTTGCAATTACAATTTTTTAATAAAATATGGGTGTGCTAATAGGTTTTATGAGTGTCAATATCGGCACTCTTACAAGATATTGACATATCACGTGCTACATACATTTGAGAAAAAAATTGGAAAACCTGGCATTACTCAAAAGATATATGATGGATTACAAGAAAAGAAAAATGGGACCTTTTAATGTGAGTACTTTTTTTTTTTATGGGAGAAACTTTATCAAAAACCCAAAAACAATAACACCATCCTAGATAATCTTCAAGGATAAACCTCTCCACCAGGGGGTGAAGCCAGAAATTCAAGATTAGGGGGGCCGGTATAAAAAAAAATTAGGAGAGCCAAAGTGAAAAAAAGTTAAATTTTGTAACTGTTTTATAATTTTATAGGGTTAGGTTAAAACAACTTTAATTTGTGATTTAAAATTTTGACTTCAAAATCTCAACTACCAATGTACTTTAATCCAAGAGTTATAAATGCATTCAAATCTCAACTATTGGATTAAAAGCACATGAGTGGTTGAGATGTTGAAGTTATAATTTTAAGTTAAAAAATTTAAATTGATTTAGTTTGATCCAATTTTTTAATATGAACTTTTGATCCACACACGGAGGGTACTCCTCAATCTAAAAACGGTCATCATCAACACATAAATCCATTTAAAAAGAGTATGAGCGACAAAATTCGCCTTCTTTGAAGCAAACAAAACCGAGCCACCTTCCCCAATCTGAAGCTTTGAAATTATATCCTCTACAACCAAACCAATATCCGTAGAAGAAGGAAACTCGTCATTAACCATATTACCACTCCCAAGGCATTTGATTCCATTATTACCGGCAACAAATCCGTATCAATTGCAAATTCAAGAACGTACAAAACAGCAACCATCAAGACCATACAAAACAACAACAACCCCCCCCAAAGATAATCTTCAAGGATGAACCTCTCCACCATGGGGTGAAGCCAGAAATTCAAGATTAGGGGGGCCGGTATAAAAAAAAATTAGGAGAGCCAAAGTGAAAAAAAGTTAAAATTTTGTAACTGTTTTATAATTTTATAGGGTTAGGTTAAAACAACTTTAATTTGTGATTTAAAATTTTGACTTCAAAATCTCAAGTACCAATGTACTTTAATTCAAGAGTTATAAATGCATTCAAATCTCAACTATTGGATTAAAAGCACATGAGTGGTTGAGATGTTGAAGTTATAATTTTAAGTTAAATAATTTAAATTGATTTAGTTTGATCCAATTTTTTAATATGAACTTTTGAGATTTTTGTGAGGGAAGGGAGGGCCATGGCCCCTACCAGCCTCCCTCTCCTTCTGCACCTGCTCTCCACACACAGAGGGTACTCCTCAATCTAAAAACGGTCATCATCAACACATAAATCCATTTAAAAAGAGTATGAGCGACAAAATTCGCCTTCTTTGAAGAAAACACAATCGAGCCACCTTCCACATTCCGAAGCTTTGAAATTATATCCTCTACAACCAAACCAATATCCACAGAAGAAGGAAACTCATCATTAACCATATTACCACTCCCAAGGTATCTGATTCCACTATTACCGGTAACAAATCCATATCAATTGCAAATTCAAGACCGTACAAAACATCAACCATCAAGACCATACAAAACAACAAACCCCCAATAAAAATATTGTAAGTTCCTTACATTTTGATTGGCTCATTTCATTGACAACCCATATGGGAATTTGCTTGTAAGGGTAGTTAGGCCTCATTGTTCGTGATCAAGCCTCGATGACATCCTCATGCTCAAGAGCACTTCAAAGGTATATCACTTGCTTAACTCTTTTTGAAGAGACTAGTAGCACACACACACACACTATCATGCATGCCTTAAACATCTTGCATTTATGATTCAATCTTTTTTTTTGTTCTTTTTTACACTTCTCACACATGCTCCTTGGTGTTAGTTCTAAGTGTGGTTGTATTCTATGTAATTCGTTTCCTGATGTGTGTTTGGAAACGTTCGCGCCTGCACGTTTGTGTGATTTTTCTTAGCGCAATGAGTGATCTACCTTGTAGGTCTCTTTTGCACGGGTTGTGCATGGGTTCCCTACCTGTGCAGTCCCCATACACTGAGGATGGATATCCTAGGTCTCTATTTTGCACGGGTTCCCTACCTGTGCAGTACCCGTGCATTGAGGATGTGTATCCTCTGGCCTCTCTGTTGCAAGGGTTGTGCACGGTTTCCCTACTCGTACAGCACCCATGCACTGATGTTGAGTGCCTTCGGGTTTGTATGATTTCATGGATTGTGCACAGGTCTTTTACCCGTGCACTAAGCCTATTTTTTTAAAACCACGTCACTTCGTCTAGGGCTGTTACATATATATATATATATATATCTTCTTCTTCCTCACTTCATTTCTTAGAGCTTAAAAACTCTTTTTAGTGAGAGAAAGTGACTCCTAGAGAGAGAGAGCTCGAAAAACCCATTTTTACTCAACCAAACACCAATCCATGTGCATTTAGCATCTTCCAAGTATCATCTCATCATGGATTCTTCTTGCTTTTGTTGACTAGGTAATTTGAATATGCCCTAAATCTCCATTGCATCTCTTTGTATCTTTTTATGTTCTTATTTGCCTAGGTTTAATATTATATGTTGATTTAATGCATGTCTTTGTGTTTGATGGCAATTTATAACATGCTTGAGTTGATGTTTGTTGGTTGAGAGTATGTGTTCATTGATAGTTAGCATATATGACCATTTTGCCCTCTAGCTAAATCTATTTGTTTTTGCATTTAGATGTTGATATCTATGATTTATACTTAGTGTCATATTTAATTCCTAGATAAGCATTTAGTGTAGTCAAACATTAATTACATGATAGAATATTATCATATATTCACATAGGTTGCTTAATCTCTTCATTGATTGTTAAGCCTTGTGACTAAGTGGATTAGTGCACAAGCAATTGATCTAGAATCACTATTAAAGGCCCGTTGGGTAGAGTAAAAGGGTTAGTGACCAAGAATGGTGTGACTAGAGGTCAACCTAGGTTGTAAACTTTCATTCAAATAGTGGATTTAAAGACCGTGTGTGGCTAGAAGGATAACCCGTGAGTTTTGTCCAGTTGGAGGGTTTCTCATGTAAATCAATCCTTGTGTTTTTATTGTTTTCCGTATTTTATTTTGAATTGTTTGTTTGCTAATATGGGTTAACTTTATTAAAATTGATTAAATCAAAAAAATGGTAATAAATCAACTAAAACCTATTAACCTTACCCCCTCCCCCAAGGTTATTAGACACACGTTTTGTAGTATTTTCAAACAGTAAAAACACATTCGTCAATTATGTTTTTGAAAAAAAAAAAGGAGAAAAACAAAAAACGTGTTTTTCTTTCTATTGAAGAAAAACGGTAATATATTTTATAATTTTACGGTTAATCAAGCAAGTGACATGAAACCTTTATAATTGAATATGTTTTATTTATGATTATATATATAATTAATCAATTATATATATATATATATAATCATAAATAAAACATATTCATATTAAAAAGGTTTCATGTCACTTGCTTGATCAACGGGTAAAGTTATATATATATATATATATATATATATATATATATATATATATCCCTCCCCCCATAATAATTTTCAATCCAAATAATAATAATAATAATAGTAATAATAATTTTATATTATTTCATACTTTATTGCCTAGTATATTATACATTATTATTTCAAATATTTTCACCGTAAAAAGTTAAGTAAATATTAAAGGATTATTATCTTATTCTATGATACTCATTTTATCTTGAGACAATTCTTTAAGTTTTACTATATTGTGTTTATTAATTGCATAGAAAATTAGATAAATTTGGTTCCAGATGTTTTTCGAGATATAAAAAAGTGACATATTACATTTTAATTTTCAAAATTAATATATTTAAATTTTTTTTAACAAATTATTTTCTTAAATATTAATATATCTATCTTATCTGATATTGATATCTTTTTTTTTGGGTGACATTACCTTTAAGATTAAAAGGTATCAAAAAAAAAATTAACAACTTATTTTCTTAAATATTAATATATCTATCTTGCCTGACATTGATATTTATATATTTATATATATATATATATATATATATATATATATATATATATATATATAGAGGTGTGTGTAAAAAATTTAACAATTTATTTTCTTAAATATTAATATATCTATTTTGCCTGACATAGATATATATATATATATATATATATATATATATATATATATATATATACACGTGTGTGTGGATTATATATTTTTTATTAATAGATACACTTTTCATAATATTAATAAAAAATATATTTTTATCATAATAAAAAAAACATGAAAAGAAACCAAATAATTTAAAATTAATTTAAATTTGTTTTTATTAATTAAAAAATATAGGAATATACTCTTATTAAAAATATTTTTTCAAAACAATTGCACTAAATATATATTAGAATATTATTTCTCAATTTACAATTTTTTCACAGTACTATTTCCAATTATTTTTTAGAAATCTTAAAAATATGATAATTAATTTTTAATTTTTAAATGAAAATCGATGAAACTGAAAATGGGAATTAAAAAACCTTACCGATTAGATACTAATATTTTACGAAGAATAACTGAAATAATGTATAAATTATCACAATAATGCTTTTTTTAATATTATTTTACTATTTACACGTACATAAGAGAAATACTTTGCCGGGGTTGAGGAAAATTGCA
Source organism: Dipteronia sinensis (assembly GCA_033220585.1). Taxonomy (NCBI): domain Eukaryota; kingdom Viridiplantae; phylum Streptophyta; class Magnoliopsida; order Sapindales; family Sapindaceae; genus Dipteronia; species Dipteronia sinensis. The sequence goes on along the minus strand of CM065637.1, from coordinate 67,576,439 downwards.
CCAGGTTTTGTGGGATAGGATTGTCCCTAGTGGCTCGATCGACAAGAAAATAAGCAGTAGCAAATTTTGACCAATTTTCAATTGGAGAATTACACTAGCATATCTTTAGTTGAGACAATATTGTATGAATTGCTTTGGTTAAAATAATCTGTTGACCGATTTTATATTTTGAAATATTAAATAAACATTGTCCCTGAAGTAGCTATTTTGCCAAATATTATAGTTATTTTCTGTAAATAAATGTTTAAAACCGTGTTAAACTCCACCGTGGAAGAGAAACGGTGGAAAGATCAAATCATTTTTTTTGTTGATAAAACTGGACTGATTTAAAGGGAAAAAGCATCACAAGCGATCATATGATGAAAAACCCCTAGACAGTATTCATTCATATAATAAAAAGAATAAAATGAAAAGTAACAAAAACCAAGGGAAACAATCCCCACAAAAACAGTGGTGCGCATGCCACAAAAACAGAAACAGAAACAGAAACCATCAAGAAAAACGAAAAGACTCCCGACCCATACAATCATTGCCAACCAATAAAAAGCATAAAGACGGGGTGTTAAACTACCACGAATCGACATCCAACCCCAGTATGATTAGAAAGAGTGTCTGCAACCTGATTCCTCTCTCTAAAAATATCGGAGACCTGAAACTCCATTTTCAATACCTGATAGATACAGCGCTGCCAAGCTTGCCGAATTCGCCAAGGAACCTGCTCGGAGCTAGAGGAGAGCAGCTGAACGCCTGAACCACATAAGAAGAATCACTCTCAAGTCAGATACGATGCCACCCATTCTGCCAAGCATAATTAATGGCCATCGAAGTTGTAAGAAGTTTCGCCTTAAACACAAACACCTGACCAAGAGGAACAGCAAAACAACCCTTCACAAAAGCTCTACAATTAAGGAAGACACCCCCACAACCACCAGCACATGGAGAACTCAAGACAGCACCATCAGTATAAACTTTGATCCAACCGGGAGTTGAAGGCGACCAAATCACACTCATGATAATAGGGGCCCTAGCCGGACAACCACAGAGATCAAACCGATGAAGAATCAAAAGATCATATATACAATTACGCATATACCCAATCTCCAACCGGTTAGCGTCAAACACCGCACGCCAAATCAAAAACAAAGCATATCTGAAATCCATAGCCTTACTCTCAAAAATCCATTGGTTACGGGCAAACCACACAATGAATAAATGTCTTCCATAAAACACGCACATGATCATTGAACGAAACTTTCATGGCCTGAGAGAAGAAAGAACTCCATGAGTCGGCAGAAATATGCCGCCGAAAAAATGGCCTCCCAAAGAGCAGCCCCCAGGGGACACCGGAGGAAAATATGATCAAACGACTCACTACTAACCCCAGAAACACTGCACCAGAAAGCTAAGTGAAACTCAGCCCTACACAAGCGATCCTCTGTGGGGAGCCGATTTAACAAAAGACGCTAAATCAAAGCTGAACGAGAAGGAGGGATAAAACGGCACCAAACATCCCTCCACCAAGAGACCCGAGGAGAACCACAAATCATACGGAAATAAGCCAAATTATAAGAAACCTGCCCATCCCGAGAATGAGCCCACACTAAAGAATCTGTAACTGGAGAGGTAGCAATCCTATCTATCTGAAAACAGAGATCCGGAAAACGGGTTAGAAAACTATTGTCAAGAACCCACATGCCTTCATAGATAAAATCATAAACTCTCGCCCTAAGAGGGCAAGACAAGTAATCAGGAATCCCTAGAAACTCAAGAATGGGAACCTCCAGCCAATTGTCGCACCAAAAATCTCGCTAAGAATTCTAGCCAATGAACCAAATGCCATCTTTTAAGAAGATCTGAATAATTATAGAGAAGAGAATGCCCAAATCGATGTAGCGACATACCCCCTCTGAGATTTCTGAAGTTGCGTGAGATATCGCTCCCTCGGAAACGGAAAAAGCAAAACCCTTAGAGGTTATAAACTTCCATGTGAGCTTCTTTAAAAGAGAATCATTCAGTAACTCAAGATCTTTCAAGCCGAGACCACCTTGAGAATAAGGCCTACAAGAACGATCTCAAGTAACCCGAATCAGTTTAGTCTCCTCATAAGAACCTGTCTACAAAAAATTTCTCAACTTGCGATTAACCAACCGCAGCAAATAAGAAGGACATTTGTAGACCATGAAAGAATGCACAAAGGAGCCCGTAATGACCGAATTGATCAGAGTAGCGCGACTGACCAAAGAAAGGGCTTTCCCCTTCCACTTAGCAAACTTAGACATGATTTTATCCGTGATAGACTGTAACACAGACTTCCCGGGCTTTCCCTGAAATAATGGAACCCCTAAGTAAGAGAAAGACAACTGACCAATTTGCATACCAATCAAAGACTGCAATCTACAAATCCGGGACGGAGAAACAGAAGATCCAAAATAGATAGAAGACTTACCCCAATTAACCAGTTGACATGAAATGCTACCATAAACCTCAAAAGCACGCATAATATTCTTCAGATCAAATCTCATTCGTTTTGGAGGAGATACGAAATCAATTTATATGTAATCGGAGAAGATCGTCTTAGATCTCTTTCGGTGGAGTATCCACAAACTAGAGGAGTTATAGTAGAGGCATTTAATTATTTTTTTAATATATATAGATATATATATCAGAGCCGGTCCTGACTTTTCAGATGCCCCTAAGCAAAACCTAAAAAATGGGCCCCTTATGAGTGACTGAGCATACAAGGTACACATCTCATGACTAAAAAGAAATTTTGAAATCAATTCAAAAAAGAAAAAAAAAACCTTTAAATCGATTAAAAAAACTTTAATTACCTAGGTGGGGATATTGATCCAAGATAATTTGGGTCATATGTTTATTATTATTATTTTTAATAAAAAAAATATTTGGACCCCGTTTATCTGAACAAAAATTATTCAATTCAACACTAAAAAAACAAAAAATGGACCTTTTTTAGACACTTTTTTTCTTAGGCCCCAGGGGCCCCCTCTCAGGGCTGGCTCTGATATACATACATTTATATATATATATATATATATATATATATATATATATATATGTATATATAATAAAATAATTATATTATTTCTTTAAATAATTGACTATATATGTTTTTCTACCTTACTGTAAATGAAATTTTTTACCTTTGAGACGTTATTTTTGTACCTTACTGTAAATGAATTTTTTACCTTCGAGACGTTAAAATGATCGGTAGTCATAAGGTTATTCAATGCAATCTAGGGTATATTTGTCTAATAATAGCAAAAAATAGAATTCGTGTATAATATTTGCTTAATTCAAGAAGTGTTAGTGCAATTTGGCCTTTAGAATTTCAGAAATCCTTCCCATAGACTCGAGCACATGAGATATTTGCCCGCTGATGACTGATGAGGACGTAGAGAGCACTGGAGCCGTAATAAATGATAAAGGAGGTATGTAGTACAAATGTCAGTTGTTTTGTGTGGTACTACTCTACATGCATCACCATCAATTGCTTATAATCACATGCACTTGATAATTGTGTTCAAATACTGATTCATGGCCGTAGATTAAGCGGGGTCCACTTTTAAAGATGAGGCTGTACTACTCTGTAGTCCCAGACAATTCTTCAATAATTGATTTCAATCTTTGATAGCACATTGATATTGTTCATGATGATCAATTCATCATATATTTATGTAGCCTGTACAACCATTATGTACCTCTAAATTGCCATTATATCATGCTAGTTTTTATTCCCTGTTATGTATGCAAAAGATCATAACTTGTTTCGGACTCCATCATCGTTGATTTGGGAAATCTTTTGCACTGTTTCTGATGAATTAGTGTTGGTCTTTTTGAAAGAGTAGACTCTGACACAGTGACAATATGAACATTTTAATTTAGGTTTGGACACACTAGAGATAGTGAGAAATTTTGAACTGCTTTGCTTTATATGCCAAAAATGCATCAGTTGATAAAAGGGACACTTTAAAAGTTTGGCATATACATTATATTTGAAAAGAAAAATTATTTACAATTTACAACCATAAATTACTTGAGTAATTTAAATTTTCTGTTCCAAACTTCCAATCGATTTTAATCTCGTGTAAAAGTATGAAAACCCTTTAATTTGATCAATCGTTTCGAACCTGCTTGTAAATGTATGGGTATAAGGGGCTGACAATTGTGAGTAATTTTTTTTTAAATTCTTATTATTACTAAAAAAAACCTTTATCTATATACATATTGGTCTAATGATTTTTAATGTTCTATGGAGAATATTTGCATTAACAATATGGTGATTCTTGACATTCCAAGGATTACAAACTTCTAGAATTTTGAAGGGTAAATTTTGGATGAGATTAACACTTCAAAATATAAAATAAGAAAAATTAATTTAGAAAAAATATCAGAAGACTAAGATATTCATGTTTCAAATTCTAATCATAGTCCAGTAGATCCCATGCTACAACAAGAAATGGATTACGTATATGACAATAATTGGATTCCTGTGGTGACCAAATCGAAAAGAGAAGTGGCGTCAACTTTTAAGATTTTATCTAGTTCAAAGTCTCAAATGAGTAGGAAAGACTTTCTGAGTCTAAGATTAAGATTCGTCATAATTTTGCGGCTTCAGCTGTTCAAACAGAATTAAGTCTTGTTGCTAATTAGGCCACACATGTTGAGGCGAAGGGAATAATAGATTGGTTAATTTGTTCATGTTTCTTTGCATTCTATGGAGACATGTGTGCTTATTTAGATTAATGTTTTAGGGCTGGCCTATGCGTCTCTTGCTTTCGTTTTTTCTTTTCTTTTCCTCGTTTGTTTATTTTTCAAATTTTTTTTTTTCAATTTTTTTTATTATTTATATAAAAAAAATTATTGGTCTAATAATGTCTTTGATTTTAACAAACACAAACAAAATGTCATTTTAGATTTAGCTACAATACAGTTAATACTTTTTTTTGAAAGCCAGTTAATTTAGTGTTAGGAATTATTTCTTTAGTTTTTTTTCTTTCTATTTTTCAAGAGTAGTGCTATTAGCACACCCCTATTGATCTATTCATGCCCCACTTTTTTAAGTATATAATATTTTTTTTTCCTTTATCAAAATTACTTAAAGAGACATACAATTTAGGAAAGAAATCTTCTGCAGAGTAAATCTATTAAAATCTCATATTCCTTTTCTAAAAAATAACCCAGTAATCTGTTATTTCAAAAAAAAATTGACTTTTAAACCCTAAAATCTGCTTCTTACATACATCTAAAATATTATGAAAGAGTTTAAGAACGATATCAAGAATATGGAAGAATTGTCTAAGAACGATATCAAATATCTTGAAGAATTGTTTGAGAATGACATAAAGTAAGAATTGTCTGACAATGATAATAAGCATCTTAAAACAATTAATTCTCTGGAAATAAGTTTGAAGTTTATTTTTTCTTTAGTATGATATCAAGCTGTCGTTGTGTTGAAGTACACTGTTATTTTTCATTTTTTTTTCGTTTCCATCATGAAATAAAAAGAAAAAAAACTAAAAAAAAAATAAGAAGAAAATTAAATAAATCAATCAATGGAGGTGAGAGAGATGTATACAGATACAGAGATAAGAGATAGATAGATCATATATGGTATGTATTAAGTTTGAAAAATAAATAAAATGGGTAATTTTGGAAATAAATCAAAAAATTTAATAAATAATTTAATTTAATTTAATTTAATCAAAATTTTGAAAAGTGGAGATGAGTATGAGGTGTGCCAATAGCACCACTCATTTTTCAAACCTTCGATTTAAATCCAATAACTATTTTTCAGTCCGGTAATTATACTTATAATGTATGGTAGCATTACCCTTCATTTACATTCTTAACCAAATTCACACGTTGATCTCAATCGTAACTACAATTTAAATATATTTTATTGAGATAAAATGATAAATATAAAGGTGGTTGCAAAATAAAATCCTCATCTTCAAAGTTTTCCTCGATGAGGAAATAGCAAGAGTCAAAGATGCTAAAAAGTGGTCCAGAGTCCAGGCAATAAAAACCCTCACATGCAACAAAAAAGCCTCTTTTTGGTTTTGCATTAGAATTTGGATCCTCATATGTAACTATTAGGTTAGAATATCAAATAAGGTTTAATAAAATCAAAATCAATCCAACCAAACCAGATTTTCCCAGAAGTATGCCCCACACTTATTACGTTTAAACCATGTCTGTCTCCCAAATTTCAAATTCAATATAATTTTTTAATTGCAAATAAAAATAATAATTAAAAAATCAACGATATAATATCAAAACTTACACCGATTATGCAAATTAAGAGAAGATTATTCACATAATTGAGTTTTCTCTATCAACTCAATAGTAAAGGTAATGATACATTTGATAACAAATTGTTGTAATAAGTACATGATACAAGCTCATATGACCATGCAAACATTGGTGACATAATTATAATTATAGCTAACAAAACACTATAAAGTATCAAGTTGATCTAATTTGGAATTCATGATCACAAAAATATTGAATTCGTGGACATAAATTTTTAAAGTCTCAAAAAATAATAAATTAAAGCGTAATCATATTTGTTCCATGGTTCCAAAATAATGGGTTTATCGCAACTTTATCAGTTAACCGATGATTAAATTATCAAAAAAAAAATCCATTGCTATATAAGTGTGTTGATTATGGTAATGTTAATCATATATAATAGTTAAGACATTAAAAGATGGAAAATTAGACTAAATAGGAAGGAATTGCGGTGAGCACAGTCGAATAGGGAGAACGTCACCGTTTTGGACACAAACTTATCTCTTCTAAAGGGAACAGTCAGAGACTCAGAGGGAGAGTGAGTCAAAAAGGCCGGATCCTAGGCACTGTACACGCGTCAGCAAGTGACCACTCTTCTGTAAAACAATTCGTCGTGTTTCAAGTCACCACGTGGCGGTCTCTGATTTGCCAATCTCTCTCTTAAGCTTCTACTATAACGTGTATGTTGCCCTTGTCATCGTCCCATCTCTCTCTCTCTCTCTCACACACCTTCTTCAAACAACACTCAAATACTGTACAAGAGGACAGAATCACAGACCGTGACCGAGAAAGCAAGTTCTTGTAAGTTGTAAGAAAATATTTAAGAGATTGGCAAAGTATCCAAGTAGAGAGAGAGAGAGAGAGAGAGAGAGCAGAGGGGTCAATAATAATCTATGTACGTACGTACACGGTACATGTAATGTATATAATATATACACATACACATACAATACACTTACACAGAGATGGGACCATTCTCCTGTGCATAAATTGAAGCTTTTTCGTGGACGACACGATCCGAGTCTGCCGCTTTCTTCTTCCTTTCTCTCTTAAAAAGCTTTATTTCTCTCTTTCTCTCTTTAAAGCTTTTTTTGTTGTTGCTGTAACTGGCTCTTCTTTCTTCTTAGCTTCTCTTCACAGACTCACATATATGGAAATGGAAGATCATCAACATCACCACGACTATGGCATGGCAGATCTTAGGCAGCTCATGAACGGCAGACCTACTCATCATTTCCCCGGAATCCCACAAGCGGCGGCGGAGCTGTTTCCCGGCCACCGGAATCTGACAGCGCAAGGCCACCACTACGAGATGCTGATGGTGGGTCGCCAAGTGAGTGACTTGATGCCTCGTGGGCTACAAGATTTCAACACTAGTGGTGCAGCCAACAACAACAACAACACCTCTAGTGTGCCTGTTGTCACTACTAGTGTTTCGACACCGAGTCTCAGTGGCTTAGACGGTGAAGCTGCTGGCTTCGGAGGAGACGGAGGCACCGGTAGGTGGCCAAGACAAGAGACTTTAACACTTCTTGAGATCAGATCTCGTCTCGATTCCAAGTTCAAGGAAGCTAATCAAAAGGGTCCTTTGTGGGATGAAGTCTCTAGGTATATACTATATACACACAATGCCCTAATTTTACTACTTGATTGTTTCTTTTCTTTATATTTTAATGGGATTTTTGAGCTCAGTTTTAACATATTCTCTAACTCGATTTCTCATTTTCTTCTTCAAATTTATCAGTCACTTCTTTAATATTTTTTTCTTAATTTTTGCAACTCATTTCACCAGCATTATTGCTTCTCTCTTCCTCTTGACGATTTGAGCTAATACCCCATCTTCCTGCTTGTGCGAAAATGCATGACTTGTATTTGATTTTTTTGTGACTTAATTTTGAAACAATTTATGGTCGTGTTTTGCTGGTTTTGGGGTGTTAGAAAATGACTACCTGTCTACCTATAAAGCTCAGTTGCAGGCGCATGTGTTATTTTCTTGTTTACTTGGTCTTTCTTTTCTGGTCGGTCTGGCGTCACCAAAATGGTTGATGATTCAAGTACTGACTCGTTTCCTCCCTTTGAAAATGTGTACCCTTCATTTTTGTGTGAGTTTTGCTAAAAAAAAAAGTGACACGCCCTTTGAGTGATTTGAGTACCTATATATCTGCTAGTTTCTATCTGATATATATATGAAGATATATAGTACTAGTCCCCCAAAATCTCGTCTTTGAATAGCAACTTGAATGGTCATATGCTTAGTAGGGTAAAGTGTAGCAAATCTGCAAGCCAAACGCTTTAGATTACATATTATTAGCAAAAATCACTTTCACAATAAATAACTTTCATGGGTATTTTTTTTTTCAATTTTTTTCTTTAAATTTAATTTGCACTTCAATCTAGGGTTCCATTCGATCACATTTCTCATATCTTGAATAATTTATTTATTATAATTTGGTGTAGGATTATGTCTGAGGAACATGGGTATCAAAGGAGTGGCAAGAAATGTAGAGAGAAGTTTGAAAACTTGTATAAATATTACAAGAAGACAAAGGAAGGCAAAGCTGGAAGACAAGATGGCAAGAACTACAGATTCTTCAGACAACTTGAAGCTCTCTATGGAGACACCAACAATTCAGTTTCAATCCCAGAAACTCATCCTCTAGCAGGAACTAGTCTTCGTTTCCATACAGCAAGCAACACCTCTAATCCAACAAGTCATCAAGAGGCCTTTCACTCACAAAAGCTTTGTGATAGTCTTAGTCTCTCTAATAACTCCTCTGAGCTCGATTCTTCGTCGTCGGATGACAACAATGATTTGAGCAATATGGAGAATGATTCCACTGACAAGAGGAGGAAGAGGAGAGGGGGAAGGGGATGGAAGGTGAAGATTAAAGAATTTATAGACTCGCAAATGAAGAAGCTAATGGATAGACAAGAGGTTTGGTTGGAGAAATTGACAAAGACTCTTGAACAGAAAGAGCAAGAGAGAGTGTTTAGAGAGGAAGAGTGGAGGAGACAAGAAGAAGCTCGAATCGATGGAGAACACAAGTTTTGGGCTAAAGAGAGAGCTTGGATTGAAGCTCGTGACACTGCTTTAATGGAGACATTGAACAACTTAACAGGATCAAGACTACAATTGAAGGCTTCATCACCTCATGAAACCCAGAACGAGAATGGAAGTCATGAGGCCATAAACAACACTATTGTCAAAGTCACAGATAATAATAATAGCTGGGAAGAAACTGAGATCACAAGGCTTATACAATTGAGGAACAGCATGGAACCAAGGTTCCAACAAAGTGGTGGTTGCTCTCAAGAGGCTCTTTGGGAGGAAATAGCAGCTAAATTGGTTTGCTTGGGATATGACAAGAATGGTTTGTTGTGTAGAGAAAAATGGGACAGCATCAACTCTTATTTGAGGAAAACAAACAAGAAACGCAAGGAAAATTCAAGAAACTGCGGCGGTTACTTTCCCGGAAGTGATCAGTCTCTATACAATCAAGGAGGAGGGGCTTATTGTGAAATCAGTGAACAAGAACCAGAAACAGTGAGACTTCAACCAAATGAAAGCTCTTCATCGCCTTCTAACTCCAATGTTGGCAATGCAGTGAGCGATAGCTGTTTTCGCTACTTGATGGTTGATGGAGAGAATTTGTGGGAAAATTATGGTTTGAAGCTCAGCAAAGGAGATGACAATTAACAAGTAAGAAGTTCAAGAAACAAAGAAACTATGTGATCAGTTTCTAATCAAAAACAAGAAAGACATTGTAAAGAGTGGGAAGATTTGGCTGACTTGTGATCACGATGAGGTAAGAGATTAATTAATTTGACAGACATGCCTTAATTAATATTTGGTCTTTACTTGTTAGGACATGCACATTTAAGATGAAAAATAATGAGAGTTGATATAATGGGACATTAAACGGGGATCAACAAGGTTGTATGCTACTCTCTACTTGTAACCTTTCTTAAATTTTCTCTTTAATGCATATGGAGTTAATTAGTTATTTTAATTTTATATTGTACTTCATTTTGGTTTTTTTTTTTAAGTAAACTTGACTAAACTATATATGATCAGGCAAAATAAATTAAACAATTCAAGATTCAAATTCATTTTGGATTGTCTATATAACATTAAGTTAATTATTGTGAAATATTTTACTGGTAAATGGTAAGCAGTCATTTTGTGGGGGAGTACTTGATTCACTCTCATTGACATATATAGTAGGTAGGATAAAAACTATATATTCAAAATAAAAATGACTTTAACCTTTGAATAGTGAACTGATTAATTCGGGAATGGAATCTGAGATATAAATAAATACCCGAAATATATAAATACCCTTAATGGAAGTTGCATTTGTGACTCTGTGCTCCTGGTTGCTCTTGCACTGACAATGTCTTGAGCAAGTGTAACAAGAAATTATACGTGCCTAGCTAGAAATAAAAAAGTTACCCGAAAGAACTTGTGCAATGTGATTACTATTTTTAATTTTTGTTGTCCATTTGCAAAGTAAGCAAAACTACAATATTCATACTGCATAAAACTAGCTTGTGTTGGTGATATAAGAGAAAGCATATAAACTTTTCTGGTTTGCAGTAAGGTATGTTCAACACATGTGAGATATAATTAAACCCTAGTGGACACAATTTAAAAAAAAAAAAACAGTTCAAAAAATAATAATTTAAACAATCAAAGTATAATTGCAAGATATGAAGTTAATTTGAAAAATGATTATGGAAATTAAAAATGACATATTCACTATAAAAATGGCATATGATCGAAACTCTTGATGTCTCCTCTACAAGAAGCAAATTAAAGTATAAGCTTAACTAGTAACGATCTCTTATTTGTGAATAAGCTCTTATTATATAAAGAATAATAAAAAATATTACTACACCTATCCGTGTTCATGTAAATAAGGACTTACTCAGTTACTACTTGGTTGTTCTATTCTATATATGTAGGTTGAGACGTTGAGCACACACAAGCCAAATTACTGCCATCATAAATGTCAAAATCATTGTAAAAAGAAGCCACGTTTTGGGGCAACACCTGGCAGTGTTGTTGGTTGGTTAAAAGATCTCTTTGATGATTCTATGGCTAATAAAAACGAAGCTCGATCGACCAGGAGGGATTCTAATCAAAGAAACAAATATATCAACGTTTTGTATGCTTCATTTTTCTTTTATAAATTTTAAAATCAGTTACCCTATATATGTATTTTTATTAAGTAAATAGTTTCAAAGTGTCTTTAAATACTACAAATCAATTGAGTCAAGAGTCTGTTGAGACCTATCGATATCAAACCCGTATTACAAAGGTGAGGAGAAATATATCCAATCAGTTTGCTATATAAGAATTGATCGATGTGGTATTTACTTAAATACCATTTGATTGCATCTTATATATATATATATATAAACTTGGTGTACGTATGTGAATATGTGATGTGTCGGTTGAAGGCTTGAAGCTATATCCTATTATATGAACTCAGATTTCAAGTTGGGTAACAATAACACAGACATTATTAATTAAAGAAAGCTTGCAGCAGCTGATTTGCTATTAATTTCACATGTAGATCGACCACCGAAGATGATCTGCATTAAATGGGAAACTTATTAGAACTGATGTATGTGAAGCATTGATCAAGATAGATCATGTTTTTATTTTTATTTTTGAGCATTAATGCATGGATAGATAGAGATCATCGATCCACAAGTAGACACAATTAATAGATAAGCAGAAGAAAAGGAGATATGAAAATGAAAGTAATAAAAGTAAAAGGAAGGTCCTCCACTCCACTCCATCTCATGAATCATGAGTCATGGTACCATACAAAAGATTATGAATTTATGATATTGATCAGACAGGGACTGTCCGTACTTGAGGAAAGAGTAAAGGAAGCTTCCCACCAGAAGAAACCAAACAAAAGAGTGGGGAGACAATTGCAGTCGTAATCAGACCAAAACCAAAGTACCCATCTATCTATCTTAGATTATCTATCAAGCTTTTCTATTTTTTTAACCTGAATTGAACTGAAGAATCCTGCACATGCCAAGCTGGCAAAGCTGGCAATTAAGCTGCTTGGTTGTTGTCCCTAGCCTTAGAGACAGTTTTTAGGCATTAGCAGTCAAAGGAAACGAAATTACAATACAATTATGGAAATTTGAAATTAAGCAAATCAGCTTTTTATTATATCTTCTGCTGGTACCGTTTGATGTGACTGCTTACTGAGAGCTTAACAGAAAACCTCTGCATCTTCATGTCATGCTTCTCCCCAAACTTACATCTATTTGCCCATTTTTGGTCATTTCTCATTTCTTCATCTTTCTACTTTTCCCTTCTAAATAATATTAATATATAACTACATTTGTTACCTGTATTTTTATTTTCCTTTAATTTCTGTGACAGTGACTGTGAAATGTGAATCTCGAGCTATGAAAATGAATTCAATTACTTCATTTGTAGAATTAAAGAATTTTTTTAACCACGATTTCCAAGATTTTTATCATGTTCATGGTCTGTTTTGATTCTCTTCATTGAAATGTACAGTAACTATAACGTGAAGCCTAAAGAGAAAGAAATAATGTTCTCCGGTTCAAGATTTTCATTTAAATGCAGATTGATTGAGGATGACAAGTCATAAAAGAGTATTAAAAGTTGCCTCATTCGGGTTGATTGGCTGGGTCAGTTAAATGAAGATGACCCATTGACCCAACATACATGGGGTATTCAGTATTGACCCAATGGGTTATGGGTTGGGCCAGGATAAGCTTTCTATGCATCATCACAATCCAAATACCATAATGTACATAAAATAATATAATCTTGGTACATAGCAATTTAATGAAGATTACCCAATAAACATAAAATAATATAATTTCGGTACAAAAGTTAAACCAAAAACATCAATAAGATTACAATAACAACAAAGTTTTCAAAAAAAAAAATATTTAAAGGAAGACACAAACAAAACTTGATTTTATAGCAATTCTCAAATTCAAAATTGATAATTTTGAATTGAATTTATTGGATAGGACAAGTTTGAATTGAATTTATCTTTTAAGGCATGTAATAATGTAATATTCTTTCTTTATAAAATATTACCCAATAGTGCAACTTGATGCTCAACCATTTAAAGATTGGATCCAACCATAAGAAGAATTCTTGACCGATAAATAAGTTACTTGGTCCGGTTGTTTGCCCCTCACACCTACTATGAGATTGTGGGTTCGAGTTTCTTCCATCTCTAAATCTCGAATTATTGTAATATAAAAATATATATATATAAATCACTATGACTTGGTGATTTTCCACGAAGTCCAGCTTACAATTTTCACTTATATTATGATTTTGCAACTAAAGATAATCAAAGCACTATCGTGTGTATTCTTCATTTCTTCATTTCTGGGTCGATTGGGATTGGGACATGGCACACATACAATTTGAACCTTCTTTTTTTTTTTCTTTTTTTTTTTGACAGTCATGACTTATGAGTTGTTCCTGTCAATGGTACAAGAAGATCCCACATGGAAGAAGTATAACAAAGACAATGGATAGTGGTGCTTATAAATACAACTTGTAGAAACCACTTGAAATTTAAAAGGGTCAGTTGGCTAAGTATGCCACTCTCACCCTAGCATGGTGAGTGCCGTATGGATGTCAAGACATATGGCTGACATAATTTGTGTAACCTTCTAGGGTTGGCTCTCTATGGCCGACCCTCCAAATCATCTAAATCATACGAAATTTTTATATATATGTGTGTATATATATATATATAAATATATTCGAAACTGTTGCAAAAAGTTGAAGGAAAATATATATGATACGAAGAAATTGGCCCAATAAAAAAAATCTTATCTTATTCATGATATTCACGTTATCTGTTTTGTTTTCTTTTACCGCTCACGGATTTTGTGCTTGAAGTCGAAAGCCAAATCAAATGATAACAAATAAGAGTTTCAACATTTGCATAGTTTTCTGTTTTTAATATTGGTACCAGTTTCAATTTAACAAGACTGGACCCAACAGTTGGAGGTAAACAGGCCAAATGGGTTTCTTACCAGAATACACGGATTTTAAATCTTTTTTTAACATTGGAATTTAATACAAGGGATCTTTCTTTATACAAATCTTTTTATTTAAGAGGAAATATAATCTTTGTAGGAAGGTGTTACAATAATCTATCTATCTATTTATTACTTCCCAAAAGTTAAGTCTATATATTATTTCATAAACATTTAGAATCTGTCTAAATTCAAAGATTAAGAACGAGTTTTGGTAGTAGATTTTTCACTGTAAAATTGTAAATATATACAGAGGTCAATAGGTCATGGTCCTCCATTTTCCAACGGGAAAATTTTGAGATGTTAATAGGTCAATTGTAAGTTGCTTCACATATACATACTCTGTTTCTAGCAATAGCCAAATGTATTGATGGAACAGAAAAGTTCACGGGTTCATTGAAATGGTCATCACGCAGTCACTTCCCCGTTTAGAACAGCTTTGCTTTTCGAGTTGGGGCCGGCCATTGGTCTTTAAATGCCAAGTTGCCAATCTGATTAACCTATTAAACTTGCGTAGCAATAGCATCATATACAATTTAGTAAATAATCTCGAGAAAAAACTTGCAACATCACTAATCTAATACGAGCATGTAATTAAGAGTTATTCAGTTCACTAACGGTAACATCTCATGAGAGCTTCAACACGCTAACAACCTTCTCATGTTGAATAATAACAACCTATTAAGAAGTACTTGAAGCAAATAAATTATTCCCTCAGGTCATTTAACTTGTAAGAACAAGATGCAAACTGAAGTGCATAAACACATTCTCCATAACAAAAGACAGTCATAGTCGCAATTGAAGAACAATAAACAAAAAACATAAAACAGTTTTCCAAAACAATCAAACCAAAGCTCCTCAAGCATTATTACTTTACCTGTTTTTTTTTTTTTTTTTTGGAAAAAAAAAAGAGACCTAAACTATGCCTGAGAACTAATGTCATACCGCAATTTACTCTCTTAAAACATAAAGCACATAACCACAAGCCACAACTTCATTTAGTACTTGTAGTCCTTAACATGGAGGGACTCTGCGGCACCCTCACCAAGCTGAGCATCACCCTTGTAGGTACCAAGGGTAGCCTCTGAGTTAGCCTTGCACCGTACAAGGAATGCAGTCTGGGCGTTGGCCACGTTCTCTTCTTTTCCTCCCCATGCCTTGAGAGTGCTCTGCTGAAGTGCACGTCCAAAGGAGAAGGAAAGTGACCATGGCTTCTTGGTCTTAAGTTTGTTCATGGCATTGAGGTTGCGGGTGGCCTCCTCCTCACTCTGTCCACCAGACAAGAACACAACAGCTGGAACAGCAGGAGGCATGGTGCGCTGTAGGGCCCGTACGGTGTACTCTGCAATCACCTCTGGTGTAACCTTGGGGGATTCGGATCCTGGGGTCACCATGTTAGGCTTCAAGAGGGTACCCTCAAGAAGGACTTTGTGGTCATTCAAAGCCTTGTAGCATGCAGCAAGAACACGCTCGGTCACATCAGCACACTTGTTAATGTCATGGGTACCATCAACAAGGATCTCAGGTTCAACAATGGGTACAAGGCCATTCTCCTGGCAGATGATAGCATATCTGGCCAAACCATTGGCATTCTCATTGATGGCCAACTGTGAGGGCTCATTAGGGCCGATCTTGAGCACAGCACGCCACTTAGCAAAGCGAGCACCAGCTTCATAGTACTTCTGGCAGCGTTGGGCAAGGCCATCAAGACCTTGAGTGGTGGTCTCACCATTGGTGCCGGCAAGCTCAACGGTACCCTTGTCAACCTTAATACCGGGTAGGACACCGCCTTCCTTCATAACATCAACAAAAAGTTTGCCTGCATAAACAACTCAAACCTTAGTTTTATTTGTATATAACACATATAAGACCCGTCAACTAAGGGGATTAACTGAATTAAGAAAACAAAAGCATAAAAAAAGCTTCTAGGACAATACCATCAGCGGTCTTCTGGTATAGGGTTTCCTCGTAGAGAATGACTCCACTGAGGTATTGAAGAGCACCAGGAGTGCAGAAAAGGAGCTCACGGAGAGCACGCCTGTTTGTTTCAACATTCTCAACATTGATGCTGGATAGACGCTTGCCGATTGTGCCAGTTGACTCATCAGCAGCAAGGATACCCTTTCCGGGGGTGCCAATGTAGGCAGCATTCTTAATCAGCTCATCTGCAATATCGCATTCAAAGTGTAAGCAAGAAAATGGTAAAAATAATCCAATTCTCTTCCCACAAGTATCTTCAATCTAAGAGAATGAGAAGCCCACACATGCAAATCAACAATGCAGAACCAACAAATTCTTATACATTGCAAGATGAGTAAATGTAAGAGATGGAAAAATAAAACTAATAAACAGATCATCATGTTAACGTGTGTCCTTAACAATGGGGGAGACTGTGCACCGCGCCTTTATAAGGTTAACGTGTGCCTTTATCGTAAATATGTATAAGGTTAAATAGTTGCAAAACTTTTTTTTCATGTGGTGCAATTTTGTCTTTTAGAACTATATAAAGTGACATAATGCTTTGTTACCATATGGTCTTAACATAATTCATTAACAAAAGACTTCAAAGCAATACCTATGGTTTCAAATCAATAGGATAGGATTAGATTTCAAACTTGCTACTGTAACTTGAATAAATCACGTGTATTTAAAACTCAAATTACAAAGTCCTAACAGTAATTAGACGACACCAGATCCAAACTCGGGATGAAAATATAAAATAAAATAAAATAAAAACATCTATAATTGACTTAATAAATCTCTTAGTTGCATCAGTGCTATCAAATAATTGAAATCATATATAGACATCAACGAGATTCAGATCTAAACATTAACGCATCATTAAACAAGCGATAAGTAATCAGTACGCCAAAACAGATCTCAGTATTAAGATTACAAGCATCAGATTCAAAATCAAAATCAAAAGAATTTGAACATGTTCTTTAATCGTAACAAACATGAAATAAACTGAACATGCAACAGACACAATAAAACGAATCAATCTAGGCTTAGAAACAACAGAACAGCAAAAAAAAAAAAATAGATCTAGACACAATAAAACGAATCGATAGTGAATAGAGATGAGAAACAGAACAACACGAAAACATGATTCAATCTAAATAAAAACAAACAAAAAGACGAAGAGAAAATAGAGAATAAAAGAAAGAAGACGAGAGATTACCGGCGTATTTGCCCTTGTAGCAAGACATGGTGAGTTGAATAGGTTGATTTAGAGAGAGATTCGACGGTAGAGAGAAGAAGAGAGAGAGAGAGAGAGAGAGAGAGAGAGGCAAAGACAAACAGCGAGAGAGTGAAGAGAGATGGGTAGAGGTAGGGGTTTTTATTAGAGAAGATTTGGGGTCGAAAGAAAGTAACACATCGATATTGTCGCTACCTAGATGTCTTTTTTATCAAGTAACGGCGTCCTGCCGTTGGATTTCACGTCCCTCTTTAGCTGTTTCTCTTCCTTTTACTCTTTTGCCCCTCCCTTTCATGGGCCTTTCACTCACCTACCACCGCCTTTTAAAGTTTCTTTCCAAATCTTTATTTTATTTTAGTTCTTAATAATTTTTTTGGGATGATTTATTTATCCCATTGTTTTTTTAATAAAGGAAATATAATAAGAAAAACCAAATATTACGAGAAAATCATCCGGATCAAACCTCTCTATATAAAGAGGACAAGCTTCAAACCAGATGGAATCACTCTCTAAAAGTGACGTATATGGTATTTAACTAGATTATATTCATTGATTTATGAAAAAAATCATCATGTCCAATGAATACATTTTATTAATTTA
The DNA here is from genome assembly GCA_033220585.1 of Dipteronia sinensis. Taxonomy (NCBI): domain Eukaryota; kingdom Viridiplantae; phylum Streptophyta; class Magnoliopsida; order Sapindales; family Sapindaceae; genus Dipteronia; species Dipteronia sinensis. Next base: position 67,558,258 of record CM065637.1, on the reverse strand, counting down.
AATATTTATCGAAATAATGTGATAAAAAAATTAAGGGAATGTGATAAAATATTGAATGCATATATTTTGATAACCAAAATCTTATACTATTTTCTATTTTGGGAGTTTGGTATTGTTTAATTTTTTATTATTTATAATTCATATATATATATATATATATTTTTAAAATCTAAAATTATGGCCAAAGGAGCTTGACTTTGGGCACAAGCATAGGAATTAACGGAAGGGTAGGATAGTCAAAGGGGACTAAAAAAGCAAGTGGGGGTGTTTGTAAAAGTTTCTCAAAAACAATAGGCGTGGAATAGGTAGGCAAAAACAGTCAAAAATTGGTAAAAGGAAGAAAATGAAGGAAACAAAAAAAAACAACCAACGAAATCCAGTGGGCCAGAGTGAGTGTAGCAGTAGGATTATTGGTTGGAAGAAAGTGAAAACCGCCTTGGTTAGGTTTAGGTTTTTATTACGACCTTTAGGTGCTCTTCTCACTACTTTCTTTGGCCGCATCAAGTACGTATTTCTACTTTTTAGTGCCTACATGCCACGTTGCCACCTGTCTTTCTTCTACCACCCTTTTTCTTTTTCTGTTTTTTTCTTTTTTGCTTAATATAAAATTCATACAAAATAATCATTGACTGACAAAATTATGATAATTGGAATAAGAAAATACGAAGGGCTAAATAGTCAATCAAATATAAGCAGATAAGTATATAACTCATACCCCATGATCACTGACCAAAGTTTCTCTCTAGAAATTGAGTTGATTAATAAAGAAATCATTCTAATTTCTTCTTAATCAATCGAGGATTGAGGAGGCGGAGTCTAACCCACTACCCATAGTATATGTGTAATAAGAATAGCATTGACTCTTTCTTATTTCGTTGAAATTAATCTATTTTTCTATATAAATACCATAGTATAGGTGTAATTAGATTGTTGAAATCAAACTACACTGAACGGTAATTATTTTGTTGAAATCAATCTAATTTTAACTCAACATATTTTAATCAATTTTCATGATTATAACAATGATAAATCTACCCTCTTACAAAATTTATACGGTCAATTTAACAATATATTTTTTAAGTAATTTTTTTTAATTGTTAAAATTGATCACTTGATTTTGATTTCAATTCCAATACAAATTTAGGAGTTTGTAAGAGGATATGATTCGAATCACAATTTAATTGGTATGAATACGAATAGTTTACGTTGAGTTTTATCCACTTTTGTCACATCACATTCCTACAACTTTAGTTTATTACATAATTATATAAAAAAAAAAATGGGTTTATTATAAATCAATATATGTGATTATAAAGATGACAGTTGACGTGAAGCTGTTCATTATAAACCTTTCATATTTTGTCAATAAAATTATAGATAACTCTTTTCTAAGAAAACTAAATAAATTATAGGTGCATCCAACCCAAATAATTTATTGAACTCTCAAATTTGTATAAGTAAAAAAAAACATGTAATTATGAACTAAAACCTCCAAATCAATAGACATTTTGACTTCTTTTTTTCTTAAAATTAGGCATTTTGACTTTGATATACATACGAAAACAAAACAACATTAAACAATTTTCCGGCACGCACCGCCGTCATCAGAAAATGTGAAGAAATTCATGCTTTAAACGTTTGATATAAATTAAAATGCATAATTGAACTTAAACTAAACTTTGAATTTGACATTCCTTTTATAAAAAATAAAAAAATAAAAAAATAATGTTGTTGGCTGTATAATGAATAAATAACAGTGACGATGAAGTAAGAGTACATGCTTCATGGAGCTTTAATTTGCCTTCTCGTCACCTACCATTTCCCACTACTTAGAAGTCAACAAAATAATCTCAGATGTGCTTGCAACTATCAAACTTTCACCATTAAATAACTGATGTAAAGGAATCACTCTCACCACGCCTACCACCATAATACTTTTATTCAAAGTATTTTCTCCGTTCTTGTGTCACTTATCACGCCAATAACTCACATGTATAATTAACAAAAAAAAAAATCAATATTTTTCATTTCTTTCTACGTGTAGTATAATTATAAATTATTTGGACTTTGTTTTCATCAACGAATTTTCTATAAAAAAAAAAGTCTTAACAAATCTCAAAATTCAAAGAGCTTTATAGGAATTGTTAAAGTCGTCGAATTTATCTTTACTTAAATCATACCCAAACAAAAATTTGGTAAATTTATATTGGGGAAAAATTATACGGGATTAATGTAAATCTCTTTCGTTTTATAATTTTTTTTAAAAAATTTGACACTGAACAAATAACTGTTAAGAGCTTTTTACTTATCTTTCTTCGCTCTCTCTCTCTTTTTCTTTGTCTCTCTCTCATTCTATCTCTACCTTTGAATCTCTACATCAATCTATTCAACTCAACATGTCTTGCTACAAATACACCGATAAATGGGATGGGCCCTGGGAGAGGGTCTCCCCCCACCCCCGCCCCTACCACCAAACCCCGATTGGGGGAAGTGGGGATGAGAGTGTTTGTGGGGAGATTTCTCTGCCCCACCCCCGTCCCTTATTCCTCATATTTTCAATTCTATTATTTTATCAATCCGAAATTTAAAATTTGGGATTTAAATTTCGATCATTCGAATTATTCGATTCACCATATTTCGATATCCAATTCAATATATAATTGAAAACTAATACAAAAATAACTATAATAATACAGTATTACACATAAAAGTCTAAACAAATTTTAAAGTTAAAGTTATCTTTTTTAAGAAAATAAAAAGTCAAATAATATATATATATATATATATATATGGAAAAATAGAGAAATGTGCCCATTTAGGTTTTGGGGGCAAAGTTTGCCCCCATGCCCAAATCCCATTTGTCCTCAAATGAGGGTGGGGCAACGTGGGGGAAATGCCCACCCCTACCGGTAATCTCTCGTGTTTCTTTTATTCTCTATTTTTCTTCATTTTTGATGTTGTTAATTTTCTTCAATATGGTTGGTGGTCTATTAAATCAATCCTCTATATATGCCATCCAAATATTTATATATATGCTAGTAAATGCATATGGTGAGACTCCACCGACGGAAATGAAAAGGTACCGTACACCAAGTAAGCTAAGAGTAATTAAACGTGCAAATTTTTTTAAACAATATATATGCAACACATCAACAGCATAATTATTTCTAACATTTTGCATTGAAATACCAAGAAAGTTAGAGGGGGATCTTGGTTGACCTACAAATTAAGTAAGCCAAAACAATATTTGGTCCAAATTTGCCAAGTGAAGCTGTGAATTGGGTGGCAACGGTCACTGAGAATCATTATTATAAACTGATGAACACAGTCAGACAGCAACATGAAGCGTGGATCCAACGCACATTATTGAAAAAAGAAATGGCATATAAGAGGAATCGGTATTAGATCCTCTAAGATATATGGTCCCTTCAAAGCCTCAAACTCCTGTTAATGTTATCGGGATATTGGCTTTATTGGCTATTAAAAAAAAAAAATTACTTTATAAAATGGACGAATGCAATATATTTAGAGTTAATATTAAAAACATACCCTCATCTTTGAACTATTATTTGATGTATAGTTACAAATGCTTTTATTTTATAAACCTCTCATATGGACTAAGTTTGACGGTTAAAAAGTCAACAACATTAGCATTCCGTTTGTGTTGACTGAGTTTGATAGTTAAAAAGTTTAAAATATCTCTATTTAAGCTTCAATATTATGAATTAACAATTATACCTTCATACGTTTATCAAATAAAAATTAATAAAATGATACAAAATGTGGGAATATTAGCATGCAAAATGATAAGCTATTTTGTGGACAATTTTATCCTTAAAAATAAAATAAAAAATATAAATGAACCAAAAACATTGAAAATAAACCAGAATATGTATTTATTTATATATTTAATAAAATATTCATATATTAATTTAGTTTAGAGCAAAATAAATTAATATATGAATACTAATGGTCATCATTATACCCATCATGACCATTATTATGAATTGATCATCATTTTATTAATTTATTTGGTAAAATATGAGGGTATAATAGTTAATTCATACAATCGAAGCTTAAATATATATATTTTAGACTTTTAATAGTCAAACTCAGTCAACACATACAGAATGCTAATAATGTTAGTTCACATGAGAGGTTTCTAAAATAAAAATCATTTCTAACTACACATCCAATAATGGTTCAAAGACGAGGGGATGTTTTTAAAATTAACCCATATATTTATGAGTGTATGGGGATTACCGTGAGATAGCATGTGAGCCATCCATCATCTATCATGCATGATAAGTAGTTTTATGATAAATTCATAAATCTATAGATGGCCTGCTTCGTGCATCAATCATCATGCATGTTGTAAGATGCTGACTGAACTACTATTAAATTGTATCTCGTGATTATTTTTAATTTTTTGGTGTAGTTTTTGTCTTATATTTGATAGAGGAATAAGAATAGGACATTTGAACATTTATTTACCCCAAAGACATAATATAGGAAATTTATAAAATTACAAGTGATTTGTTTATATTGTGATTCACTACGTCTTTCCATGATTTATATAACTATAACAACTCATTCACCGTATCATTTATATTACTTTTTTGGGTTATATATCATTACTAAAAAAGATTAATGTTAAACAACAAAATAAAAATTAACACAAATGATATATGTGAGTTAATTTCTTGGATTGGATAACAATATTGAAAACAAAAATTGAGGATATTAAACTGTGTGTACACTTCATATTGTATTTTTTTTCTTCAAAATTTCAATGGCACTTAAATAAAACTACTAAAAGGATTTAAATACAATCTATATATCATACTAATACAATATTTAATATTTTGAACATGTATAATATTTTTGATTGAAATATTAACTATTTATTAAATAAAAAAAACTTAAATAGTGATTATTTAAATTTAAAATATCAAATAACTATTAAAAATAGAAATTAAGTTTAATTAAAGAAAGTTAAAATTAATTTTTTTTTGTTAAGTAAGGAGGCGTGCTAGGAGATCCCTTGCTTTTTATTTTTATTTTGCTTGTTTTATAATTTATTAATTTATGGACATGGTATTTAACCAAAATGTTATATAATGGATATTTATGGTAATATGTGGGGTATTCTTACAAATTATAACATTTAAAAAATAAAAAAAAAACTTGAATGGTGTGGACATATAAAAATCGGTGCAAATATCATTGCTATAATAATAATAATAATAATAATAATAATTGTGGTAGCCAAAAATGGCCCTTAGGCCCAACACTTAAACCCACGACTAGAGGTGCCCACGGTTCGGTTAAACCGTGGGCACCAAACCGAAACCGGGTGGGAAAAACCGAAACCGAAACCGCAACCGAAACCGCCGGTTACAGAACCGGTTGGAAACCGGTTCCGAATCGGTTCGGTTACGGTTACGAGAAGTTAAAAACCGGCCAAAACCGACGGTTTAACCGGCGGTTTCGACCGTTTGTAATTAAAAAAAAAAAAAAAATTCTAACGAATCACAAATCGCCACGTGGACCACATATTTAAAAAAAAAATTACATTTGAACTGATGACCGTTGGGCGTTGGGTGAGGTGACCAACGGTCATCTTGCCTATGGCCAATGGCCATATATATATATATATATATATATATATATATATATATATATTATTTTTTCCCCTTAATTTCTTAAAATTGCAAATTCGCCCCTCCACTATAATCCTATAAATACCCCCCTCATTTCAATATTCTTCACACCACTCTCAACTTCTCTCAATCTCTCTCAATCTCAAATTCTCAATTCTCTCTACATTATACAATTTTCTTTATTTTTCATTTTTCATAAAAATTAATATCTATTTTTTTCTTCAATTTTTTACAATCATCTATTTACAATTTTCTTTAATTCTTATTTATTATAGAAATTAATATTTATTTACATATTCTATTTTTTACAATCATCTATTATTTATTTACAATTATCTATTTTTCTTAGTGTTACCACTATTATTCCAACAATATTTTGAGTGCCTCACATATCTATATATATATTTTTTACTATTATTATTTATAATTAATTATTCAATGGCAAGTGGGGGAGAAGGTTCAAGAAATTTGAACAAGGGAAAGGGTCCATTGCAAGATTTGTTGGAACACCAAGGTGATGATGTCAGTTATAACGACCGACTTTACCACGAGTTCCTTCAATCTCAATTTGGATCCGATCTCCCTCGTAGTCCTAATCCCCCTCTAATAATTTCCGACGAACCCGACCCCAATCTCTATGACCCTGATAGTAATGAAAATCTATCTACCCCCCAACCCCCTTCAAATGAATTTGTTGCAGGTGAAGAAGAAAAGCCGATGAAGTCCGATCTCTTCAAATTGTATATGAAGAAAATTCAGTTAGATGACGGGATGATCCAAATCAAGTGCAACTACTGCTCCAAAATATACAGGACCAACAAATCATTCGGATATGGCACGTACTGGAACCATATTAGGAAAAATCACCCTTCTGAATTGGTAAAAACTAGTAACCAATCCCAAATCTCCAGGTACGGAACCCCTACTAATCAACTATTTCATTATACGTCTGAAAAAAACAAGGAAGAATTAGCAGTAATGGTTGCAGTTGAACATTTACCTTTTAGTTTTGGTGAGAAAGTAGGTTTTGTTAATTATTGTCAAAATGCATTAAATCCTGCAATGCAACGTGTTCCTAGATCCACTCTCACACGTACAATGTTTTCCATTTACAAAAAACAAAAAAAACAAATTGAAATCATTTTTTTATCAATTTGAAGGTCGCGTTTCCGTATGTGCCGACATATGGACCGATAATTTTGGTAGTCACCATTATATGGGTGTGACATGTCATTATATGGATAATGACTGGGTCATGCAAAAAAGAATTATTGCATTTCGTGTTTTCGATGACTCACACACGGCTCAAAATATTTTTCGACTCCTTAAAATTATTTTTGAAGAGTTTCATATCCAAAACAAAATTTTTACGATCGGTTTTGATAATGCTGCAAGCAATACCGCATCTATTCCTATGTTGCAGGATTTGTGCAATCCCTATTTTGGGGGCAAATTATTTCATCAAAGATGTGCATGCCATATTTTAAATTTGTGTGTTCAAGCTGGATTACAAATTCTTTCTGTTTATATTAAACCAATTAGAGATAGTATTAACTATATCTGGAGGCAAAACAAACTCCAAAAACTATGGTTAAAATATTGCTCTCAAAATGGTATGCGTCCCATTAAATTTTCTCGGGACATTAGTACTCGTTGGAATTCTACTTATAAGTTGCTTAATGAAAGTGTTGTATATAAGGAATTATTAGTTTCTTTTATTACTTATAACGTTCCTTCAATTTCTCTTCAATTGAAGCATTGGGATATATGTATAAAAATTCTTGAATTGTTACGTGTTTTTAATGATGCTACTAATGCTTTATCTGGTATTTACTATCCCACTACTCATTTATTTCTTATTCAAAGTGTTAATATTGCTGGTGCATTCAGTGAGTGTGAACTCGATGTTCAATTGAGTGAATGTGTTGCTGCCATGAAAAAAAAATGGTTACAGTATTATAAGGAGATTCCAAATATTTATTTGCTTGCATCATGTTTTGATCCACGTTTTAAATTAGAATGTTTGCAAGATTATTTAACTCATTATTACAAAAGTTTAGATTTAGAAGTTGATGTTCTTAGTTATTGTAATTCCATTAAGGCTTTGCTTTATGAATTATATGATGAATATCTTAAAATATATGGTCCGTCTTTGAACATGCCGGTTTCACAACATCAACCGACATCTGATAGTACTGGTACTTCCTCTACTTTTAAATTAAAGGGTTTAGGGGATCGATTGTTTTCCCAAAGAGCCAAAAAATTAAGAACATCTTCTTCATCCTCATCCGGCTCGATTTCTGAGCTTGACCGGTATTTAGAAACATCTCATGAATTTTTAGAAGATAGTGAATTTAGTATCCAGGTTTGGTGGAAGGATCATGAACAGATTTTCCCAATTTTGGCTATTATTGCCAAACAAATTTTGGGAACACCGGTTTCTACCGTAGCTGTGGAACAAGAATTTAGTGCAGGTGGAAATATTTTGGAACCAAGACGGTCGGTTATGTGTCCGCAGACACTTGAAGCTCAGGCTTGTCTTGATGATTGGACAAAGGCAAAATACAGACAACAAGAAATCGAGGCGGAGATAGTGAATGATTTTTTCGAAGATGACCAAACCACGGGAACAGAAGGCAGCGATTAGATTCCATTCCAACTCCCAACCTTCAACACCGAACATCTAATTAAAGGTAAAAGAACTATGTGGCCTTTGATTCCTCTACTGCTCTACATTTATGGAGGATACGTAGGCAACTTAATTGAGGTCAAATTAAGTGCAAGGCCGATTTTTTTATTTTTTATTTTTAATTCAACTTTGTTACATTGTATATTTGAATTCAATATCCATTTAATTATTTTTTAATACATCTGCAATTGTAATTTTGTATCAATTTATCAATGTCAATTTCTTTTATTTTCAACATTATTAAATACCTAAATGCTTCAATTGTATATTATATATTTATATAATTGTATTGAATATTTTATATTAATTTCATTTTATTACAAATGTTTCATTTTATTACAATGTTTCAATTTCATTTTATTACAAATGTTTCAATTTCATATTATATTTTAAATTTATTCATTTGTCAAAAAACAATTCTGGAACATTATTTTTCCCATTATTTTAATTACGTTTAGTAATTATTGTAATTAGGTTTTGTTTGGAAAAAATAAATAAAACCGAAACCGAAATAAACAGAAACCGAAACCGAAATAAACAGAAACCGAAACCGAAACCGAAACCGGCGGAATCGAAACCGAAAACCAAACCGGTTTTCTCGGTTACGGTTACGGTTTGGGTGGCCACAGAACCGAAACCGGCGGTTTCGAAACCGAAACCGCCCCGAAACCGAACCGTGGCCACCTCTACCCACGACCAACTTCGTGTTAAACCCAGTTCAAGCCCACTTGATTCGAGTCTACCTGGAAAACCATAACTGGATCCAAGTTTGACTCAGTCAGATCATTCATTATGATTCCACCACTCAACTTACTTGAAATCATTTGAATGAGTTACGAATACCTTTATCCCACGAAATCTGGCCAGGATTTCAGGGATCATATACTCCACGAAATCACGAACCAACTACATCCAACGCCTATAAATAAAACCTTTCATCCACAAAGAAAGGATTCTGAATACTCTATGATTTTCCTAAAGCCCTTGAGTGTCCAAGCTCTGTCAAAAACTCGAACTCCGGTCACCGGAATTCCATTAACCCACTTTACGTTCATTCTCCATTACAACGTTCAGCCCAAGCGAATCTAAGGCTAAAAACAGACTCTCACCCATTTTCTTTTATTTTTTTCTCTATTAGTTTTTTTTTTTCAGGTTGCAAGAGCAATCGTCACGTCCGGTTCGACAGGTTATACCAAGTTGATTGGGCCTAACTCGAATCCGACCCTATCCACATTAATTGTAGATTGACCATCTACAGCTTGGCACCCACCATAGGGCCCACCGCAACTTCATAATGAACCAGTCGAATCCAAGTGAGACTCTCAAGATGTCAGGGGATGGAAACGCATCAATCATCAAGGAGTAGATCGCCGGCTTGACTGCCCAGATGACTGTAAATGCTGAAAAATTGCGAGAGCTCGAAGCGAAAAACGTTGCAGTCCGGACCCGCAACGCCTAATTACGAGCCATAATCGAGGTTACACTTCTTAACAACGTAACACCAGCACCACTAATCCTAATGGTTGACACCATGCTGGAAGTCGATAGGATAGCTCCGGCCGAACCAATAATAAACCCTTAGGGGTTAGAGATAAACCTTGGCGAAAAGAGCGAACCCTCATGATGCGACCTATACAGTCCATGTTGAAGCAGATCCACCAAATGTGTCGATCCCACACGAAACACCATGGGAACAGAACCATAACAGCGGTCCGCAGCCAGAAAACGCCTTCAGGACCCCCGTGTCACTCTAGTCGACCAGGAATTAGTAAAATAAAATTCGGGTCTACATGTTTTCGTTGACCTAGAACTTTTTTGCAGGTTTGTAGAAATGGAGGCCCTCATACAAAAGATTCCAGGAGTCCCGGTCCCTATCAAGAAAAGCACGGCGAACAATGTCCGGTTCAACAGGTTAGACCAAGTTACTTGGATCTAATTTGAATCCGACCTGATTCACATTAATTGTAGATTGACCATCTACAATAATAATATTATTATTATAACAAATAATAATAATTATTATTATAACAAATAATAATAATTAAAAAAAAACAACCCAAAAACAGCCTATTGTGGAAATGAGAAATTGTATCAAATGCAGAGTTGATTAAGAAAAATTCTGTTACTAAAGCCCAAACGTGAAAACAAAGCTAAGCCCACTTGTTGGATTGAGAAAACGATTTGACAGTTATTGTTTATCTAAAACAAGAAAGTGTAATCAGAAACTTGCAGACAAATTTTGCTTTAACATCAAGGAACCAAATATACATTTGAATTGGATAATATCTTATATCTCCCAGACCTGGAGGCCTCTCGAGTCTCGACAAGCACCGTTTCATGAGAGAAAAATTGGAATACCCTACATATGTGACAAATAATATGAATTATGAAGGGACCATATTCCAGACCCTTCTTGCTAAGATCAAGCAGACAGCTTTTTAAGATATTCTTCAACGAGATAGTGACCAAATTTCTAACACTTGTATACTTGTATACCAAGAAAATGCCTTACGTGGGGGCACACGACCATGGATATATACGAAAGAAAAAAAAAATGGCAAAATGGCAACACCACCACCACCAGTCCACCAACCCAAAACAGCTTTTAATTGGTGACCTGAAAACTTTTTTCAAAAGATATCTATAAAATGATAGATTGATAGTTTAAGGATATTGTAGGAATAACTTTTGTTTGAAAATTAATCACTTATTTTTCAAGTTTTTAGCATATAAATATTTAGTAAACTTTTTAAAAATTGATTATTTTACAATTTGCTCATCCTATAAACAGTTTTGGAGAAGTTTGTTAAGGGTTGCTTTTCAAAGTTGATTATTAGGGAAGCTGGCTTTTTGTCATTAAAATGTCTATAATATCCCTACTATTTAAATATAAAGACAATAATACCCTTCTATTTAATTGTGATAATTTTTTGAATTAATAATATTTAAAAAAAACTGAAATTAAAAAATTAAAAAATAATCTTTTTTTAAGAATCAGTGGCCACCACCGTTGACGGAGGCCGGAGTACAATCGGCCACTTCTAGCAACGTCGAAGACGAAGGAGGAAGCCTATCCTCCTCCGCCAGTGGAGGAGGCAAACCGATTTCGTCTGTTAAATTATTGTATGCATATGGTACCCATTCGCGATTGAAATCGCAAATCCTATTGGCAAGATTCCGTTGTGATTCAGTCCTGATTCCGTCGCGATTCCTTCAAGCCAGAGATGTCAGTTCGGCGATGGAGGAGGAAGAGGAAGCCTCCTCCATTTTCGCGATGATTCCGAGACGAAATCTCTCTATACTTTTGGTTCGGCGATAGAGACGATGTAATGGCAACACTCTCGACGATGATGGATGAAGGATAACGATCTCTCGATGTCGACGGCAAGCTGGAGACGGTGGTGGATTTGGAGCTTGAGTTGCAGAGATTCTGTTAATGAATGTTGAGTGAGTGGGTTGACTCAGCAACTTAGTGGTGAGAAAAGTGAGTTGACTCGGTTACTTAGTATTAAATGAACGAGTTGACTCAGTAAAATATTTTCTTAAAATTATATATATATATATATATATATATATACTATGCTTTATATTTGCATTTTTAATTTAAATAAAAAATAATAGTAAAAAACTATTTGAATAATATATTACATTTTAACAAATATACCTATTTTAGTCATTTTTCCATAATCAATTAAAATTTACCAAACACTTTTTTCAAGTTTTTTTCTTAAGTTGATTATTTATAAAGTCAGTTCACCAAACACATGTAGACTAAGTTGATTATTCTTTAAGTTAAGCTAAAAACAGATTATTTTATAATCAAAGAAATCACAAACATATCCTAAGAATTTTTATAATCAATATTTCCAATATGCCCGAATATTGATAACAACAAATCACAAGCTTCGAATCGAATTCGAGGAAGAGCAGCAAATTACCAACTGTTATGATAGAATGGCTATTCTACTTATGTTTGCAATAAACCATCAACTTATTAAATTTCATAGTGCACGTGTCATTACAGTATATCTATTCTCGTAAACTAAAGTAAATAGTAGTTTTTTTTGTTTTTAGATTTTAAATTCATTGCTAGGATAGTGTTTGTAGAACCAGAAAATCCTATGGCTGAAATTCAGTCAAAATTGTAGAGTTCGGTACACCGGCAATCTATACATAGTGCTTTATCGAATGCTTTTGATACCTCATAGAACAAAACTAAAAGAAAGGGTGTCTTGTAGGAGTCTACTCAACACCCAAGTTAGGCAATTTATGAACAAATTCGATAATTCAAATTAAGGAATAAACAATGTAGATTCTAAAGCAAATCGTAGATAAGGCTTGTCGAGCCCTGGGCGGTGTCATTCAGAGAGCCTTATGTTCGCTTTGGCTGAGCATTTAGCAAATTAAATTGCTGGGAGGAGATGAGGCAAGGCCGTCGTCGATCCGTTTAGAAAAAAATGAATTAGAATTGTTGAACGTGACTTAAAATAAAGCAAAGAAAAAAAAACTCCCCCTCAAAATGAAAGGGGTGTTGGATATTTATAATGGAGAAGAAGTGTTCCCAAAGTGATATGGTTGTAGGATCCTGAAATCGTAGGGATGAGGTTGTGATTTTTATCCTCCGAGATCTTTGGGTTCTCAATCTGTTTCAACTATATTGACTTAGTCAGTTCTTTGAATTGTATAACTAACTTAGTCTTTCACAGACTTAGTCAATGTTTGAATCCTTTCAGATTGGGCCAGTGCTGGCCGACTCAATGTTTTGGACCTTAGTATTTGTGCTATTTTTGGCTATCACAGTGTTCAAAGGAAAGTTTTAAAGCAGTTGTAATCACCACCGTGTTTAATGTTGTTTGGTGACGTAGGATGCTTTGGTGACGTAGGATGTTGATTAAGTCCGGTAATATTACCATGTTTAATTCGCTCAAGTATATTCATATTCCCAAATCCCAAATTAATCCTTCAGAAAAAAAAATTGGATTCTGTTTAATCACTTTACATTTTTTCCCTTTCTCTCCTAGAATTCACTACCCAAACCCGATTTAATATTGTTTTTTAAAAAAAAAACGATTTAATATTAGGAAATAGGAATCTGAACCTCCCAATCTTTTTTTGTTATAAACCCAATCTTTATATTTGAGTAAAGAAATTCAAATCCAGCAAGTTTGTCCATTCTCTATAGTTATAGATTGGACTTTGGGTTAGATTTCATTCAACAAGCCCAAGTTGGAAAACGGCTGTTCGAGATAGAATGTAATATTGTAATCCATCCCAATCAATTAATGGTAACAATATTTACATCTTTAAAAAATGGTACGTGCATCCCTTTTTGTATAAACATTCACATATAATTTTTTAAAAACTGATGTCTTGTAAATACACCACACACATTTCTAAATATGTCGTTTCGTTTTTGTTTTTTATTTTTTGAATACAGTATGTTCTTTCTTCTAATTTTGAAACAAAACCTATCCTTTTCAAAAAAAAAAAAAAAAAAAAAAACCTATTATATGGAAATGAATTATAAATAATTAAAAAGAAGAAAATAATAAGAAAAACGTGAGGACCTCTTCCTGAATTCCTCCCAGATTTGGGTTGCTTTTGATGGATGAGGGCCAGGAGGCTCCATCTTTTCTGTTCCGTGTTGAAAGAGGTTACCTCCATCCTTTCGATTTCAAGCTTTGGAGAAGGGTCCCTTTTCCCAACTTTTCGATTTAGGTTTTTATTTTTTTTATTAATTTTTTTAAATTTAATTTATCTAGTAATTATTTTTTTAAAATTATAATATCTTTATTAAAATATTAGTAATTTAATTTAAGATTAATGTTGGAATTTTTAAAAATTTATAAACTTGAGATGTACATACAATTTTAAAAGGGTGCAAATATCATCACTCATCAATTAATTAAATCTAAATTGATCCAGTATTGTTTAGATTGATTACCTTCACGTATCTAATTGAATCTGAATTGTTAGAAATCAACATATTAATCGGTTCAATTAGTGATTTTTCATTAAGAAATTAGTATAAAATTAATTCGAACCCATAAAAATTTACTAATGATTGATATAATCCTAGTCAATTCATATAACATCAAATGAAGTTGGATTCGTTCGAGTTACATGAGATTTCAAATTATTTAATATTGATATTAGTCTCAACTCAAAGTACATATACATTGGACTAAAATCTTATGCACACCAGAGTATAAAAGATGTTTTGGTTTATACTTTATATGTAATGTACTACATAGAAAAATAAAGTTTTAGCATGTAATAAAGGAAACAAAAAGTAGCACTGGATAAAGCCAGTGCTAGGTCTCGAAACTTGAAAGGTTAAGATAACATATATGTATTTTAAATGATCCTCATCTTCTATAGTTCTATGTAAGTTGGTGACTCGAGAATGGGATGTTTTGCCTATATTTCATCAAAATTATCAACTCAAGTTAGCAGAGCATGACACTTGTGTTCATGTAAATTATGTGAATAAACTACTCAAATTGTTTTCCAATGAGAAGACTTTCCGAGACAGTTAGGTTGATCAACCGGTATGTTCTTCACATATACACCATGACTATGAGGTTAGGTTTCGTGTTTCCTTAATAAATTTCAAATTATTGTAGTTTTATTTAAAAAATAAAATAAAGGACTTTCCAACCCTGATATGAACTTTTGGCAAAATTTATGGATAACAAAAGGTCCTTTTAAAGGGACTTGCAAGAGAAGGGTGTTCATAGAATAAATTATATACATAAGATCCGGCACCAAAAAAAAAAGATTGTTTGGAGTCACTGTCTGGCACTTATAATTTAATAATAATTATTAAAATTCACTTTCTATGATTGTAACCAGTAATAACAGAAATTTTCTTGGGTTGAATTCTGAAAACCTCGGCATCCTAATTCCTAAGTCCTAAAATGATCAAAACATAATTCAAAATTATTTTTCCTTTTTTGGTTGAACAGAAATTCCAAGTGGGTTTCAGTGATTTAATTACTAGTCACAAATTTAGTCCCAGTGCATGTGCAGAATTAATAAATTGATGTAATAGAGAAAATCGTTTCAGGAATGAGGTAGTTGGGATCATTGGACCCAATTCCCAAACAAACACAGAAAAGCTGACTAAAACCACAAAACTTGATAAACTCATTAAGGAATAAGGATCACTTCTACCAATTCTCTACCAAAACCCGAAACAACTGAGAATCATCATACAAAGAGCAAATAAAATAATTCACAAATCACAAAGCTGAATATTTTCATGTACAATCAATCTTTCACCATTACAAGATATATATATGATGAGCATATAATAAAAAACATACATATATCAGAAATCAGAAATCAGAATTAAACATTCAAATGATATATAGTATAAATTTTTGAAAAAGAAAAAAAAAAATTAGTCAGGGTTCTTACAGGCACAGATCAACAAAGAGAACTGATCAGACCATTCTTTTTGTTTCTTCTGTAAGTTCTTCTCTTCCAACCAAAGTCTGCTGTCCAAACCACTTCTTGTCCTAAACATGAAAACAGCAAAACCATTTGTTTCTTTAAAGAACCAGTCATGTAAATCCCACATCATATCAACCAACAAACCATCCAAAAATATTGTCTGGTTTCCTCTAAAATTCCACCTCAATCTCTTCACTTGAAAAATCTTCTTCTTGTCGATTGAAACTGACAAAACCGGATTTCTTGATCCATCTTCATCACCACTGCACGTGATCAATATATCATGAGCAATTCCAGTATCACAAAACTGTGCCTTTGTTGAATAAACAGAGTTGCCTGAGAAATGTTCGGTTCGCGAAACCAATGAAAATTTGCCAAGTGGGTATTCTGATTTCAGCTTCTCTACTACGTTGTTGTTGTTGTCTTCATTGATGTCTCCAAGGAGCAGACAGATTTCAGAATCAACCAAAACTATGACATAAAACTCATTGCTTGGTTCAAGTCCGTTGTCATATTGAGCATTGGACAGATCCCAAAACACATTGACTTTTGAATTGCAAGAATCGAATTTTTTTGTCCCCTTGTAATCTTTCAATTTATGAGAATTTACAATGAATTTGTTGGATGGAGAGGATGATGTGTTGTCGCAGACATTAATAGTGAGCCCTTGACCTGTGAAATCGTTGCACCATGTGAGTGTTATCAGGAGCTGCTTTGGAGAAGAGATCAGACATGCTTTGTATATACATGTAATTGAATTTGGGAGTGAAGGCATCAAATTTGGTGAGAAATAGGCATGTTTTGAAGGGCCTGAACAATATGAATCCGATACTTTAATGGCATGCTCACTATAACAAGTTGCTATGCTCCTCATGTTGTAGAGAAATTACAAAACAAAGAGCAAGAAGATCAAAAAGAATGGCTTGGTGGGTTTTTTTTTTCTTTTCGTTGATGTTGTATATGAACAAGAACAATTGTCAGAGAGAAAGTTAAAATCTGTTAATCTACCTTTCCCATAATAGAAGAAATTGAAAAGATTGATTGGTTCCTCTTCCTATCTATAAAATATGGCTATTCAAGAAATTAAAATAGAAAGATTGAAGGTGACAAAAGATGGGTACTGTTTTTTTTTTTTCTGTGGTTTCGCATGTGAACTGTCTTTTCTGATTGCTAGCACACTAGCATATAAAATCATAATTGTTGGGGAAAAATAAAATATCAATGAGTAAAAAACCAGAACCAGTTTGGGGTCCATGTCCCTCTACATTAAGGATTTGGAATTTTGTATCCTCTCTTCATGAGGAGAGGGTCCCTACATTAAATACCATTATTTTAACCTTAAAAAAAATTTCCTTTATGAAAATTAAAAGAGAAGACAGAGAGAAAATTCCTTTTTTATTGTCTTTCTTTTGTGCCAGTTAATGCAGAATATTTAACAACATAATTAAATTATACATCATAAACCAGATTTTGACCTGATCTGAATTAGCAATATAAAAATGTTTTACAAAAATTAACTGGGATTTTTTAAAGGTATCCCTAAACTAATCAAAGATTTATAAACCCAAAGGAGGGGAGAACCGGTGATCAGATTTAATTAATGGGTCATCTACTCATCTTCCTTGAAACTTATTAAAATAAAGATAATATTAGATTAATTAGTGAGATAAGCAAACCCTAATAAGAGCCAAGCAAGTGGACTTTTTTTTTGGAAGTATTATAAAATAAATTTTAATACCAACAGAATGGGTTTATGATCCGTCGAAAATCAAATAGTATATATACGGTCCAAATAGCTAAACATATAGGTAGTCTTTGATAAATAGATAGATTAGTAAAAATACAAATGGGCATGACTTTAAATACTATTGGATATACATGGGGCTAAGTAGGTAGTCTTTGATAAGTATATTGATTAGTGAAAACGGCGAATGGTTATGGCTTTAAATACTATCATATACATGGGGCTAAGCTGATGGTGATGATGTTGAATGGATGATAGTGATTTCTGGTCCCATGAATTAAAATTCATCTTAAGATTCACCTACTACAATTCTGATCGAAGGATCCTCTATAACTCCATCTCTTGTATATGTTTATTACTTATTACACTAGATCTCTGTCTTGTAATTAAATCCTAACTTTTCCGTTTAAAAAAAAGAGATATATTTAAAGTCAAAATGAAACAAATAATGGTTTAATTATAACATTTAATATTGCAATAAATAAGTTATACAGTTACAGTCTGAGGCAAATCAATTTTTGGGGAAGTTTCTGAGATGAAACTGAAGAGATGATGATGCCACATGATATAATCTTAGAATTTGCATAGGAAATTCGTAATATTAAACATGAGTGTTGTGTTGTGATTGGCGATTTTGTATGGAAAGTCCCGGGCGAACCACGATTTGAATCCTCTCATCACCTCAGCTTTTCCTCCCATTTTAATGATTTCATGAAATATAAACATTACAATTAATGAGTTATTATGTTGCGATTGCTTTTCACTATTACTTTATTGATAACGAATCACATATTTTAAATAAAAAATACGAGTATAACTGAGGTGAGGTGATGATCCAAATCCAGATATCAAAGTTGGTTTCGGATACCACACGAGATCAAACCGACTGCAAAGTTGCAAATACTAAATATGGGAGGAAACGGTTGGACATTTCATCATGAGACTATTTGGCAAACCTAAAAAGGAAAGTGACAAGTTAACTAACCAGAAAACAATTAGTTAGAGAAAAGTTTTGACATGATTACCTACAACAAAGTAAGTTTAAAGAAATTGATTGGCTCGTGGTAGCTTTGAAGATGCAAAATAAGAATATTAATATTATTACTATATTCTTTTTTGGAGAAATGTGAACTTCAAGCAATCTACCATTTATGACCGAGTAAATCTATGAATTTATATGAAGCTTCTACAGTTCTATACGCATGAGACATGTATCTTATATAATTTGCATAAAAGAACTGTATTTCATACCCCGTTAGCAATTATACGTGTACTAGATTATTAATTCTAGAACGAGAAAGAATTTTATCATCTCTATTAATTCTTCACCATTAAAACATGGATGGAATCATGGAAGGTAGGGACAAGAAGGACCAATAAGAAAGGTACCATGCGGTTCCCATCCTTATATTATATAGCTTGTTATCAAATTTAATTTCAAACACGACAATCACAATGCATGAAAAGTTGTGAAAAATTAAGTTTTTAAGTTATAGAATATCACCGTCTAATATGATTTTGTGATAAAAGATTCTCATTCGAGTCACCACATATTCATATTTGGTATATATAAAATTGTAGAATGTCGAATAAAAAATGTACTATCTCAAATTGTGATGCGAAAGCAAAAATTATTTAAATTCGAATTCTAGAATGAGGTGGGACATTATTATTTCTAAAAATATCACCTTTTACCCTATAAGGAGGACCAGTCTTTTCCCATGATAACCATCAATTGTTATAATTTGATTAAAGACTTCAATTAGGGAAGCAGTAAAAATTCATGTCCTGCCACTCAGACTCATCAAAGTTTCAAGGAAACAAAAACTTGAGTCAGTCGTACTACTCATCATATTAAGTAATGAATGTATGGTTTCATGAGTGGCATAAGACTATGGTTATTTTTAAAATATATATATATATATATGACAAACTGTCGAGATCAAACATTACATGTATGTCCTGAATATTTATTCCCACATCACAGATGAGAAAACGTCTCACACATAGTTGTAAATTGTGCATGCCGGGACTCAAAGACTCGAACTCTCAACCACTAACGTCTAACGTAGAAGAAGAGATACAGATCAACTGTGCTAAAAGAGGATGTGCTAATTGAAAAGGTGAAGAAGTAAATAAAAACTATATATGTGAATGAGAAACTTGATCGACTAATTCTTGCGTAGAAGAATGAAGAATCCTAAGAACAAAACAAACACTTAAACAGAAGCCAAGGAAGAATCATATTATTCTTTCCTTGTTATGGAAACAGCACCTTGCACATCACAAGTATGAATGGGCATTCATTCTTTACATGGATACCAAAATTTATGCTTTATATCTACATGAGCCAACTGTGCACATCTTCAATTCTCACAAACTTAAAGTTGTTAAAATAATATTGGAATTTATTCTGATACCATGCCAGCATTTATCATATGCTTGTGGCATGCTGTACCCTTTGTAGAAGAAAACGAAATGAGATCTATAATTATTGTTATATAAGCCCATGTTTTGGTGGGTCAAATATAAGAATTTGGTCATCAATTTTCAATGGAAACTCAACTCTGTGTTGTACACTTGTACATTCAGACTACTGAATTTAACTAGTACAAAAACAAAAACTGTAATATGGTTAGATACTTAGATTAGATTTCTCATCTATTTTCCCATGTCAGATCTGAAACAGCTTGGTAGAATAACGACAAAAAACCATTCAATCAGGTCATCTTACACATTAGAGATGATAAAACAAAATGAAATTTCCAAGTAATATTTAGTCACCTGCTTGTCTAGCTAACATGTATAATGTATCAGCAAACAGTCAACTGGCACCTGATTAATAACATGAATTGTAATGATAGACAGAGAGAGAGAGAAAAGAGGCTTGAAAATTGCCTTGTTCTTCAAGTATTACTAGTTCCCATGGAGTCATGATACTGCACAAGTTGACTCAAAGGGAACCCAACTGTGACAAACTAAGGAAGAAATTGGGAAGGGGTCTAAAATAGTAACATGGAGTATATGAATATGCTTTAAGCAGAAGAAATGTATGTCTGAAGATGATGAAAATTATGTAGTGACTAGTGTATGGCATTGGCAGCAATATTGCTATGAAAAACAATTATGAGACTCCACATGCTTGTATCGTTGCTACACATCAAACCCTCATTTACTAATAATGTTTAATGGTTTTTATACTTTTGAGAAGCAGAGAATTATCTAACTGGTTCAACTTTAAACAACATTGTATATGTCTTCAGAGTTTTGTAATGTATCAGTGCTATAATCCTTATCTTTTGGGATGCCATACTAATATTTTCCGTGGCAAAACAAAAGGGAAAGATGCTTTCCTTGCAGAGGATAGTATATGCAAGAAAAAGTTGATACCAGTGTTGGAGAAAAAGGTTACAATCGAACTGTTAAAACAAAAAAAGGATATAAAAGATATTCAAGATATACAGAAAGACAGACCTCTGTTTCAACTTTTCAAAAAGCTGTAGCAATACCAAACTCTAAAACCACCCTCAAAACCATTTTCCACTAGATAGGAAAATAATTCAGATTTCAGAGTACGAATTTTGTTGTTCTTTTGAATAAAAAGTATATTCTGCATTACCATTCAAATATACTAAAAATTGGTGCGTCACTATCAAACTTTCAATTTTTCTCTCATGGACACATTATAGACATACTTATAGCATACTAATACACATCACTACACTTTTACCATGTGTATTATTATGATTGAAGTTATGTTATTTACATGGCAAAATTGTGGTGATGTGTATTAGTATGCTATACGTATGCCTATAATGGGTGCCCATGTGAGAAAAACTCATCAAACTTTATGAAACATCAATTCTGTTTGCTTGACTTGAAGAGCACAAAAATGAGTTGTAGACTTACTAAATTCAATACTTTATACCATTAAATTTATCAACTTGACTTATCTTGACCATTAAATTCACTCAAATAATTCACAAATTCAGCACTCATAACTGGAGTACTGCATGATTAGAGAACCAGCATTCAACTTAAACCATCTTCTGAGAAAATCAAATATAAAAGACAGTACGTCCCAAGCAGTCATTGCCTTCGGGCAAATCACCACCAGACCCACTTCAACAAAAGATTACAGTTTTGGTTGATTTTCTCTGGCTAACAACTTAACATTTCAGAAACCATTCAATGGAATACCAAACAAGTGGGCAGATTTGCCTACCTAGAACGAATATGCACACAGGTTCAGCAAATGTTGTCTAGTATCGGACTCTTACCAGTTCATTTCATAATTACATCATAGAAGAACTATCATATCATCATTTAAAGAAAAAGAAAATATAGAAGCAGTAGAAATGAGTGAAACTACAAAAGAACAGTTACATTATAATAAACAAGTACAGTTGAAATTCCAGACAAACTTGGCTTCCACATACAAAAAAAATCTTGAATACTGAAACAAGAGTTGCAAATACTGACATGTCTTGGTAATATAATGAGTGTAGTGAGATGAGCACCGAATCTAAAATCACTCTTCCATGGGTTGATTCTTCTCTGATTGTGCTTGAGAAACCTTGACTTTGATCTTCGGAAGAGTGAGAGATTGGTCCTGTGCAAGAACAGATGGAGCCTTGACCATGTGGATGCCCTGCTCCAATTCGACAGCTGCTTCCTTCCGCTCCTTGGATTTCTTCCCCACCATCCTGCCAGCATTTTTTCAAGTAAATGTCAGTTCACAAATGAAACATATTATGCGTTTGAATAAATAATATGATCGATATAATATAACAAACCTCTTTGAATGGTGTCTCTCCTCCCTAGCTACTCTGATTTTATCGATCTTCTTGATGGCCTTTAGAGTGTTTTCAGCAAGGTTTCTGTCGTATCTCTCTGGCCTATTGCGCTTCCTCTCAAACTCAAAGGTCGAGTCCTTGAGACACGGAAAGCAAAAAGAGAAGAATGAATCACCACCCAATTTTTCTTCAAATTTTTCACACAATGGTAAGTCATTTAAGTAGATAGATTATAAAACTAGACAATAAAACCAAATATACTTACCTGAGTCATGTCCTTTCCATTCAATCGCCTATAGGCCTTAGTCCATTTTACTTTACGTGGATTTCTTTTCATCTTGAAGTTCTTGTGGCATTTGGATCTACAAAACCGGAAAATCTACGGAAGGGTCACTTGTGAGGAGCTAGATGCACTACCATTGATGAAATTAAGATGCAGCAAGAGATATAAAAACGACACATGTCTAATATAAGGCACATAACCCACTAACCCAGCTTCAATATTGCATAACTAAAATTTCTTGAAGTATTGCATAGCCTTTAACATTGCCAGGCAAAAACAAAACAATACATATTTGATTTCACAACTTTCACACGATACGTCTACTAAAAAATAGAACAAATCACAATTCTCCACAGCTAAAACCACTGAATAATAACTGTTAGACCAGTGCTCCCATGCTAAATCAGTATCACAGGACCCTAAAGCCAACCTAAACTAAAAATGGCACGGAACAGCATGAAGATACAGTAAACACATAAGCAACACGCAAACAACATCAGATAATGAAATTTTAACAGATAAATGCAAATTTCGGAACACAAACAATCAATCTTAAGTCTTACCTTTGCATCATTGCGAACAAACTGAATACCATGTCCCGGATATACCGTGGAAGAACAAAACCAACACTTCTCTAGCCTCATCTTATATCCAAGTTATTACCGAATCGAAATTCCTACCAAGGATCAAACACCAGAAACATTATAATAACATCAACGCTTCAAATTCTGGCCATTTAGTCACACAATTAGTGGTTTGATAAAGTCAAAACACATAGAAATCACCAATATAGTAGCAGTGCATTACTGATGCATCAGAATTTGTTCTAGACAAAATTCAAAATGAAAAATTAGACTACATTTAGTGACAGAGTTGAATGTGAATAAACCGAAAACACATTGAGGAGAAGAACGAGGGAGCTCAGCTGGAGCATTAAAGTCTATGAAATTTGAAATTAGAAAATCTTAGAACACAAAATCACTTGTTATAATTTACAACAATATTAAAAACAAACCCTAAACCGTTTAAAAAACAAAAGTAATCTAAATATTGATAGAAATGAAAACAAGTTGTTGGAGTAAGATTGATTGCAAAATAAAAGAGACTTACAGGTGAGGAATTGTATAGACGTGTATAGGGTCGGCGGATTGAAGAGGTTTTGCTGTGCCTTGAGCTGCTTCTGGTTCTGGGTTTTTGATACAGAGACAAGAAGTCAAGAAGGTGACATGTTCAGTAGAGTTCCACTAAAGACACCCACCTTATGTCTAAAGTACTCACTTTTTCTGCAGCGGAAGATTGTACGTTTAAAAAAAAAAAAAGACGAAGATGGGGGTACATATAGCATCGGCCTACAAAATTGTGATATATACAAAGCACTGGTGGACCGTGCTTAGCAATAGTGTAGCCCAATTCAACAACTCAAATCGTTAGTAAGACCCCTCGGCCGTCTCCTACACTGAGAGTTGCATTCCGAACATGCTTGTCTTGTTGTGCTATGGGAGGAGATTAAGACCATGCTTTTTTTTTTTTATCCCCGTAATCTTCATTTCTTGGATTTAATTACCATACATTATTTATATATATATATATATAAACTGACTCTCACAGTACTATGTGTCGCTGTAAGGGAGTTTTGGAGTTTGGATATAAATATATTAAATTCTATCAATATTAACAAAACCTCAATAACTAATTCTTTAATGTGTATCTCACATGTTGTATCATAAACGCAATTCGATATGCTAAGTCTTGCCTCTGATTTAATCTCATCACGCACCATAACAAACGTGTTTCGAGTAAATACTTATGATGCATGTTTCTCCAGTTGTATCAAGTGAGGTACAAGAACTGGACGCTCGTTATTACAATCGAAATCATCATTCAATTCTTTATTTCGAAGTCTTGACATTGCTCTATCTATTTGACTTATGAATTCGTAGAGTTTGAGCTTAGCATTTAGGAATCGATTCAGGAAGGAATTTATACTTTAAGAACGTATGTATTCCGCAAGCCGCCGAAAAATGTATTTCTGAAGAAGGTTTCTGTCCAAAGCTTCCGTTTGGAATACAATTGCATCACTTAATCATTGTCCTGCAGCCCAAAAGTTTCCAAAACCTTAAACCATTGAATATCTCTATGTACGTGAACATGCAATGAGTAAATGTTTGGGTAAATCCACTATCACCGATGTTGGTCTGCACATTCCGTTCCAATTGCCATGAACATAGTCGGTGAATTGACCCACGCATGACTAACTTTATTACCTTATGCATAGCTTTGTCACCGTCTGTAACAACCGAAATTGGACACTTTCTTGCATGGCCATCAAGAATGTAATCAGTATCCAAGAAATTGGAACGAAACGTGCAAACTAGCATAGTTGATAGTGGAAACCACATTAGGCCATCAAGAATGTACTCAGCTTAAGCGTTGGGTATAAGGGCCATTTTTTTGCTACCACATTAGATTCTGAAATTCATATGTATATATACTCTTCATTTATTATATATTTTTTCAATGTGAGTTTCGTCACATCTTCTTAAGCTTCATGTGTGAGTTGCTTTATGTAAAAACACAGATCCATAATCAAATGTAGTCCAATTAAATGGAAGTTAAAAGAATGATCGTTGATCAATTTTTTTTTGAGTCAATGACATAATCAATGTTTCATTTGTTTATTCAACAAATATCTTACATAAAATCCTTAAAATCCTTAAAATAGCAGATAATGTTGCAGCACCCACGTACCAAAAAAAAAAAAGAAAAACCTATACAAAGATACATATCCCATCTCAATCAGCTTGGCCCTAGTGCCCTACCATCTCATCCAAAAAACAAGAAAGAGAATTTAAAATCTTAAAAAACAATTTGGCCCACTAACACATCTAGTTAGTGACAAATGACAATCCTCTCTTCAATACTGTTAGTCAAATGACTCAAATCCCCCACCACCACCACCCCAAAAAAATATGTCATCCCTTACGTCATCACCATATAAATAATATTATCTACCCTATGTCCTATCTATCTACGACTACTATTGCTGCTCATCTCAATGGACCTAAAACTGGCCGACCCGAGATTCTTATACGGGCCGGGTGACACCCCATCTTCCTCCTCCAGGATCCGTCTAACTCCTTTCCTCCTCACCCATATCTTGTAACTCCCAAACGCAATAGCTCCAATCGAAACAGCTATGGCCATACACAAAACTGCAATCCCAAGCCCGAAACCTACGTCCATTTTCTTCTTACCTGCACCCTGCCGCACCTTAAAATATCCCACCTTGCTGTCGTCACCAACTCCCAACAACGTTTGGATCGGGTAGTCCACAATGTAACAAAACCCGGATCCGTTATTATACAGTGCTCCCCAACAGCTACAGTTGTTTTTACAGTACCCCTCGCATTGCTCCAAAGACGGTGTGATTTCGTATCTCATTAGCTCCTTAAACGGTAAGTCGACGCCGTTTCTTCTCAAAACCGTGATGTCGTTTTCTTTTTCAACGTCGTCATTACAAAAGTCTCCTCCTGAACTTGGAGAAAAGCACTTACCGGACGAAACGTCCGTTTTGTTGTCCAGACAAGAGCAACCCGACCCGGAAGTACACAGACCGTACGAACCGCACGGGCTGGGCAAATCACACGTGTTAGAAATCGCCTGGTAAACCAAGACCCAGTTGGACCCATCCCAATAATACCCTTTAAGATTCCCGTCCGGTTCTAACCGGACCATAAGGAATCCACTAATGTTTTTCTGATAGCTCGTGAAGGGTTGGAGGTCTACTCCTATTGGGTTTCCAACCTGGTACATGCCCAAAAACCCGTTCGGGTCGACCCGGGCGTAAATCGGTCCTTTTCCTTCAACTATGTCTGCTTTAGCTTCCAGTGCCGTGTGTCTCAAATATATTTGCTTTGATTTTTCATTAAACGCTGCGTATAAGCCGATGAAATTGTTGCCCAACCGCATAGAATAGAGCTCATTTGAAGAAACAAGAGACATGTTACTTGTGAAATTCTGGTTTTCTACGAGGGTATTTGTGGGAAAGTCAAAACTTTGCCAGACAACTGAAGCAGAGTTGTCAAGCTTTTGTACTTGTAAATTTGAGGAATCGAGAAGCACAACTCTGTCACCTTGCGTTCCAGTTGACCAAAATCCCGATATAACAAGACTGCCATTGAAGAAGAGTTGAGTGCGGTCCGACCATGGAGCTAACTGAGTTGGGTTGGCGAGCCAGAGAGGTTCCGACGAGGGCACGTGGACGACAGCGATCGCGAGCTGCTTTGAGTTGACTCGGAGGAAACCAAATGAAAAAGTGCCCGTTGAATCGTTGAGAAGAGCTTGAAATGATTTCACTGAAGGGTTTGGAGTTGCTTTAAAACCTCTTAAGAGCTCCTGTTGTGTTGCGGCTTCAGTTCTGGGACATGTACAGGCAGTGTATAGAACAACGATGACAAAGAGCAGGAAGTGAGTTGCACTTTGACGAGTCACCGAGTTGGTTGATGTCTTCATGTTGGTTGATTATTCAGAGGTTAATGATCGAAAGTGGTGTTATTGGCTTTATCAGCAATGCTGCAATATATGCCTTTTTTCTCGTTAGGCGTCAGACATGATGGACCGACACATTAATCATTTTAAAATCGATATTGAAGATCTCATGATTTGAATATCTTATACGAATATCTAATTATCTATACTATATAACTTATTATAAGTTGTAAATACTTTCAAAATTAATTTTAACATGTCGCATCTAACAAAACAAGTAAATTAATAATTTATTAGGGAAGTCTGCTTTGGGCTGTTGAGATTTGCCAGTATAAATGAAAATGATTAGTTTAAAATTAAAACTTGATTAGATTAACCAAAAGGTGGTTGCCTTGGTGGTCCAAGGCTTGGGATGAAACCCAAGTCCTTGGTTCTACTCTTGGCATTACTTTGAGGCCAGCCTTCAGGGCGTTTAGCTATGCTGGTGGAAAGATGGACATGAAGCTAACGTCAGTGGTTCGAATCCTATCCAGACGGGGACGAGTCATGATTTATCCGTTTGCATCGTTGTGGGGCCGGTGGTACATACAGACCGGAAGGATATACATGCCAGAGGTATGTCACGCAGTTGAAGGAGGACGGACGGATTTGTGTCCAGACAAAGTTCAGGATCCTAGTTACCAAAAAAAAAAACTTGAATTATATGCATATATACAGTATCCCCTTTGATTGATGGAATTTAATTATATGAAATTTGCCCTTATAAATACTATATTGTAAATATTTAGAAGATTTATTACATCATGAGCTGATCAATGGATATATTAATGTTGAAGAAATTTTGATCTATCTGTTGATTTAGATTCACTTAAAGTTTCAAAAGGATACCATATATGTGATCGATCATTTGAAATACATGATTAATTTTCAATTACTAATCACCAATTTGATTTGTATTCCAAGTAAAAAGTGTACATATTTAATTTTGACAAAGAAACCACCTCCCCGTTGAAAGGGATTTACAAAATGGTCAATTTAAGAGAGTAGCTAGTAGCAAATATTAGTTGGAGTTAGGCTATCGCCTCTAAATGATAACAATTCTAGATTTCTAGAAATATATATATATATATAAATGTCAATCCATGGACCATAAATAGAGTTCATTTTCACAACTATAGATATTAACATGGTTATACTACGAGCAGAAGTCAAACCGATACAGAGGCTACAACGTCAAAAAAGAAATCCATGGGCTTTCCTCAACCACCCACTTTGTCTCCGGCGGCAATATTTGGGCACTACATTTCAACTTGTTCTCTGAAAATTATTACCCAAAAATATCAGCAATAAGTGAAGAACCATAACTGTGCATTGAAGTTTAAGGGTTGACCATTTTGATGAGAGTAAAAGAAATGACTTTTTTCCATTTAGGGCAAGCTGCATGTTTGTTGACTTTGATAATTCAACCAGACAACCACCTAAAACTTTGCATTTTTCTTTTCTCTCTCTTTAAAGCTGTGTCTTACTCTCTCTACGATCTTGATGACCTCTTATATATATATATATATATATATATATATATATATAAGTTGAACAATTATCGTGCATTCCGGCTGCAGATTGTAAAGCAGCAATATATTTCCTTTTTCTCTTTGAAGATTTTCTCGGGCGTGCACAGATGTATGTATATATGAACAAGTATTTTTGAACCATATATAATTAACAAAGCCTTTTATGAATTTATGGTGCAAGTGGCCACTAAAAAGCTGTAGATGTTACACAGAATATGGCCTTTAAGAAATTAAATAATTTTTTGAAAGAGTCATGGGATGATCAACAAGGGCTCAAAATGTCAAGGCACAGAACCTCTCTCAAACCCTTATGTTACATAATTACAACTTGTCTGCTGAGCCTCGTGACCCAAACATATATATATATATATATATAATATATGTATATCCAAAATATTCAAATTAATATTCAAAAATGACTAAAATCAGATGATTGGTCAATATATTTGACATATACAGATACCTGTTGGTGATACCATTAAATAAATCTGTTTGAGAAACTTCTGAACATGTAAGACCAGTTTCTGCTCTTTAATTAATTAATAGAAAATTCATATACATGTATAGAAAACATATGGATTAATTATTCAATTCACATGAACACATGCAGCTTGTCAATTTTATGCTGTCACTTTTCTTCTAGAGAGAGTCTTTTATCTAATTTTATGTTGGATGAGTCTGATTCTTCACGGAACCTCAAAATATTTATAAGTAGGTGATTTTTAAGTATGTCAAGTGTGAACTTTGGTTAGTGACCTAGTTTTGAGTTTTGACTAGTGGAGACATAAAATACAATGACAAATATAAATTGGTTGATCAATCTATACATCACTTGCTGATAATATTTATTTATGTAGTCATGACTTTTATGTTATTGGAGAAACACAGGCAAGGTAAGATAACTAGGTAAGCGAAGTATTTTTTTTTAACAATATTAAAAAAAAAAAAAGAACAAAAAAGAGCTCAACCAATTAAAAGAAAGTCAAAATCTCAAAATATATTCTATGCTCAATTTGTCATAATTTATATGAGAAAGTGCAATTATGCCCAACAATGTCAAAAGCAATATTTTTTTCAAATCACAAAAAGAGTCCTTTATACGATTGAGAGGTGAGAAATGGTGTACTCAAAACATGTATATGGTGTATTTAGCAACACAAACTGAGAATGTCAAGTACTAAATGGATAACAATGATACTAATAAATAGTTAACTACACACAACAATTTATTTAAGTATACCCAAATTTCATGAGTTGATTTAATTTCACTTTATTTGTATGTTATTGTGTGTTGTGACTTGTGAGTTGTGAGTGTATGTAAATGTTTGACCGACCACATCAAACAAAAAGCATCAAAGAAAAGTGGGTGATTGTGGCCAAAGTTAGTCATGGTTGCATAAATTAATAGCTACTTTTTTGTTACATCTCACGTGATTAATAGTTATTGAATCTAATTTTTCCATTCCATCATATATGATATATCATCCATTGAACACATTTCAAACCTTATATACATGTAAGATAGTTAATGTCTTTTCGTAAATCGTTAAATGTCATTTTGAGATATCTTTTTGAATTCTATTTTGGCTTTTAGCTTCTTGTCACGTAATGTGAAGTTTGATAATTGGAATTACCTTTCCAAAAAATGAGATTAGATAAATACAACAATCTTGCATGCACCCGATGTAATGCACCATATCCAATGGGTGCATGCCATGTGGCATTGAGAATTCATTTGATTGGTTCTTTTTATCACATGGTATACACCCATTGGATAGGTGCAATGCACCGAGTGCATGTAAGATTTTCTTAAATAACTGATACTACCCCCAATTAAAAATTGAGACTTAATTAAGACAAAAAAATATCGAAATCTTTAATCAATTGTGTTTAATTATAATTATTTTCTTGAAAATATTTAAGCCCAAATAAAATCAGCAAGTCCAACCCAAAATTACAATTTTGTTAAAAGATAACAAAAAATAAAATCAATAAGCCCAACCCAAAAATGAAAAATTGAAGATTGTTGAGAGTGGGATTTGAACCCACGCCCTTTCGGACCAGAACCTTAATCTGGCGCCTTAGACCAACTCGGCCATCTCAACTTTGATATTATGTCTTTACACGTTTATAATTTTAATAAATTGTATCTACAAAATGTGAAACAATTTTAAAGGATATATTATTGAAAAAACGAAAACATCAAAATCTAAAGAGGTTTTAGCATTGATTTTTTTATATATTTAATTTCCTCAAGAATCTATTGACCTTATAACCTACACAATATATACATATATTCTTTTTCTTCTCGGTGCGCACTGATATAACTTATATTAGTACATTACATGTGGACTACTGATTACACTACAAGAAAATTGACCTACAGTGACAAAAAAAGTGTCACTAACAATTTGTCACTTTTGCCCAGTCACTAAAAGTGTTTCTGACAGTTTTTTGGTACTTGTCACAAATCATAACTTTTAGTGACACATTATCACTTGACTTTAATTAGTGACAAAATAAAATTTGTGTCACTATATTAGTATTTAGTGACAATTAACCATTTGAAGATTTTGTCACTGTACACGTTCTTAATGACAATTTATTATTTAAAAAGTGTCACTATTTATAAATCTAGTGACAAATAATCATCTTAAAATTATGTCACAAACTTAGTGACAATTAAATTAACCATATATTAATTGTCACTACAACACAGATTCAGTGACAATTAACAATATAAATATTAAGTCACTATATAGATACTTAGTGACCATTTAATCGATTGTTAAAATTTAATATAAATCTAACTCATATATATATATATATATATATATATATATATATATAACCAAATAAATCATGTCACTCATTGAATGACATGGAGTTCTATAGATAATCATTTCGTTAAAAAAATATCCAAAAACTAACACAATATCGAATTGATACAAAAGTAATCCAACATCTTTCAGAGTCTACTAATAAATAACACATGAAAGCCCGGCTAGTTTAAGTTAACATAAGTGTTACATCATATAACTTCCAACTGCATAGCCACAAACTTGAAACTTTCGAGGTCATGATTGTGAAATATTAGAAGGCAATGATCCACTGTCAGTTGTCAGGTAGCTAAAGAATCTTTAGGTTTTGCAAGTGAAGCCTATATACATGAAGACTTGAAGAAAAAAAATTAGTGAGAACAAATTAAAGTCACGAAAATAAAACTGAGGAAAAATGCAACAATATTGGCTAAACTTAGCACAAATATAAATTAAATTCTAAAAGTTTGATATCCAAGTATAAAACTTATTGGAACAGTTAGTCTATTCATTTTCATATAAAGTCCTCCATAATTTTTAATCTATTCATCTTCATATAAAGTCCTCTATAATGTCAATCTATTCATCCAGCAAAATATCAAATATCAAATATCTTATTGAGTGTTTGAACTCTTTTCTATAAATTACATGCAAATAACAAGTTGATTGCATCAAGCAATTGATTGTTCTATAAGAATCATTTTATCAAACAGTTAGCATGTATATAAATTAATATGATATATAATGTGGAAATTTAAGAACAAAAAACTATAAATTATGAAATAATAATAATGAATTCCTTAAAATAAATTGAAAACAAATTAAAGTTAAAAAACATCCCTGAACAGATATATGTAATTCTACATCCAAAAATAAAAAATAAAAATCATACCTTATTCGAAGACACTTTCAATATATGAATTCGAATTTAAGATTCTGATCCTGAAAAACAAGTACCAGAAAACAAACCCTAAAAAATGAAATCAAGAGAAAGAGAAGCTTAAGAGTTTTATTTCAATGATGCATCAAACAATTAGTTGTTTCATAAGAATCATTTTATCAAACAGTTAGTATGCACATAAACTAATATTGGCATATACTGTGGAATTTTAAGAACAAACAATTATAAATCATGAATAATAATAATGGGTTCCTTAAAAAAATTGAAAACAAATTAAAGTTAAAGAAACATCCCTAAACATATATATATATATATATATATATGTATATATATAATCCTACATTAAAAAAAACATACCTTATTCAAAGACACTTTCAATATATAAAACTCGGATTTGAGATTCCGACCTGAAAAACAAATATAAGAAAACAAACCCTAAAAAAATAAAATCAAGAAAAGCTTACATTTTCTATCCGGACAAAATTTTCTCTATAATTTTGGTACTTCTTCGGATGAAACACTATTTCAAACCTAAAAAGTATTTTTAAGGGAAAGAAAAAAAAATACAATATGATTGTGGTATTTTTTTGATGTGGCTTTAAATATATAAATATATATATATATATATATATTAATTGATTCTTTTTTTAATGTTAATATTAATTGATTCTAATGCCTTTTAAGAATCTAATAATTTATAAAATAAAATCTTTCCTTTTAAAAAGTTAATTTTGTGATTAATTATATTATTTGTCACAAATTATCAAGTTTTGTAACTAATTGTGACAATTATTTTTAAAAAGTTTCAATTGGACAAAACATAATGACAAATAGTAAAATTTGTCACACAATAATTTCAATAGTGATACAATCAAAATTTGTCATAAAGCAATGTGTCACTATATGTCACTTTTTATGTAGTGTTATGGAGAAGTTTTGTCAAGTGCATACATTTTGAGTCAAAGTATGTAAATCTAATGGTCCACATTCAACGCACTGATAAGTTATATCAGTGCGTACTGACGAAGTTATATCAGTGCGTACTGACTTAAAAATTTATGTATATATATAAATATAATTTTTCCTATAAACACCCTCTTATTTTAATATAATGAACACATTTGATGAAATTGCATAAAATTGAATATTTTTTGATGAGATTTTTCGTATGAATCCTAAGAAAATTAAAATATACATTTGGTAAAAATTTAAAAAAAAATTAGATTTGAGAACTATTTTTTCTTATATTTTATTTTTAAAAAATAGGAAAAAATTAGTTTTTGCACAAGAAATTTTTTTAATTTTTTTCCATAAATATATTTCAATATTTTTATTATCCATATAAAAAATCACATCAAAATTCAATAAATTTCATTAAACTTCATTAAAGATGTTTAAAGTGTATACAGTACAAGATTGTTATTGAAACCAAAACCTATACCATTGATTGAGACCATGGGAAGTGAAAACGACGTTAACAAAAGAGTCATATTATTCAACCTTATTGATTTAGTGGACTTGGTTGTGCAATTAAATTAATGTCAACCACATATTGGTATGCATGTAGCTAGGGCAGGGCATCTTTAATTGTCTTGCCTGAATTGACGTGACCTCGCTATATTTCTATTTTCGTTATTTTTTAAGAAATTGTATCATTTTGTAGTTTACGAAACGCAAGTAGAACTAATTTAGTCATTAATATTAGGGTAAATATCATTTTCATCCCCATGGTTTACCCTATTATTTCATTTTGGTTTTCGTTGTTCCAGTATTGGCTCATTTAGTCCTTCCGTGACGATTTTCGTTAAAATCAAGTATTCTGATAGAACCAGAGGGTAAAATGACGGTTTTTCCCTTCTAATTTATATTTAAAGGGTTAAACACAATAAATTTTAAAGTTGATTAGGTGGAGATCCAGATTGGATCCCCACCGTCCATCTCATCTCATGAGATGGACGGTGGGGATCCAATCTGGATCTCCACCTAATTAAAAAAAAAACTTAAAAGTTTTAAAATGGATTTGGTTGAGATCCAGATTGGATCCCCACCGTCAATCTGTGAGATGGACGGTGGGGATCCAATCTGGATCTCCACCTAATTAATAAAAACTTAATTTTTTTAATGGATCATTAATATTCATCTTCTCTCTCCTCTTCAACCTAGAACCAAGAACACCAGACCACCATCTCCTCTTCAACCCAGAACCAAGAACACCATACCACTATCGCCGTCGTAGTCACCGAACAAAAATCCGGCCACCACCACCAAACCCAAACACACATAAACTACCAAAACCACAGCCATCACAAACCACAAACACACCAGAAAATCAGAACCCAGAAACATACAAGAAAATTAAAACCCGGAAACGAACCACTCTCAATCCCCAAACGCAGAAAATCGGAACCCCAAAACAAACCCAAAACCCAACTCAACACCATCAACCCACAACACCCAAATGCACAGCACACCGATTCGAACCTTCAACCGAACCAAACCCCAGAAGCAAACCACCACCACCCCCAAATCAAAAACCCTAAACCCCAAATCAGAAACCTCAAATCAGCACCAAAGTAATGTCCACTGAAAGAAGATCGGCACCGCAAGCACTGATGAGAGGAGATCGGCACCACCAAATCAAAACCAAGGTTTAGATTCAAGAGAGAGATTTGAGAGAGAGGTTTTAGAGAGAGAAAGAAATGGGGATTTGTAAAATAGAGTGTGTGGATTCGAGAGAGAGATGGATCACGGAGAGAGAGAGAGAGAGATAGATGGGTGGTTTGGTTCGAGAGAGCGAGAGAGAGAAGAGAGGGATCAAGAAAAAAGAGAAAGAATGGTGTGGGTGGTGTTCCGGCAGGTTAGAGTGTGGTGTTTGGGTGGTGGCAGCGGCAGCGGCTAGGGTTAGTGTTAAGGTTTGGTAAGTTGCGGTGGTTGGAGAATATGAAGTGATGAAGAAGAGAGAGAGAGAGAGAGAGAGAGAGAGAGAGAGAGAGAATGTAGTTTAGGGTTTTGTTAATTTTTTTAAATTGTTTTAATTTTTTATTATTTAATTTAATTATGTTTATTAATTTGATTAAGTGATTATCGATTCATTTACCAATATACCCTCACTTGTTTAATGGAACCTTAACAGAACCTAACGGTAGGGACAAAAAAAAACGATTAATAGTGAACGTTTGGATCTGTATAGCCAATACTGAAATAACGAGGACCAAAACGGATAATAGGGTAAACCATATGGACGAAAATGATATTTACGCTTAATATTATGATATGAAATTTGACAAAGCTGGCTGTGTCCATACACACACTACCTTAGATAATATAAGATATATTTCAATATATGATCCCCGAACAAAAAACTTTACTTTAAAAAGTTGAAGATTATCTTAATTAGCTTTTAAATTTAGTAAAACTATATTAAAAAACCAATCGATAATGATTTAAATATGGGTGGTTGTACTGTCATTTATAAAATATCTTTCTACACTTATGTTTTAATAAAACTTTTTTATTTTTAAAATACTTTTATATTTATTTACTTAAAATACATAACTTTATAATTGAAAAGGGTACCGATATTGATACTCATAAAATCTATTAATACACCCATATTTTATTAAAAAATTTATTTATATAAATATCCCAATAAAAATTTACCAATAATGACAAATTACTTTAATTAAAAATAAACCAAATATTATATACACTCATTAGTTACACGAATACCTTCAACTATGTTTCTTTATTAAAAAAAAACTTACTATTAAAAAAAACTTACATTTAAAAAAAAACTTATGATAAACCCTAATATAAGATAAACCATAATTTTTATGATAAACCATAATTAAACTCTAATTTTATATATAACTACGAACACTATCAATAATCAATATATATATATATATATATATATATATATATAACGATAGTTGTAGATATCAACAAGTTTTTTTAGCCTTAGACAGAGGCGGAAGCAAGGCTGATTATGGTGGGCTACAACCCATCCTAGTTTTTTGAGAAAAAAAATTAAGTTTTTTTAAAAGTTCTAAATACACTCCATTTAATTCTAAGTATATTCCAGCTCAATTCCGATTCTGACTTAACTTACCATATTTTTCTTTATCTTAATAATAGCCGAATAACTTAAAAACATGTATCAAACTCATTAAAGCCCATTGTATTTCCTTAACTAAATGAAAGATCAAATTGAGAAATATTAACCCTTTACTAACTCAAAAATTAAATTGGGAAATTTTAACCCATTAACAACAAATCAAAAGTAGTAGATTTACCATATAAATTAATCTCTAAGTCTCCAAGAATTTCAATTTTATGAGTTTTCATAGATTTTGGATTTGTAGAGGTATACAGGCGTTGGTACGAGAAAACTGTAGGTTTTATTTTTATTTTAAAGTTTATGTTGTAAAATTAATTGTAAAATTAAGTTTTATTTTTAGGCTATGAAACTTGTCAAAATGTTTTTATGCAACAAGATGGATGACGAGTTTTTTGAGAATTGTATGATTGTTTATGTTGAAAGATGACTTGTTTTTACAATTGATTCGGATTCGGTAATATATGGTTTTACCTCCTTGAAGCCTCAGAAGTCAAATTTTAAATAGGATCTTATTGTATTTACATTGTATGCATATTTCCTTTTTATTTTCTTTTGTTTTTTCTTGGTTAGAACATGTATTTAAGGGTAAGACTCATTATGTCCCCCGACCATGTATACTTTTTTATTTTAACTAATAAAAATTCTCTTGTACCGTCGAGATTCTCTATCAAAATGATTTTTTTATTATATAGTATAATTTTTTATCAATATGAAATTGTCCAAAGCCCACACAGAAAAAAATTTATGGTTGCCCCTCGCCGTAAATTTCAATAAGTTTTTTTTTAAGATAGTTGTATAAATAAGAGAATTCCATATATAAAATCTTGATCCCATATACGGTTCCCATATTCCCTTTTGTAAGGCTCCTACATTCGAGATATTTCCAAAAGTAAATTAAATCATCATTAAAAGAGGATTTAATTCCAAAAATAATATGATTTTTTTTTATAAATTGGGTGCGATAATAATTTAAGAGTGTTTATAAATAATATGTATTAAAATGAATATATTTATTTCAATGAGGATACTATTGGCATTAGGATGGATGATTATAGTAATATTTATTTTAAAAAATTTAGACATTAGTGTACTTATAAAAATGAGTGTACTAATAACTTTTATGAGTGTCAATATCCGCACCCAATTGGAAATTAAATTTACTTCCTACAACCATAAGTTGAATTGAAATAATATTAAGGATATATTTGAACATTATATAGGGCTCAAAAATTAAATAGCAGTTTTTGGGGTGGGTCTTGCGCAAATAGTACCACATTAGTAATTCATGTTTAAAATCCCCCAATTTAGGTGACCAGACAAAAATACCCCTTCCAAGTCACTTTCTATCGTTTTCAAACATAGAGAGACAAACTAGAGAGAGAAAACATCGGCTAAAATTCTGACGATGAAGTAACCGGCGATGGCACTAGAGTACTTTTTCTACAGTTCAGACAAGCATCTGTAATTGATAGTGGTAAGTAGAGTTATATTTTGTTGTCGTTTTTGTTGTTAATAAGTTTATGTGCATTTTTGATGTTGGGTGTTGTTTAGACTTGTAGATTATGTTTGATTTGTCGATCTGAGTATGGTCTTGGGTTAGGTTAGGGTTTTATTTTGAAATTTTGTGTAGAAGACGATGAAGATCTGGGTTTCCGAGCATTTTGAAACACCGTCTGAGCCTTTTAAGTAGTAATCCGAGCTTTTTGTTTGAATTTTCTAGCCTTTGTATTAGGTTTTTCAAATATGAATCTCCAAGCCTTTTAAGTAGTAATCCGAGCTTTTTGTTTGAATCTTCAAGCCTTTGTATTAGGTTTTTCAAATATGAATCTCTGAGCCTTTGTAAGTAGTTTCTGAGTCTTTTTAAGCAGTTCCCGAGCTTTTTTAAGAACAGTTCAAGCCTTTTAAGTAGTAATCCGACCTTTTTGTTTGAATCTTCGAGCCTTTGTATTAAGTTTTTGAAATATGAATCTCCGAGCCTTTTAAGTAGTAATCTGAGCTTTTTGTTTGAATCTCTGAGCCTTTGTATTAAGTTTTTCAAATATGAATCTTCGAGCCTTTGTAAGTAGTTTTCGAACCTTTTTAAGCAGTTCTCGATCTTTCTCATGAACTGCCGAGCCTTTTAAGTAGTAATCCGAGTTTTTTGTTTGAATCTCCGAGCTTTTGTATTAGGTTTTTCAAATATGAATCTCCCAGCATTTGTAAGTAGTTTTCGAGCCTTTTTAAGCAGTTCCTGGGCTTTTTCATGAACTAGAGCCTTTTGTATTAGCATTAAACCTTTTGATCTCCTAGCCTTTGTTAGTTGTATCCTAGCCTTTGTTAGTTGTATCCGAGCCTTTTATTGTAATATCCGAGCCTTCGTGAGTTATCTCCGAGCCCTACTAACAATCAGTAGGTTTGTTAATTTTGTAGCTCCGAGACTTTTTATATAGTGCTCGAGCTTTTTAATGAACTGTCCGAGCCATTTACTTAACTGCCCGAGCCTTTACTTAACTGCCCGAGCCTTTTACTTAACTGTTAGAGTATTTAATGAACTGTCTGAGCCTTTTAATGAAATGCCCGAGCCTTTTACTTAACTGCTCGAGCCTTTTACAGTTTACTAATATGCTTTATTTCTGTGAAAATGCAGATGAAGAATCAACTAAAGGATTTGCTTAAAACTCCAGTGGGAGAATGGTACGAGGGAAAAATAACTCGGCATGACCATTTCGATGACCTTCGAGATATCGACGATGCACTAAACAGGGTACCTGAACATCTTACAGTTGAAAAACGATGTCGATATACTGAGTCGTGTTTTGGACATTTCCTTCGAATGCATCGTGAGATGAAGTTCTCAGCAGGCATTGTCCATGGGCTGCTTATGCGCGAGTTGCATCACAATGGGCCGGAAGATGAGATGAGATTTATGTTAGGTTGTCATTCTGTCTAGTTCTCCAAGGTTAAGTTTTGTTTGATCACCGGATTGAAGTTCGGAGTCATTCCGACATGGCGAGGTATGATATGGTAGAGAATGGCATACATCAGCGGTACTTCGGTGGTCGAGATGAGGTCGACTTTGAACAGTTGAGATTGGTTTTGCGGATTGGTATTTTTGAGGAGCAGTACGATGCGGTAAAGCTGTGCTTATTGTATATGCTGAACTGGATATTAATGGGGTTGGATGAAAGAGAGAAAATTCTAGTATGGCATATGCGCCTAGTCTAGGACTTGGACGCTTTTGATGCATTCTCGTGGGGTGCACACATGTGTATGCAATCTATTTTTGGTTTCAAGCATGCGTTGGACGGTCGACGAGAGCCGTTCGAAAAATGACATCAAGCAA
This sequence comes from Dipteronia sinensis, assembly GCA_033220585.1. Taxonomy (NCBI): domain Eukaryota; kingdom Viridiplantae; phylum Streptophyta; class Magnoliopsida; order Sapindales; family Sapindaceae; genus Dipteronia; species Dipteronia sinensis. The sequence continues at coordinate 67,518,404 of CM065637.1, read as the reverse complement.
AGGGCGTCAACGTACACACTGTGGAGATGTACAACATATACGGTCTACCTCGCGCATTGTTGGTAAGAATTTAGAATTTATATTCGTACTTTAACTATAATTGTTTTCATATGACTGATGGAATAAATTTATTGGATTCTGATCGTACATTTCTATTATGCAGATATTTTCTTTTGATGTTATCCCCGAGCTTGCCACCAAACTTGGGACCCGTAGGGTAATCGACTAGTCCCCCCATATTCTGAAATAGGAGTTGAATCAGCGACCGAAGGTGGAAAAGTTGGCAAAGATTTTGACATTAATGGTAGGTATTTATTTTTTTAATGTTTATAGTTATTAGTATGTATACGATTACAATGGTCTAACTACGATTTCAGATATTTACGAGGACTGAATTGGTGCCGACTGCAGCTGAGAGGGCTGAATAGTACTACGAGAGCATAGACGAGGGAGATAGTCTGTACAATGCCGCTGATAGAGTGGATGTTTTGGTACCGGATCCTGAACAACATACAACTACCAGAACCAATAATATCGAGGGTTCTAAGCCTAAGGCTGGCAGTGGGAGGAGGAATATGCGGGTTCTATTTGCGATGCCCGGAGATACATCTGAAGGTGATTCACGAGGAGGCGTTCGAGGTCATCCAGAGGTACTTAAAAAATATTTGTATTGCATTATTTAATTTGAAACGAGTGAACGCTATAAGGTTACTGACAATTTTGATTTCCTTTCAGGACCGATGGGAACGTAAATTGGCTGAAGGGATGGATGTCATCCGAGAGTTACATGAGGATGTTCGAAAAAGTAATGAAAAATGAGATGAGCAGCATACAGAGTTATTGGGCTTGATCCGGGCGCTTCAGGGTTCGACGGCATAGTCTCATTAGGATGGTCAACCATTCGGTGACGGAGACTTTAGTCCCAGAGACAGGACATGTGTCATGACGAAGGGACAGACCCAGACACCGGACGTGAGCAGCAAGGTACTACAAGAGAGTGTCGATCAACAAGAGCCTGGTGTGACAGGACGAGAGCAGGAGAAGCAAGTGTCTGGTGGTACAGAGACATCAATATTGGAGCAGGTACCTCCTGAGGGTTTACTAGAGCAGCATCCATCAGGTCGAGCATGTGGATCGTCATGTTCATCCCCAGGACCATACAGCGCACCCATCGTGGTAGAGCAGCCCTCCAAGCCATCCACATGGACAAAGTTCCTCCTCCCAGCACACCCCTCCGGTCCATTCGATTACACCGTACTCCTCTAAGAGATCCATGAGGACAGAGTTCCTCCATCGCAGCCCTCCAAGCGATCCACGGGGACATAGTTCCTCATCGTAACGCACCCCTCCGGTCCATCCGATGGCACAGCAGCCCTCCAAGCGATCAACTGGGACAGAATTCCTCCTCCCATCGTACCCCTCTGGTCCATCCCAACGGTTCGGACCGTAGTCAGCCCCACGAACCGTAGTTAGCCCCACACTGAGCGCCACCAGCTGGTTCGCAAGCGACGGTGGCAGCTGATGAGCCCATACACTGACCTCTGTCGGTCTAAACAGCTAAGGACACTGCCACCGTCATTGACACATGTATTCAGGCCCAAGGATTTAGTAGATGGTGACTAGCTTACGGCTTACCAGGCCTACAAGAGGAACACAACAGGGGAATTGTAAGTATAATCGTACATATTTCAATTTTTTTTTAGTATCTTCAAACCTAAGTAAATTACTTGGTTATCTAACTTCTTCAACAATTATGCAGATGTGATGTGGATCTACATATGCCAGTTCCTGTCACTTGGTTCTAGCAATTGCAAACCAACTTCATGGAGTTGGAGGATACGGTATGTTCTTTACTTGAACTGTCTGTATAAGTTTGTTTCAGTAATGCTAGCATTGTAACAATTTACCATGTTAAAACTGTCAGCACATGGACGCGTACTTGCAAATTCTGCGAAAGCGTCAGGTAGCATACCTCACTGTCTACAGTTAAAGGCTCAACATACTAGATTCACAGTTATATGTAATTGTTTATATTGTATGGTTTTCACTTGTGCATTACTAAATTTCATACATCTTTTACCTAATGTTTCGGGAAATTTTTTATTGTACAGTCATGGTTATATATTCAGTGGGGGAGAATTATGTCTAGTGGGGTTGTGGGCAAACCCCCTAAGGGTTGGTCTGTGTTGAAGTACCAGTGGTCCGCTGAGGACCTTAGCTATGTACGTGGATTGCTCATGTTAGGAAACCGGCCATGGCAAGAGGTTGACGTGGTGAGTGTTTAATTTACATGGTTTCACTGTGTTTAATAAATATATTTAACACGGATAACATTTTGTTGAAACACCTACACGTTCCGATTCCTTACAACATTGGACAGCATCATTGGATCCTGGCCAGCGACGACCTCATAGTCAGGAAGATCTACATGTTAGACCCGTACAGATATGAAGTTATATGGCATACCAAGAATGACCAGGTCGTGTGCTTAAGGTGGTTTTTACCCTCGATGTTGCATCAGTTGCGGTTTCACGATCAGAGACTGAGGGTGATAGGCCCTACAACTTGGTGGATAGGCCATTTCGGATGAGCCTTGTGTCTACATCACGTGTGCCCCAACAGACTACAATGTATGGCTGTTTCAAGATCTTATTTTATCACGTTTGGTTTTAATAACTGTGGTTTCTAACTATTGTTCATGTGGTGAATTGCATGGGTAACTGTAGTGCCAATACTTTGAGACTGACAGAGTACCTGCTGGTGAACAGGGGAACGTTCGACTGGTCGGAAGACGATATGGGCGTCATCCGGGAGAAGATGGCCGTAGAGGTTTTTTTGTAATTCCAAGCCTCATTTTATTCTATAGTTGATGTACATAACTTCATGGGTAATGAAATTTAGAATTTTTTTTTAAGTTAAAGTGTTTGCAATTACAAGTAACTGCCACATTTAAACTGAAAATTAACTGCACATTTAAACAAGACGATTTATATTAACAACTCATACAATTCCAAACAATTAAAATTACATTAATATCAACGGCTTCATTCATTCTACAGTAGAGTCTTTGTGAGGGCACATTGGTTTGTTGTGTCCAACTGAATGACAGATGCCACACTTGCGACGGTATTCCTCGGGAACAATTATGCTCGGACATTCATTAATCAAAGGCGGGTTAGAACACCTCCTGCTATTATGTCATGATTATCCACATCTTCTTCACGATTGTGTGGTTGTCCTCTCCGAAGACGAGGCATGTCGACCCTCCATCGGGCCACCTGATTGTCTCTTCGACTTTGGATTTAAAACCACCCACGCTGCGATGTCAAATGGCACTACCTATGAAGACGGATGGCCAACAGGCATAATAGGAACTGAGTATGCATCAATAAGTGTCTCTCTCTTGTAGTAGTCCACATACAGAGATGTGAAATCCCAGTTTCGCTTCCTGCAACAATGAAAACAATGAGATTCACGTTTTGTTAATATAAAGTGTAAACTGTAACTTCTCATGTACCTTGCCGTTGTGAGTGCTTGAGAACATGGAAAAATGTCCATTTGAAATTTGTTGCATGTGCAAGTCTTCAGGGCTAAGTTAACTGTCCACTGTTTTCCATTCAGTTTGACGGAGAATATGTTCTGGTCAACTGGATTTACGGTCATATAACCGCACTTCTTGACACGTTTCAAAATCACAAGATGTGTTCCGTCTGTCAATTTATGACGCATGGACTATGCAGCTCGATGACAATCGTGAAACCACTGTTGTAGCATATTCCTAATGAATTCTGCGAGTTTCAACATTGTCAGTTGCCGTGCGAATTTTAGACATGAGTTTATGCACTCTACAACATTTGTTGTCATCACCATGTACCTTCTTTGGGGACAATGTCCGCGGGACCACTTGTGTCGACCGGCAGCAATGACATAATCGAATGCACCCTTGTACAGGTTACGTAACTTCTCTATGTGCCGGTTATAAGCGAGTTCATTGTACGATCTAACTGATTTGTTCATTATGTCGATAATATCCTTTCTGTGAAACCGCTTCTTAATATTTTCATAAAAGTGCCAACAACATATGGTATGGGTTGCATAAGAGAACACTTTAGAAATCTATGATTCAATGCTTGAATGTCGATCGGAAATGAAAACCAGATCATTTATATGACCAAGGGCACCCTTAAAGCAATCCAAAAACCACTCCCATGAAATGTTATTTTCTGAGTCACTTTATCCAAAAGCAATTGGATACATCTGTTCGTTTCCATCTTGTGCAGTTGCAACAAACATTGTACCCTTGAATCTCCCCTTCAAATGGGTACCATCAACTGCAATCACAGGACACATACACCTCCAGAAACCTCTAATTGAGGGCCCTAAAGACATGCAAAAGTAGAGAAATTTACCATTGTCTGCGCACTATAAGTTAGTGATTGTGCCAGGATTTTACTATTCCAAAACATAACCAAAAAATGGCAGCAATTGGAAAGTTTCTTCATGCGTTCCATAGGTCAATGACAATGCATAATGCAGGGCTTGATATGCCTACTGTACATGTTTTGGATGCCGTACAAGTTTTGGATGCCATACATTGTTTTCATATCAGAGATTATGTCCTTGGGACGCATGAGACGATCATCGTGTTGTTGAAGTCTAGATGCAACGACTTCTCAGATTATGACTGCACTAGCTTGTTGGTGGCAACAGTGAATCTCCTCTAAGGGACAACTGTGTTCGTTGACAAAACTTCTGACTAGGAAGTAAGTCCATTCATCTCTTATCACCGCTCTTAATTTCCACGAACAGTTGTCACTGATGCAAACCAGATATAACGTTATCTTATTGGACCTTTTCACCTTCCATTCAAAGTTCTCCCACATTTCAAAAAGGTCAACTAGTCTCTTCAAATCCTTTTTACTCAGAAAAAATTGACCTTTATAAATCATGCTTGTAGGTTTTTGCGTTACCAAGGTGTTGCTTCTACTAATACCAAACAAGTATGAATCTACTCTGGGAATAACCCACGTTGTCCTATTATCATAATCAGATGCAGTTACATTATGCCGGACCTCAGAAGTCCTAAGCATATCTAGTGCAGTGAAACTAACTCCTTGTACACATCTTCCACGTGTTTGAATTTGTATATGCTCTTCATCCACATTTTCTAGATCATCTACCTGATCATTAATTGCCTCATTAACCACCTCATGGTTCGGCTCATTATTCTTCTCAATATTCGGTTCAGTGTTCTGCTCATTGTACAGCTCGTTGTTCTGCTCATCATTCATCTCAATTCAAAAACCAAAGTAATCGTTGAATTGAGGTTCAACTACATCTACATGATCGACCACTACCGGTGGGACAACACACATGTTTTCCCCACCTTCGCTGGCACTCCTTTGTGTGAACACTTGGTTGCTACCGCTATAGGATCCAAATTGTTGGGTATTTTCACGATGAGGAATATCATTCTCTATCACATCTCCAGATGTCCTCACAGTTAGACTGACACATACTTGAGGGATCACCGATCTTCCCCTAGCATAAACTGAACATTATCGTCATTTCTTATAAATGTACGACATATAGTGCCAGGAACGATTGATATTGACTGTAGATCAACATTGAATTTGTTTACATCATACTTCACAATGGTATGCACGATGCCACCAATTCTTCGTAAGTCATATTCTTGGACACATACATTCCCTTGTTATCATATCCAACAAATCTCTGACTTCCACCGGGTAATTGCTCTCATCGACCGTTGTAAGATATTACTATTCTAACCCGATTCATTATGATGTCAAATTAATCATCATAAACCATTATTAAACAACCAAGACTAGAAAATATTTTCACAGATGTCTGAATAAAATGATAAGAAAAGGCTCGGATTACATTTATAAAGGCACGAGTGATAATATTTAAAAGGCTCGGACATTGATGTAAAAAGCTCAGACACTACTTTAAAATGCTCGGAGATTACTTTAAAAGTCTTGGACACTTCTTAAAAGGCTCAGAGACTACTTTAAAAGTCTCGGACATTTCTTTAAATGGCTCGGAGACTACTTTAAAAGTCTCAGACACTTCTTTAAAAGGCTCAGAGACTACTTTAAAAGGCTCGGAGACTACTTAAAAAGTCTCGGACACTTCTTTAAAAGGCTATGCAAAAGGCTCGGACACAACTTCACAAAGGCTCGAACACTGATGTAAGAGGCTCGGACAGAGCTTTAAAAGGCTCCGACACTGCTTCATTGACAAACCTGGACACAACTTCACAAAGGCTCGGACAATGTTTAGAAAGGCTTGAACAGAGCTTACAAACGCTCAGAGATTCAAAATTCACACAACCAGCTTCAGGTTTACAAATGACTTTGAGAACAAATGAAAATGAACGGATAAAGTGTTGCACGACTCAGAAACTCAGGTATAGAAAAGAATAATTTAAGAGATATATTACCTTGTTATACTGAAGAACGTCGACTTCTTTCTGAGTTGAAGAAGAAAGGGTAGGCAGCCTTGAACTTTTTGCTGTATGGGGATTTCAATTTTTAGACAAGTTTATTGTAGAGAGAGAAAAAAGTTACTGAGTTGAGTATTGGAAAGTGTGGAGATATAAGTACAAACAGAATATAAAACTGATTATATAGGGTGCAAAATTAGTTTAAAAAGGTGACATTTTGGACAATTTCCACACATTATATATACCCAAATGAAATCTCATTTCGGAGATGTCGAGATGATAATATGTTTACATATAATAATATTTTCTTAAAAAATCTAATTTATTCAAACTAATCTCATAACTTTCATCTATACAAATTAATCCAAATTTTATAATCCTAGTTGGAAATGATGTAGTGTATTCTATAAACGTTAAGATTATCCTCCACTTGTGTCCAGAATGGATCTTTACCATTCGTGTTCGGAGTTTTGTAATTCTTTTGTTTATCGGTATTTATCCCCCTTGTCGCTTTATCATTTTTTGTTCCCCTTATTGTTTGTGTAAGGACATTTATTTTATGATTGGCTTATTTTATGACAAACCACACCACATTGGGGATGATTGTGTAATGGGTAGCTTAAGTCCTTGTAGGCAAGCTTCCAAGCATCTCCATGACTTCAAGAGCAAAATGTATACTCACTTGACTTTGTCTCTTGAAGAGTTTAGGTGCACACACACACACACTTCATACATGCTTTATTTATCTTGCATTTGTGTTCATTATTGATTATATGTGTGCATCATTTACACATTGCACACACACTTACATGCATTTGTATTGACATGCATTTATTTCTTATTTCTCTTGTGTGCATTCATTCACAATCACACTTGCACTTCATTTCTAAACTTAAGTGTGGTTGTTTCCGCGCTCGCACGTCTTGGTGCATATTTTTGCTCGTTGACAGGGCTTGTGAGCGGGTCAGTGCGCGGGTCACTACCCGCGTAGTGGACCAGCGCAGTTGGCCTTGGTGCTTAGAAATCCCTGGTTCGCTGGTGTGTTCGCTAGTCACGAACTAGCAAACCCCATGTGCGCGGGCTAGTGCTGGTTAGGCACCCGCACAGTGGGATCCATGCGCACTGCGCTGATTTAGGGATAAAAATGTCTTTTCCCATCAGCTCGAGTCTCCCACTATATAAACCTCTTTATCTTTTCTTCTTTACTTACTCCTCTGAATTTAAAGAAACCCTAGAGAGAGATAGAGAGAGTCTTGAGAGAGAAAGCTCTTGAGCTTGTTTAACTCTCCAAAACCCTAAAACTCATCTTCATCTTGCATTGCTAGCATCATTCAAACATGAGTCTTCATTAATGTCTTTACTTGGTAAGTATAACTAACATTCTTACTCATTCATTGTTCTAGCTTATCAAGACATGTCATTTATTGCTTAGGTTAGTATACTTCATATTTATTGCATATCAATTGAAGTTATGACATGTTTGGGGTTTGTTTGTGATAGCTAGAATTTAGGACCATTTTGTCATTCTAGCTGAGTCTCTATGCTTTGCATTTAGACGTTATTGTGTATGCTTCATTGATTGCATCTGTTGATTGTATATTTATTGCCCTTGTTATTGTTGTGACAACTTGTGTTGGTTGAACTTTATTTGACAATTAGGTTGCTAGAATTATTTGCATCTACTTGAGTTCTTATGTATGGGCATGTAGGCATTATTTGATAACTAGGTTGTTAATTTGCATTATAACATATAGTTAAGCATTTTATATGTGGTCTTACACATTATTGCATTTGAGCATTCATTGATTGTTCACTTAGACCTTATACTTTTTATAGAGTCAAAGTCTTGTGGATTCTAGGTGAAGTTGCACAAGTAAGTCAAGTCTTGAAGTTGCACAAGTAAGTCAAGTCTTGCAACTAATGTGTGGTTGGCAAGCATTGGTCAAGTGCCACTGTAAAAGACCTGTGGGGTGGAGTAAGAGGTGCTCACGCCAAGAGTAGTGGATCAGGGGATATCACTAGGGATTGAATCAAGAGTGGCAAGTGGTAGTGTCCAGAGCCCGAGATTGTTGAGAGTGAGAGTCCGAGTATCACTTGAGGGTATAACAATTTATTCATATAGTGGATTTATATGATCGTGTGTGGTTAGAATGATAGCCCATGGTTTTTCCCTTGTTGAAGGGTTTACATATAAAAATCAAGTATTCTTTATATTTCTGCACTTTATACTTGATTTTTATTTTTTTGATTGTTTTTGGTTAATTGTGATTAAAATTGACTAATCGAAAAGTTGATAATAATCGATTAACAACACATTTCACCCCCCCCCCCAGTGAGTGGTTAGACATACGCTTGAGCTGTATTTTCAGTTTATTTTCCTTTTTATTTTCTTTCAATATTAATTGTCGTCTTAAAGAGTTGTAGGCTTAAGGTGAGAGACTTTTTGGGTGCCAATCTAGCTGGGAGTCTAGGACCCTAAAGTCTTCTTGTATGTTTTTTCTCCTCTTAATTGATGCAATTCACTGAAAAATAAAATAAATCACTCGCATGCATAATATCATTTTGTAAATTTCTTGGCAAATGCCTTGTTATATTATCTGAGATATAATTTTAAGATGGATTTTGGACTTCTTATATAGTATTATTTGATCATTAAACAAAATTATCCGATAGTAGACTAGTAGTCAATATCCACGCTAAAGTTGCTTACTTGCTTTAAGTCTTCTCGGTCTCTAAATCCATTCGAGGATTGAAAAATGAAGAAAGACACGAGAAATTCTAACATGGAATTTAGTTGTGGGTCATATTTACATGTTTTTTAGTGCACAATATTCCACATTTCTACTACCTACCCAGCCGTCTCTTACTTTACTTTGCATTGAAAATTTGAAATTACAAAATGATAAGTGAGAATCTATTCATATCATATCAATTTTATCGTGTCTCAACTCTCAATTGTCAAATTCACTCATCAAAAAGCTATTCTCTGCCACTAATACATGTTTGATGCTGATATTTTGATTATGTCAATGCAATAGTTTGTCTTCCTCATAATCTGCACATTCAATTCATGAATGTATTGCTAGCGAATGAAAATGACAGTGATTTTATTTTTTTTTTTGAAAGGAAAATGACAGTAACTTTTGATTTGTTTAATTTGCAAATTGGTTACATCTTTTAAAAAATAATAATAATAAATGCAGAAAAATTTGAATTGTAAGACCTCTTCGTGAAAAAAAAATGGAATTGTAGCATCATTATTATTGTTTTTAATGAAGTTTAATTATTGAAAATTTTATTTAAAAATGAAAATCTACAGCTGTAGTGTAGGATTGAAAATTAAATCTCTCATAACTTGTAGAAATTATAACAAATATTAAAACACATCCGAAAAATAATAATCTTTTTAGTCGAAATGGCCTCTCGACATTTTATTTTGACTGTTGGTCTGTTGCTCTTTTAATTTGATAGTTTGTGGGTCTTTTGTTTTTGGCCTTTGGCCTATTCTTTTGAATGTATTTTTTTTTTCTTCTTGTTTCTTGTTGTGTTGAAATTCAACCTAACTACTTTTAAGGCTGTAAATTGTAAATTTGTAATAATATTTCACAGAACTTATTTTAACTTGATTATGAAACCCAGAATTGATTAAAATTACAAATTATATTCGACAAAAACTAGATTTGCTGGTTTAATTCCATTATTCCAACATCCTTAACCAACAGAATATAACCCAAAACCTGCTTTTGCTTTAGAGAATCCAACTGTTTCTTTCAAAAGCAGTTTAAGAAACAGTTGTTTCGGCTTAGAATCAGATTCTATGTACTTTATATATATAATATGTAATGTATTATGTATCGTCCTTCATTGTGGAATATATAATTATTAGATGTGAATGGATTTGTTATGTTTTTGTTTACTGTTTTGTACTGCGCATGCAAAGACAACCAAAACTGTTGCTGACATTATCTATGTTTTTATTAATTAATTAATTATTGCCTATTCTATGTCCTTAATTTTAGTCATGAAATTGAAGCAGTAGGTTGTCTGTTTAAAAAATCACTTTGATTCTTTAAAAAAAAAAAAAAGCCTATTAAATGTCTTTTTGAAAAAGGGTATGAAATACTGCAAGTCCAAAACCATTATAAATGATTATCCCAAGTGATTTATTATGAAACTACAACTACATGCATCCTCTCTCGGACTCAAACCCATCAGAGAGTTGAATTAAAAAAGACTACGTAAGAGTGGAAGTCAAAGTGAGTTCGATAGAATTGAGAAGTACTTGCATGTGAAAGCAATCACAGTCGAAAATCGAAAGTGTGGAAGTGTGGAACTCATGGAACTTTGAGCATAGAAAAATAAATGAAGTACTTGCATGTGAAAGCAATCACAGTCGAAAATCGAAAGTGTGGAAGTGTGGAACTCATGGAACTTTGAGCATAGAAAAATAAATGAATTGGAAACAGCTGTCGGCAATAGCAGTCATAAAGGTTGACTTGTTGACGCTTGTAAACATTAAACAACCACGCACTCATCGCAAATTACACTTTCTGCTCCCAAAAACTGCAAATATTTAAGCGTGATCGATGATTCTTTCTCTCTTTCGTTTTTTTATTGTACTGGACTCTGGAGTACTGGACCAGCTTTGACAACGACACTCGTTATATTATAACCTTCTCTTACTCTGCTACATTAATACGTGTCATAATGCTCTCATATCAATACAATATCATGTCGATATATAGATGATGATAGAAATAGGTGGGGTCCTTCAAACTTTGTTTAAATCTTGCTGGGGCCCGTTGAAATATGTTCAATAATGTTTGTAACTTTATAATTGTTTTTTCATATACGGCAACTCGAAACTTCTTACCACTAAACCAAACCATATTGGGAAGATTATAACTTTATAATTGTAACCAATGTGACTTAAATGGGCAGCATCCAAGCCCAGCACTTGCCCAGGTTCATGCCTATTTATACAGCCCCACCCTCACCACCTTTTTATCAACCTTTTATCTCTCTTATCTTTCTCACCAGAAACTGCTGAAGCAATGAATAAGCAGTCTCTCAATATTTCTTTCATGTTCCTTCTCCTTGTTCTTCTTATTTTATCCAACTCAATATCTGCTCGTCATCTCCTACCAGAGAAACAAGGTGGATAATTCATCTACTATCTACTTATTTAGTTTCTTCGTTTTAATTTGTTGCTCTTTATGTTTACAGTTTACGAATGAGAGATGTGTTTCGTTAGATACTTAGATGGTTCAACATCTCAAATTCTCAAGTATTTTGCAGATGAGAAGGAGGTGAAGGCTAATGGGATTGCTCATCCAACTATTTCCAAAGAAGCCATCAAAGAAGATCTCTTGAATGTAAGTAATCACAACATGATATATATTTTCATGAAATTTCACTTTTCAGTTCTCATCATCATCATCATGTAAAATAATTTATTCAATCAGCTGTGTTTAATTATCATTTATTGGGTGGTTTAATTTGTGCAGCTGATGGGATCAGAAGATCAGTGTGATGAGAAGGACGAGGATTGCCTAAACAGAAGGATGATTGCAGAAGCTCATTTGGATTACATTTACACCCAAAACCATAAGCCTTAGATATATAGTACGTTAGATATATTATATATATATATATATGTGGTCCATGTAGATAACTTGTGTTTGGATATGGAAATTGTATCATCGATCGACTCATGGTATGACCGTGAGACTTAAATGTGACTATAGTTACATTTGGTGGTTCAAGTAAGTTTGTAGAATAAAATCAAGAACAAAAAGTTTGTGTTCTTCCTTCTGTTGAAACTTATCTGATAAATTTGAGATTTTGAACCAAATACAAAAGAAATTAGATTTCCAGTTGAATATTATTACTCTTTAACAATCTTACAATTCAAACCATATTAGAGGTGATGAATAGTATTACTCGTTTAACTACAAATGAATCATGTTTTTTTACCAACCAATACCAAAGGAATTAGGCCAGGCCATGACAATAACATTACCATTGATCTTATAATGTGAAATACCGTGGTCCGTTCTTGTTACATACTCTGAGACTAAAGGTGCGTTTGGTATGCCTTTTCAAGTAAAGCTTTTAGAATAGATTTTTTTGTAGTATAGCTTCTAAAGAGTAGAACTTCTAACAAAAAAAAAAGCTTTTGGTAGTGTAAATTACAAAAAAAGTATTAACAATGTATTTTTAGAAATAGCTTTTTGTTTAGTAAATTATAAAAAAAAATGTTGACAATGTATTTATAATGAAAGTGATGTTGACAATGTATTTATAATGAAAGTGTTATGATGCAATATTTTAATTTTATAAAGGATAGATTAGACAATTCATATGTTTCAAAAAAAGCTTTTTGGAAAAACTTAAATTTTAGAATTTTCTAAATAGACATAAAATGGCTTTTTAAAGGGTAATTAAAACAATTTATATATTAAAAAAATTGTTTTGAGTTTTGCCAAACAACTAAAAAAAACTTTAAAATAGCTTCTAACATTAAAAAAGCGTTTCTAATCCTTTTAAAAGTCATACCAAACATACATTAAGGGTGACGGCGAAACTCGATAGGTCAATTGGTCAACATAGCATTGCATGTGATAAAATAGTCCACCAGCTGTACGGCTTTGTTAGCCCACTCAACATATAGCGAATTAGTGATTGATTGAAACTCTCGCTATCTTGTTACTTTCTAATTTCGAAATGGATTCATTTTAACACAGACCAGCACGATATTGATCAATGCAGATACATATTGAAAGTTAACACAATTTGCCCACTTTATTTTTTAGAGTTCGTCAGCATTGGAAAAATGAAATAGCCAAGCCTAGATAATAATAGTGCGATGATAATGTTGCAAGGATACTTCCAAACATGAATTATTTTTAATCAACCAATCTAACTAAGAAACCCTGACAAAACACAGGAGAGGAAACTAAAAATTGAAATAATTTTTTATGCAAATTCATGGATGTAAGGTGCTGGAAGATTCGCCAGCAGAGCTTTAGCTTAAGCTCAGATACAAGTAAAATGGTGCACATTCCAGTCCTGCCAGGGGAAAACTTCCAACCAGAACATGCAAACGTTCGGATTTTAAACAGGAACATCATGCATACTAGATTTCACATCTATGGGAACAAGGAATCCCAGGACCAAAAGGAAATTAGTAAAATGAACAGAAAGAAACTCATTCAATCAAGAAAGCGTTGGTACACAATGTTGGGTGAATTATGTTAATATTAACATAATTTGCTCGTCTCAAAAACAAGGCAACAAGTGAAAACAAGGATTAACAAGGCCAAATCACAACCAAAACAAATGAAAGCTATATTATTATTTAAACAGTACACAGGACTGCCATCTGCCACTGATGCGAATGGATATGGATCGATGTGCTTTGCCTCATGTTGCTAGCATTAGATTCTCGTATATGAAGTGCAATCCCGCTTTAGCAAAATGAAAAGCAAATTATAAACGAACAACATCAACCACATTAGCTATGAAAGTTGGGGTGCAAGTTATCTGGCATTTATGTATTTTTATCAGAATATATTATATAAAAAAAAAATTTAAAAAAAAGAACCAAAAGATTGAAAATTAAAAAGAAAAAGAAAAAAAAAAAGAATTGAGAGCAGATGCTCTCACCACCATTTTGGGGTGTAACAAAATTAGCATGAAACGGCCAGCAGCCAGCTCATTTAAGCTTAGCTATCTAAAGTAAACCTGATTTCGGCTTCTAGTGATGGCACTGGCTGACTGGCACTGTGGCAGCATCTCTCACTTACGCCTTACCCACCATGAAGCACTATGCATCCTCTTCCTACAAAAAAGTTAAATGCACCATCAAGAAATGAAGATGATAGAAAAGAATATAAATTTATAATAAACTTTGCCTCCTGCAGTTTTACACATTGAATGGTGGGTCTAATCATTCAACAGATGCAATAATAAGATATTTTGGACGTCGGACTCGCTAACATTCTCTTCAAAATCAAGGGTCTTACAATTTTAATATTGGTGATCAGTCCCAGGTCACCAACTGAACTTTCTGATAAACAATTTGCATGCACAATCGGACCCTTCGCACTCTCACTTGTAGTTCCTATCTCATTGTCTCCGGTTGGGACAGTCAGGTACACTGCCGCCTTATACATCCATTGATCCCTTTCTAGACAAAAATAATCTTCAAACAGCTCACCACATAAAAGACATGCACATTGATTTTCATCTGCATAAACCATTTGCTCATCCTCGTCCAAGGTCTTTCCTGACTCTTTTAGGGACATGGTAGTCTCAGCTTCCAAAACAAGTCCGACCTTTCCAGCAACCCAATCACCTGATTTTGCATACCATCTCCTCGGCGCCCCAGATACAACATTTAATGCTGCCTTTTTTAAGGCATGCCACTCCAAGTGTCTGTCAAGCCGTGCTTGGAGTTTAAGTCGAAGGCCACATATGCTGCATCTATGGGGAAGGTCATCAAACAGTTCACTGATCACAGATGAATGAAATTCTCGGATTACATCTGGCTTAAACTGCAACCCTATGAGATCTTCTATTTCTGTTGTCGCGGATTGAGGTAAGGCAACAGAACTTTTGGCAGCAGGTTCTGAAACAGATACCTCATCTACAGTTGATGAAGGAGGAACAACTGACAACTTTGGAACTGAAGAAACTGGCACAGGTATACTGGAAGAAATGACCGGATTCTTCGTCTCAGTAGGTATCTGTGGTGCCACGAGAGATGGGGACTCCAACTTTGATGCAGATATCAGACCTACCGGGGACTCCGACTTTGATGCAGATATCAGACCTTTTGCAACTAATGTGCTCAAAAGGTTTGAAATAGGGTTAGAAGACTTACTTTCAACATTGGTAGTTTGTGCTGATGCACTACTAGCAAGAGATGAAGGTGGTGGACCACGTGGCAGTGGTGGCTGTTCTACCTTTCTCTGAGAACTATTTGCTGAAGTCGATGACTTACCATGGGAAGGGCCTGATAGAGATCCAGAGAAAACCCTAGGATCTGAGGGTGTGGAAAGACTGGGGGGACGCCCACTTGGCAGAGGAGGCTGAATATCTAACTGCAATGGCAGTTGCCCCACATCCTGCAATGTCTGGATACCTATGCTATTAGTAATTGAGTTGTTAGTGAGGATTCCACTCTTTAAGACAGCAGCTAGCAAACTACTTGTGCTGGATTGTCCTAAAGTTTCTTCATCAAGTTGATTTGAGTTCTCAGATGAATTTACTCTCATTGTAGGAGCTCCAAAATTAGCAATTTTTGGCAGAAGTGGCTTCTGAGACTGACCAGAAGTTTCAGGTTGCTTGGGGTCTGGTTGCAGTGGCTGTGACAAAGGATAAGGGCGGTTCTGCTGGAAAGAAGTCATCGCAGGAGATGTACCCTTTAAGTCTTGGGACTGATTTTTTTGCAGGTTAGCAATCTGGATATTTGAAGCAAGGGTGGACGAAGAGTCCTTAGTAGATTGGCTATGAAGCCCAGTGTTCAAATGTCCTGAGACTGAAAATGTTTTTAAATCAGATCGAGGCAGAGACTGAACTTGAGGATAATCCTGATCGACCAAATTTTGCAAATTTTGATAGGCATGATGCACTGGGACAGAAGGTGAAGGAGGACGCTGGCGCATGGGTGACTGACCAGATGGGGATCCAGCTCCAGTAGACTGAAACCTTTGCTGGCCTAAGGTTCCAGTTGACCCTGATGCTGAATTTGCCAGAATTGAAAAACCTGAGGCCCCAATATGGGATGAACTCATTGGCGGGCGACCTCCCATCCTGGCAATAGAAGAACTTGCATTTGTAGGCAACCCGCCAAGAGTGCCAGAATAGCCTTCCAAATGACCTGAGTTAATAGTTGATGGCCCAGAACGAATCAGCCCATCCATTGTATGAGACTCCTTCAATTGCCACGGTGATGACATCCGATGTCCATAGGCAGCTTGGTCTTTCTGTTCAGTAATAAGTGAATCAAAGGACGTTTCTCTGTCAAACCTTGATCCAGTATCATGTACACTCTGCGGCTTTCGTAGGTGATTTTCAAATTCCTGCAATGGAAATTGTTGATCAGTTAGTAACAAAAATCAGTCATGAAGTGTGATAAATTGTGCAGAGTTGGGCATCCCAATGGGAATATTCAAAGAAGTAAAAATAATTAAAATAAAATAGACAAGGACTTATGTCAGCCTCAAATCACAAAGACTGGAACAGACATTTTGTTGGGTTCCTAATAAGTAGAAATGCTACCAGCATGCTCACACCCATAAAAATGAGAGATGACAATTTAATACGCAAATCCTTTAAAAATTGAAGTTAATGACATAAGGCCAGATTGCTTTACTATATATACTCTGATCCAAGATGAATTAAGTGTACTTGTATGCACAATCAATATAAAAATGCAACAATGGCTCTATGGAACTAATAAAAACATATAAGAAAATTATAATTTTTTTGACACATGTAAACACAATGCACCCAAGTTTATATGTTCCTGACATTCATGGGAAGGGACTTCTCAAATGATATATATCTTATAATTTTGTCGGCAGAGGAATAGATTCAATAATATCTAAAGGAATAAGTTGTAAAATAAAACTCAGTTTCCAAAATCCTATTCCTGAAGATTACCAATTTTTCTGCATCATCCTGATTCCAAAGATCTTTCTTTGAATTGGCAGAGGTATTGCCTGCATCATGATCTGATAATCTAGAATGCATGTCCCACATAAACTCCTCTTCCTCAGAGTTCTTCCAACTACTAGACATGCCGCTGCTGCTTCTACTTGCAATGCTCTGAGCTGGCTGCAGATGCACGTCAGTATTTACAGATTTGGGTGCTGAGTAATTTGGAAATCCATGCTTGGTATTAAAGCCGTTCCTTTGGCCAGATATTGTCTCTGCAATATTGCTACCACTTCCATACCAAGGTTTGTCATGTCCTTGATCGCTGACCCTTCCTGTGGTTCTTCCTATTCCCAAGCCGGAATTCCGTGAAAGTTCAGAACCATATTCGTAATCTCCATAAGTGGCACCAATGTTCTTCTCATGAATAGGCTCGGTTAGTGCATTCCTTGGAGAACTCTGAATGCTCTGAAAAAAGTCTACCATATTATGAGACCATAAAAATGGAAGAAATAACATATATATGTGTAACATAAAGCATTCCCATTACATTCATTTTGACTGAGGGATCCACCCACGGCCTGTTGGCACTGACACTGGCTGCTCTGTCTGGCCTCTCAGCATCTACAGTAGAGCTGGCCACAGTCCCTGTTATGTCATTAACCGTTCCTTTTGCCTTCAGCACATCAAGCAAACAAACAGAAAGAATTCAATCAAATCACATTGCTTCATATTAATATTGGCAACCAAATGAAATAAAAAAATTCAACTGGAGAAGAGGAAGAATAAAAGTATAAAACTGTAGAGGTGATAAATTTAAAAAAAGATTCCTACGAAAGACTAGAAGCATTTTCCCAATTATGGGCATATCCAATAGATAGTGATGGCATCCTTCAGTTGGTAGAAAAAATTACTGTGTGTTTTGAACATATTTCATTGATCAAAACCTTATCAGCTGCCTAGATTATCCCAACAAAGAGACCCACCTTACCAGTGGATGAATATTATATCAATGACAATTTTTTAAAATTCTATACATACACATAAAATACATCCTAGGATTGGTTAAGAAAAGTCAACCTGGGAAATCAACTTTATCATACACAGTAATCTTACAACAGGTCACCAGCACAATTAAACATCAATGCTCAATGAAGATTAAAGAGAGGAAACAGGGGGGAAATAAATAATAACAAACAGATACAAATTCAAAATCTAATAATCTATACATCACATGAATCCACATGCGAAAGATATCTCCACTTACCCTGCTTGACTGCTGCTGAAGGCGTTGCCTTTCCAAATACTTAGGATTAACATGAATGCTATGTGGTGGGCGCGGTGACTGTGAATCAGGCCTGGATGATGCAACTCCTGAAGATGAACCATTAGTCATAGGGGAGAAGCCAAGTTCTTTCTCAATCATCTGAAGGGTCTGGAGAGGGAAAACCCCCTTCCAAGTTCCGAAAAGATGCCGCATACTCGCATGAACAGGAGCATCCACCTGCTTATATGCCTTGCAAAACACCTAGAATTGCAGGAAAATATTGAACTACAAAGTAATAAATAAAACAATTTGAAGCAGCTGAGCAGCAAATAAATTGAAGATTTTGGGGGAACAACATTTTACTTTTTTTGGCAAAAGGCAGCTTCTTGAAAATGGCAAAAAGAATAACATTTCTGATAATTAATCAATTTACATTGATATGAATATTAGCATAACATCTACACAAAGGTTATATCATTTATCAGTAAGGTGCGTCCAGTAAGAAGAGGCCAACATAGAAAAGAAAAGTCTAACCTCGGGTAGTCTGGGAGCAAAATATTTTATGTAATCCCTCCCAATATTCTTTACAATGCTGTCGAGAAGATAGAGTGATGGCAGCTTTTGCTCACTGGGAACCTGCATGTCAATTTTTTTAATCAGATATGATATACTGCAGCTAAATTCCTTCAAACAAATATATAACTAGTAAAATTGCAGTGCTTAGTACATGATGACAAAAGTTAGAACACTCATGACAGTTAACCACGTCTTGAACGTCTCTCAACTCCAGAGCATAGCCTGTCAACACTGATTTACCAAATGGAGTTAAAATTCCTTTCCCCTTCATCTAAAATCATTGTTTCAAATTTCAGCTTTAGATTTTTCAAGAACTAAATACAGTATGACGCTAAGTTTTCCATAACATCATCTCCTTCATTGAAGTCCTTCCAAATAAGAGGGTATCATATCCCAGTCTCTCAATTTTCAAGGAATCTACGCCACTTCCTAACATCTTTCTCCACAGGTTCTCCCCTCTGCCACTCCCACATAATTTGGCATCTGACACACCAGCATCAACCTCCACCAACATAAAAATTTTCCACGTCAGCTATTTAAAGGAATTGATAGGGGCGAGTTTCCAATAACAATTAAGGACAAAGAAGACAAGTTACATAGTCTGGTCTCCCCTTCTAATTTGATTAGAAGTGGGCAGCTTTTATGACATCAAGAAACAGTCGGTGCATTTCTGCCAACTATACACAATAGAACATAATATATCTTAGAGTGATAAACTTGTAAGGTTGCAACAACCATTACAACTCATATATTACAACATCCACTTTCTCAAAAGAAGTTGGCTCACTTTACACACAAACTAAATAAAATGCCTGTAAAAGCTTCAGTATCCACTACAATAAGAGCATAAAGGACCGATCTGTGGATGGCAGAGGTGAATTGAGCATCATGAATTTAAACTTATCAGAGAACTGGCTTTGGATAAATGCTTTAATGCTTTTGAAACAGATTGTCATGATTATCATATCTTTAGCAAATAGCAATCGTCTATTAAAGATTGCAATACCCCTCACCTTCATTCATATTCACACTAGATACCAACTCCAAAAATCGCATGAACAACACAAAAGCCCTTGAATTGATTCACACAAAAACTGAACTCAAAAGCTGGATCTTTTCAAGTATATCATCAATTCCACATCCAAAACAAGCACTTTATACAAAAGACGTAACATTCCATTACTCCCCATTTACAATTACAATTTTATGTATCATCTGTTTCACTAAAAAAAAAAAAAAAAAGCTTCAAGACAATATCACGGAATTTTTCTTTTTCATACCGATAATTTCTTACAATTCAATCCAAACAACAATTGAACAAGCAAACAGCTACAATAAAACTAGGGGTTCACCTCAATAATGTTGGCGCAGATCGTAGCCGCGATAGCTTTCGCCGCGTTGACACTCTCGCCAGCAATTATAGTCAAATTTGTTATTATCGGCTTTGAATTGAAAGTCAGCTCGGCTAACGCAGTCTTGTACTGGTTCACGAGCTCCTGGTGCGGCTGCTGTGGCTGATACGCCCCACCAGCTCGGTCATCAACATCCAGGTCTCTAGTTGTAACATCGCTGGCTCTACTATATCTCGGAGCTACAGCTGATCTCTGGGTAAAAGGCAGGGCCTGGTCTTCGGTTAATCGCGGTTTCTTGATTAAACCGGGTTCTCTCGATCTATCGAATGATCTACGCGAATTTTCCATTTCCATTGAAAAAAAAAAGACAAAAATATCAACGAACCCAACTGTAGATCATCTAAATCGCTAATCCACTGTCCATTATTAATATAAACATTACACAGAGATGTTTAATATATAAAAGATACAGTATTTATTGAAACGAAATATAAAAACCCTAAACCTAGTTTACACAGAGAGAATCAATGAATAAAACCCTAAAACCTAATACATGAAGAGAAAAGAGAATTGAAAATCTGATGTACAAAAAGATTGGGGGTTCGGGGAAGGGCAAGATTGGAATTTGAGTGAAAGGAGAAGTGAGAAGATAGGGAGTGAAGAAAGAAGAGGGAGGGACGGAGGTTGCGTTTGTTCTTTATGGGTTCAATTGTGGGCGCTGCTGCGAATGGTTCCTCCGTGTTTTATAACAACTAAGGCGCGTATAGAGCTCTTCTTGATGTGGATCGGTCTGATCTGGGTTAGGGGCGGCAAAATTCCCCGACCCGCCCCTAACCCACCGGCCCCGGTCCATTTGGAGCGGGTTTGAGACAATAAAAATGGGTAACAGATCGGGTTTGGGGTAAAGGTTTTGACCCGTCCGGGTAACCAAGTGGGGTATGTGGCGGTCTCTCTTGTCCCGACCCGTCCCGTTTGACCCGTAATATATATTATATTTAAAAACAAATATATATTTCAAATATAAATAGGAACAAAACCTTAAAATCTTAGTTTATCTCTCTATCTTCTTCTCTCACTGATCAACAATCTCTCTCTTTCTCTTTCTCGATCTCTCGTTGATCGATCGATGCCTGTCAACACCAGACGCCGATTGTCGCTCGTCATCACCAGGCGATGGTTGCACGCCGTGGCCTCCCGTTATCGATCGTCGGTCATTGTCTAGATCGTCGTTGTCCTTCAGATTTGTGTGAAGGTGAAGAGATAGATGATGGTGAAGGTCAAGAGATAACTGATAACTGGTATAATTAATATTGTATAATTGTGATTGAAAATATTTTTTTTCAGATATATATATATATTTTCTACATATTTGCCTAATTGTGACGAAAATATTGAAGATGTTGAATTGATTCTATTGTTAACGAAAAGGTTGAGTGTATTTTTTTTATTGTATTTTGTATTTTTTTATTTTGGGATTTGTATTTTCTACGTTAAACGAGGCGGGTTTGGGGCACCATTGCCCTGTTCGGATGGGGTTTGGGGCGGAGATGTTTAACCCGGCAGGGTCACGGGTCAGGTTTGAGGCAATAGTTAAAACCCGGGTTTCGGGTTTGGGGCGGCTCTGACCCGTCCCGACCCGACCCGTTGCCACCCCTAGTCTGGGTTGTCATGTGGATTGTGGCTTTATCGGATAAACAAGAAAAGCTTCGTGCTTGAGTGAGAAAATATTTTGAGCACCGGATGCCCTCTTGAGTGATGCAATCAGTATCTGGCCAACGAATATGTGATGATATATGACAATGTTAGATGTGACATACGGCTGAGTGTATGCAATTTTACGACTCGAGATAAATCAAATTAAACCAAACATTTAATACGTGTTCAAGTGGAGTCATCTTGTTAAGATGGAGTCCATCCAATTAAAATAAAAACAAAAAATCAAGTTTAAGCAAGTTATATACCATTTTGGCTTACCAAAAAGGCAAAAAACCATGTTTTTATTAAAAAAATATCTAATTTTATTAAATTAAGGGTAAAATGACGATATTATTATTAAACTTAACGGTTAACACTGATCAAACTCTAACGTCAAGGGAGATCAATGTCTGTTTTTTATAAAGTTATTTCTGTATGTAAAAAGACAAACCTTATGGAGTATGATGTTATTTGCTCAAAATGTCTATCAAAAAAAAAAGTTTAAAAGGTGGCTTTATTACCACCCACAAAATATCTTCATACACTCATTTTCTCCCTACACCCATATTAAAAAATTAAAATTATTAATTTTACTCCCTACACCCTTTAAAATACCAAAACTATCATTTAAGTACATATTTTTTTAACATATACTTTTTCTCAATACACTCATTTCTCTTCATTTGGTTCCACCACCGTAAAAAAAAAATCTTGTATGTACAATTTCTTCATTCAAAAAAAAACTACGTACATTTTATTCATTCCCTTTAACAAATATTATAGTATTTACTTGGATAAAAAATATCATATTCAAATAAAACTCTACGACTAAAATTTTACTTGGGTAAAAATATGCAGATTCAACTCTAAAACTATTTTTTTTGTTATTACTTGCAGAATCAGTGTATTTATAAAAAACCATTAAATCATAATAATTTACCCGACGGGGTCACGGGTCGGGTTTGGGGCAATAGTTAAAAACTGGGTTTCGGGTTTGGGGCGGCTCTGACCCGTCCCGACATGACCCGTTGCCACCCCTAGTCTGGGTTGTCATGTGGATTGTGGGCTCATGTTTTCACTGTTGAGTTGGGCTTTATCGGATAAACAAGAAAAGCTTCGTGCTTGAGTGAGAAAATATTTTGAGCACCGGATGCCCTCTTGACTCTTGAGTGATGCAATCAGTATCTGGCTATCAAATATGTGATGATACATGACAGTGTTAGATG